>JBBMOI010000006.1:24852500-25092500 GCA_038088405.1 Porites divaricata | reverse complement strand
TAATAATTTTTTTTTATTTTTGACTAAGGAAATTACCATCAAGCTGTATTAATTTGCAATTTTAAGTCTGCCTTCAATTCAAGATGGACTTCAGATATTGAAATAGCTTTTACGTTTCCCTTTACGATATTATCTTCTGCCTTTGAAGCAAGGTTATGTTATAGTATTGCTGCTTGAACTGGCTTCGCGCGCTTCTTTGGCCGTGATTAAATCTATAGTAACTTTGTAAATAATCTCTAGGATACGTTTAACTAGCGCAGGCTCGTGGAGATAACAAATTCAAAACTATCACTTTTGACAAGTTCAATGACTACACGGTGGCATGCCGCCCATCGGCATTCATTTATTTAGGAAACACAAATAAAAGGTTTGTAAATTTTCACACTTTTGAAATTTATTTGTATGACAAAAAAGTTCGCGAGACAAAACGAATTATTTAGTTGTTTTCTATTATTAAACTACTTTTGTTTGGACTTCGCGTGACATCAGTAACAGCTAGTAAACGTCATCGTCAATAATAAATGCAATCGAAGCCTATGAAAATCACCATAAAGTCACTTTTAGTATTTTGCACGCCCGACAGAGAAGAAAGTTCAGCCTTCCGTCGCTTGCTCAAAATCTATCAAAAATGCGTGAAATTGTTCATCTTCAAGCCGGACAGTGCGGGAACCAGATCGGTGCTAAGGTATGCTGTACACCTTAACATTTAAAATATCTCCATTTAGTTTTGATCTAAAAAGCGTGGAACGCTCACTGTTCTTCATGGCTTTTCAGTTCTGGGAAGTAATTTCTGATGAGCATGGCATCGACCCAACTGGAACATACCACGGAGATTCTGATCTTCAGTTGGAAAGAATCAATGTGTACTACAACGAAGCTACAGGTACTTTATCCGTCAGTCAAACGGTCCCAATGGTCCGTTGCGTGCCACAGTACCAGGCGGTCAGAAGGGAATAAGGAATTCGATCGCGCCCGAAATGCCCTTCCCTTCCATTTCGAAAGCTTGCCACGCAGGTTAAGTCCACGAAAACCAAATTTGCAATCAATTTTCACATTTTGGTCAAACCATTTAACGGAACGTTATGTTTCGCTTTTAACACGTTCATTTTACGTTCATTTAACCTTGCCTGCATTGAAGAGTTTAGGGTAATTTTATTTCTGTAGTTCTCTATTTCGATTTAAGGCTGATTCCTCTGAAATGGAACCTGCGGACAGATTTTTGTCAAACTTTACCGACTGATTGTGTATGTTGTAGAAACGTTAAGTTTCAAATAAAATTGGGGGGAACTCCATAATGGTTTAGGAGAAGGAGCGACTTGTCTGTACCCGATAATTCCTTAAAATACAAATATGATTGATATATTTACGAGTACACGCTTTGAATACGTTTCCGACGATTGTCTCTTTTTCTGCACAGGGAATTAGTCTATATTTACTCTCGACAAAGAAACGCGCAACCACTCTGCGGAGCTTCACCCTTAACTCGAAAGCCGCCATGTTTTAATGCGCGCACGCTAGCCACGCGTGAAATTGTGCACCGAAAGGATGTGCAATGCAATATTTAGCACTGAATACCCTTAATGCCTCGTAGCCATTCACCGATTGGTGTCCATTGCACATTATCATAGGTGGAAAATATGTTCCCAGAGCCTGCCTTATCGATCTGGAGCCAGGCACGATGGACTCAGTGCGATCCGGTCCTTTTGGACAGATCTTCCGACCTGACAACTTCGTCTACGGTAAGTGCAATATTAAAACAATGAGCAACACTCAAATATCTGAAACGGAAATTAACACATGCGATGCCACGTTTCCCTCAGGTCAGAGCGGCGCTGGAAATAACTGGGCAAAAGGACATTATACTGAAGGCGCCGAGTTGGTAGATTCCGTACTCGATGTCGTCCGCAAAGAAACAGAGAGCTGCGATTGCCTTCAAGGCTTTCAGCTCACGCACTCTCTGGGCGGCGGAACCGGCTCTGGAATGGGAACTCTGCTCATTTCGAAGATCAGGGAAGAATATCCCGACAGAATCATGAACACATTCAGCGTTGTACCATCGCCCAAAGTATCCGACACCGTCGTTGAGCCTTACAACGCCACACTGTCGGTCCATCAGTTGGTCGAAAACACTGATGAAACATACTGCATCGACAATGAAGCTCTGTACGATATCTGTTTCCGAACTCTGAAGCTCTCCACACCAACTTATGGCGACTTGAACCATCTTGTCTCAGCCACGATGAGCGGTGTTACGACTTGTCTTCGCTTCCCCGGTCAGGTATTGTTAAATTTTTTTGAATGAGTAAAAAGAATGAAATTTTACGATAGAAAAAAAAGATCTCACCGAGAATACGAACGTGCGCATATAGAACGAAAGAAACGACCATGAAATAAACAAAAAATCTTAAGGATCTTGGGTTTTGTAGCTTGAAATATCACAAACTGAATGTGGTACAAAAAAAGGTTTCTTTTCTTTTGGTGGGTGGGGGAAGGGGAACTCTGTTCGTGCGAGAAAGAAAACTTACACGGAAAAAGTGATGATAATTAATCTCCAAAATAATCGAGTAATGGATCGATCGCTGATTAAAACAATCTTTACAGAAAAAAATAGAAGAAAGAAAGCGAGAATTTAATTTCATCTGCGTTGATTTGAACATGCACTCAAACAAATCAATTCAGAACTGTCCATCTGATATCCATTGTTAGAGGGATAGCTGTGTAAAATGCGATAATCGCCTTCCAGTCTTTAGATATTGGACTGATACTGAATTTTTGACATTTCGCCCGTGTTTTTACTTTTTACTTATCTTCGGCCTCTTCACTTATTTACATTCATGTCTACGTTTGCAAGCGTATTGCGCATGTGCAGCACGGTTGAGACGCCAAACGACAAGAGAGGATTGCTTTTTAATTTCAGAGTCACAATATCGAAATCCAAGGAAAAAAACTGTCAATTAAAAACGAAAGATAAGGAGAACAAAAGGAACAAAAGTGCAATACCGACAACCGTGCAAAAATAACTTACTGACAATCGAACGTTTTTCCTCATAACGAATGCTCTACATGGCAACGGAAAGGTTGACCTCTCAAGTGTAGCAACTCTGTCCAATTGCCCCTATTGTTGGTTTCCACGGAGGTCACGGCGGCCATGTTGGTGGTCAAGAACAAAAGCATTTCTCTCCTCTGGAAACTAAACTCTATTTTCCTGTAAATTCTTCGAGAAAAAATTCTATTGTATTGACCTCCAACATGGCCGCCTTGTCACGTGCTAATAAACCAAGAACTGTGAAAACGGTATTCAAACACTGCAACCACCACACATAATGTGAATCCTCGATATAAAGAACCCCTATGTAAAAAAAAAAAACACCGAAATAACCGTTGATGTTCTTCGCTGCCAATTATGTTACGGTAAAATGTATGGCACAGGGCCCTTATTTAGCGTTCATGTGAGCCCTTGGTACATCGTTTTCTCGTGTATAAGATCTTGACAATAAGCGCACCCACTGACGTTCGTAACTTTCCGAACCACTGTACTGGCCTAACCTACTGCAAGTCATTGATTTTGTTGAACCATGCAGTTTTTTCTAAATTTTTAGCCTTTTTCAGGCGTTCAAATGTAGGAAAGGCGCAAAACGATGTAACAAGGAAAAAAAGCGGAGGGGGGGGGGGGTGGGGTAAGGGGGAACGCCTGGAATAGGCGATGAAATTTTTGAAGAAATACAAAGTATAACATTGTAGTCGAAGTAGTTGTTAGTCGCTGGTTTCTATTATGACACACCGTTTTCCCATCCTTTTTATAGCTGAATGCTGACCTCAGGAAACTGGCCGTGAACATGGTTCCTTTCCCTCGTCTTCACTTCTTCATGCCTGGATTTGCCCCCCTCACCAGCAGAGGATCCCAGCAATACCAATCACTAACAGTGCCAGAACTAACCCAGCAGATGTTTGATGTCAAAAACATGATGGCTGCATGTGATCCAAGGCACGGTCGTTATCTGACGGTGGCAGCCATGTTTCGGGGCCGTATGTCCATGAAGGAAGTGGATGAACAGATGCTGAATGTTCAAAACAAGAACAGTTCCTACTTCGTGGAATGGATTCCCAACAACGTCAAGACCGCGGTCTGTGACATCCCTCCTCGTGGACTAAAGATGTCTGGTACTTTCGTTGGTAATAGCACCGCTATACAGGAACTGTTCAAACGAATCGGAGAGCAGTTTACTGCTATGTTTAGGCGCAAAGCGTTCCTGCATTGGTACACTGGCGAAGGCATGGATGAAATGGAATTCACCGAGGTAAAAAAAGGTTAAACTGCATGGACAAGAGTTCAGGCAGGAATGTCTTCATGTAGTATCATAATACTCTTTTGACTTCAAGGTAGTGCAAACATCTCATTTTCCGTTTTCAGGCTCTCTTTATGATCGTTTCGGCTCGCGATAAATTAAGCCTGGCTCTCAATAAATAATGCCCCCGTAGAACTTGCGACATAGCCAACGGTACTGGATGCCTGCGGTACTACTCTAACATACGAAGACATTAGGCCGCCGACAACAAGAAACATCGCAGGTCTTGGCCGCCAGCATGCCGCGAAGTTGACTCGAAGTTTGGAAGGCCTACTTTGTAGGTCTAAAAGTAAAATAGGTTCAAAGAAGACATTTCTTTTTATAAAAGTGATTAGTGTAACTGATTTTTTTTTCACAGGCCGAATCCAACATGAACGATCTTGTGTCAGAGTACCAGCAATACCAAGACGCTACAGCTGAGGAGGATGGCGAGTTTGAAGAAGAAGAGGAAGAAGAGGGACAGTAGCTGCTAGCAGGAATAACCTATAAGCCGTTTTACAGATATAGTTCATAAATAGGCTAACAAATTAAAAACAAGGGAATGATAAAAAGCTAACACAGCTGGACAGCATAGAGCTGTTTAAGAGGCGCACCAAAAAAATCAGGGCCTGGTGTTTTCATACAAACTATAGGGTAGAGTACCGTTAATGCACAAAACAACCCCTGAAAAACAAGAGAAGGACATAAAATCATTTACCAAGGTGTAAGCCAAGCATTAATAATACTTTTGGAGTGTAACGCCAGCCATGACTTTGTAAGCTTCAGTCGAATTCCTCCCCAATACAAGTCAAAGAGAATTAAAAGCTGCTTTAAAGTACTAGAAGTGTAGTAACGTCTAACAAAACCGGGCCAACAGCTCCGCAGCATTCTTAAGCACAGCCGAGGAAGGGTGTTTTAGCACTTTGAACAACTAAACACTAGAGACACGTCAAACAAAACGCAACGCGCCAAGTCATGTCATCTGAGACGAAAGCCAGTGCAAACAGCAGTATAGTTTTCAAAGTAATCCATTTCGTAGTGAGCTGCACTGTAAAGACAGGAAAAAAACTGAGTGAAAACAAGAGAGAATGGTGAAAACAAATTCTTCTCATTTTTTATGATATTAAACTGGCGTGATGATCTGGGCCATTAAAATCAACACTCACGAACTGATTTGTCAAACTTTCCCTCTTTGTTCTCGGTAACTTGAGTTGTTTAATTGCTGAAAATTTCCTCCACATCGATTAGCTCACGACTTTACCCTCAAACAACTATCCCAAACTTGAGTACACATAGTCAGTCTACTCTGTTAAAACTCCTGTTCTAGGATACGTACTCAATACCTCCAGGTGATCGCGTCTCGGCCTCAAAATACTACAAAGAAGCAGATGGCCGCTCCTTGTAGTTGCACCCACTCCAATGCAAATTTGTAATTTATTTTGCGACTTCCTTCGCTAGATTTGCAGTGAGGACGACGATTTCGAGGACTTTGCTGACACCAAGGAGATTTTCTTTATGGTTATCTAATCCAGCCATATTTTGTAAAGCCACACGTACGGTTATGACTCTATTTGTTGTGAAATAAAGACTCTTATTATTATTAACTCATACGGGACGGTCGACAAAAGGCAACGTCCACACCAAGAACTTCCTTAGTTGGTGATCAGAAGGAAAACAAGACCGCAGCTCACATAGTATCAAAATGCACCACATTTAACATCCGAAGAACAATTGTCCGTCTGTAATATTTTCCACCGCAATTTCGACATCCTGACCAATGACAAGGTCATTTATTTGTAAACACCTTTTAAGCTTAACGATGGGCAAAAAAAATTAAAAGATCTATTCAAAACTTTTGAATGCCGGAGGCCCACTGTTAGAGTATTTTCTTTCAGTGTAGCTCTGACCTTGAGGAACGATAAATCTGTTAGCCAAAATATTAGCTGCAAACATATCAGCCCTTTGCCATATACCAGTACCTAATTCAATAAAGGTCTTGCTTTGGCAATATGTCATTGGTGATTGGCCATTGGGCGATTGGGCAAAGGGCATTTAGGCTTACAGGAGAATGTAATGATTTGCTTGAGTGACCACCAGGCAATAGATTCCCAGTTCACACATATACCAGCTCTATTTTCTCTTCAGAGATCGTCAAGCACACATATCAAAATAAAATTGCGGGGGAATTTATTGACCGCTAAAGCAAGGGGGTTCTTCACTTAATAGTATTTCTTTACCATTCAGATTTTTTATTCTTCTAAACAACTCCTAGATTGACCTATGGTTTGGAGGACTTACATTCAAGGTGCCATTTCATGAAAAAGGCCCATATATAGGTGAAGGATAGTATAATGATGGTAGTATAATGTCAGCATATCCACAAGTATCTCTTCACCTCACATAGCTGCTATGGTCATAAAAGTAACTATTATATAAACAACAATGAAATACCAGGTGAGCTTTCAAGTGAAAACTTGATATCTTCACATGTGAAAATATCACCTTTGCTATGGCTACATAATAAATTGCACCTTTCACACCAAAAAACTATTTATTAAAGTGAAATGGTTTGGTATTTCATTGGTGTTTATATAAAAATAGAACATTACATGGCCGCTTGGAGATATGAAATTTCTCTCAACACTTGAAGAGAAATTTTGTATCTCCGCACGGCCATGTTAAATATCCTCTATTTATTTAAGCAAGGATACTTTGCAGCTTCAAGTTTTCCAAATTCTCTCTCCAGTTGTTTCTTGAGCCTCTTTAAATTTTTGGCCATGAGATTCTTTCGAGTCAACTAAAAAATATAAAAAAGAAAGCAATGGATCAAAAATAAGGTCATGTATGTCGACTTACTAGTAACCTTGCATAAACAAACTTGGCCAGTGAAGCAAAAATAATGAGGCCCAATAAAAACACAAAATTTGTCTTGGTTTAATTTCAGTTCTTGGTGATCTTATGGATTTCAGTTTCTGCATTGCTACATAAAACATTTGCTGGAAAACCTTCTGCCTCTAAAAAACAATTTACAAGCTATATGGCTTATAAGAAAATGTTTCCTTAAAAAAAAATGGCAAATTTACATTCATTTTTAACACAGCAATTTACACTCCAAGATTTGCCTCAAAATTTATTATACATCTTTCCTGTATGTGTATCTATTCAGTACATATTAATTATTTAACAATAATTATTAGTAAATTAGGCTGAGCATGATGATAAAGAATTATGCAGATTGAGGAGGTTGGTACCAGCTGGGGTGGATAAAAGTTCCCAAGCAGTAAGAACGATCTCTTCCCCCTGCACATTAGTTACTAATTACAGTTGTTTGTGATTGTTAAAGCAGATGGCAACACAAGTGGTACAATGGATGGGCAGTTGAGGCAAGAAAGGGTTATTTTTTATTAACAGTTACTTTTTGTCCACCAGGACTCCCATAACCGGCCTGTAAATAGAGGGTGGACTGGCACAATACCTAGAGAACTGTATCATTGATGTGCAACAAATGAGTTTAAGAACGTCTAAAACTAAAGAAAACAGCAAACATTACAGAAAATAATGGAGAAAATTGGATGGCAATAATATTGTCTCTAAATTTTGAAAAATGCTGCTCAGTGTCGATTATAATCAAATTTAGAACAATAAAATTGCAATAAGTCTGTAAGCCCATACTTGCAGGGATTATTGTTGTCCACATCAATTCATGAGTTACTTCAAGGTGAAAATTGCCAGGCTGTACTAGTTGCTTCTTGTCAGTATAACGGACCCTGAATGCCCAGTGGCACAGATGCAATGTTAGAGAGAATGTGGAGCTAAGTTTTATATATAAGATAACAGGGAATCAATGTTTATCTTAATACCTCATAATGATTCCTAAAATGACAGATCTTGACATGTTCTTCCATATATATATGGTCAAAATACTCTCTCATCCATCCCACATCACACCAGTAAAAATCCCACTCTCCTTCACTGTTAGGGAGAATATTTATAAGTTAAGTAAGGAGCTAATTACAGTGGAACCTGTATATAACAAACCTCTTTATAATGAAGCCCTTGTTATAACAAACAATAATTTTCTTTGCCCCAATAATTATTCAATAATAGTAAAACTGAAAAGTAAGGAATGATCATCGCAGTAAATTTTCCAATTTAAGCAATTGGAAAGAAGAAGCCTGAAAAAAAAAAATCAGGACTTCAACGGGATTCGAACCCATGACCTCCGCGTTGCTGGTGCGTTGCTCTACCAACTGAGCTATGAAGCCACACATTGGGAGCGAGGTCAATTTATTGAGTTCATGTCTCCCGTGAGGAGTGAAATGATGTAAAGTATATGAAATAATTCATATTTGAACTGCGGTTGTAGATGAAAGTAAGGAATGATCATCGCAGTAAATTTTCCAATTTAAGCAATTGGAAAGAAGAAGCCTGAAAAAAACGCACCGGCAACGCAGAGGTCATGGGTTCGAATCCCGTTGAAGCCCTGATTTTTTTCAGGCTTCTTCTTTCCAATTACTTAAATTGGAAAATTTACTGCGATGATCATTCCTTACTTTCATCTACAACCGCAGTTCAAATATGAATTATTTCATATACTTTACATCAATAGTAAAACTTATGAAAAAGAACCTCGATATAATGAAACCTCATTGTAGGAAACTTAATTTTGCCATTCCTTGGCCCCTCATTTTATTGGGGTTCCACTCTTCCAAATCAGGAATCCAACATTCAATTATTGCATACATGCTAACTCTCCTGGATACTGCAGTGATCCCCCGCTCTCCAGCACAGGTCACCATACCTCCCAGATAAATCATCTTTTGAGCTTTTCGGTGCCTTGGTTTGAGATTTAGCCCATTTTTAGCTCAAAACTTGAATTTTTCTTGTTCGCAGTACAGTTTCTGGGGCATTTTTGCACGTATTTAGTGACAAAGATTATTTCTGGAATCAGAACGATGATTGCAAATTTTGATAGTATGTACCTCATGTAAGACGTCATACAATGTCCTACGTCATTCCCATTGGGGGCTGGGTCAATTTGTCGGGGGGGGGGGGGGAGGGGTGTCCGTTGAAATTCCAGGGGGTAGTTAAAAAAAGAGAGTCTCCAGATTCTCCAGAGGTTGGCATCTCTCTTATTGTTCAAAAAAAGGGAAAGTCGAAGGCGTAGAGAAAAGTGTCACTGGACAGCAGGGAAAACAAGTCACATGTTGGACCAAATGGCCAACTTCTTTAGCTTATTCTACAAATGTCAATCAAAATTACTGAGTTGGTCATATACAATATATGTTAACGAAAAAGCTACTAAAGCCGTGCACCGTTGCTATGGTAAACCTAATTAACATTTCTAAACAAAGCTTTGTTAAGTACGAAGGACCTTCAGTTTTAAAAGTAATGAAATATTAATACCATACTGTAACGAAAAAACTTGAGCTTAATTTTCAGTGACAAACTGAAAAATGCTTAAACTTACTCTCTGATTTCCGTCCACCCCTTGGAACGAAGGACGTCTATAATAGTATTCTGAAGTGAACATTTGAATCTGATAACACGGCTGTTGTCACTTGAAATACAAAAAGCATGTAAATAAAGTTAATGATTTACAAACGCCGATTTCAGGAAAAAGATTTTCCTATTCTTCTTGAACTGAGGATTAAATAAGCTAGTCTTACCAGACTTGACAAATATCTATTTTCCTTGACTTTATTAATACTTACAAGGGTTTTCTCTGAATCGGTTTCCAGTTAAAAGGTGTTTGCTGTAACAGAGTATTAAAAAGGCAAATTTAGCAACATAAAAAGTAGAAAATTAATTTTAAAAAATATATTTTTTCTCGTGTTCCCACCTTATCTCGTTTTGCCGCCATGTTGAACCCAAATAAATCCCACAATGCATCAGTGTCCCGTAGTTGTTCCCAGGCCATGTCCAGCTGAAAACTCGTCTGCCATTATGCATAAATTTGGACTTTCTCGAAATGATAACTTTAAAACCTTTGTAATCGTGTAAATATCAAAATGCATCGTTGTTGATAAAAAGGAATAAGTTCTAGTCATTAGGAGGGAAAATGCATCGAGCGTACCACACTCCTGGAGGCAGCATAAGGGAAATTAAACTCTGTCTACTCGGGGTAAGATGCGATCGACAATTAAAAATTATCTATCAGTGATAGTTGATGTGATCAGAGATTCGCTTCCTTGTTCCAAATATTGACAGAGGTCGTTCTGAAGTAAGTATTTATTTTCACTACTTTTTCAAGGATGCTGGTGTGGGCAAGTCTTGTTTGGTTCATCGGTTTGTCTCCGATTCATTTAATGCCTCCTCTCCGCCCACTATCGGGTCAGTAAAATTTGTTTGTATGAAATATTTAAGCTTTAATATAAGGTCCTAAAGATTTGATCACTATTTATATAAAACCTATAAAATTACCTCATTCCGTTTCGTAGCTTATTAGTTTAGCTTTTTAAAAATAGTTTGGTTAGATACTGTAGTGGTTGAATTTAATGATCTCAGTATGTTTAGTAACTTGGTGTCTTAGAATTAATATAATGACTTCATTTTGAGGTACAGTAAATTTTACTTCCTTTATTAATATGGACACCAAAGGAACAGAGTCACATCTCTGCAGTGCAGAGGTGTCCGTAAAATAGAGAAATGAACTGTGTAAGTAGGATCAAGACTTAACAATCACACATACCATATATTGTCTTTACAGTCACGCCAGGTCAAGCTTACCCCTATAGATTCCATTAATGAATTGATAAATTGAAAAACGAATCCTCTAGTCATTGCCGCAACCAGTGTCAATTTCAAATTTGCATTCCTGCATGCATAATAAGCACTGAACTTTTACGATAACTTCTCGATATTTGGTCAGATTGAAAATCTTTGAATGGATAAAATTGCTTGGAAGACGCAAAAATCAAATTCAAGGAAACTGAGCTTGTAGAGAATTTAATAACTGCCTCACGCATGAATTCACTGCTCATTATGCATGCAGGAATGCAGAGATGAATCTTAAATCCACAACTCTCATCTAAATACCCACCTAAACTCCCTGTGAAACGCCAAAAAGAAAACCACAAACACATGTTGCCGCATGGCCCCAAAGGAAAGGAGCTGCAAGAACCAACAACCCAGCTAGAAACACTAGACTGGACAGCAGACCATTGGATAGAAACATTAGGGCTAGTTTTATGTTTCTTATCATGCAAAGCTTTAATTCGAGAAGCGGTTCATTTCTCAGCCTTTTTAATTTTTGAGGTATGAGCCTCGTTATCAACCAACTTTACTTTCACCAAGGTACTCTTCGGCACCTTTGCCCAACCGAATTTTGATTGTTCTGCTAGCTTAGTGATCTTTTGCCTATCAACAAGTATAAGAGGTACCTTGAGCAAGTTCCTCCTTAGCTTTTCTTGGTGATGCTGCCACTCAACAAGGCCTTTACAACTCTCTTGGAAGTTTTGTTAAAATTATATTGCTGCTAGTTTCCTCTTTTCTTGAAGACATAACTGTCCAGCTGAACTTCTGAAGCAATTTGTGACGCGAGATCAGATTGTGCTTTCAGCAAAATGGTCTGAAAATCTTGCAAATCAACAGTGGCAATTAAGGATCAAGACTTATTTCAACCGAGCATCCAAGATCATGCTAAGATTAGACAAAACCACAACAGAGGCAGGAGTAACTTGACTTGGGTTAGCAGTGGATTTGGCATTATCTTGATCTCCCATTCAAAAAAATAAAGTAAAACATGTACGTGATCGTCTCCAGAAACTAGCACCAAGAGAATGAAAAAACCTAGCACCACTCCTTAAATACTCTACCATCTTGGGGTTTCGCTTGACCTGGATTGACTGTAGCACTATGTGGCTGTGTACATAAGCATAAATCTCACATAACATTGAAGTGTGAGTGACATAACTGCAAGTGAGATAACTTTCAGGCGAGTTGACCAGAACTGTATGTGAGACAGAGTTATCCACTCAGATACATGTTTTACTGCATGCAGCACACAATAACAGTGTTCAAAGCTCAACATTAAAAGCCGTTTGGTGATCTGAAATTAAAGAATGGTCGACAGGCATAGAAAATTGGAGGACTACTAAACAAAAGACAAACAACACTTGGTGCAACACTACAAGAAGACTTTTGAACCCTGAATTTGTAAACTAAGGCAACTCCTTCTAAGACGGACACCTTTGGGACCAGCACTACGTGTCGGGATTACCAGTAGAGAAATGTCCCTCTTATGAGTCAACTTAAAGGAATATAGAAAGGCAGGGACCAACTCTGGGTGTCCAGATCTTATAGAGGTGTCTGTTAAATGAGAGTTGACTGTATTCACAGGGTTGTCAAACTCGCCGCCTACTTTTCCTTGGAAATTACTCCAGTTTTAACAAATAACATGATTTAAAACAGATACTGAAGCAAGCAATGGTTCAAAGCTGTTGGCAAGAAGAAATAATGTGCTGTCGCAGAATAAAAATGCCAAAATTTATTGATGTCTGTATTCTGTTCAAAAACTCTAATCTTTGCTCTAAACTGCTGGAAATGCATTGTAAGAGGCCTAAGGGGGCTGGGGCATGCCTCCGAAACTCCTCTCTAGATGCTTGAGCCTTCATCACTTGCAAGTTGCACTTTTGGCATAAGTTTTTTCTCTTCGCCTACTCCTAAGCTTTTGCCACCTACCTAAAACCTTATTGAGAACCCTGATTCACATGGTTTCTTGTGAATTTCTGTAAATTCTGAGGTGATGTACAAAATTCAGTGTGATTGGCTAAGGGTCTGCTCAATTATGTAGGAGACTCAAGAAATGTTTCTGAACTGTGTATTGTGATAATGATTTCTATCAATACCAGTATGTAAACCTTCTAAGTGGTAAACCAGGAAATCCCCCTGGGGACTCCCATATAAAAAATGAGAAGTGTTCTTGTTTGCCCACCCCTGTCAAACTATTACTTTTCTTGAATTTTCATTTGATTTTTTTCTTGTAGAGCTGCCTTTATGACAAAAATGATGATTGTTGGTGACCAGGCTTTTAAGTTCAATATATGGGATACAGCGGGGCAAGAAAGGGTAGGCTCATTCAAATTAGAGTCGGCAGAGTATTTGCTTTTTTAACAAGAATTTACTTTAAAAATTAGATTATAATACAACTGTACACTTTTCATTCATTTGATGCAGTTCAAGAGTCTAGCCCCACTCTACTATCGAGATGCCGCAGCAGCCATTTTAGTCTATGATATAACAAGTGATGTAAGTTTTACTTGATTTATAATATAACCTTGATAAATTTTAGGGTCTCCTTTATGCACATGAAGGTAGCAGTAATGCACATGTACTTCTGAGACATGTAGAAGTATGATAGAAGGTGTGATCATGTTTTGTCAAATCAATAATTTATTCAACCTGTCAAAAAGCAGCCTGCAATCAAGCCCTCCCTACATTTCTATTGTATCTTTCATGTGCATCCTTTATAATGATACATGTACATGTTGTGGTTCAATTTCGTCCTTGGTTTAGATTTTATTTTCCTTTGTTTTGGGGTATGGTAATGTGTGTTTACTTAATGAGTTTGAAACAAACGAAAATAAAATCAAGGATAAAATTGAACCACAACATACTCACTATCAATTTCTAGATTACATTTGTCTTATATTCTTTCTTGTTTCAGAGTTCGTTCCATGCTTTAAAAACCTGGATAAGAGAGTTACAAAGATACGGTCCATCTGATATTCTTATCGCTATTGCTGGAAACAAGTGTGATAAAACTGACCAAAGGGAGGTAAGTTGCAAGTGCTTTGCCTGGCTGCCCAGGGCTCTTACTAACGCAGGGGGGTACTCCGGATTTCAAGTGACAGGGTTAAGTCTATTATGCAATATATGTTACATAAGCCTTTGAAAGACTTGAAGAGCTTCAAAGACCTAGGTGTTACGATATCAAAGGATCTCTCATGGGATAATCATATTAGCATAACTGTGAACAAAGCTAACAATCTACTTGGTTTAATCAAACGTTCTGTTGGCACCACCAACGGAAATGTTTTTTCCACCTGTATTTATCTGTGGTACAACCAATTCTTGAATACGCCGTATCTGTTTGGTGCCTTACCTTGTCAAGGACTTCCATGCCTTGGAGAGTATACAAAGAAGGGCATCTAGATTAGCACATAATTAACACAAAGGAGAAATGCCTTATGTCAATCATTGTAAATTGTTGAAATCTGATAGTAGAAATTTTCTATCTTTAATTGAGTGCTACAAGTTTGTCTTTGGATACTATCATCTGGTTTTTTTATGATTTCTTCGAATTCTCAAAAGTTGGGTCTACAAGAGAGAATCACCGCTTCAAACTGTATGTTAAAAGCGCAAGACTCGATTGTTATAAATAATTATTGTTTTTTTATTAGAATAGTTTCAAAATGGAACAATTTACCAAGAGACAGAATAGAGGCTGAAAGTCTTCATCATTTAAAAATAAGCTTCATCATTATCTATTTAATAAATTTTAAACTAGAACTGTGCTTTATTTGAGGCCTTGAGTTTTGAATACTTTTTTTGTATTTGGTTTTTTATTTAGCAGTTTCTACTTCTGTTTGGGAGTTCTAATATAGGGCTAACCTCTTAACTCCCTTTTCAAGATGTCTTTTAATATTATGTTTTTTCTGTAAATAAGTTTGTTTACATCTTGAATAAAGTTAGTACGTATATATGTGTGTATGTATGATCAAAGGGTTTTTTGGGGTTTGAAATTTTTGATTCCAGGACTTTTTAAGGTTGGAAAATTTTGGCAAGTATTTTTCGGTTAGTTTGATTTAAGAAGGAATTTTTTGGGTATTCTAAAGAATCTGAAGATACGTGATAGTTCCCACGTATTCTGGCTGCGTAGTTCAGTGAATGAATTTGATGTGGCTCAGAAATTCAGCATGGGATCTTTTTGGGGTTAAATTTAATGCAGGGAATTTTTTGGGTTTTGTTTGAAGCCCTTGGGATCTTTTTGGGGATTGATTTTTGTCCCCATTTGATCATCCCTGTCACTTGAAATCCGGAGTACCCCCCCTGGGGTCACTAAGGGCTAGGGGCTATGGATTCCCCTCAGCTGCTATAAGCATGACCCCGCACCTGCCTATTTCAAAGGAAATAGACCTTAAGAACTTCCTAGCTTTGTAATAAGGCACTTCTGAGTTGGGTAAGTGTGAATCCATTGATATGAAAATGACTTTTTTTTCTCATGCGAAAAAACTCATTTTCACAGTAATTAAGGTTTTGTTCTTAGCCTTGTTTTGAAAGTGAGAGTTTTTGAACCCAGAAATGGCCTTTTTGCCCATCTACTTATTGCACAAGACTTCAAGACTTTATTATAAACTTTCTAAAGAATATTTTTGCAAGTGTGCACATACCCAACAATTTATTTAATCAGAGGTGTGTTCTCCAAAGAGGACTACAGGAAAGAAAACTGGGAAGGGCAGGAATTGTTACCTAGGAAAAATGAGACAAGCTTGGACTCAGGCCCTTATAAAAATACCTGGATGCACCCCTGATGTACATGGCTAGATTCAGTTCTCTATGATGGGTGAAGCACTAAGGAAAACCCTGCTTGAAACATCACCCAGTTGGTGATATCAACCATTACATCTTCTTGGTCTGTATGGGTGGTCCATAGACCATTTTGTTAGATGGTTCACAGGCCTACAGGGTCCATTGGAATTAAAAAAGAAAGTCACCTTGTGGTTTCCGAGATGGACAGGACCTTCAGTTGTTTTGTAATTCTTTCCCTAAGGTTTTAGTATAGAAGTGGAGTGAACAGTAAGTGAAAACTCTGTTCTTGTTACTCAGGTTTTAGAAGAAGTAGCCGAGGAGTTTGCAAGTAGTGTAGAAGCAATATTTGTTGAGACAAGTGCTAGAACTAACAAAAATGTCCATTGGCTGTTTGAAGAGTTGTGTAAGTACTCACTGAAATACAAATGTAATTACTTAAAAATGATATACTTGTCAACATTCTTGTATATGTTGTTTATTTTGCATTTTAATAATTTTCTTCCATGTTTGCTTGAAAACTCTTCTGCCAAAGTAATATAGAAGTTAATCACACCCATCAGCTGAATCTACTAAATTTTTGTAATGAATCATTTTGTCAGTCTTGGTGAAAGGAAACTCAGAGAGAGGGGAACATTTGAGTGGAACCATTTTTCCCTCCGAGAATCTGTCACTGGTACAAAATTAATACAACGTGCACTTTTGGAAATGACTCTCTTGTCACAAATAACAGAGCTGCAAATAATATCAGATCATTTCCAGCCATGAAAAACAGTTGGTATAATTTACCACAAATTATTTGCAGCCATGAAAAACAGCTGGTGTAATTTACCGAAACTAATTTAAATAAACTTCAATCCATTGACGATAAGAATTTTTATAAGATGGCGATGTATAATTAAAGCTTTGAAATTGAAATTATCTTTAATATCTGTAGCTCGTCGACTTCCTCAAGAAAATGCAGATACTCCAACAGGGAGGCAAACTCTTGTGCGACCCAAACCAGCAGAGGAACACCCAAAAAGATCTTGTTGTTCAGAAAAGCAACCAACTCCAAATTACATGTACTGAACATGACGGGAGGACTCAGCTTCGTACTGCCATCTGTCCATGGTCTGTTTCAGAATGTGTTTTGTACAAGAAATTGTTCTTTTTTTTTCTGAGCAATAATGTGGATTAGCATCGTGGAACATGTAGCTTCTGATTTTGAAAGGACCAATCCTTTGGCATGGTTTCACTTGGTCTGTAATCATTGGCCAGGGTTCCTCGAAAGATGGTTTAGTCTAACCTAGGATAAAGTGAAATTTTAAAATAATTTTTCTTATCAAGTGATACGTAACTAGAACTGAATTGCTGAGTCTTTACTCACCAAAAATTACAGCTGTAAAAAGTCTGTAACAAAGTAAATCCAACCAGGGGTCAACATTTTAACCCTTTAAGCCCCAGTATGCACATACAAATTCTCCAAACTGATCTCCATACACTTCCTTAAAGAATTAGTTGAGAGAATTTGATCAAAGATCAAAGTATTTTCTCCTGGGTGATCATTTTATTGATTCTCATAACTTATCTCTTTACAGTGTATGGATAATTGTAAGGAGAAAATTGATCTTGGACACTATTGGGACTTAAAGGGTTAACACTGGGCAAAGTTAACAAGGCGCCGAGGGCCCTTTTTTTGGGTGGCTGTTTGTTTTAAAAGTCAGTTTTAAGATGGTGCATTACGGTGAATGTTCGTAATTTATATTATTGATTTGCTGGTAGTCCAGCAAACAAAACGTCTCGCAAAGATAGCTGGGTTGTTTTAAAACGAAGGTAAACCGGAGACATCAAAAGTTAGGTTGTAGAGAGGAGGTAGATTATTTGAGAGCATAAAGTACAATAGTTGTCTTACTAAGATAAAGATTATATTTTTTTCCATTACAAAAATAAATCAGTCTTCATTCATTGTTATTGTCAGGAAAATCCTTATCTTAAGAGGGCGCAAAAACAGTGCCTCAATTAATCAGTTCTAGAGTTTGTTATAGTACGGGCTATTTTGCTGTAAGGAGATGTGAAATGTTTAGGAATGACTTGATTTAAAGGAGGGCTATTTATTGTACCGTTGAGCATTCGACGGGCAAGTGCTGTTAAGAAAATATTGATGTATTATAACTATTTTTGTAGTTCAATCAGGATGTTACATTGGACAACAGTATGAATTGTATTAAACTATTTCTTTTACCTTACACCAGGGATCAAGGTGGAGAACAAAACTAAAAAATACAAAGAAAATTCCAAACTTCAGTTTTAAGACACTTCAACACTCTCTAAGACAGGCAGAGGGCGTTAGGAGCTGCGCGGTCTGTGCGTTTCGGGTCACGTGGTCCAAACGAGTTCCCGGCCGTTCTTCCCAGATACGTTAAAAAACGTCACCGAAATAATAATTAATAAATAAATAATAAATAATTTATTAGAGTCAAAGATAAAAATACTTAAGAACGTAAGGGGCCAACAGATCACTTTAGATCCAAAAGAATGGTGAAAGACCAAGACCAAGCTCTAGGAATTCATCCACAGACTTAAAAGATTGTAGAAACAGTTCGCATAAAAGCACGATTGAAGAGGTTTCATTTGAATAGTCACATCACAGGATCTCATCTTCAGATTCAACTAGTTTTTACAGCCTGATAAATAATTGACGACGCTTCATTTGAATGGTTACACTATAGTATTTTATGACCAGATTAAAAACTTCAGAACGTCGTTACATTTCTTAATAATTGACTCTAGAAATGTGGTGACTTATCGTCATAATCATGTTTTCTCGGGAACATGAATTTTCGCAGACCACTTAATCACCAAAAAAGCTTTAGTAAACATAGATCTCTCTGAAAATTTCACTGTGCTGTCATGCGTTCCTCTCACGCGAGGAGGACACGCGTGACGAAGCCCCAGGACCGTCTGCGTGGGAGGTTAGCCAACAGGCCATTTACGAGTTCCAAAAACTTTCACTTTCAAAACGAGGGTAAGTGGAAAACTTTGTATTTTAACATCATTTGGCTTCGCACTTACCCTCGCTTTGAGACAGAGGCTTGGGGCAACTCGGAAATAGCCTATTGACTTTTGAAACGGAGTTCTTTTGTATTCTGTTTAGCGTATTTGAGAAAAGGTGATTATTTGTAAACATTCAGACACCTTCCCTCTTTTAACAGTGGTGTTTAAAAATTTCCATGCATCGTTGCAAAGTATTTACGTTTAAAACATGTTAAGTTTACTTTAAATGAGACGATAAATTAGTATTATATTTTTTCATATCATAATAAAGATACAATCGACTGTCCTCCTTGTTTGTCCAATATGTCATGCACTAGAATGCAAACGTTCCTATTCGAACAGAGACTATCCAGAGCATTTCCAACCCCATTGATCCCTTTCTCCTCCGTGGGTATTCGTTGCTAAACCGCGAGCGGTCGTCCTTCTTTCGTCAGAGGAGAGATTTGAGCTTCGCAGTTCGCCCCTCGCGCGTGCCCGATCTACTGTAACTCAAAAGAGAAATAAGAGACAGTTCGATTTCAAAAACCCCCACTTATAATAAGAGGCTAAGGGCAAAACCTTTCTTGTGATAATGAATTTTATCTGTGTGAGACTAAAAAATCATTTCATATCAATGGCTTCGCATTTAGCCTTTCTTTGAAACGATTTAGGAGAACTTCACCTTACGAGCCTACACTCACTTCGCGCAGCGGTAATCTAACCCCAGCTCTGAATATTCAAATTAAACCCCTAAGGGAGACCAATGTGGGTGTGACTCAAGCTTAAACTGACCCCTAATGAAGATTTCTGTGTGGTCAGTATCAGGGCATTTTTGTAAATTTCTTTATGCACAGTACTAAGCGATACCCGAATGGGCAAATATAGTAACTTTCCTTCCCAAACACTCTAAGTGAGACCAAAATCTGCAATTTACACCCCAAAGCGAGACGACAAGCATCCCCGTTACTTTTATATGGGAGTCCCCCCCTCCCCCACTGCCTCCCTGGTTATGTTACTCAATGGCCAAAAACTTTTAAAACGCAATATAGGTTGCCAACTGAAAGTGAGAAAAACAATTTTTTGAAAGTCAGGAATCTAAAATTTCGTGAAGATTTTTAAGCCAGAAAAATGGTCGATATTAAGGCGCACGCGCGTGAAAACAGTTCGGTGTTGTGTCGAATTGCACCGTGGGACTGTTTCGGAGAACCAAAGCGGATTCAGTTTCCCTCGTAACTTCAAAATAACCAATAAAAATGCAATAGCATCTCCTAAACAGTCCCATGGTGCAACTCGACGCAACACCGACCCGATCTCAAGCGCCAGCTCCCAAAATGGTAAATATTCTGTGGTGAGTTTCTACGGCCTTGTAGCGCAAAGAAACATGATGGTGACGATAAATTAATGCTTCAGATCCCGAAAAAAACAAACCCCCAAAAAACTGTCCTGAAAAAAAGCCGGGAGAATATCGAGAGGAGGTTGAAGCACAACTATTGAAATGATAGGTTAAAACTAGTATATATAGGCCGCGCAGGTTACTGTGGGGGGAGGAATCTCTCTCTTTGGGGAGGTAATATTAGCGCTGACGACGTCATCAGTGAACCGTAACTGGAACAACAGGCCATTTCACAGTTGCGTGTTCAATGCCCTGGCCTTTAAGTAGAATCGACACTGAAGGTGACGGCTTGTAATATGCTACAGACCTTTCTGCTTTTCAAATGCAACAAGCAATACTCTCATACCAATAACCCGTGACAATGATCAATTACGTGTGAAAAACTGGACCGTTTGTAACAAAATAGCGTCACCTCCAAGCTCGCTTCTGTTGAAAGGCCAGAGCACTCAGCACACAACTGTAACATGGCCTACCGTGAATGACCTAATAGACCTTTCCCGCATTCCTGTAAACAAAGTCACCAACTCGAGGCTCGGGTGGACAAAATACAGTGATTTGTATGAAATTGTCCACCCGAGCCTCGCCCTCATTTCTTTATGTTTGCTCACTGGAGCGGAACGCGAAAGAGGTCTATAAACGCCCGGGGCGTCTATTTATTTAATTCCAGGGGTCCAAGCAGGAGCGTTTGATAGACAGGAGGCGTTTAAAGGAGAGAGGCGTTTATTCTCATAACTGTAGCAAGCTCAACAAAACTAACATACGCTAGACAAAAATATCAAGAGAGTTTAAAAACTGCGGAGTATCCACTGCATAAATTGATACGTCTAGCCCGTCTACAGATCCATATCGCTCTTTCAAATTCCCAACATCGATGTCAGAATCCTCGCTCGGGGCTATTGTGGTGCCATCGGTTGTCTACACTCACTTTGAACTTAACATGGAACAAGATGAAATACGCAAACCCTAGTTAATCAAGCAAGAAACTGAAAGAATTGAATTATTTTGCTCCTTTTTGCAAATTCCTAGGGGGGGTCTATCAATGAATACTTTTCTTAGTTTTTGGTCAACCAATCAAATGACACCATCGGTCAAAGATCTGTCAACTGGTTAAACCACCTAAAAATAGTACATGACCTAATTATATGACCTTATCCAAATGAGACCACCGTATTTTGTTCATGAGATGAAGACAGGATGGCTATGACGGTGCGTCCTATACTACTACGGGTCAGTGAGAAGGTACGTTTTTTCACCAAGACAACGTAAATGAATCGAAAGGAGTAGGATGGCATCATGGAAAGAAGTCAACGGTACATACCTCTTATTCTCTCGTACCGCCGTCCCTAGAGACCTTAGGGGGCTTTCGCAAAGACGACGACAACGGCAACGTGAACTTAAAAAAGGGACAGCTTTAATAAGCAAAACAACAACTCTGCACGTGCAGCACGCAATTCTGTTCATTTCCTTGCCGTCACTGCACAACTTCAAACTGAAATTGCCTCACGGAACGTCTTATGGAGGACGTAAGCACACTACGACGGATGTTTTTCCTCCATTAAACTTGGGTTCGGTCTCCAAGAATTCAATACCAAGGAAATTTACTTGCATTTGACATTTTGAGTGAGTTGAAATAATCGCGAGTACTTTTTAACAGCGACGCTTTCGCTACCCTCACCGTCGTCGTTGCTTAAGTTCCCTCTTAAAATCCGACGACGACGACGACGCCAACGACAACGTATAGACTAGCAAAACAACAGCTAAGCACGTGCACCACGCATTTTGATACATTTCTTTGCCATCACTACGAAGTCTTTTACCATGTGCCATGCGAACATTCTTCATGTTGTCACAACTGGCTCTACTTTGTTTTGCTCCGCTAAGAAGCGAAAGAAATAAGAGCGCTGAAGAGCCGATGAGAGAGTAGAACATTTCTTCAGTGCTGCAGCATTTCTTGCCCGGGATCCTGAACCAGAGGCGGATTAGCGACTTAAGGGAGTTGAAGCAACAACGACAGCGACGGCTACAAAAACGTCACTTAAAAAGTGAAGTCGCGCTGCTTCAAACTTTATCGCCTATTCTATCATATACAATTCGTCAAATGTTGGCAATTTTTTCTGGAGATGAATTCTAAACGACTGTATCGAAGTTCAGAAAGAGAAGAAGAAAGTCATTGCCTTGTGTTCACGTCCTCCACAAAACGTAAAGTTAGTCATTTTCACGTCGTAGTCGTGCAGTGACGACAAAGAAATGTACAAAAAACGTGATGCACGTGCAAAGTTGTTTTTTTTGTCAATCTAAAGCTATTGCTTTTATGCCGTTCTCGTTGATGTCGCCGTCGACATTGGTTAAGCTCCCTTTTGAATTGAAGGGTACAACTCCGATACAAACTTTGTAACTGTGACAACATGAGTGGAACCTCTACAGAGTGCTACTCATCAATTCCACTGCAGTCTCGAGAAGTGACCGTTAGAGTATCCGTACATGTACGCTTGAAATGTTCGTTAGCTACTGCCTTGTACCATGAATGGTAGAGTATCTGTACATATACACTTGGGGTGGAGGTTAGGCGCTGTCTTGTGCAATGACAGGTTATCTGTACATACACGCTTGAGTCAGAGATGGACGTTTGCCATTGCATTGCTTCAACATTGTCTTCTTGGCATCAGAACTGAAAATAAAACAGAATTAAACAAATTCTATGACGACCCTTTGTGAGCACGGTTGTTTTGATTCAAAGGTTTACCTAGGAAATCTCACACGTAAATCAATGACAATACCAGAGGTCAGATAAATAGGAAAATGTTATTTTCAAAACCGCAATTGTATTCACAATTACACAAACACTTAGTCACCGCAGCATGAAGCCTTGACCAAGCAAAATGCATAACAGTATTTTCGCTGTGCAAAACTGAGATAAACGTATGTTGAAAACCGTTTCAGACATTGCAACCATGAAGTATGAACTGTTACAAGAAATATCAAGGACCACTGTAAAGCCAAGCCCAAGTGCAGCTGATTTAAAAACTACCTTTGTGACAAGACAACGTAAATCCTCCAAGGAGCTAAGCACGATATTTCCTGTCTTTTTATAAAGCTAAACATGTCTTCACATCAATTGAATTCCACTTTAAGATCATATTTAGGCACTGAAACCTGTCCTGTCGTCTGTTGCTGCAGATGACAAGGATGGACATGGACCCTCACTTTCAAAATGAGGCTATGTGCACAACCTTTCTTGTGAAAATGAGTTTCATTTGTATGAGAATGAAAGATGATTTCCATATCAAAGGCTGAGCTCCTACCCTCGTTTTGAAACAGAGGCCCGGGGGAACTCGGAAATGGCCTATTGCAACAACTAGGCCATTTGATTCCAGCGAAACAAATCACCCCAAAATTATTACCGTTCTTGTTCCCTGATGAAATTTCAACTCTTCAGGAGCATTCTGTGTATGGGTCAACAAGACACGATTCAACCAAAATAATATTGTTCTTAGGTTTTGGTCAGCCAATAAAAAACCAAGACATTCATCGAACTTAAAACAAATAGACAACCTGTCAAACCGGCTAAACCCCCTAAAAATAGCACAAGACCTTATCTTAAAGACATCATAAACGTTTATTTATATCAGTTCACATTCACGAGAAACCATTTCAGAAAAAAAGGTTAATTTCATCCCTACTACACTACTGATGGGAATAAAATATATAATCAATACACTTCTTTTTCTTCATCTCAATACATCTATCACGCACGATATTGTAACAACAACGAGGTGGTTTTAAAAACAGTGACGAAAACATCTGAACGTACTCTAGAAGGAAACAGAGCTGCCGCAGGGACATTAGCGAGCTTAAGCAGCAGCATTTTTGAGTGACGGAAGTCAACCGGAAGTGGAATTTTTGCATTACTGAGCAGTGGTTTTGTTCAAAATCTCGGGCAAATCTTCTTTATAAGAGAAAAGAAACTCAGAAATACAAATTTGTTAGCGTCAAGGCATATAAAAACGGAGAAGGCCTCACTTCCGGCTGACGTGCGTCGCTCAAAAACGCCTTTGGTTAAGTTCACTATTCATTATATTGAAACACAAGTACATTATTGGATATGTTGAAGTTGTGCTACGCGGTGATACGGCGGTAGACCTTAATACCGTTCTGAGCCAACGTATACTGTTTCCACTAGCACGACACCACATCCCTATGGATGTTCTATCAAACCTGCTCTCAGCTAGAAGAAAGCTTTTTGCCGTTTTCTCATAATACATACACACGCACAGCCACTACTTTTAATCTATAGTGCAGTCTGTCCTCATGGACAACTTCATAAGATGGATGATTTCATTTAATGACTGTGTATGACGGACACAGTTAATGCTAGTCCCAACTTTAACAAGAATTGGAGACTTCAACAATCCACCAGGCAATCAATCAACCTTACTTTTGACATAACATCCCTATTTTCCACTCCCCCACAAATTGGCCACTTCCGAGTTCCAAAAACCCTCATTTTCAAAATGAGACCAAGTGCACAACCTTTTCAGTGAAAATGAATTTTATTTGCATGAAAATGAAAATCATTTCCATAACAGAGGCTGAGCACTTAACCTCGTTTTAATACAGAGGCCTGGGGGAACTCGGAAATGGCCTATTCATAGGGTAGTGGAGCCTCCATTCAGGAGAGACCCTCGGTACCAGGATAGGTGTCCCCTGAATAGAGGTGTCCTTCAATAAACACACTCGGGACCAGGGCAAGTGTCTCCTGAATAGAGGTGTCCTTTCAACAGAGGTAACTGATACAAACAAAACACAGTGGATCCCCCATCCACGGGACAACCTCAGGACAAGGACAGATGTCCCCTGGATAGAGGTAGCCAATAAAAAGATTATATGAACTTGCTTTTGGGGGAGCGGGCGGGACAATGTATGATTTGAATGATGGTGTCCCCCTGAATAAAGGTATCCAAAAGAGAGGTTTTATTTTAAAATGACAACGCAACACAAGGCTTTGTCTGAAAATGCAAATCTTTCTCTTCCCTCAGATTAGGCTTTATAGCTAAGTTGGTTAAAGCACTGCTCCAATAACGCAGGGTCATGGGTTCGAATCCCCTTCAAGCCTATTTATTCCAGTCTTTCTGAGACCCCGTCCACACTCGGAAATTTTTGAAATCTCATATTTTTAACCCGCATTCGTGTCGACGGGGGCTTAAACCAATCTGGAGAGCAGTTTCGGTGTGAGGAATCACTGTTTTCGTATGGACGGAATGCCAATTCGTGTAAAAGATATGAGGTTAAAAAAATATCCTGATTTGCCTGGACGAGGCCTGAGTCTGTATGTTGCGTACATAACTGAAATGATCTTTTACGTGTCAAATCTCTAATATATTTGTTATTACATTTCCATACGTGTATATGAAAAAAGTAATAACTTTGCTATGGATTTGTAGGCAATTTAGTAAGTAAAACCGTGATTCTGAAGGCCAAATGCCAAGTAGTGTGTAACTTAGTAAGAAAACAGCAAGAGCTGATGTTTCTAGTCTCATATGTTATTTTCGTTACTCCTCTCAAGAAACTTTACAAAGAAACTACTTTTACAAAAGCCATCAATTCTCTTTTCCTTGCCCTTGAATAAATTAACAGAGCCCTGCTCTTGCTACAACTGTTAGCTCTAATACTTTTACAACACTCACATTCTAAAACACAAAACTTATCTTACTTAAGTACAATGTCTTAATCGAATAGAGATCTGCAACGGAAGTCCTTTATCTGGTTAAGAAGTGTACAAAATCAATCACTGAAAATAACCCAATATGCAGTCCAGGTTATCTTGCAAGAGAAGAACGGACATGGTATATTGTAAACGTCTTTGATGATAATAAAGAGCTGATAGCCGATTATACCCTTAAACATAAGTTAATCAAAAGTAAAAGGTTTGAATGTATGAAAAAATTTGAGCTCCTATACACAATAAATTACAAAGGGAAACAAGTTACACTTAGCGCCATCTCAGCACCTTTTTCGAGTGAATTTGGTCACGTGACTTCAGCTGGTACAAGTGAAAAAATTCCCAGTACAAGGATAATCGAAGAAGAAGGCAAAGAGTGGCTATTAAAGTCCAGTGTAATTCCCAACTCTTGATAAAAAACCAAGACACTTTCTCTGTTGAATTGACTGGAGCCACAAATTCCATGACTTAAGAAGGGCGTCGATAACTCATGAACAACAGCCGTTTCTCTGAGTCCGAGAGGAGAACTTTTTGTATTAATGACGTTGAACGCGTGACGAAGCCCTAAGAACGTCTGCATGGGAGGCTACGTACTTGTAAGTTTACTACTTATTCATGTCATTTGAATTTTACCATTCAAAGATCTAAGTTCTCAAAACCTCATTATACAGAAGATTACACTTCCAAAGAAACTTTCGAATAAAATCTGCCCTGAAAACATTTTGCAAACTTAAATACATCTCCACCACCGGAGACCCAGAGACAGGCGGAAGAATTCAAAATTTCGGCAAAAGTCGGCACGACAAAGTGTTCGTTTGAATTCGCTCGCCCCGACGCAACCCAGGACGGGTCTACGAGGATGAAGTAAATATAACGAAATACAAGGAAAGTAAGCAACAAAACGTGAATGCAATATATTTCCAAGGCGAAACGAAATGAAATAACGACACGTTCTACTTAGCTGGCCCGGTCTAGAGAAAAAACGATATTCGCAAGACAATTAACAGGCACCTGGACATCTTTGCAAAACAGTTATAGTCCCTCGCTCTAAGCCAATTTTACTAGATTTGTGAATATTATCCCACCATTTGTAGGGGAAGAAGCTGGAAATAATACTGACAACAGTCGAGGTGATCATATGGAAACGAGTGTTAACAAGGGCTTCCCTTTGTGAATGTCTTAATCCCTCAATAAACTAGACTTGATACGTCACTATTCGTATCTGCTAAGAGAATACTACACTAAACGTCCGAATGAATGGTTTGGTTACGCTTGCAATTAGGTCTTTCAAGATATGTCAGTCAGAAGAAACGCCAAGTAAACTCGATCAGATAATAGTAGTGGCATATCGAGTGTAGCATACTTTATCACAGAGGGTAAAATTAAGTTAAAAGCTAAACCAGGTTCTCGTCCTTTTTAGTTAAGTATGCGAGGAAATTTCTGCACACCAGAGGCACCTTCTTCAGCAGGCCTCTTAGCGGTATCTACTTTTGTGTCCTTTATAACAGACTGTAAGAGCTGCGACTTTAAGCGGATATACAGCTCTATGTGCTTCATCCCTTTGACATGCAAGTTCTTGGCTGTCAGTGTATTAAAACGACAATTACACAGTTTGCAATAGAAACTGGACATCCCAGTACCGTGTACTCGCACAATAAACTCCGTGCCGATGGCATCTTTGGGTTGGGAAGACAAAATTTCCCGTTCGATTTCACGATAACTATCCGATTCAGTTTGGGCTTTGGCTTCTTTCTCGTGCCTGGGATTTTGTTCTGTTGTCCCAGCTGTTTGCGAAGATGAAGCTGGAGTACTACCGAGTCTTGGCGTCTCCAATTTGATTCCGGGCTGATTCTTCATTTGAGCGAGACGTTCACTGACTAACTTTGTTCCTTTGCTTTCTGCCTGGTTGCCCTTCTTAAGAATGGACTTGAGCGGTTTGACCTCTTTTTGGTTGTCTTCGACGTTAGGCGTGGCTACCGACACATTTAAGGAATTGTCTTTTATTGCCAAAGTCTCTTGGATCTGATCATGCTCCGTTTGTAATTGTGGTTCAAAACTCTGCTCAACACGATGTGGCTCTTCAGGTTGTTGGTAACCCTCCCCGTAATACTGGCTCTGCTCATACACGTCAGTAACGTCATAAACCTCCTGAGGCAGAGTCTCAGCCCCTTCAACTTGATACTCCTGTCCTTCATATTCAATGCCTTGAGTGTACTCAGGGCCCCAATCTGACTGTTCAGTAGGGTATCCTTCCTGGTACTCTTCCCACTGCCCTTCCACCTCACCCTGACCCCAGCCTTCTTCAGACTGGTAGGCAGCGCCATCCTCACCATACTGCTGCCACTCTGCTCCTTCTTCAGCATACTGTTGACCCTCTTCAACATACTGGTAACCTTCTTCAGCATACTGATAACCGTACTCATCATATGTAACAGCCTCACCCTGCCCTGCCTCCACCTCATGATGCTCTCCACCCTCACCATAGTCCCCTTGGTATTGCCCATAACCTTCGCCTTCAACAGGGTAATACAAGCCGTCCTCACCAAGATAATACT
The DNA here is from genome assembly GCA_038088405.1 of Porites divaricata. Classification (NCBI taxonomy): domain Eukaryota; kingdom Metazoa; phylum Cnidaria; class Anthozoa; order Scleractinia; family Poritidae; genus Porites; species Porites divaricata. The sequence goes on along the minus strand of JBBMOI010000006.1, from coordinate 25,063,964 downwards.
CTCCTTCATACTCGGCACCTGCAGTTTCACCTTCCACAGTACCTCCCTCTACATATTCACCCTCATACCACTCTTGGTAGTTCTCTCCTTCTTGGACAACACCAGCACCAGCCACCTCACCCTCCTGAGGATAGGTGTAGTACTCCTGCTCGTATCCGTCACCAGCTCCTCCCTCTTCATAATAGTATTCACCCCCTTCACCATGACCTGGTTCCCACTCTTGCCCCAGATCCTCGTCGCCCTGGTACGAACGACCATAGTCCTGTTCACCCTGAAACTCCCCAGCAAACCCGGCTGTTTCATAATCAACATTGGTTTCATTTCCGGTGTACGACATCTCAGAGTAATGCGCATCACTGTTATCGTCATCGAACACTTTCTCCTGAGAAGGAGGAGGAGCACTCCTGTTTTTTTGTGGACGGCTAACATTTGGTAACAAAGGCGGCTCTTTGGAAACAGGAATAGTGATTAAATTAGCCCTACTTTGAGAACTTTTTGAGGTCTCTCCTTCCGACGACGTTCGGCTGACTGGCTGGGTTGAACGTTTACCTCGTTTAGCGTAATGCACAGTTATCATATTGGCATCAAAAGCTCCAGAAGAGAATTCTACGATTCTTTGATCGTAAGGCTGTAAATACTTGGATTTTTCATCATTACTAGAGGGAAAGTCGTCTTGCCCAGAAATGCTACTGTAAACTGACTCATCTCCGGAATCAGCGCTATCTCTGTCATACTTCTTTTTCTTTGACTTTTTCTTTGCCTTCTTCGACTTCACTTTTTCTTTGTCCTTCTTCTTTTGCTTGCCAGGAGGGGACTTAGAAGACTTCTTCCTGACATCGACAGTCCTTTCAACTTCTACTTCCCTAGTTTTACTCTGTTTTGTATCAGTTGACCATTTAGGCTGATCAATTTCGATACTGTTGGTCTTTTTGGCTTCAGTCAACCATTTAGGTTGATCGATTGTTATTTTCAGCGAGCCTGCTTTCATCTTCGAGCTTGACTCATCAAGGACTTTGTCACCTTTGCTCTTCTTTTCACTCACGATCTTCACTTCTCTTGCAGGGGATTCTTTCTCTTTCTTTATGACAAGCGGAGACTCTTTGCGCTTATCACTTTTTAAAATCACTTCTCTGGAATTCTCAGTCTTTCTCTTGAAGTCTTTTCTGTCATCGAATGGTCTCTCAGGTTTCTCCTCTTTACCTAACACAATTCCTTTCTGGTCTTTCAATTTTTCACCTTTAGTTTGTTTGAAGCCTGCTTTTGGGTCACTCTTTGTCATTTTAACATCCGATTTCCCTTTTAGGGCATCTTTTAACGTCTTCTGATCTGAATTCTTGCCTGGTGGCTTCTTCTCAACGAGGGCCTTGTCTAATGGTTTCTTTTCTGGTGGTTTCTTTTCTGATAATCTCGTCTCTGATGGCCTTTTTTCATCCGTCTTGTTATTCGATTGCTTACTATCAAATCGCCCTTCTGATGGTTTTGAAACAGAAACATCTTTGAACTTCTTCTGCTCTAACTTCTTTTCCATATGTTTTATGTCCTCTTTCAACTTATCCAAAGACTTTTCCGACTTTTTGTCCACATCATACTTGCTGCCACTCTTTCTTCTGTGGTGTCCATGCCTCTTTTTGTCTTGATCTCCATTGAGACTGTCAACGCTTATGCTACGCCAGCTATGACAAGTACTACAACTACCACTGCTGCAAGTACTGCAATAACTACTGCTTCGACTTCGGCTTCGGCTTCTGCTACCTCTTCTTCTGCTTCTACTTCGCCTTGGACTGCCAGAGGACCTGGAGGATCTTTTGTGCTTTCCTCCTCCAGGACTGCGTGATTTACTTCTCCGAAAGATGTTTCTCACTGTTGCCCCAACAGGAGGTTGGGCTACGCCTCTGCCTCTTCCACGTGCCACCAAACCTCTTCCTCTAAAAGCTCCTCTTCCTCTATTGCTCGGACCTTTACCTCTAAAACCTCTTCCTCTGCCTCTCTGAGCAATCCCTGCACCTGCCCTTCCTACACCAGGCTTCTTTTTGAATCCTCCTCTGCCACGGTTTCCTCGGGCATTGGTCAAAATGTTTCCTCTTCCTGGGGTGCCACTCAAAAGTTGAGGGACCTTTAAATTAGCGTTTTCCTTTCCTTCCATTTTCTTGTTCTTGTCTCCCGGGTTTGACCAATTCTGCGTTGTGAATTTTCCTTTGCTGGGAGGTTTCACCTGCCTCTTTGCACCAGTGTTAGCTCCAAAGTCGCTATTCTCAAAAACTCTCTCAGAGCTCCTGCTGCGTGATCTTGATTTTGTCTCTGTGTGTTTTGGAAAGTAGCCGCTCTTCTTTGGCAAAAATGGTGGTGACTGATTGCCTTTGTTTACTGCCGTTTTCTGGGTACTTTTACCTTGTGGCACTTTGACTTGTCTCGGCATAAACCCTAATGGAAACAAGGGTTTTGGCCCAGGTTTGGTGGTTGAAGGGGCAGATAATTTAGAGCTAGTGCCTCCAGACGTTTTGTTAAATAAGCCACTTTTAACGGGCTTTAGCAAAGGTGCTAAACTTCCTCTTTGCCCACTTTTAACGGGCTTTAGCAAAGGTGCTAAACTTCCTCTTTGCCCACTGTTAACGTTCTTATCGTCCTTGCTATATGAATCTCTCTTTTGTGTTTTAAAGCTTGACGGTTTGTCTTCCTTATGGTCTTTTCTGTCACGATTCAGCAAAAAGTCATCATCGCCATAGGTTTTGCCATAGCTTTTATCTCGTCTTTCAGGCAGCAAGTCAGAAGAGTCATTCCAAAAGCTGTCTGTAGTAGTTCCTCCGCCAGCTTCCTGGTCTTGCCAACCTAATATAATAAAGCCTGGTTAACACTTCACCATCAATGTAAATACGAAGTTCCCTTTTTTGTCCGTATACTTGTCTTCGAAGTGGAGGTTTCAAAGAATTCTGGTCAATTCACCTAAATGTCAACTGGTCTGCTGAAAGGCTTAATCCTTCCAGAGCGGCATGTTCTCAGAATGAAGAGTAAACAACAAAGCGGGATATTGGAAAGGCAAGTTAACAAATAAGCAAGTTGACCAGTCACCTATAAAAAAATTCAACTTAGTTACTGTGCCCTACCTGACTGGATAACCCTTGATAATACCTAGACTGAGGCATTCTTAGACAAAAGCTCCCATTTTAAAGAAACGACTATTGATAAAGACTTGTTTATTAGGGGGCAAAAGAGGATTATGTATGTAAGTGCTAAGTTACATGCGTGCATCGCATTACTTAAGCACAACGTGTTTACTATGTCCTTCTTAAAAGGTATGGGGCTCCACACAATCCAATGCTGGTGACGGCTGTGGTTTAAGGAACAGTTCACTTATTAAGATAAAACAACCCACTGTATCTTGAGGTCTCATGCGGTCGGCAATAAGGATAACGACAAAGAGGTTACAGCCATTAATTTAAACCGATGGTTGATAAAGTGAAACGACCCTGGAGAAGAGACTTTACACGTCCAGAACACTGTACTGGACGCCACAGAAATGCTTCACTACGATACTGCAGACTTGAAATCTGGGTTTTGGTAAAATAATTGTCCGACTCTCTAATGTATGTATATATGTATAATTACATTTTACTGTTTATTACCTGGCTTTTTACAAATTCATAAGTCAGATTTATGTTAATTTCCTCATTTTACTTTTATATCAGGCGAAGAGCCGTACCATGGATGTACTAATATTAAAACGTTATTATTATTATTATTATTATTACGGTTGCTATAGCCTTAAAACTAATTCAATCCCAAATATTCAGCTGTACAGTGGCAGATCCAGGGGAGGGGCCTTGGCTTCTTATTTTTAGACCAAACTGAGAGCTTTAGATTTGAGGACGACAACGAGTAGGAGTAAGAGATTTAAATCAGGGGCGTAGCTAGGGGGGGGGGGGGGGGGGGGGGGGTCCTGGGGTGCCTGTGAGCCCCCCTTGGTAGGCCTTCTTTTAAGCAAACAACCTACAGCATTCAGGTGGCGAAAACGCCATGACAATATCTTGGCCGTAAAAGCCGTTGTTAAAAAGCCCACTTTTTTGAAATTTGTCTTTTTGTAAAGTATTTTCGTCAACGGCTCTTGTCTTTAGTTAATACAGACCTTCATGCCGCGATACTACGACTGAGCCCGCTGATACACGAGGGAAAGCAGCGGTATAAACCATATATAGTCGGCGATCCCAGGATGGTGATCTGGTGAGTAGCCTCTGTGACCCCCCCCCCCCCCCCCCCTTTGAAAAATCCTGGCTACGCCCCTGTAACTTTAACGTTTTTGCGCGTGATCTAAAAAAAAAAAGACGCCCCGGAAAGCTTCACTTTACTTTTTTCCACCAATAAAGTCCGTACGGTTATTTATACTGAAGGAGGTTAAGCCCTCTCCCGATCGCAAGGTGATAAAACTTCTTACATTTGATAGTCGTCCTCAAAACTAAAGCTCTGTAATACTAATGTACCTGGTTCGTTTCTTTGTTGACCTCGGTCAAATCCAAAAAATGGTCTTCCAAGCTCAAAACCAGTTTTGAACTTCTCGCCTGCCAATAGTGCTAGCTCTGTCACTGAGAGGTCTCTAAGAGTTTCACCGCCCAAGCTTGACCTTTCATAGTCAGGTGATTCTCTGTTTTGATACAAAATGCGTTCCAACTCTGCCTCATTTCTAAATTCACGGTCGTCATTTTTAAATCTAGAGTCCATGTTCTCCAAATGATTGCCCCTAAAAACAAAGAAATCGTTGTTAACATGAAAAAGTGCTTTTCAGAAAATTGTTTCACAATGTGGGGTACAAAACACATTTTAAGGAATAAAAAAGCTAATACTCGTGGACAGGAAACTAAATTGCACCTACCAAAAGGTTTAGGTGGTAATGCATGGAAAACTTCCACCACACAAATCTTGATATGGAAGCAATTAATATTTTATGGTAGTCAAAGTTGATCATTAATTCTATACTCATCCCTGTTAGAGTACTCATGAACTGGTCCCTACCTTGGCCCATAATCTAAGCTTCCTCTTCTATCTTCCTTACTAGATCTGTACCTGCTACTTGTATAATCTCTGTCCTTTGAGCTGTCTCTGCAGGTTCTCTTGTCTTCTTTCAGCCAGTCCTTCTCTCTATAATCTTCAATAAAACCAGCATCAAAGTAGTCCTTGCTACCAGGCAATGACTCCAAAGGAAAAGAGCCAAGAGTTCCTTGGCTTGACATGGTGAAAATGTCAGTGGAAGAGGACATCCCAAGGCTTTCTTTGTTTCTTTTGCCGTCAAATTTACCGACGCTGTCTTTGCTATTATATCGTTTTCTGTCCTCACTAACATCTTCATCTTCCCATTTACTCTTTTGGTACTGTTTTAGCACATTTCGTAAATCATCATCACTATCATGACGGCTGCCTGAAGTTGTACCACGACTACGCTTTGTTGGGGTGTCCTCCCTACTCTTTCTGTAGGAAGAGGATGACCTGTCATCTGCAGGGCTGTAACTCCTTTTTCTTGAGCAACTGTCATCATGCTTTCTTAGCTGCTGGTCTCTATTGTCTCTATAGTCATTCCTAATGGATTTTGAGCTGCGGTGGTCATGTGCATCTTCTGAAACCTCATCTAAAATTGGACCTCTGACTTTATCTCTTGAATAACTGCCCCTGTTATCACGCCCAGACAACAACAAACTTTCTTGAGAAAGGACGGATCTTGAAATTTCTTCTTGCAGATCCTTCAAAACAGCCTCTCGTTGCAATTGTTCTAAAGTGCTGTAATTTGATTCATTTCCCTGAAAAAAAGTTTCAAAAGAATTAAAATCTGTTGAAAAATAGTTGTTTCTTTACTGGTTCACCAAAACGATGAACAGAACAGAAAAGCTCATAGTTTAGTGGGAAGCAAAGCACATTCCCCTTGTTAGTCAAAGTTGTTTTTTGAGTACTTTATGTGCATTACCAATTCTGGTGCCCACCAAATCCCACCTTTTCTACCCCACCAAAGTAGCTCTCAGCCACATGTAATACACAACTTTCAGAAGGTTTCTTTCATAGAAGTAATTAAGTTTAAGCATGTATTCACCCTTGGGGAAAGAAATTGGGGCAGGCAAATTCACTATATAAAAGTTGGATTTACTGGCAAACGAAGTGTAAGATCTCTCACAAGATGTTTACACCTGTCATGCCTGTTGAATGAAGTACAGCACTATTTTCCGCATTCAACAAATACAGGTTTCTGAGCAGTACTGAGCCACTAGTATATCTTTTGGAATTCCAGGCTAAGATTATGCTCACCACTGAATTAAGTAGTCATTGAAGAATAAAAAAATTTAAAATGCTTGCCTAATGACATTACTAAAAATGGAATTTGAAAATGCAAGAAATACCTCAAAGCATGAGAAGTAAACAATAAAATAACCTATAACAGTTGCTCATATAATGGAAATACAGATGTCAACTGATCAACCAATTTCCCAAATTGTTCATTAACATGTGCTTTGTAAAGAGTCTGTATCCTTATCCTGCCATTATAATCTGAACAATATATTTTAAAAGTCCTGAAAGAAGAAGAGAAGTTCAAAGTCAGCAAAGAAACAGGAGAAAAGTTAAAAAGAGACTGATTTTCAACAGTTAAATGTGATGCCAATAAACCCCTTAATCCATAGTTGCCAGCAAATAAAAATAATTGTAAATGATCATGCATAAAGGATACTTATTATTGAAGTGGGGTAAACAATAAATATCTATTTACAATGGCTTACCCCTTTAAACCCTAACATCAAAATTTGAATTGTCATTTGTTGCTCCTATTCATTTCCTACAGAAGTAGTCAGGAAAAGTTGATAAAATAGCAACCAAATTTATCTTGTGTGATCATGTCAGTAATTCTCATGACCACTCTGTTTTACAAAGCATTGATACTACAAGGAGAAATTTGATGCTGATCACTCTTAGGGCTTAAAGGGTTAAAGAACTTCAGTAACAGTACTTCAGCTGAGTTATCACAATTGGTGAGTGTGACCACAGACCTGCCAACTCTAAGGATTTTGCCGAGAGACGCACAACTTTCTATATTTAATACTTGTAGACTCAAGATCAAAACTCTACATCTCACCCTTACAGTGACTGCTCTTCTGGTTACCATTCTATTATAACCAGGTATGTTGTAACAAAGATAAACTTGCACTCTCAGAACCAATGAAAAGAACAAAAGTAGTATCCAATTCTTCAGGAATCTCCGCATTTTAAGGTCAAATTCCAGATTATCTTTTTCAGGGTTGGCAGGCCTGTGATCTGCAGCTCATCTGTTACCTTAAAAGAAGAAAAAACTGCCCATGTAACAAAATAAAGAATATATACTGCGACCTTAAAAGCCAAAGCAACTGCTAAAACTGTAAAGAACATAACAGTTCACTGCAGTGCAGAGCATTTGGAATTTACATTACATGACCTCATACATAAGGTCAAGAGAAAGTAGCCCAAACTTATTACAAGTCTGGTAGGGAACCAAAGAAAAAGATAAACTTACAACCCAACCAAGCCATAAAAGCTGAGAAGTGGAAATTTGACCATTCTAACCTTGTAAGGAGCCTAACATGCCGGGGGGAGGGACTCTCATATAAAAGTAACGGGAATACTTGTCGTCTCCCTTTGGGGTGTAAATTGCAGATTTTGATCTCACTTAAGGTGTTTGGGATAGAAAGTCACCATATTCGCTCATTCATGTATCGTTCAGTACTGTACATAAAGAAATGTACAAAAACTTCCCTGACACTCACCACATAGATATCTCGCTTTAATAGGGGTCAGTTAAAGTTTGTGCCACACCCACATGCATCTCCCTTAGGAGTTTAATTTGATCTTTCTGACAAGCATCCCCGTCACTTTTATGTGGGAGTACACTTGAACTGGAACTATGAAACTATGAAATTGTTCTGAACATTGAAATACAAAATTTAACATGAACTTTGTTAATGCTACCGAGAGGACGGTCTCACGGTAAACAGGCACACTGATAACGTTAAGGCTTGTAGTTTTTAAACTTTTGTTCTGTTCCATTCCAGTTTTTCCACTTGCATAAGTGTTTTACAGATGTTTTTTAAATTCAATATCTGTTTATCATGACGCACATTAAATGTATTATGAATGCAACTCTAAATGTAATGGTATGCTTTTTGTAATTCGTTTGTCAGAAATATTTTATCCCGTCATTCTGAAACCTTTTTTCTTTCCTCTTATATGCCCCCACGGATATAACCCCCTCCATTTATAAGCCCACCCAAAACCCCTTATGAAGTTGTATAAGCCTGGGGCTTTAACATGGGATTTTAAGGTATTTTGCTTTTACTGCATGCCACAACTAAAAGCACAGACCTAAACATCTTAGGAATGAAAAATCAAATGAGTACCACAGAATGTTAAAAACGTTTAATGGATGTCATTTCTGACAATGAAAGGTAAGCAATCTAACAACATACCCTTTAAACATCTGGTGATTTGAATGGTTGTACAAAAATATTTAGATCCTGACTTTCCATAGTGGAGATCAAAATATATTCTGTTACTCTATCACGACTTGTTTGTTTCCCAAAGGGCAGCATAACACAGCTCATCTTGTACAGCGAATCTTTCTCTTTCAGGAGGATGCTGATTGGATTAACGATTTTTCAGGACCCTGTCATCTCCATGTTACAAAGAACAGTCTTGAAAAACAGCTGTGTTTGCTAAAACTACCAGACATCTGCTTGATAGGCTTAGGTGAACTTACTGCACCAAAAAATGTACAGGTTTTTGCCAAGGCCTCCTCAGTAGTTTCTGATAAAATTGCTTCAGTTCATTAGCATGAAAATAAACTTCTCAGGTTTCCATCTGTCAGTGGTAAAGAACTTCAGGTAGAAACTTGTTGGATCAATGAGTGGTTAGAAAAAGCTTTCACGAGACAATTATCAACATAATGACTTTAGTACTTCAAACTGACAATCCAACAGTCAAAAGCTTAAAGAGAAAAATCTCTACAGGAATAGGAATAGCCAACAGACCTATTTAAGTTGGTAATTTTTTTTTGTTGACTAGCTGTAATATCCTTTGGTTTATTTTCCTTACAAAGGAGAACTGGATTGGATGTTTGGTAATAAACACTTGCAGCCTACTGTAAGAAGCTTGAGTAAGTACGATATTTTGCTGGAAAGGGAGGTGAATACTGCTTACTAAACCAGACCTTTGAAAAACAAATTGGTCATGACAACTTTAAGTGACGAGTAAATTACATGAACATTAAAAACAACTGTTACATAACACTTGAAAGCTAGCTATGGCAAATGAGCTAACCAGCTAGCCAGGGGGGGGGGGAGGGGGAAGAAACTCAGCCTTTGACAGAACAAAAAAGAGAGTAAACAAATGAAGGGTACCATTAGTTTGATTAGTTAGGACAGTCTCTCTCACGGTAGACAGCCCCAACAGGATAACAATCTGCTCAACTTGTAAAAACCTCCTCAGATTGAATAGTTGGGGACTGCATCCAAATTCAAAACGAAATTTTGCACCAAGAATTCTGCCTCATAGTTATGCTGAAAGTAGGAAAGAATATTTAACGCATGACACCCATGCAAATGGTCTTATTCACTCTTGCCTTTTTACATTGCCCTGAAAATACATTGTAAGCATTGCATAAGCTACCCATTAGTCCTCTCATGACTGCCTCTCAAACAACTTTTTTTTATCAAGCCAATAATTTTGGAGTGTGCTTAACAAAAAGGGGAAACAAAGATTTTTTTGTCTTTGTTACAATTAGTGCTAAAAAACTGCAAGGGTCTTTTAAAAGTAAAAATTCTCTTCTTTTGTCCTTTCTATATGGAAGTTTAAACTGTTCAGCAAAATGTTTAGCTTATGACTGAGTTTCACAGTTTATCTTTAGTAAAATATACTGGATAATACTGGCAGATGTCTGTAAAAACACCTTATGTTATTATTAAGCAATTACCATATTAATTATCTTTCTATTAGGAACAATACTCAGAGAGGGCCATCAATACTTACAGGGGCCCTGCTAGTAAGGGTTTAAGTGATTCTAAAAGAAAGTAGCAAAAAATCATTCAGATGCTTGATCTTGCAATATTTATGACCAATTTCACAATAAGCATGGATCTTTCTTTGTCCATGATTTTATTTATATGGACATTTGGTTAAAAAAAAACATGGCAGATGATGAGGGGAGAACCCCTGTGTCAATGATTCACCATTAACAATCTTGGCTTGACCTTCTGCTATTCTCTAAACAATGAAATTTATTGTTGATTTGTCAACTTGTCTGTCCTCACTTTTACATGTTTGGATTCTAGCAATGCCAATGTTTCTTTTTTATTCCCAAAAATTTTCAATCCGGCACAGATAATAAAGAGCCCTGTACTGTGTGGCTCACGTGGCAAGCAGCAATAAATACTCCTGCTGGTGAAAATGCTACTGTCTCGTACATCCTACTTACAGGGTACAACTTGCTCTGGGACAAGCTGGAAATTTTACTTTCTTTGCAGCCTGTAATGGTGTACGCAATGAAGAGGATAATAAAACATCTAACATTTTAGCAATGTGCATGTATAGTAGGCACAAATCAGGTATTTTTGACTTACAGTGTAATAAGGAGAAACAAAAGACAATGTAGGCAATGCAAAACCATAGAAATCACTTGTAACAAAGTCCCTGTTACAATTATCCTGAAAGATTAGTATTGATTTTGTTAACCTTCAAATGCCAACGTGGTACCCCAACCAGCTTATGCTACAGCAACTTGGTGGCCCCTAGAAATGCACTTTGCCCTTGGGTGACAAAGAGGTCTTAACTTTCACAGAAAGCTCAAGAGGTGAGCACCTTGGATGTCACAGGATAGAGGTTTGGGACTCCCAACAGACTCACTTAAATGCAGCATGGCTTGCAATTTAGAATTACTTGTGTATCAGGGTGAGTTTGGTGAAGAGTATAAAATGACAGGCTATTTGTGCAACATGCAAAGAAAGTCATGTCCAATAGCCCAGGGCTTATGGATTTTGCTATTGGGTCAGTGATTTTTATTCTTAACTTTCCCAACGGGCAATTGCTGTTTTTTGGGGAAATTCAAATTACAGAAGGATTGTAATCAATCCTGCTAATCAAAAAGGATTTGGGGCTAGTTGCAATGACTTGTGGGCTAGTGCATGCTGAACGGCAGGCTGTAAAACTGACTTTCTTTGCACCCTGTTATGGCAAGGGTATCAGCAAAATGAGCACAACAGAGAAAACGAAACCATGAAAGCCAGTGGTTTCAGACTTAAATTCCGGCAGGAAATAAGAGGATAAAGAGAGGGGTAAGTATTAGTGAAAACACAGGGTACAAACAAAATTACTGTTATAATATTATACATGTATGTATGTACTCTTTGGATTGCCAGTTATTTGATCTCTGTTTAAAAATAAACATTGCTTTAAGGAAGTGTGTTTTCAAAGCAACTTGCTTCACTAGCAAGTAATAAAAAAAAACACCTTGCTTTTTTCTTATATCTTCACTGATCACTATTAGCCATATAACTTTGGCAAGGTGTGTAAAATGTGATATTTAAAAGTAGAAATTTATCCAAGAACAAACAGATTTTTTAATTTCTCAGTTTCTCTTTTGTAATTTTTATAATATATAGATTGATGAACTTTTAGAACCACTAAGATTTTGACCTATTAATCCAAATGACTTTACAGTCATATATTGGTTACTATGTTCATGGCCATTTTTCTGGTGATTCATACCCATATTTTGATCTGTGTATAGTGTGAGTACTTAAATCAGCTGTTACCTCCATGGCTTAAGACCAAGTACAAACAGTAATGATCAGTACACTTATAAACCTCAAATTAGCAGTTATCTTCATGACCTGTGGGCCTTGTTTCATAAGACCCTGGAGACTTGACAGTTTAGAGGAATACAGGGAACAAAAGTGGTACAGTTTTTTTGTGTTTTCTTTTCTTTTGCTTTTTGCTTTTTTAACTTTTCATGCTGTGGTATTGTGCTGCAAACAACGGCAGTGCGATGAAAATTAAGAGCTATGGTCTTTTGCCGTATGTAGCAAAGTATCAGGAAATCAGAGCAAAGACAAAATATTTTATGCTGACTTCCTGTTTTGGGCAAGCGAATGAATAAATAACTTTATAGCTGTCATTTATATAAGATGGCGTTCCCGGCTGGATGTTCATCTCCCTACAAAGACTCACCACATTCTTGTCATCCTTCCAAAATGGTTTCTTGTCTCGGTCGCCATCTCCTCGACCTCGTTGATCTCGGCTCTCCGTCCGAGGTTTAGAGGAACTTGGCGGACCGTATGAGTCTCTTGGTCTTCGTGTGACAGTGTAGTCGATAGTTTTCTTGCGGTTCATAGCCCTATTTCTTTAAAAAGGTTGAATAACGAAGAAGTTCGGTGTTATTTATAAGTGCTTAATTAATCCAAGCTACCATCGAAATATACAGCACTAAAAACAGACTATGGCAGACTTCTCACCTGGGGTCAAAAACTCGTTCTATAAACACTTAATTTTCTATATCGCCTCAGCGTCGAACTAATGCTTTTGAAGAGTACCAAATCACAAAATTATGGGATGAAAAGCGAAATAAAATACATGATTTACAACCCGATTCAACCCTTCCTTCGAGAGCCAACCACACGCCATTAGCACACTTTCCTACCCACAATCACTTGGGACAGTCAGCACGGCAAAAAAATATCCCGAGTCAGGGAGGGACGGGAAGGTGACCGAGGAAAAAGTGTATCGGGTTATGTATTGTATTTGGTAACCGTATGGACAGTGTAAATACACTTCTGAGGAGTAAATGTGTGAAAAATTCGCCGTGTGATCTATAGAAAACGTAGATGAAGAAGTCAATAGCCTTGTAGCTCTTCAGAACCTCTATTCGGCTCTAATTTAATTTGATCCTAATTTGGATAGTCTGCTGCACACCCGGGGGGGGTACACCCTCGAATTTTGGATAGGGGTGTGCCGCGAGGGTTCGTGAACCCTAACCCTATTTAAGGACTAAGAAAGCGAAAACTGATACCCTTTTTAAGGCCCAAAGCCGAAAAATGACACCCTATTCAAGGAAAAAACAAAAAATGTGGCTTGAAGAGGCGTTACGTGTATTTACCCGCTTAACGGCTATTAAACCTCTGTTGCAAAATCACTTTGTTAATACTTAAACGGATACATCAAGTTTCAAAAAAACCATTCGTTTAGGCGGCCGTTTTCACACTCCAGTATTAGATAATACAATTAAGCTACCCTATCTAAGGACCACACCAGGGACACAAACAAAAAGGTCAAAAAAGATACCCTATTTAAGGACCGAGAACCTCAAAAACCATACCCTATTCCGCGGCACGTACCTATATAGCCCATATATGGGAGTACCCCCCCCCCCCCGGGGCTGCACAGCTAGCAGACTATAATTTGGACCCCTTTTCGGGTCCCAGCACTTTTCTCATGTTTTGTTTTCGGGCTGGGTTCTATTGTTAACTTTACTTTTTCACTATTTTCCCAAACCATCCCATGCGATCTTCTGAGAGCTGCAAGGTCGCAGTGGTACGAAAATCTAGAAAAGGGTATCCATATTTGACAGGAGCCCAGTATTTAATTTGACAAGTTTCCAAGAAAGGGGTATTATATTTCTAAAAATCATGTAAGAAATCTGATTGGCCCCTTTTTTTGTTAATCAGGGCATGGCATTTCCACCCCAAACCCTACCCAGCGATTTTCCCCCCCACCTCTGGTGGAAGGGTCAGCAGCAACGCTTTTGGGACTTATAAAACATGAAGGACTTGGACTGTGACTCAGAGATCCTGACCTGTCCTCTCAGCTGAGAAATGTAAACGAAGAGATAAATGTTACAATTTGTGACTCGCATTCCATATATAAATAATATTAGTGGGCGTTTTCAACTTTGCATGAGCCGATTTTTTGTTTCAAAACAATGTATCATTGGGAAATGTTTGACCAAGGGCAGGAAATTGTTGTTTGAACTGTTTATTATTTTCTTTACTTGTTTGCTTGTTTGTGGCAGAGCATTCCCGGGGGGAGTACTCCCCTATAAAAGTGATGGGGTGAAAATTTACCAGAATCTTGTTTTATGGGCGTGTCCCAAATTCATTCCACCCCTAAGAGGTACCAATTCAACAACAACAAATTACATAACTGCACTACAAATTTTAATATATAGTGAGAAAGATAACTATCAAACACTTTCTTCTGAAGGACTTTTTGAAACTATCATCATAAATCTTACCGAGACAACCGGTGATAGCAGTCATTTTGGGTTTTAGCACCCTAAGCGATACCAATCCACAAATTTAAACCCTTAAACTGGACAAGACGAGCACCCCCGTCACTTTTATAGGGGAGTAGCCCCCTAGGAGAGCATTCTTGGGAGAGGGTTACAAGTAACTTAAGTGCCACAAATTTAACTGCCTGTTCTTGACATAATATATTGTGAACAATTATTTTAATCAGCCAATCAAATGAAAAGCTACAATATTAATTTACATATATTGATACAAAGTATATACATCCAAATACACATTAATGCTAGAAAACCAAAATATTGATTTGCAGAACAATACTTACAGTGCACACAAATCTACTTAAAACTGTCAGGCAACCATGTGTAAAGACATTAACTGCAATTTGCAATGGCTACCAAAAAATGGTGCTAACTTTTAACACTATCTTGTTATGATAATGAAAGGTTTGCTAAATTTATCTAAACTTAGCTCACAAATGTTCAAAAATTCTACTAAAAGTTAATAACGCAAAAGAGCTTTTTTGTTTCACTATTTACACATTGAACATCTTATATATATCAAACATCCACGTCACAAATAAGGCTTTTTTGGTTCATCTACAACTGTCAAACAGAACGTCTTTATGTGGAAACAGGTCACACTCAGATGACTGTTTGAGACAGTTAGTATTTTGGAAAGCTGGGTTCAAGAGACTAGAGAAACCTCTTCATAAACTGTGACTTGAATGCACTCAGGATTTCTGTGCTACTTTTATCATTTCCAAATGATCAGAAGCTTGAAAAAATTTCTCAAAGAAGATTTCCAGCTGCAGGCACCAGATGTTATGTTGATCAGGCTGCTCAACTTGACTTGGATCTGCTGGAACACCAAGACTTGGGCTCTGAACTTCAACTAAAGACAACATATTTGGATTTTATCAAGTTGCAATACTATGGTGGAACCTAATTTTATATTATTTTACTGTGCTTTTCAATAAAATAAGAACTCAGAGGACGAAAATGTAACCAACAGTTACATTTTTCACTTCCTTCATAATTGTGACATTAGGAAACAAAGAAAATTAATAGAGATCTACCAATGACAACTTACAGACATGACCTTTTGAACCCACTATGAGGTTTCCTGACAGGTCCATTAGGGTGATTGATGGTAGAAAAAATGTAAAATACTGGTTATATTAACATTAATTTTTTATACTTCAGAGTTTGCATGTTTCTGAAAAACCTAGTAATAACAGCACCTGATTTTCATATGGGTATATTCATACAAACAGAGAGGTAACATCACATTAGGATGCTTCACTGATTGATTGCTTTCATCGGGCTTAAGAGTCATAATATCAAAAGGCATTAGAATAATCCTATAAACTAAGGACTACAAAAAGCAACCTTTGCTGCCTTTCATGGAGTTGTTACATCACGTTACCATGATAACAAGATATATGGATCTCAACAAACCGTGGTCCTAAAAATATGACAGAAAAAACAGAAAAATTTGACATGCATGACTTTCTCTTCCGTGCACGATTGCACTCAGGAACAAAGGGGTAGCCCATACTTTTCTTTCATGGTTCAACAATGCAAATGGCTGTCTCTGCCAAGATAGATTGTTGAGATACAGAAATTTTGCTACCATGGTAACATGATGTCACATTTCTCCTCTCTACATGGGAAAAACAATATTACAAAAAAAAAGGTTTCAAAAATCACAGATGGACAAGAACATTTCAAAGCATAAAATAAACAAACCAGGAGGGTTATCAGTTTCTCCTTCTCCGAATCCTGCAGGTCCAGCAGCAGACTGCTGTGCGACATTGGCACTGGAGTGCACTGACTGTATTTTCTTACTGCTCTCTTGTGAATTAGGTAGAAGCTCAGTACTTTTTGCTGTGAGAAACATTCAAGAGATGTTGTGATTGATACTACAGGTGAATTAATAATTAGTTTTAACTTATCATTGATTTATAATGGTATATTATTTTAACAATTACTACAGTTGAACCTCTCCACAATGGCCACCTTAGGGACAGAAGAAACCACTGAGATGTGACCACCATAGAGAGGTTTTAACAAGGGTCAATGTACAGAAAATGTGTCCATGGGACAGAAAAAAGAGGCCTTTGAAGGGAGGTGGCCATGTGGAGGTTTAACTGTAATCCTTTAGGGCTTATAGTCACTGTAATACTCGAATTAGTGACCATGGGTGCTTGTTCAAATTTTCTGAAACAAGATGGGGGAGGCAATTAAAAAAATTGAAAATGCAGACCTTATTTGAAGTGAGCACTTATCTTGTTTTTCAAGTTTCAGCCTCAAAATAACATTGTCTTTATTTCCAGTAAATAGAAATATGTAAACAGAAAAACAAATCTGTGTGTGGTTGCTCTTAATGTCATGTTCCTCTAGGTTCCTCCAATATCTGGTTTTGAAATCATTCTCTTCTTTGTAAGAAACTTAACGGCTCTGTAGACATTTGCCCAGTCTATCATTTAATGCACCATGTATATGCTGTGGTTCAATTTTATCCTTGGTTTAAATTTTATTTTCTTTTGATTTTGGGTATGGTAATATATGATAATGAGTTTGAAACAAAAGAAAATAAAATTTCAACTATAAGGATAAAATTGAACCACAACATATATATCTCAGTCATTTAATGAACAATGTACAATTTTGTTATCAAGTGATTTCAATGGTTTATTTTCATTTTCTCTACACCAACTATTTGTTATGTGTTTGCATATGTCTGCATGTATTTAGTGCTATAGAATATGAATATAGTTTTAGCATTTGCAAATAAATATCTTTATCTTTACTACTATACCAAAAATTTGGTTTTTTTTTTCTTTCTTGGGGGAAGGTTGGCCAGGGTCTTATTTGGATGGGGTGTTTAATCTAATATTCTTAAACTTTAGTGGGGTTCTAATTCAAAGGGTGCCATGTTTTCTTTGAAGAGGGGCATTAAATTAATTAATTTATTATTTATTAATTATTTATTGCATTAATTTATAAACACCTACCTGAAGTGGTATGAGCAGGGGGGGCAGCTTCCCTGCTTTTTGTTGGTGATTCAGCACCAGACTTGGGTTCTGACACGCCAGACATGACCCTTGATGCCCTTTCAGGTGACTCCCTCTCGGCAGGGGTCTCAGCAGCTGAGTTCACCACCTGGTATTGATCTGTTTTGACAACAAAGGACACAGTGACAGTAATTCAGATGGGCAATAAAGATGCACAGGCAACCTACATTGGCAAGCCTAATTAACCCTTTCACTCTCAGAGTACATGATAGAGTCATGTAAGGCAGTTCTACCTTCTAAGTCTCTGGACAAAATCCTGTGGTGTGACCACTGCAATAAATCCTTTTTGCAAGTACTTTCAAATGGCACTATTTGTTTTTCAACATCTTACAAAATGAAATTTGGAAGTCTTATCACATTTTGACCTTTGCTCTAAGTAGCAAATCGCACTGCCGGGATGGGAGTGCAGCCACTCTTCAGTGGTTACGTTGTGGTCACAGTATATGTCAAAATGATAAGTGAAATTTTGGATTATTTTAAATTTTCTATTCTTTCAAGGGAACAAAACTTATGAGCAGAAGTTTAAAGGAGGCAAATCTCAAAGGCATAAGCACACTGCACATTTTGTTAGGCTTTATTGAAACATGATGTATGTTATTTTTGATTAACATTTCTGTACCTTCATCTGGGCTTTCTAATCCTGGCTTTGAAGTAGCTGGAGTAAAACTTGCCGCACTCTGTGATCTTGAAGAAGGTGCTGGGGTTCCTTTTGGTGACAGATGTCCTTTGATAACTGAATCTGTTACATACACTGTAGCACAATCAATAATAGCTTCAAAAAACTCTAAAAATGTCATCTCAAGCTCCAGATTACAGAAATCATCTTGTGCTAGTTCTGGGTTATCCTTTGCCAGGATCGTTAGTACCTCCTTGGGGCTCAACTCTGTGTTTATAAGTCGAAAATCATTGAGCATAAACATAAACTGCCTGGATTTGAATATTGGCTCATGTGGATAACGTATGTTAGGTACACAGTGCTCACAGAAAATATCCCAGCTTTTGGACATATACTTAACAGCTTCAACAGCTCTTGAGGAATCAGCAAACAGGGCACCTCCAACTTTGCAAGCATTTTTAAGAATGTTTTCAGTTATGAGCCGTGACACACACCATGGGAGGAGACGCTCACTGCCTTGGTGGTCCTCTTGATACAGGTGGTAGGCAATGATGACTATTGCATTCAAAAACTCTCGCATAAGCACCTCATGCTGGGGTTCGTGGACATCATTTCCTTTCTCAGGGGCAATGGTACGGTCTAACTCTGATATGGTGAATCCATGGTGATGAACTTTACAGTCCTTTAGGAACCGCCAAAACTGAAGCTGACTCATTACAAATGTGTTGTCAACAGACTTCTGCTGGCCAAGGCAAGAGTAGTAACTGTAGATCTTCTTCAACTTACTTATATGTCTCAGCATGACGTAAGTGACGCGCTGAAGTTCCTCATCTCGTTCATACAAATCAAGATCCCTCTCATCCAGAAGCAGATCAATGCTCAAGTTGAGTGGATTTCCAGAGGTTTCTGAGCCAACAAAAGGTGATGCTGATCGTGCCAGCGGAGTACCAGGTCGAACAGGAAGCCCTGAACTTGTGATGTCTGGTGTCATCATTCCTGATGGATTAATATCAGGGAAGTCCAGCATGTGATCCAACTCAAAGGTACCTGCCATTTACAAAATATTAATCAGATGAGAGGGTACTCCGGGGTGGGGGGTGGGGGTGGGGGAGGAAACTCATATAAAAGTGACAGGGATGCTCGCCAGAAAATAGACCAATTCCGATATATTAAAATTCATACATGGTTGTGAGGCTTGGAGGAATAAAACAAAAGAAATCATCTTGAGGCTCAGTGATGAATAAAACTTTCTTTTGTTTTATTCCCCCAAGCCTCAGAGCCACGTATGAATTTTATATATCGAAAATGGTCTATTAAAATCAAACAGCAAGGGAGACCAATCTGGATGTGGCTCAAGCTTAAACTGACCCATAAAAGATATTTCCGTGTGGTCAGTGTCATGGCATTTTTTTTAAACTTCTTCATGTACAGCCGTAAGTGATACCTGAATGGGCAAATATGGTGACTTTCATCCCAAACACCCTAAGAGAGGCCAAAATCTGCAATTGCAATCTGCAGTGGAGATTGTAGAACATTAAAGATGTATTTTTACATTGGTTAAACAGTGAGGAGAAGTGCGATGTTATGCTACCATAGTAGAAAAATTTCTGGCTCTTAACATGGCCATTTGCATTGTCAAACGATGAAAGAAAATTACTGGCTCCCATTTTATTCCTGATTGCAATCTGCACGGGAAGGTCCTTCATGGCAATTTTTTCTTTTTTTTCTGCCACATTTGCAGGACCACAGTTTTTAGAGACCCAGAAATTTGGCTACCATTGCAAGGTGACATAATAACTTCTCCTCTCCATTGTTCCATGCTATACACACCTTCAAACACCATGCCATTCTTGAATACATATTTTCCATGTCCATGTTTCGTGTTGTTCATCCATTCTCCCACATACTTAGCACCCATAGCATAGTAGAATGTTCCGTGGCCATGTCGCATGCCATTAACCCACTCCCCCACATAGTAGTTGCGCAGGGGGTATTGGGATCTCGGGATGCGCTTCAAATACCAGGAATGCTCTCCATGGCCATGTTGAATGCCATTTTCCCACTGTCCTTCGTATCTCTCATTCTTATTGTACCAGTGCATGGTTCCCATACCATGCCTTACATTGTCTCTCCAGTCTCCTTTGTATATATTCCCTGAGGCATACCTCCTCATTCCAAACCCGTGTCTATTATTATCCATCCAATGACCGTCATAGTATGACAACCCTTCTTTATCATAACGCAAAATCCCTTCTCCCGAACGCTTACCATATTTCCATTCTCCAGTATACGAAGAAGGAATTGTTCCACAATTATAGGTACCCTGACCATGCCTCAGGCCACCCATCACCTCACCCTCGTATGTGCTTTCGTCCGGCCAGGTGTAAGTACCCCTGCCTTCTATGACGTTGTTTTTGAACTCGCCCTCATATCTTATACCATTGGACCAAATATACTGCCCTGTCCCATCCATCAGTCCACTGACAAACGAGCCAGAGTAAACATGGTTTCCTTTGAAGTAAGCCGTTCCGATGCCATGAAAGAAACCGCGCTCGTCTTTCTCTCCAAGGTACGATTCAACGATCAAATCGACAAGGTAAGGTTCATTTCTCATGGCATCGTATGGTTCTTTCTTTTTGTTGTCATCTCCTTCAGGTTCTTTCTCTGTCGACTTACTATCTTGTTCTTTATCGATAGTGCCATCTTCGAGTTCTGTTTCTTTAGTCTCCGGCTGAATTTCGGCCGATTGCTCAGGCATTCTGCATCAGCCTTCCCACCAAGATAAGTACTTCTGTTGCTTCGAGACAAGACTCAAACCCCAATATCCCGGATGAATGTACTGTTGTTATGACAACAAGGTGTTCAAATTTGCACGCGGGCTCAGATGTTTGCATATGCAAAATGGCGAACGCGTCTCGTCTTAGTTAAAAAACATATATTGCGCTTCCGTCTGTGTAGCAGCGATCATGGGCCGAAGATCTAAGTGTTGTAAATTCTCTTGGTTCATCAATGATGGAGTTGGCATTGGGTGTGCAATATTCACCTATTTGCTCATAGGTTATGCCGAATTTGTCGTTGTTTTTGTCATGCTTTTACCCGAAGTTGTCCGAGCAGCTGCTTTTGGCTTGTTTCACGCCACCGCTTTTACGTTTTTTGCGTGTCTGGCTCTCGTTGCTCATAGTAGAGCGATGTGCAGTGATCCTGTAAGTACTTTTCCTTTCGACAGAAACCTGTTAAAGGGAAATCACGAGATCATATTACTTGCTGGGGCTCTCAAGAGCGCCGACCATTTAACTGTCTGCCCGATGCCGTCTACCAACTGCGAATTAATTGTATTGACATGAGTATTTTTGCGTTCAAAAGTTATGTTCTGATATTTGCGGTTTTGAATGCAAGGGTCTCATGATAGTGAAGCTTTAAAGTTTCATTTGCTGCCCGAAGATCTCTAAGTGGAAAGACAAGAAAACAAAACAGACAAACAAACTACAATTTTATTAGAAATTTTGTCAATGTCATCCTATATATTGTATAATGTATTGCAATTTGTGTATATGATTGTCATATTTTTCAAACGCAGCGTCCTTTTAGTGATAAATTTTGTTCACAGCATTTTTTTGCTTTTGAAAATATTTTGCTATTATTTAACTCTGTTTTATTTGGTATCAGGTAGACTGACCAACTGAATGTTTAATCAGTGTGGATTAAAATACCATATTTAAAAGACAAACAATTAGAGCTTAGCTAACAATCTTTATTTGGATAGACTTCTGCATTTTTATTTTTTTATTTATTCTTTTAGGGAAGTATCCCTTTAGGAAATTGTACCTCTGAAAATTTAAAGAAACTGCAGCTAAAGGAAGGAGAAGTGGTGCTTAGATGTACCAGATGTGAGTGTATAAAGCTTGACCGTGCACATCATTGCAGGTACTGTACTAATGTTATCACTTATGAACCTGTCATCGGTCATCCCCCGGGGGGGTGTCCAGGCAAATACAACTTTGTATGGGGACTTATAAGGAGATTTTGTTCAAAATACAGCGTTGTACTGCTGGGAAATATTTATTACCATGGGGGCTCTGATTGCTCTCCACTGCAAACTTTGCTACCAGTACTGCCACATATATTCTGATCTGATTAGAGTAGTGATGTTAATATATATTTAAGGTATTTAATACTCAATAATTATAGGTGCAGAGGTACATAATAATAATTTATTATATCTATGTAGGTTTTACTCACTTCTGCTCTTTTGTCTTTGCTCTTAGCACTTGCGAGAGATGCATTAGGTAAGCTTTTCATTATATTTTTTCTAATATAGACTATAAAGATCCTTACATTTTAACATCTTATATTCTGCATTGATAGTATTTTCTCTAGCTCTGTGTTTCCTCTCTGGATTTGACCTAATTCCCAGTGGCTCTTTTCAGCTCTTTTAGGATTAACTTTCCCCTTTGATCTTTGTTCTTTAATCCCAATTTCTTTTCCTGAAGCACATAATTCTTTCATTAAATTACTTGTGGGTTCACAGCCTGTTGCCAGAAACTCCTGCTGGGAAGACTAGCAAACCCTTGCTTCCACTAATAACATACTTCTCAGTGTGCAGCAAATTCTTATACTACAAACTTACATTCAGCCAGGAAAGGTGTACAGTGTTCTGAAAACTATCCCAAGGTTTTAAGAAGACTTTTAGTTTAGGGAGCTAATTCTGGTTTTGTTTTCATTCTCTATTTTGGCAGAAAAATGGATCATCACTGTCCATGGTAAGGCATACAAATGCTTTTGTATTTAATTATTACACTATTATTACATCTGTATTATTATTTGCCAAATTTATAACAACAATAACACTTTGTCTTTATGTTCATTAGGGAACGTTTTTTAGCAAAGTATTTTCTGAAAGACTTTTTAGAAAGATAAAAACTGCAGGAATACTTTCCTGTCTGATTCAATTGTCATCCAAGCTCTTGTCCTTCTATTAACAAAGTATCTCTTTTTCTGTATAACCTTGAGTTAATTACTGTTCCCTCTTTGTTTTTCTTATAGGATTAATAATTGTGTTGGTGAAGATAATCAAAAATTTTTTGTTTTATTCACAGTGAGTAAATGAACTATTTTATCTGTTATTCAGATTGAGTAAGCCCTTAATCTTTTTTTAATAATTTTGTTTGTAAGTTCATGTAAAATTTTATTGATTTTGCCAACACTATCCAGAAAAGACACACACACAAGTAAAAACAGGGGCCTTTATGAGGACCTCAAAGTTCATTTATTGATAAAGCATTGTAAGATAATAAGACGTGCGTACTTGATTGCAAAACCCACCAAGACATACTAACAAACCTTGTAAAGAAATTAAGTATGACACTACCAAAAGCAGTAGGTGGAAAAACTGGAATGTATAGTCCCCCGCCTGCTGAAATCAGCTGTGGTGCTGACAACTCGGGGGTAGCTATAGAGGTACCAGGAAACTAGCAACTGCCAAATGCCTACAAACACATAATATTATGACAAAATTAACAAAAAAATTGGAGCTTGAGTGAATGCTGACCTAGAATAAATAACCATACATATCTTAGACAGCTACAAATAATTATTCCTTTCAGTGGACCCAGTCCTCTGGGCCGTGTGGGCAAAAAAAAAATAGTGTACAGTCACATGCACTGTCAGAAATACCATTGTTGTTATGTAAAGAGTGTTGTGGGTCTTTGTTTTTGCAGCTCTACATTTTTACAATATCAGTGTATGCTCTAGCGTTAACAATCAGACAGCTGTTCATTTGTACAGAGAAAGAATGGCAAGGTGAGAAAGATTTCCACCATACTAACAACATAAAAGTCTGTGTAACTATTTATATTTCACCCCCCCCCCCCCCAATGACAAAGTGACTTTTGTCAAATATTTCTATATTAAGCCTGCCACTATAATCATTGAAGTGCAATAACAACATCAACATCAAGCACTCTAACATCTGACCATCAACCCAATATTTTCAGAATTAAATGTATGTGCACAATCCAAGGCTAATTTCAATCACAAATAGAATTATTGCAAAAGGCGATTTGCCAATGACATCTTTTGACTTGACTACTACCAGAATCCTCCAAGGTTTTTCTTTATTGTGCAAGTTAGGGCTTCTGTTGTTTAAACCTCGCCAGGATTACCAAATTTAAATAAAAGAAAAAAAGAAAAAAAAATAGATTCTGGTAAATATAGCAGCAAATGACGCCATCATGCAAATGGCCTATTAAGGCAGAATGACCCAAAGGATCTATATCCCTTTCTTCTCCACACTCCGCCCCTGATATGTTGTCATTATCCACCTCTTCCATATTTTATTAGCTGTTTCTGTTCTCAACCACCCACTCAGTTATCTTGCCAGGACTGACACCAGGACCATTTTAACACCACTACCCACACCCAAACAGCGGCTGGCAGCGCCTTTCTTTTGCTTGCTCCATTTTGGCATACTCAAGGATATAATCGAGAAACTGACTCTGCATGAGTTGAGCAAGCTCTTTGTGAGCATGCGCTGCATGTTGCTAGGATACAGTCTCAAACCCAGGCCTTATAGCCATACGCTTAAAGGAGCTGTGTCACGAAATTCAGCCAAATTGGGAAATTACAAAATGCCCATTAAAGTAAGAGAAATATGAAAATAACTGCTTAAAACTTTAAAGGAAGGTTAAAATAACATAGCAGAAACAACAGATGCCACGGATGGGCAAAACTGAAGAAGATTAAAACGGATTGAAATTAGGGTTTTTGAAAACTGTTCAGCCCAACAGTTTTTCAAAGTTGATCCCTGCTTCTTGCAACGTAAAAAATAATGCTCAGGAGACAAATTTGTTTGTCTTGGATCTCTCATTTTGTCATTTCCCTCTATTTTCTTTGCTTACTTTAAGTTCCATAGCGATTGAGGGCGAGTAATTGGCAAAATTAAACAAAATGAACTGGACTGCCATGACACAGCCCCTTTAATAATAATACCGGCCGTTATTTACCCTTGGCAGTATTTAAAGCACCAATGCTAGTGGGGCCGAGAAAATGCCTGAAACAAATAATTCAAATCAAACTTAACAGGGTCAAGAATCCCAACTGGCCAGAGGCAAACCAGCTGGCTATTTCAATTTACAAGCATGGCCGAGGATTTGAACTTGGGACTACCCTAAACAAGTCCAGCTAGTGGTCAGGGCGGAACTTGAACTCGGGGCCTCCAGATTACAGGTCCAGCATTCTAACCACTCTGCTAAGCTGCCTCCTTGTGTTAAGGCAATTGTATTCGTAGTTTAGAAGTAAAAACTCACACCTTTGGCACATAGGGGTCAGTTATGACCATTGTTTTATAAATAAATAGATGCTCTCACTCTAAAAAAAACCAGTTTGATGAGAGAAAAAAAGATTGACCAGTCAGGAAGTTCAGGCTGCAGTGACTTCAAAGGCATGATGTGATTCAGGCAAAACCTCCTTTTCTGCTCTTCACTTAAGAAGACCCCAGGAGACTCTGCTCACAGGCTACCCACACCATTCCTGGTAAAGCTTCCCTGTAACCATTACCCACACTACCCCCATAAGGACTTTCTATGAGCAGTACCCACCCCCTCCATAATACTAAAATTATTGTCCACTTTCTTTTTTATCCCAGCAGATTGTACCTTTTTACCAATCGCATCTGCCATTCTATTAATGATATTTCTAGTGTTTGAGGGATTGTTGTTTGGAATTTTTACGCTTGTTATGTTTTGTACTCAAGTCTCCTCCATAATCAAAGATGAAACGGTACGTCTGTGAATTTGCCTGTATTAGATGGAGGGATGTATTTGGCACGAAATTTCTACTTAATAATAATTAGCCAGAGAGAAATAGACTTTAAGTGCTCGAAGAATTTCCAGTGACACTGTAATTGGTCACAATTTGTTTGTTTTTATTGTTTTTTGTTTTCATTATTTTTCGTTTTTACATCAGACACGCGCCCGTTACTAATTCAAAGGTATTCTTTGTCGAGATATGAAACACGCGGCCAATTCACGCGGCCTGAAGCCCATAACCCGGAGTGAGCAACGTTCTTACTGTGCAGACGTATGTCGCGGCGTTTTCTTAGACCATTCTATTTTTAGACACATTTTAGACTACTTTCTCCCGCAAAAATGCAACTTGCACTTCCGTCGGTCTATGCCTTTTACTGACGCTTGTCTAACTTAAGCGATGGTCTTAATTCGGGCTAAAATCATTCCAAAATTAACTGCTTGTTTGTGAGAACGCTATGACTCGAATGCATGGAAGTTGTTCGCTCCGGGTTGTTAGGGACCTTAAGCAAAGGCGACGACGACGTCAGTGAAAACGTCGTCAAAAAAAAATGAATTTGCGTTGTTTCAAACTTAATCGCGTCTATTTAGGGGTTTACCTCGGTGTAAGAACCTGTGAACTTTTTCTTTGTTTTGTACCTTTTGTTTTTCTAGGTTTTATTGTGTTGACTTCTTTGTTTTCTTTGTTTTACGTCACTGGCACGGTGAGTTTAATAGGTTCTTACACCGAGGATGAGCCCTATTTGGACCCGCTCACTATGTCAAATGCAGGCGACTTTTGCTGGAGATGAATTGTTAAAGATTTTATTCAAGTTCAAAAAGACGAAGGAAAATTCGTCGTCGTACGTTCACGTCCTCCATAATAACGTCAAATTAGGAGGTTTCACGTCGTAGTCGTGCAGTGGACTTCAAAGAAATGTACTAAAAAGCGTGATGCACGAGCAAAGCTGTTGTTTTGATCATTAAATCTATTGTTTTATGAAGTCGTCGTCATCTTAGTTGCTTAAGCTCCCTAATGGCTCCTGACACGGCTTAAATCAACGTAGCCACTCAGACAGATACTGGGAAGGATTGCGTGAAAGCTAAAAGAACGTCTGCATAGACCTGTAACACCATTGGTAAGACTGCAAAATTTAAGGGATTGCAGAAATACAACAATAATAATTTTACGTTTTCTTGTCACTTTTCCACAGGGAATAGAGAATTTAAAGAAGGAAAGAGTATCGAGAAAGAACACAGTGTAAGTGTTGATTGCAGAATTGATGGAATGTATACTGACTGTTTTTGTTTGCAATGTCAACATGCAAATTCTTTTAAATTGTTTGACTTGCTTATTTACCCATTCGCCCAAGTAACGTGGTCACAAGTCGACTAATAATTATATAGGCAATAGAACTGTAAATAAAACAGTTGAACTAGAATCAACCGCTAAGGACACCAATCTTTAATCGAGCCCTAAAGGAAACCCGTTATTTTGTTGCATGTTTGTTGCCCTGCGCGCAGAAGTTTCTTTCCGGCAGGGGTTTTAAGCATTTACGAAATCATATGCGTCGCCGTCAGTTTGTTTACGCCCCCGAGAGAAACAAACCAACTATACCAAACCACACAAACGACTTCGTGAACGCTAAAAGCCATGTAAGAGAAAAAACTCTACTGGCAGAGTCAAACAGTGCAATCAAATAAGAACTATTCTCCATCTCGAATCCCGCATAAGTCTCCATAATGCACTGTAATTTTTCCCCAGCAAGAGTCTCTCTTGTCCCCTTTTAAACCTCGTCCTCGTCCCCGAATCCAAAGGTCTCTACTATTTAAGAGGGATGAAATTTGGCGCTAGGAAGAAGGCACTTCTCTCGTGCCAAAAACGCTTTCCCTTCCCTTTCGAACTCCTGCCACGCAGGCTGACTAAGGAGACAACTAGGGAGGAGTCAGCCGGATAGATATTTCTCCTAAGTACCCCTCCCTGCCCCAAAACGCCATACAGTATGACAGGATTGATTTTTATAAACATATAGGTATTTCGTTACGCAAAACCCTATACCTGTGTGGGCAAAAATATTGGTTTTCCGTCCTGAACTGAGACTAAAATCTACAATTTACACGCCTAGGTTAGATGACAAGCATCCCCCTCCCCCCACTTCCCGAGCATTTTTATAAACACTTTCGCACTGGTTTTTCTATACCATTGAAAACCAATTTGTTTAGTAACCTTTCCCTTATAATGATTACTTTTTTTCTCGTTTCTTCGCAGGTATGAAAATCTGCAAGATGTATTTGGAGGATATTTTTCTATTTCTTGGTTTTCACCCTTCTCGTCCGGACCCACGCGGCGTGCGAGCTATGCCTTTCACGAAGTCTAGAAAACACTGTACTCATTACTTTGTCTACTATGTACTTAATTACTTACTTACGTAGGCTTTTCAATAGCTAATACTTCACAGGGGGCGCACACTCCATTTGCTTAGATCCTTGCTCTCAGATGTTTGCCTTCTGTTCGGTAGTGCTCAAACAAAAAACTTTTAATCCATTGTCTTCGGGCATAGCCCAGTGAATGTACCGTCACATACTCGGTCGGTCTGTAAGATAACCTTTTTGTTTTAAACGCGAGACAGGTAGTTATATTGAACCACAGACGTTTTTCTTTTCTTTTCTTTCCTTTTTTAGTTTGCTTGTTTTGTCTTTGTCTTTTGATCTGTATTGTTTTGTTTTGTTTTTTCTTTCCGACAATTCGACAGCAAAGGCGCAAAAGTCTCTCCTTTTTGGATATGCCAACCTATCCCATAATTTCACAAATTGGAATTTTCGTGACGTCACACTTCTCTAGCAGTCATAAATGTCCCACCTAAACTGTAGACAGCTCATGTCCTTCTATTTTTTCTTCTCAACGCATACTGGAAGGAAGGCGACAAGAGCAAGCGAAACAAGTGCGAAACGTCAGTTTCCAGTTCGCGCGTTCATCGAATAAAGCAGAAGAGCTGTGAACGTCTACCTTATGTGGGAATGTTGGCGCTGTTATTGTGTCTGAGACAAAAAAAGCACCTTCAATTAGTCATCGCCATAATTTTCATTAGACTAGTAATAACCAAAGGTAAACGACATGTGGGCGACAACGATCGAAGGTTAGAACGCTTTTCACAGATGGTCAACACACGCGTGATCAGATTTCGAGTGAGAGGGAAACGTGAGAGAGAATCCGAGAAAAACATTCAAGGAGTGCATCCGCGTGTTTTTCGGGGGTGACGAGTTGGGTGTGGGAAGGGTTAAGATTCCACCTTACTTACATAACTCGATAATGCATTGATGAGGACAAGGTTATAACGGCAATTTCCTGTTAAAACAAGCATGAAAATTTTCATGGCCGTAAAAATAAATATTTCTGTAAATGTATCCTGATATAGCAGGCGTTAATGACAAGAAAATTAGTTAGCAAATAACGTATGACGTTCATCTATATGGCAACGCCGTCTTGTACTGTAAATATATTTAAGTTTAAGTGAATAAAGGACAAATGTTTGCGGTTTCGCGACTCAGTGGCTTGTCTTTTACTCTTGTGTCTGTTTCTGTACACAGAGTGAAAACTGGTTTGTCCTCAGGTAACACTCCTTGCTTCTTGCAGGCTTCGCGTGGCATTGTAGGACTGTAGCATCCCCCCTCCTCCTTCTCCTCCCGTCTTGGCGACACGACGAATCCTCGGAATGTCGCTAGAGGAACGGCTTCTATCTACTTCACGCTTCATCAAGCTTAATTTTTCATGATAAATAAAGGAGTTGCTAGAGAAAGATTCATGAAATATACAGGCAAAAACTTAGCCTAAAACATGGCGCAAAGCACGCGTTTTGAAAACTAGTCTAAATGCATCCCACAACTCCATGCGCGCCGAAGTCGCACGGCAACGAGCCTTGCGAATAAAGCACGCACATCGCTCAATGTGTCAAAAGTGTTTATCTCAGAATTAAAAAATGATTTAACGACATCAACTTTTGTCTGGAAAATACAAAATGAATATGGCTGGGATGAACATCACAAAATTGCAAAAATTAGGTTTTACGTAATGGCCAGTAGGTACCTTACAAATGTAATTTCAACATGCTTTCTATATTGTCAGGTAATTATCTTGGCCGGCCCGCACGTTAAATCATTCTTAATAAAATTAGCTCTCTTTAAACAAAGATAATAAAAGAGGAAATTAAGCGTGTTGCAAAAGTAATAGTGCGAGTGCATCCGACATTTAAGCAGAGAAAATCCTCAGAGAGACAATTAACGTGCGGTGAATCTGAATCAAAAGGAGACTGGAAGCACGTACAAGAATTGACTTTCTCTAAGCCTTGCAATAAATTTTATCCCTCATTTTTGCTGACTGTGTATAAACTTTTCGTACCACTAAGGTAAAAGCCCTTAGGTGGGTTTTTTTGCAATGACATTGTTTGTCTTTTCAAAATTTCTTGAAATGAATATTTGACTTTCCTCGGACTATTGTAACCGCGTCGTTTAACTCACATACTTCGGCAAGCCTTCAATTAATGGAAATGAAATGTCAAACTTATTCCTTACAAAATTTATGAACTTTCATTTCATGCTCTACAAATAATTGTCTTATAGAAAGGACTATCTAGACTCAAAGGAATCTGCGTAAATCTTTAATTGAAAAAATTAAGTCTTTCAAATGGAAATTATACCAATTAGCCATGAACATTCACCAAGAAGCCACTCCCGATATCAATTAAGTACACAAAACTAACGAGGACAAATTTCAAGTTTTACTTTTCATCTTTTCAAAATGTGAACTCGAAACGAAGGGTGTCACATCCAAAATGTAAGTTAGTTAAGAGGAAAACCTCTTTAATGGATAAAGCTTGCCGCAAATTAAAAGTATATAGAAACGAAGGGATTAATATATAAACTGTACACTCTCTAAAATCTATAAAACTCCTCAATATTGACAAAAATTTCCACCTATTTTAAAATGATTTTAATCAAGTTTGTGTAAACAATGCAGCGAGTGCTATGACGCAGAGAGCACGTTTCTAAAATGGTAAATTTATAACAGCGAATAAAGCGACTCGTTCATTATAAGGCAAGTATTAAAAGGCGCAACAATGAACTTAACCATCTCAGTTCAAAACGCAAGCTTTCCACACTGTGAAACTACTAACGAAACAGCCGATTCTAAGGCAGGCAAGACAATGGCATACGCCATTATCATGTTAATGTCACTAATCGGTAATTTCGCCATTGTTTTGGTCATCTACAAAACGCCAAGACTACGAACCACAACGAATTTACTAATAGCCAATATGGCTGTATCTGATTTGCTACTACCACTTTTTGCTATGCCGCGAACGATGACAGCGGTTTATTTTGGCGCCAATCGCTGGATGATAGCGGGAAGCTTTGGTCTGGTCACGTGCAAGCTTGCTGCTCTCTTTCAAGACGTTTCGACTGCGGTGTCGACGCAGAGTTTAGTGCTGATTGCAGCGGATAGATACTATAACGTTTTCTCTCCGGTTAAAGCAGCGGTAATGAGCTTTAAGGCTGTAAAGATTACTATATCATTGGTGTGGTTCATCGCAGTGCTGCTTCACTCGCCTTACTTCTATATCTACAGAATTTACGTGCGCGACGGTAAAGAGTATTGCTTGCTAAACTGGTCCCCGCCGTTCCCAGACGACAATCAAGCACAGAAGATCTATTTTGTCCTGCTCTACACTTTGCTTTTTATTCTTCCCTTGTGCACGATAGCCTCCCTTTACAGTGCTGTTATCTTGCGCTTAAAACGACACCACGTCCCAGGGCAACACCTAAACGAAAACGCGAGAAAACTTCGCGAGAAGCGCAATAGAGCTGTCCTACAGCTCTCTGTTGTCATAGTAATCGTGTTTGTTCTATGCTGGACCCCCTTCACAACATACGCGTTTCTAAAGTTCTTCAAGTGGAATTTGCCTTTTTGCGGAAGCAAGAACACCGCGTTTATTGTGTACTTCGTTGCTCATTCCATCAGCGCGATCAATCCGTGTGTTTATTTTCTGTTTAGTTCCAGTTATCGTCAAGGCCTCAAAGAAGTATTCAATTGCTTTTTCTGCGACGTTTCTTCCTCTCAAGTTTTCCCCGTGATCGGCGACGAAGAACTCGAAATGAGGGCACGCGCCAGGACTTTTTCTACTCGCGATTTTCGACAGCTATAATAGATAAGCCGAGGTATCTGATACAGTCAAAGGGGATTCCATTAACGACCACCTCTCACAAAGCGACGACCTGTCATACCAGTTGGCTCTATTACGAAATCCTAAGCTGTTTGATTACTCCAACAACAGTTAGAAGGAGGGAAGACAAGAGTTCTTCAAAGGAAGGTCTACGCGAGAGGGGTTTCCGATGGGAAATTAAGAACACTAAAGCAATGAAAGTGGATAAAAAATGATGAAACTTTAATTCTGCAGTTAAAAATTGTTACAAGCATATCTCTCAGGAGAGATAATTAACGCGGAAACCGCGCCAATGTCGTTTTAGATCGACCCCCTAACTCTACTATAAATTGATTTTTATGAGTTAAAATTGAATTAAGTGAGAACTCTAACATAAAAGAGTTTTCTAGCTAGGCAGAATGCCGGAACAAAGCGTAAGTTAATAATAAAATGGTAAAACTAAAAGACAACACAACTAATTGTTGTAAAAAAAAATTCAACGCTTCAGAAACTTTCTCTCACCTTTGTACTGTCACTCCAAATTGATATTATATACGACAAATAAAAATGTTTGTCAAGCTGTGTAACCGACAAAACTAAATATCTCCCCTACTAACCCCCTTGTTAGAAAATAGCACGTGAAAACGTGTAGACACTTAACAAACCTTACAGCAACCCAAAACAATACTAAGTTCCCTCCTTTTTTCCCTAAGGACCGTGCGGGCCTGGGGAGAGCCGTGCATAGACTAGACAAAACAATAAACGATAAGAGATTAAAGATGGTTTAGGATAAAGAAGATTTACCAAGACTGCGACTAATAAAAGGAGAAAAACCGCAGAAACGGCGATCTTGATTCCCTGATACTTGCAGTGACTCAAGAATTAACTTAAATTAAGCAAGTCTTTTGCTGAGCGATCTCATGTTTTTCCCCTGTGTTAAAAAAATGCACACGAATAAAAAGAACACACACTAAAAAGACAACAGAAAACGTACGTGTTGTTTAAGCAATGTTCTACACTATACTGAAGCTGCCTATAAATGCATCAGTTAAAGCATCGTCTCTTTCCAGGCGCTTTTTCTTTCTTCCAGGTCATCACTTTGTGCCTAGACGAACATAAGGCAGCAAGATAGAGACACTAGTTAAACGGCAACTTAGTTCTTACCATAACTGAGTGATTTCTCGCGCACTGATTGGTCGAGACCCATGTTCGATAAGAGTACGCACCATGGAAATGACGTTGTTTTTCGCGCGATTTTCCAAGAAACTTGGGGAGCAAGGGTGTGTCACAGTGGTGAGAGCACAGGCCTCCCACCAATGTGGCCCGGGTTCAAATCCCGGTGTCGACGCCATGTGTGGGTTGAGTTTGTTGTTGGTTCTCTCCTTTGCTCCGAGAGGTTTTTCTTCGGGTACTCCGGTTTTCCCCTCTCCTCAAAAACCAACACTTCCAAATTCCAATTCGATCTGGAACGCACGGACACGTTTAAACGAGTTCATATGAACTCCTATGTGCTTCGTGGGTAGACAAACAAATTTTTAATTTTAATTTTTCCACAGAAATGGACGTCAAAACTGTCAATGTCATTGTTAAAAAAACAAATCGACAACAATTTTTCATGGTCTGTTTCAAAAAAAGATTCCATGTTGCAGTGCGTCTGTTCAGTAATAGATCACTGATGACATCAAAATGTGGTTAAAAACAAAGAAGTGGCACACCAGCCCCAGGTGAGTGTGCCACTGATGTTTTCACCACATTTTGACGTCTTCTGCGGTCTATTACTGAACAGAATATAGGAAAAGGATGGGAAGCCATCAAATTTGATTTCGTGTTTCTACTGCCATTCTAACGCGAGGAGTGACGCTTTAAACGTGTTATAGATTGAGTGACTTACCCTCAGAGCAAGTTGAGCCTTGTACTGTTGCCGAGCCATTTCATCTTGTACCCACTGTGGTACATCTGGGATAACAAGCGCTAACACAAACTTAACTCCAAGTAAAAAGTGCTGCAATGAAACAAATACTGAGGTTGAATACCTAGCCTACTTGTGGCCGTACCCTCCCCCCACCAGCACGATTTCCGCCGCTCTCTGGGGTCCTGAGCGGCAGGTAACCGAGCCTATTCCCCGGGGTACATATGTCCATTCCCTCCCTACGCTCTCAGGCTCGATTTTCATCCATCTCTGGGATCCTCAGAAGCTGGTAATCGAGCCTATTCCCCTACGTTTTCTCGAAGTGTTCTTTTAACGACGACAAGTTAAAATATTGCTGAAACTAACTCTTATACGGAAATGCCACTGTTCGGTCAACCAACCAGAGTGCTAATAAGACAGTGACGTCAGAGAGAATGACCACTTGTTCAATAGCAATCATTTCGCTTTGCTTTGTGTATAAATATCTTAAGCTATCCCTAAACTTATTTCGCGCTTTAGCTATAGCAATCGCATAACTTCGTTCCAGTTTGTTTGCTGTTTGTAAGTTCACAAGTGATCCCTTTACGATCACCTGCTTCTCTGCGCTGCAAAGGAAAAAAAAGCCACATAAGAGGCTGTGACAAGTTCTCACCTCGATGGCTACAAACATCAGAATGGCATTAACAGTTGACATTTCAGGCAGCCAATGAGCGCTCTTGGCTGACATGCCAATCAGCGCACAGTTTGTGATGACGGCAACAACACCAAGCATTTCAAATGCAGGCTGAAATGATAAACAACATTTGATGGAAATACTTTATTCGGTAACAAACTCTGAAAACAGAAATCAAGGCGAATAGGAAAATATACGAGCAACGCAAATCAAACGAGGTGTAGCCCTACTGATTAAGTCGTGTTCTGTAATAACAAGCTTAAACATTTTAAAGGAAAAAGGGCAAGATGGCAGTGAAACATCGTTACCCCTCTCGATATAAAAAATTTCCGTTTCAACTGTCCGCACGAGTAAGTGAAATCGGGTTTTCAAAACTTTCCACTCTGGAGAGCGTTATAGAAAACCTACATTTTCCATGACCGTATTTCATTGGAGAAGTATGGAGGGTTGACCAATTTGCAACAAAGTGGAGGGGGCCTACGTTTTTAAGAAAATTTGCCTCCTTTCTTCTTCGTGGCGAGACACTCTTTGAGATTTTCGGCCCAAGTCGCAGCGCAATGGGTGTGCGCTTTTAAAGCTTTCCCATGATCCTTCCCGCTGCACCCCTTGCCCCGTGACTATTGCCGAAAATCGCACTAAGCGCCTAGTCAGGTACGTAAGCTGGATTTCCATCCATTTAAGAGGGGTATGATTGGTTTGGCACCCTCCTGCCAGGAGGACAGGAAACGACAACGACTGTCTTGAAAGTCAAAACGCAAAGGGGCCCAGAGAAGATTCTCACGCAACAAAGAGGCGTAGCAACTTGCAGAATCTTCAAAATAACCCATGTGTTAGGGTGGACGACGATGGTGCTCCGCCTCCTAATCTCGATTTCAAAACAAGAAAGAGATATCGACAAAGGCGACACTAACTTGACTAACGAAAAAAGAGATTGTCTTAAGACAGGCCAAACGATGACTTTGCAATGCAGGGCTGCAAATAACAGTGGGTCTCCGGGAAATGGCCGCCCCAAATTTTCCCACATCCAATAATAAAATCTCAACAATGGTCGGATATTATGTCCAGCTTTCAAATCATCAATGACAATTAACAATTTTACATCTGTCTAGAGTAATTAAACTTAGCATAACTTTGTAACACGCTCCTTCCTGTAACTGCGAATCAGATGATCAAACGGAGGCAAAAATTCAAGATCAAGTAATTTCTGACCATATAATTTTGTCTTGTCTGACCAAATTTTTCTGATTTGAAAATTTCTCCTTACAAGGAAAAATAATAATTTGCAGCCCTGTAGTGTCTTGCTACTTTACATTAACAGCGTTGTGGTTGATGATGAAATTGATATGCCGACTAGAAAGGAGAGAAATACTCACCTGCCAGGCACCAATAGAGTTTGCAGGTTCAGCAAAGGGTCGCTGGAAGATGCGACACATCTTGAAAGCATCTGTTCGAAGCTCAATCACATTGTTTAGTAACGCCCAAAAAGCGGCCATGGGGTAGGCAGAGGAAAATAGGAAAGTGTAACCAAATTGAAGGAACAGTTCCAGATAATCAGCAAATGTGCCCTGAGGAAAGAAACTACATTGTGTCTTCTGAGGCTAAATCAACGTAATTGTTAGAGCGAGCTTTTGGGTGCCTCGAGAAATATTAGTTCCCTTTGGTTTCTCATTAAAGTGGAACAAGTTTTCAAAATTTGTTTACCGGTGTAAAAAAAACCTACTTGGGATGTTTAAATGTCCCTTAACTGTGCCTTAAGCGTTTTATTTTGTCAGCCCCTTCTTCCATTGGGAGAATAATATCGTTTCTGAGTGGACAGGGTTGAAGTTTTGCAACACCCTAAGAGAAGCTAAAAACAAAGTCAAATGGAGGGAGAGGGTTGCTATGTCCGTGGCGCCCCAACGATCACCATGACGACGGGATAGGTGCAAGGTGCAAGCGTTTTATACGGTCCAACTCATTACCATTTTATGTACAATTCTTGACAGAAAAGGTACTCCTTTTGTACACCTTCCACCGATAAATGGTGCTCCTTTGACTTCCCTAGTTTAGAACACTGCATCCCTTTTAACTGCGTTAAATGCTCGGTCTTTTAATACGAATAAATCACTACACTGAAAAGTTTTCTTGCCTCTTTCAAACGCAGCTGTTAGACCTTTTTGGTCCTTTTACAGACCGAAATGACAAATTTCCCCCAACCTTTCCTGTACTTCAACTGATGAAATCCCCACCCTTTTATATACCTGAAGCCTGAAAAGGTACCCCTTTTGAGCGGAGTCTCCCTTATAGGGAGTACCCCCGGGAATTATTGGGTATACCCCGCTCAATTGCGTGGCCACCAAGTCAAAGAGGCAGAATTTGGTAAAATGCATGATACAGCCCTTTTAAAGCCCTGGGGACGAGGTAGACTGCAAAACAGTCCGTTTTTTTTCTCAAAATCAGTAAAGAAATCGGTAAAGCGTGGCGTAAGAGTCTTACACGCGAAGCGCGCGAGCGCGAGCCTCACACGCCCTATGGGCGTGTGAGGCGAGAGAAACGTATTTTTAGCGTCTCTCCCCAGTCTCGCTCTCTGTTTTCAGTCTCGTTCCAGACCTTTTGTTTGACTGCTCTCGCGTACTTGAATGCCCAAAAATGCGGACTGTTTTGCAGTCTAGGGACGAGGTTGCAGTAACAACTATTTACGATAACCTACCAAGTACTGTTCCTGAGTTGCTTGTCGTTCAACGATGTCAGACAGGTCAGCTGACTTCATTACAATTTTCTTTCCCTCCTTGGTAACCTTGGTAACACGGCTTCTAAACATGACGTAAGGGATCAGAGACTCGGTCACCTGACCAATCAGCTGCGACGTAATCATTAAAGCAGCCAAGTGCTAGAGAGAACAAAAAAACGGTGATTTGTTGAATGAGTTCTGGGTTGAAAGCCAGGAATTAAATGACCTGGGGCCCGTTTCTCGAAAGCCCCGATAATTAACGGGCCCGTAAAACTGTTGTTGTTTAAATGGAAGATAGAGGTTTACATAGTTTTGCATCCAACATGATAAAACTCTCAGTTAGTGAAACAAAATGAAGTAGTTTGCTAGCCAGGACCGGTGCTTTTATTCTTGACATTTAGATTTGAATATTTGATTTCGGGCCCGAAAAGTTACCGGGACTTTCGAGAAACGGGCCCCTGGCCCTGTAAGGAAGGGGCCACTATTTCGCACTAGCACCTACTAGTACATGCAAAAAAAACTTCTATTAAGACAGGTTTTAATTCCTATTAAGAGTACACGAGTCATTTTTCAGCTGAACTGAAATAATCTGTAAAGTTTTGGACCGAAACGACCCTTTTTTATGTAGCGCTCCATAAGTTAACCAAAGGTTTCAGAAATCATGACGAAAATGGATTTATTCTTAAAGCTAAAACAAATCTTCAATCTCGGTAAAACAAATTATTAACGTAGAATTTCAAAAGAGCTGTTTTTGATAAGACTACAGGTTTTGCTTTGCTTGGAAATAGGATGGCAGTATCAATGGTTTGTTTACAGGTCTTCATCCTCCAATCCCTCCGCCTAATCTCCCCACAGCTCAGTTATCGCACCCAAGAAGCGTGGGGTCCATTTTATAAACGTCACAAGTTCAAACTCTAAAATAATACCTACACTTTTAAATTCCACTTGTAAAAGTTATATTAAATAGCCCCCTGTTTCCAAGTTATCATAGTTGAAAACAAAGGTACGAATCATGATTCTGTGATGACGACATTAATCGGTCTGTTACACTGTGACTTACCCTTTGCAAAAGATCAATGTCTTGTAGATAAAATGCAATGTAAAAAAGCGAGTAGAAACAATTCACAAAATAGAACTAAGATAAAAAAAAAAACATATAAAACACAGTTAATGAAACAACTAAGATGAAGATGTTCTAATGCCGTTTATTCAGTAAGAATGATTTTCAGGTTTAACCGACCAATACTGTGGACAATAAAACCCAACAATGTAGCAGTGTTATTTTACATTTATTTTTATGTGAGTGCAAGGATAGAAATCGCTCTCCTTCATCTCATGCCTTTCTTAATATTCTCACATGGTGGATTTTCCGATTTACGGTCGTTTCGTCTACAAGTTGTTTCGCCAACGTCCTAATCGCAAACATTGTAAGTCGAATAACCTTTTCGCCTAATTAACGGCTTAAAGAACGAGATATACACATGTGTTTCGGACTTTCTCATGTCATGGCTGAAAAAACGAGTTACAATACCGCTCAAAAGTAATTTGACAGTCACTTGCGTCTCGATCCTCGAGACTCGAGACACGATTCTCGAAACGTTCGAGGATGGAGTCTCGCGTCTCGAGTCTCGATGTAGGTATATACTTTTAAAAATGAAACTACTTGAGATGTTAGCAGACGGGACGTTACCAAAACGCGTAGGCGAAATGACCGGTCACCAATTTTCCCTTTTCCCGTCCCTTTCAAGCACGAGCCATGCAGGCTTTGGAGCTAATGGATAAAAGAGTTTTACACTGTGACACAGGTTGTTTACCATTTATAAAAAAAGTCCGGAAATTTTGGTTGGGAAATTTCGGTCCGTAAGAACGGTACGTATCGTTTACCATTTGCGTAAAATTTCCGGATTGTAGCGCCGCGCTAGACCTGATTCTAGTTACAACATGAAAATGGTACGAAACTCAAGAAACTTGTAAATGGTAAACGAATTTCCATTCGGAACGTCCCAGTCGGGAAAACGGGACTACCTTTTCAGAATTTCCGTTTGTCCCGGGAATTTTCCAGTGGGACGAACCAAAAAATCGTTTACCATTTACATCCCAACCGGAATTTCCGGGAATTTGTGGTAAATGGTAAACAACCACTGATTCAATAAAAAAGAAAAATTGGCGCCAAATGAAAAAGTTGTTTCCGTTGGGAGATGTGTCGGTACACGACCATAACAAAATCGGACATTAT
The DNA here is from genome assembly GCA_038088405.1 of Porites divaricata. NCBI lineage: Eukaryota > Metazoa > Cnidaria > Anthozoa > Scleractinia > Poritidae > Porites > Porites divaricata. The sequence continues at coordinate 25,024,475 of JBBMOI010000006.1, read as the reverse complement.
GAGAGCTCCTTTCGCAGGGCAGATTGACCAAGCACCTTGTCAAATACACTATAATAATAAATTATATTGAGAGTGGTTGGTGTAATTTTATGTACTTGTACTCACAAGAACCAACTTGACAATCAGATGGTTGTTAAAAGCTGACTGCAGCCTGTGATTTTCTGCAAAAAAGAAAAAGAGGGTCCACTGAATTATGCCAGAACTGAAAGCAGGCTGACTGACTGAATACTGTAGTCTCCTAGTTATAGCTGAGTGACAAGCTTAGTCTAGTCACTCAAGTACAATAATTCATAGTTTTGCAGGGATCCATATTAGCGGGCCTCGGATCGCCCGAGACGACTACAACATTGTTCAGACGAGTATGATCAACACAAAACCTCGTCCTGCGGATGACCAACTTATGAGAATTTTTTTTATTTGACATCCAAGGCCTGAGCTATGGTTAAGCTTTAATCCGCCAACTGCAAAAGCTGAACTGGCATTACGCTCTCCAAAGTATGTCAAGAAGTTTCCAAACTCCACCAAAGTGCTCTCGTGTAAAAAGTATTTGTGGAGTATTGCACGTCGAGTACATCAAGATCCATGAAAAGTTCTCAAATCCCTGAAGGCAGGTGCAATTCTCACTGCCAAGTCTCGATCTGAACATACCCCCATTCATGTAAAACAATTACTTCCTTAAACAAGGATACTCTTGAAACACTAATTATACTCATGAATACCGGGCAACTAAATTCTTGTCAGGGCAAGTATATTTTTCGACATACTTGCTCGGCTGACGACTTTGAAAAAAACGCTAATATTACATAGTTCCCAGAAATTTTTGTCTTGAAGATCTCAGGGAGACCAAACTAAAGGATGAACAGAAGTTTCCAACTTACCCCATTCTGTCAGGAAAGTCGCCAGTTGATGATACAGGTTATTCAACACAGCAATTGCAATTGCGTACACAATACTTGGTAATGAAAGCATAATGCTGGCAAAAATTCCCCCCACATCATTATATCTGGCCTCGACAGCATCGAGGAATTTAAAATTTAAAAGCATAACCACAGTTGCAATCTTCAAGCAGAAGAAGACAATTGGGTAAGACACACAGTAGGTCTTTATCTTTCTTTTCCACGGTGGGTAGTAGTATTCTGTTTGTCCTGTGATTGGGCTGACGCGCTTCTCACCCCAGTAAGCTGGGCGTGGCTCCTCTACTTCCTCTGTCCCTAAATGGCAAATTTAAAATAAAATTTCTATATTCCCATTGCCTAATTCCCAAAAACAGTGCAGAAAACCATTTTGATACAAAAAGGTTCATTTGCATTTTATTCCTCCTTGTTTGTACTGAATTTCAATGCATTTGCACTGATTTACCTTTTTCTCCACACTGCAGTGCTTGGAAATTATTCTTCTCTTAGATAATGGTAAGCTACTTCAATTTTTTCATGAAATTTGTAAACGTAATATGGACATTTTTTTAAACACTCTATTAATAATCATTATTCTTGAATTTCAAATTCTTATTAGAGGGTGGCTAACCATTCAACCATGACACACCCTCAGTACGAGGGGAGCAGCCCAGGTCAAATAGTAAACAACACTTTCCCTCCCAAGGATGTGGCTTAGAGATCGAGAGAGTGGAAATGAGAGCTTACCACTGGCTCAAATTGCTGTGGAAAAAAAATTTTGAAGTTAAAGTTGAGTAAAAAGCTGGCTTCACTTTAAAACAAATTCTTATCTTTTCCTTGGTTACACTACTGCAATCCTAGAAATGAGTTATGGAGCAATGACTTGTCATTTAAAGTTTTCCATTTGTGGTTAAATCGCACGGTACTACCATTCAAATAAAACCTTTTTCGCAGAATGTTTGCATGGTGTTTTTTAAATCTAAGGATTTTACAAAAAGAAATCTGAATTTCTAACTTTGGCCATCTCTAGGAGTAGAACAGTTCACATGTAAAGTTCCCTTGTAAATAACCAACTGATTGCATCCTGCCAGTTTAAAGTTTTTAATTGTGTTGCGTTATATTTAAATCATTTGTTTCTAAGTATTTGAGTGGAGTGCCTGTAAACCAGCTGGACGAGCTAAGAGCACTTTTCACAATAAAAAAAGTTGACATCCACTCACCTATGCCTGACTTTAGAGTCCCCCATTTAAAGGAGATCTCAGAGCAGCGACGTTTCCATGCCTCCAAGAAGACAGTGCCCCAGACAAGGTTTAAGATAGCAAACACTGTATTCTTTGTTTGTTCATGTGCTCCAGACAGAGCAAAGACAACAACTAACAAAACTGGTGGAACAAGGCACAAGGAGTAAAAACCCAAGAATCCAAAATACATCGCAATGGTCTCTCCAAAGTATTCACGTATGTCATCTGGAGAAGAGAATTATGTCGGAAAGGAAAATGTTAACAAACTGCAGGACATAGGCTATAAAAAAGAGAGACTCAGTGACAATTTCATGGTAATTTTACAGTGTCATGTTGCATAGTTCACTGGGAAATTAACAGCTACATTGTGAACTCTGCAGTTACCTACAATTGGCAACAAAATTAGTTGAGAAACTTTGCCCTAAAGGACATCTCTGAGATTTTGCCAACTTAAAAAAAGGGGAAAATAAAGCTTTCCTCCCTCACCCCCTCCATGCAATGTTGTGCTGCTGTTCACACTACCTGTAGAAAAAACAACAAACACCCCAACTTTGAATGGAGGGAAGGGGTAAGCATGTGGATTGTTTTGTTCTCCAAGTTACCCCGATTTGAAGATGTCAACAATAATTATTTTTCCACTGATTGTAGGCTGAGGCCCAATCAACTTAGGCATGAACAATCCTTAGAACTTAGATAGGAAAAATCAGTACTTTAGAAAGAAAGTTCCCTTTCTCCTTTCTTGCTGAAAAAGTTCATTATCTCTCTTTGTAAAAGCCAAAAGATGCTACCTCATCTAAGCATCTCTATACTGAAGATGCCAAGATAAAAGGGAGCCTATTGGCAACCACAGCAAGAAGCAATGATGGCAACGAGAATGCCGAAAAGCAATATTAGTACAGTGACACTGAATAAAGGATGTGAGCATATGATGACAAACTTTCCTTCTCTTTTTTGAACTTGGATCCTGTCCCTAAGAATTCAACTATATCAGGAAAATTCACCTACATTTGACAAAGTGAGACTGAGTAATAGTATTACAACGAATTAAGTTTAAAGAGTGCAAATTTATTCCTTTAGTAAAAGACATGTTTTTACTCCTATCATTGTCATTGCTTAAGCTCCCTGATTAACTGGGCCAGTCAAAACAAACAATAGCAATAAACTAATCAAAAATCTAAAAATGTGTAAAGCTGTTTACAAACATCACACACAAGAAACTATCGATTAGGAGTATATCATAGGATAGTAGGGACCTTACAATCCGACAACAGCAATGTCCATGAAAACTTCGCTGAAAAATAGACTCCACATCCTTTCAAACCATTTCACAATAATTTGGTGGGATAATTATTATCCCACCAAATCGCCCACTTGCTTCAAAAAAAAGGAAATTTATTTTGGAGCTTAAAAGAGAGGGGGCCGCACCCGAGTTCAGACAGAGAATTTATCGCCTTTTCATTTCCATCCTCAAAAAAAAACTTAAAATTTGGTCATTTACGTCGTAGTCATGCAGGGATGGCAAAGAAATGTACAAAAAAGCATGATGCACGTGCAGAGTTGTTGTTTTGCTAACTAAACCTATTGCTTTTTGATGTTGACGTTGACGTTGCCGTTGCCGACGCCATCGTAGTTTTGTAAGGTCCCTAATCTTCAACCCATTTACTTTCCACTCTCCTTATTGTGGACGGCCTCAGGACAGGATGCCCCAAAGTTAGCTTACCTAAAGGCTGTTTTCTGGAGAAGCTCAGATACCACTTGTGTTCCAAGGCTTTAAGTTTTTCGTGGTCGTGGAGAGGAAAGATCTGGGTAACAATTCCCTTGGATATGCACCTTGGAACTGTGAAAGGAAAATCAATACATGTCTCATTCAAGTGCAATTCTGTATGTCAGTCAACATTCTTTTATGAAACATTTGTAAATTGATGGCTTAACAAAATGCATGTATATGCACCAGCAAATGGAAATAATAATTTGTCATTCTTGGCCTTGTCTTAAATTGGAGATACCATGTAACATTATTTATTTCATTCATACACTGGTAAGTTCCCCAACACTGTGTAAAGTTCATCAGCTCCTTCTTATAAGTGTATTCAGTTAAATGGCCATGATTGCTATAATGTAATATTACAACCAACTAGGGCAAATGATACATGCAAAAATGGGGAAGTATGTATCATAATGCCCAAATTTGGGTGGACAGGGGTTCTCATGTCTTGGAGGGGGGAAAGATGTTACAGGCCAAAATTAAATTCAGGTTAAAATTTTTTAACCATTGTCACATTGCCTTTAAAATATACAATTATCAAATCCATTATCCACAAGATTAGTTTAGAAAATTACTTAATTCTGTATAGGAAACGAAATATATCAGGGTCTTGAAAAAAGGTGTTAAGATTTAAACAGGGTAGTGAAAATGAACAATTTTTTTTTTCAACAGTGTCAGGGTTTGAAGGCTTCTGCAGTGGTTCACCTCTACCAAACTTCCCTTGAGTGCCTTCCCCCCACCCCATCCCGTGGTACGTATTAGACATTGACCAAAAATATCACTCAACACACCACTTTGTCTCCTGTAAGTCAAACAATATTGAATATATGTACTTACTAATGGCCCTGTTTTTATACATCTTTACATCACTATAACCAGGAACAGTTCCATCCTCATGAGGTTTGATGCTCTCCAGTGCAACATAAATAATACGCTCCTTCTCTCTCACCATCAAAAATTCTTCACCATCATCAACAAAGTCTTTAAATTCCTTGCATTGTTCTAAACAGAAATCCATTGTAGCTCCAGATTTATGGCGCTTTTTGATTTTTAGTTTCTCGGCACCAGCAAGAAGACGCTTGGTGTCAGCAGAAATATGCAGGGTGTCGCAGTTCTTTAGGGCGTTTGGAACAAGTTTTGTCTTGAGCCCAGCACCCCCACTGCTGACTAAACAGAAACAACAACCGGCCAAGTTATGGTTAATCTTTTTAAGGGGGGTGTTTACATGACACCGGGGCGACTTTCGTGCCGAAGCGAGTTCACTCCGGTTCCCTCTAATGGCTCTACATTTGTTTACATGATACCACCACAAAATGTCATGCCAGCGCGAGTCACCCCGGTTGTTGTACCGGGGGGAGAATTTCACTCCAGTACGAAATCTCACAATGGTATCATGTAAACGAGAAACGACCACAAATTTCGGTGTGAAATCGGTCTACCGGTAGACTGGAACAGGTAACGCATGCGTAATGTTTGCGATTTTGAATCACACGTTTATTTTATCAACATGAAGTGTACCTCTAAATAACGAGATATGAAATGACCGAGTCATCATGTAAACGTGATTTGAAAACAAAAAGTGGTCCTGGTATGAAACTCACCCTGGTGCGAGTTTTGTCATGTAAACACCCCAAAGAGGAACTAACATCAAATTTCTCCTGTTATGAGGATCAGAATTATTTTTACTTTATCCGTCATGCAATTCCAGACTTTTCTAGAATTATCTTATAATCTGTAATATTCCAGAAATATCTGTAATGTGACTCAGCAGTTTCCGCAAATAGTAAATGTTGTAATACACTATAAATAGTAATGGAACGTTCTAGATGTTTAAAGAAAAAGTATAAAACTGCGCAGGCTTCCAAGTATCAAGGTCTTGCTGGTGTGTGCCTGAGGGTTTTCCCTCGTGGCTAGTTGTGATTGAGCTTATCAGCTATGGATGCTATATTGTGAGGAAGCTATAATCAACTGCTATACTTATGGAGGAGCTATAACCTTGGACATTGCTATATCAAGAGAAAAGAAAGAGACGATAGCAGAAAAGAGAAGATAAAAGAGTTCATGATGAAGTTTCCCAGACGAATTTGTAAACACAGAAAAGCCAATGAGTTGAAAGGATCCAGTGAAATTCAAGAAAGTCAAGCATTGATGTCTCAAGTCAGTTGAGTTGACAGTTGTTCCTGTATGGCCATGAAAGACAGTAAGCCTGCCTGCTTTACGAACTGCTTAACTTAATCTTTAACTTTAGTAACTATAACAGTGTAACTGCTAGTTGTCACACTTTTGTTGCGTGCCTTATATCATACTCGGGAATTCTTTTTACTTATGCCTTGTTCGCGGGCATCTCTTGGTTATTCCGGTACGTAACACTCCTAACAATATAAAATACTTAAAATAAAATGATCACTTGAGATAAAATGCTTTGATCTTTGAACAAATTCTCGCAACTAATTCTTTGAGTTAACATATAAAGGTCGATGATGGTCTAGAGAATTTGTTTGCGGATATTGGGACTTAAAGGGTTTAATCTTAATGAATAGAACCACCAAACAAATTCTCGCAACTAATTCTTTGAGTTAATGTATAAAGGTAGATATGGTCTAGAGAATTTGTTTATGGATATTGGGACTTGAAGGGTTAAATCTTAATGAATAGAACCACCACCCCCTTTTACAAGATAAGCCAATAACAATGCTGTTTAAAGTAGCACTTAAATTTCGAAGAAGAAACAAGCAACCATAGCAACTATGTTACAAAATAGAGTTGCATATTCCAAAAATTTCTCTGTACACTAAAGAGGCAAAGAAAGAGTCAATCAAAGTTTCTGTTAGAATTACATGTAGGACAGATGATACCAAACACACCTGGAGCTTTTATAAGTGCTGTCAGCCACTCTTTAGTTTCAGCAGGAGCTTTAGGTGAGAATTCCAACACTACAAGAGTGTCATCAGAATTCTGAGCTCCAACATTAGATTCCTCCATGACCACATTCCTTTCTTGCACCTCCCCACTCATGTCTGCAGTTTATCTGAATTCAGAACAGAAAAATGAAGGGAATTACAGAGTGATTAGCTCACTGGAATAATAGCTTGGTCCTAATTATGGTGGTATCAAGATAAAATCTGCATTATAGCCACCTTACATGTAACACCAAGAAAACTCCTTTATGTAAATGGATGGTTTTGACCCCCAATTCTGGTTCTATTATAGTGATCACAATTATGCTGTGGCTATTTGTAGGTTGTATCAGTTCTTTTAAATCCTATGAGTCAAATTTGAAAAGTTTGACAAAGTGAAGAAAGGTACCAAATTAAATGTAATACTTATCTTGTTCTGCTTAAATTCCTTTCTGGTCATTTATGCCCTCAGGAAAATGCACATAATATATTGTTTCTGACATTGTGATTACAACCCATTTTGTCATAAACATGCGCATTATGACAAAAATAATGCTGTGCCCCCTCAAACCAAATTAAATACCCAGGGGATCGTTGCCAATGAATAAAGCATGCAAGCTCCATGGCATTCTTCATTCCCGCCTTGACTGTTTCAACAGTGGACCACATTGAGAGTTCGAGACTGGAACATTCACTCAATTTTGTTCCATTCGTGTTTTTCCTCTGTGAGGTCCACTTCCTTCAATGACCAAACTCCGTCAAACTCTTTTGTCCAAATGAGTTTGAAAGTCAAATGTTCCATTTTATTTGTTCAATTCAAATTTCCTTTTAGTGAGATTGATTTCATTCAATGGCTGAACTGCATTGAACTCTCCTGGTCAAGACAGTTTGATCTACCGGTAGTTTGATTGAGTTTGACAACCGAATGTTTGATAAGATATGCCAAGTAAAAGCTAAATGTTCATAGCCAGAATTGTTGTTGATAAAAATTTAATAATCCTTAAAACTGGTTATCATTATTATTTTAAAAAAATATTGAAGTTAAAGGTATAGCTGCATTGCAATCATTACATTTCATTGCCTATGCCCTTAGTAGCAGCTGCTTAAACCTTAGTTAAATTTAACCATCCTTTGATTGAATTTTGCAAAGAGCTATCAGGACAACACCCACCCAGTTTAACTAAACTTAATTATAATTCAATAACACGTCAGTAATTGTTCTGGTTTAGAATCCAAAGACCAACCTTGCCTAAATTACAATTTATTTAGCTGCTACATAATAAGCTTACAAGCAAGAATAAGCAGAGGTTGCTAGATTTCCTTCCATTTATCACCACAATAAAGCTTACGCTATACGAAAATACGTTCACAACGATACTGTATTTTAAAAAAAGAGCTCCCTCATGAATCAAATATCATTCTGCATTTAAATAGACCGACCATTAAAACCATATAGCACTCTACATGTATCAATCAGAGACGAGAATTCCCTCTGAAATGAAACGCACTTTCATAAGTCAAAATTGAAACCAAGGCATTCTAGAAAGTGCATTCAAATGAAATTAAAAGGCACTGCAGACAAATTTTGTGGCCTAAGATCAGCTTGGTCAAAACAGTCAAAAGATTTGCACAACTAACTCCGCGCTGCCCGCCGTAGGTATTCGATTTTCACGCGAAGAAGTTCGTTGAACAACGCAGAGGCTACATCAAGACATAACAGATCGGCAGATACGTCTGTGGGCTACTTGAGCGGCCCAAAATTGAATTACTTTTTAGCCAAAATAAAATTACTCACCTTTTCACAGAAAGAGGCATCGCATATCATGCATGCTTCGAGAAAGGTCGCAAACTTCCCCACTAGGACCCTAGAGAAACTACAGGGAGTGGAGAGAGTGTCTTTTGGTCATTGTTTGTTTGCATGCAGAGTGGTTTAGGTAATGTAAACGGAAGGGCAAACGGAAGAGTGAGACATGAAAAAAATAAATTGTTGCTTCTTAGTTTTTCCTAGGGGCTTGGTTAATTTGAGGGACAAATAAAAATGGCAGCAGTGCCAACTTTCTACGTTGAAAGCATTCTCGTCAAATGGAAGACCACGTGACTAAAAGAAACGTTAGGCTTATGGTAGACTTTCTCAAGTCTTTCGCTTCTCATTTCCGGTTCCGGTAGTTTGCCGCGGAAAACACAAAAAATCTACCGTACGCGCTTCGCTCTCGTGAAAAAATTTGAGCTCGACTTGTAGGCAAGTCTAGCTTTGGGGGGACGAGGACGCGTTGAAAGCTCGGACCAGCTTACTAAAAAAGAAGCTTCCCGGAGTTTCCAGCCCGAGGAGACAGCCATCTGCATTGTCGAACGATGGAAGAAAAGTATGCGCTACCGTTTTGTTCAATCATGCACAGGAAAGTCATAAAGGTCAATATTTTCGCTTTGTTCTGCCATACTTGCACTAGACCACAGTTTGTTGAGACCTAGACATTTTGCTACCATAGCAACGTGACGTAACGACTTCTCCTGTCTCTGATCTTAAGTTCATTTTTTTTTAGTTCATTTTTTTTATTCACACTTATTCAATTACAATACAAGAACAATAAGGAAAAAAAGAAGAGATAAAAAAAAGAGAGGTAACTATACATCGAATTAAACATAACAAAGGAAAAAAGTGTGTAGCAGTTAAAGGAACCAAGCTTTCAAGTTGGCTACTACCACATGCACATAGAGATTACAAGTGGGTGGCGGTTATGCAGTACTACTACTACACTACTACTAATAAAACTATTTAGATTAAACAATTAAATAAGTAGAACTAAGTAACAGATTAGAGTTTTTCAAGATGCTTGACTGTCAAGTAGAAAGAGTTTATATTCTTTTTTAAAACTATTCAAGGGGAGACACTTAATTTTCGTAGGTGTTGCTTCCCAGGTCTGTGATGCCACTACACTAAAACTTGCTAGGCCATAATTAGTTCTGGAAAACGGTCTGCACAGGTTTTGATTAGTGGCATACCTAGTATTATAATTATGGACAGCTGAAACCGGTTGAACTAAGTCATAGAAGGCAGGAGGTGTATCCTTTTTTTGATATTGAATTTTATGCACAAGAGCGCCAATTTTTAATTTAAAGATATTCTCTAGCTTTAAGATTTCTAATAGTGTAAAGTACGGTGTGGGACTTTCTCTTTTATTTGCAAAGAAGATGCAGCGAATACAGTTATTTTGACTTACTTTGATTTTATTTAACTTAGTTTGTTATGCGGTACCCCAGCTCATTAATCCATACGTTACATACGGATATATGAGAGTATAGTACAGTTGTTTAAGTGTACTTATAGGCACATAATGCCTAAGCTTGAATAAAATTCCAATGTTTTTTGTTATTTTGTTGTTAATGTGCTGGAGCTGAGCATCCCATTTTAGATGTTCATCAATAAAGACACCCAAATATTTAATCTGGAACTTTTGCTCTATATTACAAGCTGTTAATATGATATTTGTTTTCTTCTTAGGTGAAGTAATTATCATGTAATTAGTCTTCTTAAAGTTAATGGACAGCATATTTGCTGCAGAGAATTTTAAGACCTTTCCAAGTTCTTCATTGATTACTGATTGTAATTGTTCTGGGTCTTTTGAAGAATAAAAAATATTTGTATCATCTGCAAAAATCCTAAAAGTTAATTTCTTTGAAGACTTGGGCAAGTCGTTAATGTACAATAGAAACAACAGTGGACCTAGTGTGGAGCCTTGGGGTACACCACATGTGATGGTTTTCAGGCTAGATTCTGTGTTACCAACTTTGACATATTGCTTACGATTAGTTATATAGCTCGAGAACCATGCATGGAGGACCCCACGGATCCCATACTTATATAATTTTTCGAAGAGAATATGGTGGTTGATTGTATCAAAGGCCTTGGAAAAGTCTAAAAAGATACCACAGGTTATTTTTTGATCATCAACAGCTAACTTCAATTTTTCTACAGTTTCTAGAATGGCATATTCAGTGGAATAACCCTTTCGAAAGCCAAATTGGAAGTTAAATAGTAGACATTCTTTTTCCAGATAGGACACAAGTTGGTCATATACTAGTCTTTCCAGTACTTTACTAAAGGGAGAAATAACTGCTATGGGCCTGTAATTTCCTAACTCAGATAGACTACCACTTTTAAATATTGGGGTTACTTTTGATATCTTAAAGATTTCAGGAAACTCCCCTGATAATATTTATTCATTATATATTTCAGCAAAGGGTACAGACAGTGCAGACAGCTGTTCAGTTGCAAGTTTAATAAGCTTGTTAGGAACAATAAGGGATGCTTTGTTTTCTTTTAGCCCAACAAATAATATAGATACTTGTGTTTGGGTTACTGGAGCAAGGTAAAAACTGTTTAATGGCGTGGATTCTATATATTGCAAAGGGTCTGTATGATCAGTTTTAATTTCCCTTGCTAAAGTTGGCCCAATGTTTACAAAGAAGTTATTAAATAATTCAGCAATATCCTTTTCTTGTGTAAAAGTCCTGTTGTTGTGAGTGATTCTCGTGGGGAAAGTTTGACCTTTGGTTTTCCTTTTAACAAGAGTGCCAATAAGTTTCCAAGTTTGCTTAAGGTCGTCTTTGTACTTTGCAAATTGCATGTTATAGTATTCTGTCTTACTTTTATTCTTAAGATGTGAAAGAATAGCTGCATAATGTTTATATTCCCCGATTTTTTGTAAGTCCTTGCTTAAGAAATGCGTACGGTGTTTCCTTTTTACCGATTTTAAGATACCTTTAGTGAGCCATGGCTTATTAAGTTGTCTTTGCTTGCTTTGGCTAGCCAGCCTGATAGGCGCATGTTTGTGCACAATTTTATTTAGTGTATTGATTGCCTCCTGTACCTTTTCATTAAGATTCTTTTCTGGGTTGAGGATTTCGTGCCAATCAATCAATTTTATATCATCTAAGTACAGATCTTTATTAAATTTAGAATAGTCTCGAAAATATTTTTACGTCACATAAGAGACTCATGCCATAAACTCCTGCCTACAAGCTGAATTTTTGCTACATTTCAAACTCGGAGAATTTGTTAGGATCAAATGGAATTTGAAGGGTTAACAAACTAAACACAATGTTATCTTTTTATTTGCGGAATCTGTTTTTCCTGGTGTGTCACCGTTGCCTACAAGACGGGACCCTTTATGAGAGATTCCATCTATAGGGCTTTGACTGAAAAAAGTTTGGATGTTTTTTGGTGTTGTTGTTTGATTGGTATGGTTCCTTATCCGGTGGGAGGTGTTTGCTTACGTAAAGTTCGGTGGAGTAGGAGGTTCGACTGTGTCAACCGTCAACAGGTCAATGTGAGACGACACGATGCTTTAAAAGTATATTTTTCATACAAAACATGTTTCAGATGAAACATAAACCATCGTCAGTCATACAATGGTGAGTATGAGTCGGAGCACTAAATAAGATTTACATGAATGATAGATCGAGTCATTAGGCAACTCAGCTTTCCAAACCTACTGTGATGCTTTTCACACAGAGTGTCTTGAAGTTTTGAATCCTGCCCTCGCAGACTATTTATGGTTAGTTAATCGCGAAGGACTGGGGTGTGCTTCGTTTAATATTCGTCTTTGAAAGACTTGACCAAAGCCGCATCACGCAAGAAATAGCCTGTTCACATTGTTCTTAGAACCATTCTGAAAATGATGCAAACTTCATCAATTTAACAGAGCATGATAGAACGTTATATTTACTTAGATTAGACAATGACAATACTTCACAAGTTGTAGCCAAATATACCCATCTAATGTTTCAAAAACGAAAAAAGGAAAGGAGTTGGACCTCGGGATTTGTTCGCCCGCCCGCCCGCCCTACGTAATTGCTTCGAAGGTTAATTATAAATAGCTTGGAAGAGTTCGCTTGGATTGTTTCACGCATAGTGTGACGTGGTTAGCTACAGTAATTATCAGTGGTGTGATCTTATCAGAACAGTAGTGTCCCAAAGAAATGGATGTTTGCCAAATAATGAAGAGGCAGGAGTAAACAAGAGAGGCCAAACAACGTTTGGAACTTTCAGTTTGTGCATATCTTCAATTTTTTCTTCAGTTGAACTTTACCACTTCCGCATACCTTCTTCTTTGATTCCACCTCGTGAACTAAAGAAGCCACGTGATTTATTGAGACTTTAAGTTTTAAATTATGTAACGATAAGAAATCTACCAAACATTTTCTTTTTGTTGTTGTTTCCAGTTTTTTTGTGCGCTGTTTCATACGTTATTGTTTTTGACAGTTTCTTCAGGCTTTTAAATTTGGTCAAAAACGTGTCGGCTGATGGGAAGGGACGCATGTGGGTAACCTATCCTCTGGCTGTTCAAAGCTCAAAGTACAGCAAACATCCTAGTAAACAATCCAGGACTCTTCAATTATGAATCTGACGCTTTACGAGAGTTATACGTCTGGTTAGCAATCCGGATGGTATCCCCAACAAAATCACAGATCTCGATACAACTAAGCTTGAATTCTTGGTCATAAAAATTGTCTGCAGGAATATAGTTCTTTGGGAATGTGTTTCATTTCTCAGTAGGTAAGATAACTAGACTTTATTATAAGTATCGGTCCTCCACCTGACTATAAGTAGTGTTTTGTCTGCCCCCTTTTGAAAATGGTCAAAAAGTCTGCCCTTCACGTCTGCATGCACATACGTTACCAAGCTAAAAGGTGTAAGGCTCCTTATTGCCTCAGATTACTCAGTTTGGTACAGTAAACGATGACTACCAGCAGAGATATTTAGGTCTTTGGTGACAAAAATTATCTCGTGCAAGCAGGGCGCATAATTTGTCCTTTATGATGCGTTTTTTGTTATCAAAACTTCTTACGTACTCAACGACTGTAGTAATAAGTTCGTTTTTCACAGACTTTAACACAAACGGGTTTCTTTCTGGGAAGAATTGCGATTAAAAAGATGGCTCACAAATATTGGATCATTGAAAATTGCAACAACAACTACCACGTTTCCTATTGCTTAAGTGTGTTTCGATTCTCCAGGCTCGATAAACCTGGGTGACTATTCGACGATCTCAAGCCACGTTTAGCTGTTAACATGCCAACGCGGACTATGTGAAGCCGGACTGAGAGATACTCATCGCTGTTTGACGAGACCTCGTGTAAATTTCTTGGGTAACTTACAGTTTTGGCAAATTGGGTAAGTAACTTTACCGAATATCGATAATATCAAAAAAATAAATCCGGTTTTACTGAAGAGATATTCAGGTAACTGTTGTTGTTTATGTACGCCGGAGAAATTGAAAACCTGCCATCGCCATCTCTTCTCTAAAATTAATAACGAACACTGAGTCCAACATCAAGGCATTACGTTCAATCATGCGGCATGATACACGGGCACCCAACGACAATTTTCGGAACATATCTGTTCGGAAGACAATTTGAGATCTAGAATTTTCGGAACATTTGTTGTTAGATTTCTTGCTTGCCTACCTCTCCTAGGATTTTCGAACATCTAAAAAATGGTATAATTGCCCATTTTTAAAGGGTTTTTACCCTAAAAGGTCACCTAGAATTTTCGGGAGCCTTTTTTCTGGCTAAAATTTTCGAAAAGGTAAATTTTGATCCCTAAAATTTTCGGATCACTAGACTTTTAGCTAGGAAATCCAAACAAATGAAAAATTTTTAGGGGATAAAAGTATGCCTATATATAGCGTTTAAAATAAAATACGTTCAACAATCCTAGGTTTTAGTGGTTAAGCCTGAGTAGCAGTAATTGTACTCACATTTGGTGGGTGGCTTCTTCTTAAATGTTGTACAATTATTGGTAAAGCATATAATGGAGCCGAAACCAATTGAGGAATTGCACACATTTCAGCCATCCTACTGATCCACAGTTACGAAATATAGACATTTCAAGCAACAACAATTTGCTGTCTGCCCCCTTAGAAGAGAAATGTTAAGGCAAAACTGAACCAAGTATTTGTAACCAGCTTTTTTATGGCAAAAAGGGTAGTTTAGGCTTTCATAAAACGTGTTCTCTCCCTCCAGCACAGGCTGTACACTTTTTCCTTTTCGTTAAGTTCAAGCAAAGTTTTGATTTACTCTAGTTCCAGAGGTTCGTTCTGTCGATACTTTAAACCTCAACCGAGCTCGACTGGCAGCATAAGATGTCTTTTATCTCCCATGAAAACGCCCTTGACTGTTTACCCTGATAGACGCAAGCAAAAACCAAGGATGACCCCTGCAATCACTTTTCTCTCTCTTTTTTTTTTTTTCTTGCGTGTGTGCTTTTGCATTTAGGCGTTTATTTTCACTTGACATAAGACTCTTAATTATGTTAAAGTGTTTCTGCTTACGTCATTTTTTAGACACTTGTGAAACCAGTCTTCATTTCACCTAGCCTGCGTAGCAAGCGTTTCCGTGCGGTTTAGGAGCAAAGAACAAGGAACGAGAGTCTAAGACCGCGCGAAAAATGGCGCCAGTAAAAGAGTTGACTCTTGTTCATTTCTCGCGCGGCCAAAACCTAGAATACGTACCGTTCCTCGGTCTTCCTTTGCTCCGAAACCAAACAGAAACGCTTTCTACGCAGGCTAAGAGCAACTTTTCGAGACAACTACTTTAAACTGAAAAATGATCACAACACCCATCTCTTAGATGACGTTTAATTGGCCGCCTTGAGGCCGAACTTACTCAATGTTTGAAGCACCGAATAGAAACTCAAAAATGTCTCACTTTTCATTGCAAATTATCCAGCGCACTCAAAGAAATGTTTTTTTCATTATGTAGAGTGATCATCTGAAATTGGATTATCACCATGATACAGATCTGAGCCAAGAGAATCTAAAGGTGCATTTTAAACTCTCTTGGTATGAGCTGAAAAGGCTGACGCCGCGTTTTTATGACTGGAATTTTTCGCTTCCGAACTGAACTTGAGCTCTGCAATAAGATTGGAACAAGGCGAAACTTGGCCTGCAAACGCGATGCAATTTTCTGTACGCAATCTTTAGTAATCGTTTTATAATCTTCTTGCATAGAATGTTAAAGCAAAGGACTGAGGCAAATTCGGGCGCGCGATAGACTGCAAAACAGTCGGTTTTTTTCTCAAAATCAGTAAGGAAATCGGTAAAGCGTGGCGTAAGAGTCTAACACCAGACCTTTCGTTTGACTGCTCGCGCTTACTTGAATACGCAAAAATACGGACTGTTTTGCAGTCTAGGCGCGCGAGAAAGATGCGCGAGAAAGGCGGGGCCCGCGCGCGCCCCTGCCACGCGGCTGCTTTCCGCGTGACCCTCAAGGATGTATTTGTAATAACGAGGCTTCATCCAGAATTAAGTTCAGAAAAAACAACAAAAAAGCCACTTTATTTGACGATAAGCTAGTACACCGTCAGTCACTTTAAATTTTAGCTACCTATACTGGTGGATAGGAGGTAAAAAACCTTTCTTAAACATTATACTTATTTCTTTTAAAAGAGTAAAAAACACGTTAATGTAACGTGCTGGCCAAATTTTGTCGGTCCAAAGTCGAAAGCTCAAAGTGCAGCTTATTTGAAATCGCCAAATTTTTAGGCATTATTCGTAAACAAGCCAAAATTTTTAAGCGATAATACACAATTTCCCAAAGCCCACGCGCTTGCTTTGTTAAACCATCTAAGACAGATCGGCTACAAAGATGGTTCAACTAGATGCTGCAAGTATTTTAAACCGAACAAAGTCTCTCCTTGTGTGGTACGTGCGGTAAAGTAGTTCGGTAAGGCTAAATCGGTTTGCCCCGAGTCACAAGATCGTCAGTCAAGCGGGAATTCAGGCGAATTGGACTTACTGGATATTTGGCCCGGGAGGGAATAGTCCGGCGTCAACTCTTCGCCAGCAGTCATAGTGCATGAGGAAGTTCTGCGTTCCTTCTGAGAAAACAATGAACCGGCAATCATGATATCTCACACATCGGAGAAGAATGCTAGTGTCTAAGTATTCAGTAACTCTCTTGGCATTCTTGTCACGTAGAAATGCTCCTTTGCCAAGACGTTTAGACAAAAAGAGGTGAGTTCTTAAGCTTCAATCGGTTTTTTGGCGAATGATGCACTCGGATACTCACCATCCGGCTACCATTTGGCTTTGTGTTGATGAAATTTGCGTAACTAGTATCTTTATTAGTAATCATATTTAGGAATGCGTTTGTCGAGTATGAAGGCGATCGTAATTTTTAACGAACAAAGACATCAAAACTTGCTGCACGAGTGAAAAAAAAAAAAAGTATAGTATACTTTAAGAGAATAAAAATGTGTTACCTACCTCACGTAATAACCAAATCTCAGTGTGCTACAATGTTTGTCTTGGAAAACAAGCGCAGCTTCTAAAAACACGTCTTTTAATGCATTAGTGACGACGCAATACTGAGTCATGTTAAGAACGGCGCAACCAAAGAGTGGAGCAACATAAAACATGGCTGCTACCGGCGGCAACTTATACACGGGTTACACATCTTTGCTGAAGAAGTTATTTGCAAGGAATGGCATGAATACTGAAGAAGGTGAGAACATTCTTACGTTGATAGTCTTTATATGTTAGAATTATGACATTAAAAGTAGGATCGGTCATTAACTTAGAGCGCAGGTTGGAAAGTGGCGTACCTTTAGCTTATTTTAAAAAGACAAATGGTTTTCTAGGATGGGATGTTAACTGTCTTGATACTATTAACATAGCAAATAATGTTTAGATACCATGGTTGGCATAATATTAAAAATGGCTTAGAACGCTGTTGTCCGCTGTGTTGTACAACATCTAAACTCTGTTTTACCAACCAGCCCTAACATTTCACTGAGTGGGTAGCCATTGTGCAAGTTCCATAACTCTGATATCCTCAATTTTGTTTTGGAAGCGCTGGGAAAACCAACGTTGGCAAAGTAAGTAGCTGTAAATGCGCTGCGTTTTACTGAAACACTGACTTATAATTCTGATAATAACAACCTTTTTTGACTTATGCTTTATGCGCCTACAAGAGTTAAAAACTTCGTAGTACCTGGTTACACATCCTGAGAAAAATCAAGAGCAAAATAAGGTCGGTTATTTAATCAAAGTCTAATTTGGTCCGCGGTTTAGGAAATCATTGGAACTCAAGTGTGTTGCTTAAAAGAAAAATGTTTCTTTGTCTACCCTATATGCTTCCGTGAAACTGTTGACGACTTAAATAAACGGCATGGTGTTTAGATAAAAGCGCTGGGAAGACTGAAAATGGCCTTGAACCAAGAGAGGATGTTTCGCCGTCAAACACTGACTAAACTCCGTTTAAAGTAATTGGCCTTATAATTGTCCAAATCATCGTATATAATGCTTTCATGACCTATAGGAAAATAATTATATGAGTAAAACCTAAGAGTCCAATTTATGACAGCAGATATGATCTGAGCAAGGTTTTAAAGGTCGTCGTGTCAGAGAGGGAATAGCCTTGACACACAACGGAAGCGGTGGATTACCTGGAGCAGCATATGGAAACGTTGGTTCTGCATGAGAATATTGACGGTTCCTTGTGGGAATCTTGAGTATAGGCTTTGAGGAAGAACATAGGGCGTTCTTGTACGGGAAACGAAAGAACACAGGGGCACCCAACGAGGACTATATTTCAAAACCACTTAACATAGCATTGTTGAACGTATTTTAGTATTTAAATGGTAGATATAGGCATATTTTTATCCCCTAAAAACTTTTCATCTGTTCGGATTTCCTAGCTGAAAATCTAGTGATCCGAAAATTATAGGGATCAAAATTTACCTTTTCGAAAATTTCAGCCAGAAAAAGGCTTCCGAAAATTCTAGGTGGCCTTTTTTAGGGTAAAAATCCGTTAAAAATTGGTAATTATAACATTTTTTAGACGTCCGAAAATCCTAAGAGGGGCAGGCAAGCAAGAAATTTTACAACAAATGTTCCGAAAATTCTAGATCTCAAATCGTCTTCCGAACAGATATTTTCCGAAAATTGCCGTTGGGTGCCCCTGAGAACAGAAGGAGCCGAAAAACTGCATGGAGAGCTTTGTACAAGGCGATAAGAGGAAACTTAAAAACTAAACGTGATTCTACCGGAGGCCAGCTTAGTGTAATTTCCGGAGTATATGTAAGACATGTTCATAACTTTTTGTCCCAAATACCATATGCTTGTATCGTCAGTCTTTTGAATGGGCTGTAATTTATCTTATTGAAATCTGGGTAAACCATTGAGGAGACTGATGCAAAAGGCAAGATGAGATGGGCTTTGTCAAGGAGTTTTACTTCAAGACACATCATTTTCGTAGTCTTTCAATAAATCTAATGGTGAAATTCCCGTCAAACTGAGATAGTAAGCTGTTTTTATACCTTATCATTAACACTTAGATGGCGGTCTCTTTAAAGTCTAAGCTCCGTTTTAATTGTAGGGTTATTAAGAGCAAATGTTACCATCGGTCAAACATTTCGTGGCAACAGCTCAAAATTCAATTTGGCCCATATTCTCAGGTTAGGTAGACCTTAATGTAAAACAAAACGCTGCATAGTTCGTTAGGCTAAATATCGATTAGTTTTCGAGAAAATCAATAATAACCGAATCCTGAGAATTTGCCACGTTTTCAGCTTTCAATTTAGGTCGAAAAAGAATGCTTCGCGTAACAAAAATAACACACTCTAGAGCAATAAAATCTACTAAATCTAGTAGAATGATGCCGAAATATGTGTTAAAAGCAAATTAGAGCAATTATTTTCTATTTACTTTGAAAATATAATTACTTTTCGCGAGCCCTCTTTTATCAACATGAAAACTTGCCAAAAAATAACCTTTAATCTAAGTATGCGGTACTAAATGAAATACGTCGAAAAATATGGACTTCGAAAGCCGAATAATCGTTCTTTTACATATCCAAAGGATTTTTTGGGGAAATGATTTAGCGCGAAGAAATTCAATTTTAAAGTTGGATACAATGCCCCGTTTTAACCGACCTTCCAAGTTATGTAGTAAACACACAGAAATACAAGTTTTCCAAAGAGAGCATTCAATCAAAAGCGGAATTGACGTAAAAATTCAACCAACATATTTTAAAATCAAAGACATAGATTGTATTTCTGTTGTCCCTTCGTTTGATACAAATTTTAATCAAACTGCAAGATAATTTGTCAAGATAACGCAGCTGTCATCTTTGTTTACACGCCGGCGTGAAGACCAGAGTCGTGAGATGTTTTGTTGGAAAGTTTTCCCGACCAATTATCTCTGAATTCAAGATCAGAGATCAGATTTAAAAAGTTATTTTCGTTTGCCTTTCGTCGAAAGTCAGTTTCGAACTAATAAGCAAACCAAAGGCAAACAATTTAACGAGCCATCTCAAACTGACACATTGAAAACATGTCTTAAATCCGTGACAATTTCGCACAAGAATCAAATCTTTTGATCATGAAATTAAAGGGTCGTTTGACCTTCTTTACCAGCATATGAAGACTTTCACATTTTCATAGTGTAATAACAACTTACATTTTCCTTGCGAACGTAGCCAAAACGGAGCTGGGCGTTTTCAGCAAGTTGGATTCGCAGAACATGTATTTATAGCAACTCAATGGTTGCGTGACCAATTTCTATTTCCGGAATTGAGAGCGGAAGTTCATGTGCACGAACTTTTTGTAACTGGAAAATCATGAACCCTTTATATAATGGTGCTGCTAAACATTTCAAATTAACGAGTCTTTTTAGTTTCAATATCAATTTTAACATTTTGTACGCTCAGCTATATTCTACGGCGAGAAACCACGCAAACCATCTTTAAGATAATCTGGCGTCTGAATCATCAAAAGTGTCAAAGATGAAACACAACAAGTTTTTACACTTCTACTAAAAGCTTTACCCCAAATCGTACTAGAAAATGTAAGTGATTAAATGCAGGTGCCACGACTAATTCTCTGCTTTGTACAAGAAAGACGTTGCCACATCTCAAGTTCGGAAAAGCTAACACTTGACTTTGACCATCACCACCTAATTTCTTTTTTCTTTTTAACAATTCAGCCGGTAATGGTCTCCAGCTATGAAAAGGGTAAGAACATTATTTCCTCAGTGGGTTAAACGGGATCACCCAGACATGACCGGTCACGGATAATAAATTCCTCGATAAACTAATTTTAACAAAGAGTAAGTGGTTTTTATGCGCATTTTTCCAAAAAAAAGAAATCCACATTACTTGGCCACGTGATCGACTACGCCCTCCAGCCTCTAGTGTTCGAGAATTGTAACTAACGATTCCCACCACTTTCTTAACGTGTAGCTCCAATTTTTCTATATCAAAGCAAATGCGAAATCTGCTCGGAATGGTTCCCGAATCATTACAATTTGCAGGTGAAACTGGTGTTCATTGACTAGTGCCAGTCCTCTTCTAACTAAAGTTTTCGTCAGGACGAGACGCATATGACTTCTTTCCGTTCCTTTACCTGTTTTTACAAGAAGAGTATTATTAGCCACTGTATACCTACAAAGGAAGAACGGTTTGCTCTCTGTCCAGTGGGCGATTCAGCTCGAAGGATTTCTCGATAAAATAGAGCGTGGTTGATCATGTGATGCAGTTAAAATAATTTTAAAAATGAAATTGGAAGATTCCTTATGATTGTTCTTAAATCGTTAGCCACGGGATAGCGTGAAAAAACTTTACATTAGACCATCCCCCTTTTAAAATTCTGAGTAATCTTTAAATCTACTTGAAGATGTACAAATTCTCCGTTTGTGGGCGTGGCTGTGATTCCTTTTCTCTCCAGACTTAACTAATTTATAACAACTTGTTACCGTTTCCTATAACACTTTTCCTTTTGTTAGCTTTCCCCTGGCTTCTATCGTAAAAGCTACTGGGATAATTTTGACGAGACACTTTACAACACCAGTCAGTCGTCACTCTTTGAAGAGTGTCTGTAAAAAGTTCTATAGACGACACACCGTTAGCATCAAACAGAGCCGTCAATTTCAGTTTACCTCAAGTAAGACATTCTCGACATCACTGACTATTTCGTAGGTTAATCTCTACATATTCTGGTCAGTCTTACTAGTTTTATAGCCACACCTGGCCACAACGCCTTCAATAATTTCCAAGTACTGCTGCTTGCTACATCCAGTTTTAAGGCTGAACAGATGTTCTGCACTGTTCGTATCGAAAACTTCGCCAGCCTAGACTGACCTACGATCTCACAGATGTTGTATGTTTCGTACATGATGGGAGGCTGAAGAGCTAATGCTTTCGTTACTTCGTTGGACATTTTTTCGATTGCTTTCTCCGTTAGCAGTTCATTTCTTTCTATACGTTCATTTCTTTGCTGACAAGCGAGAAAAAAATCCTGCTATTTGTAGTTGTGTGAAGTACACTTGTCGAAGATATTAGAGCCATCACTATGCTTTACTCTTCACATTGCCTTTGAGACGTTCGACATTCTTAATCAAATTTATTTGAAAAAAGTGATAGCGACGACGTTTTTATTATTTCACAAGGTTTTTCCCAAGGGCAACACCGCAATTGTTTTTGTTTCCTCAGGTAATGATTTTTGTATAGCGATCATATTTGTCACTCTTTTGCCTTTATTCGTTCTTTAACGGGTTTCTGTTTGTCTTTCCTTCTTTTTTTACTCTGATATTTAATTTAAAAAATCGCTAAGATCCACTAGTCACTTGTTCCATGTTCCAATCCCGTTTTTTGTAGTTGTAGATTTCACTTGAATGAAGCGGTATTCCACAACACCCACGTGATAACATATGTTTTTGACTTGAGGTCTCTTGGTTCCGCTTTGGTTTGCTGCTCAGTTCAAAACTAATGTTGCGGCAAAGAAGACTTACGAAAGGCAATCTAAGACCATTATGAGGAAAATGGAAGCAGTGAATACGCACAACAAAAACCAACCTCCAAAGCATGCAAAACAAACAATGCCACCGTTCCGCTGTCATGTCGTGGGAAATGATTTTGAACGATTGGTTCACGAACGAAACGATACCTGCAGAAATACAGTTTTCTTCATCATTGATTTGAAGACAAAAAGGTTAGATTCTATACGTTAAAATAGACCTCGACTTACTGTATTCTGCTTAACTTTTTAGGGGCTTCTGTCAAGTGTAATGTGCGTTGCAGTGTCATGTCACGCGTGGGACAAGTTGAAACACGGAAATTTATCCAATTTTAGAAATCGATTTCTTCGCTCTGAATCATTTCCCCAGAAAACCCTTTGGAACTCTAAAAGAACAACTCTTTGACTTTTAGTCACTAGGTTTTCAACGAATTATATGCAGTACCACAAGCTCAAATAACAGGCTAATTTTAGATAAGATTTCTTCTCGATAAAAATAGGTCGGGCAAATTAAATTAGATTTTAAAAGTAAATAGCGGAGAATTGATAAAAATTGCTTTAACGGTATTTTTTGACATTGGTCAACAATATGTGGTAGATTTCATTGCTCTAGAGTGTTTTATTTTGTAACGCGAGGCGTCGTAAATCGCCCTAAATTTCACATTGAAAAGGCGGCGTTTTCACAAAATTCAGTGATTATCGATTTTCTCGAAAACTAATCGATATTTAGCCAAACGAACTATGCAGTGTTTTGTTTTACATTAAGGTCTACCTACCATGAGATTATGAGCCAAATTGATTTTTGAGCTGTTGCCACGAAATTTTGAAAATGTTTGATTTTTGGTAACATTTGCTCTTAAGTTCTATAAAACGGATTACTTCAGTTTCTTCTGCAATACACTAGAATTAAAAAATGTTTTCCTCGTACCATGTACTCTGAGAGCAGAGTGTGTTTTCGCTATATTTCTTATGTACGAAAAATAACCTCTGCCAACAGCCGAAGACCAGTCCCGTCCAGAATTGTGGAAGAGGTAATCAAATATTTCCAAACAGATCTTAACCAGTTTGGCTATCGCATCGCCTATATCTTTTATATCTGGCATCGGGTGTACGTTTGTGAACCGTGCCCGGTCCTCGCACTTTGTTAGATGTGTAAAGTTCGCCTTTTTAGTGATTTGTCACAAAAAAAATTGACATTAAAAGAGATTTCTTAAGACATAAAATGGTAAAAAGGAACGATAAAATCCGACGTTTCGGAGTAGTCATGAATCCATTATCAAGGAAAAAATGTTTTCGATCATGCAAATTACAGCATTTAAAGCGATGTGGCGCGAAAATTAAACAAAAAAAATTGCAATTGTATTCCTTTATTTTTACACTTACTAGCAAGTAAAACTTTCATTTAGCATATTGCTGGTTTTCAGTGTCACGCCATTCAAAATAGATCAAAATAAAAATCAAAACCGTCTTAATAGATAAAGTCCAGAATAAGGGTAATGAAAGGAGCTACATGTACAAAGACCCTTGCCAAGATTCAGGTCAGAGGAATATTTCGTATACGAGATATCCGAAGAAATGTTTTACCCAAATTTATAGAGATTTGTATGGAGACGCCATGCTGGTGCTCACCTGGATGAGCTCCAACATTGCGGACGGAAACCAAAAGAAAGATCTGTTACCGAGTTTTGCTACAAAAGCGTGAATTTATTCCTCGAGAAACTCAGAAAACATTAAAGTAATACTTTTTCCTATACATGAACTGTTTAAATAGCAAAATCTCCTGAAATAAGTCATTTTTTTAACCTACATGACAGCTCTCTTGGCTGTCATGTAAATGCCGCGTCACGCAAAAACTTAGAAATTCAAGCGTCCTCTATCACAAAACCAAGAACCCTTTTGAAGCGAAAATTTGTATGAAAATTAGTTTCAGCTGCTCTAATGCATCGTGAAAGTAAAATCTCGGTAGGATCGATAGTTTTTTAGTTTGAATCTTAGTGACGTCATGTGAAAACCAACAATATTCTGCAATTCCCGTTCCAAACAAGTATCTGTATTCAAAGCTCTTCATTGGACTGAGCATGCGCTACTCTCTCATGCCAAGCCTTTGTTGTTTCGTCACACGCGCGACGAGACGAACACGGCTGCGTGGGAGACTAAGCATGCGCTGAATTTAGTCTGCGAGTAAGCTCTCCATTTGGGGGATATCATGAAAAGTGGACGCGTGAGAAGCACGCGAGAGGAGACGGCTCGCTGCGCTTGCCCAAAGAGCAGAGCTTGCTCGCAAGCTTCGCTGGATGAAAACTGTCGGCCATTTTAAGCCAATCGCTTATAGCGTGCATTCTCGACCCCATTGCTTCGTCATGCGCAGAAGAGCTCTTGGGTCGAGATTGAAATCGCGTGATGAAGCTTGCGCATGTACGATAGAAAATGGGATACTTGTCGGCAGATAACTTACTCTTCGCACGCCAATACGTATTATAAAAACGTATCCTCTGCTCGTAGGGTAGATTCCATGCCACTACATCCTCGATACTTTTCAAAAGGTAAGAACAGTCCCATATTGGAATCCAGACAGGGATAAAAATGTTGGTTATTGAAACCAAGTCCTTAGTAACTACAAAACTGTTTTAACAATTTAAGCAAGTGATTAGTTTTCAATAGCTAACCCGGGCTCTGTAAGCCTTCTTTATCATGATTCTGTTGGTAGCAAATGGGTTGGCAAAATTGAAAACGGTTTAGAACGCGATTGTGTTGTACACCCGCTTAATTCAGATTTAATAACCGTCACTAGCTCTTCACTACTGAGGGTAGTCGATTGTCCAAGCTCCAAAATAATATTCAATTTTCTTTGTAAAGTTCTGTGAAAAAAAAAGAAAAAAAAAACAGGAAAGCAAAGGAAGTGCTTCTATACACTGTTCATAATACTGTCAGTAAGAACAACCTTAATTAAAACATGCTTTGTGCGCTTAAATGAGATACAAAGTTACGTAATATTGTGATTATATAACTTAGAAAACGGATTTTAATCTAAAAGGACTTCAGCGTAGCACACAAGATGTAAAATTGTAATAACGATACTCAGGAAAATGATGATAGCAATTAAAACTTTTAAGTCCAATTTATCGTAGCATTCCTAAGAGAGGTTTGCTTTAACAACGTCATTTTACATTCCGTGACAGGAACAAATTCCATAGAATTGGCTCAGCAACAAATAAAAACGCTCGTTCTCCGTATATTGTAAAATAATTGTTTCTTGTGGAAATCTTGAAGAGTGACTTTAAGGAATAACGTAAATTTTTATATCACGAAGTGGGAAATATTCTTGTATAGAAGACGAAAGATAAAAAGGATCGAGAAAAGCCGTGGAGAGCTTTGTGGACGAGAAGAAGTATCTTGAAAACTACAGTATAGGTGACTCAATAGGAGACCAGTGCAATTTCCGGAGTATTTGCGGATATGTTAATGACATGCATTGCTCTGAGTGGGTTTTGTTTTCTCTTGTTGATACTGATGTGGATATACCACTGGGGAGAGTAGTGCAAGCAATTGAGAAATGAAGCTCACTTACAGCAAGTACTTACAAGTTTCAGGCTTACCTGAGACACATCTCTTCTTTTATAAATCTAAATTGTCGAATTCCTGCTAAGGATACCGAGGCCCGAGGGGGTACTCCCTTATAAGGGCTTAATGTGGACGTGCGGCCAGCCAGGGTATGTTTTTCGGGATTTTTGTCTTAAACAGGATATCGATTTTATCATTTTTTTTGTCTTAATCAGGGTATCGCTTTTATCAATTTTTGTCTTAAACAGGGCAGGAAAATTTTTGTCCTAAACAGGGTCAGGGTATGAGGGGCAGGGCCGCACCTTCCCACCCAAGGATATATCGAGTACCCCCCGGGTAAGGATAGTACCCAGGTTCCATACCTGTTGGCGCTAGGAATAGCGCAAGTTCATTTCTGCACTCATTTATTCCTAGCACCTGCTACGCAGGCTACATACTTGTAATTCAGTTGGATAAAGGTGTCCGCGCCTTTTGCTAGACCCTAAAGATAGCATTTTTAAGTGAATTATCACAAAAAAAGTTGCGGTTGTGTACCGTTGTTTTCCACCCCTAAATGGCAAACGTTTTCATCAGACTGAGCATGCGCTAAACGAAAACTGCGCTTTCTCGCTTTTGTATGCGGTAAGGACACAAGAGAGATCGTGCCCTACTTCACCGGCGATCGCTAAGGAGAAAATGTTCGTCACGACACACTGGATTAATAGCACATGCCACGGATGGTTTTCGTCCATTTTTTATTGCAATGATGATAGCAGTTTTTCTAAACTTGTTTAAATCACTGCGGAGTCTGAAAACATTTGTGGGATTCTCATAATAAGACGAGCATACCAGCACTATCAGGTGCACGCACTATCTGTTCTCGATCAATTCTTCTCTCCTCCGCCATTGAATGACGCTTTGGCTTCTCATGGATTCTGGCAATCCGGCTATTTTATTGAAGACCTTGCTTTTGTATTTACATTTCTTACAGAACTAACTACCGTCACTTAATACTTAGACATTCAAGTGTCATGAATATATTGCGCCCGTACGTGTAGTTTAAGTTATAGAGGAACATATGACTAAATCAAATAAGGGGGGTGGTCGATGATCACTAAAGAGCCGGAAGGGAATTGACAGAGTCGAAAATTTTCATTTAAGACAAAGAAGCAATTGAAATCTTCCACGCATGCAGAAGGGAAAAGTTCAAACACTCTCAGCTTATCAAATGCGGTGGCGGGGTAGGCGCTCAGCCACTGACGCCGTTGCATTGGAATTTAGCTACAAATGAAGACTAGCTGCAGCGCTGGAAATATATAAAAGCGATTAATCTGTATATGAAACTCATGTCTGTTTAGAGGTCGAACTGCGTAACCCTGAAAAATGTAGGGAACCAACGAATACCGTAACCGGTAGGCCTTCTTCTGATCTCTACTTTTCGGGTCACGAGATGATAAAGGTGTGACACGATGATAAGTCTTTAAATCGCTTCAAGGACTGATATGCTATGAAAAATGCCTAACGTATTTTGTAAAACTCTAAGAAAGACACAGGGAGTCGCAAAACTGAAGTGTTGTGGCTGAAGGTATGTAACCTTTCGCGTCTGAATTGCCATAGTGAGCTGATTCACAACTTAAACATCAACGTAACCTGCGCCTGAGAAAAATGTGAAGTGATCTCGCTCAAAGGCTGTTTCAGCTTTGAATTCTATAAAGGCCAAAGTGATATTTTCAACTTCTTGTGTTTTCCAGTGATTTGTTTTTTTTTGTTGTTTGTTTGTTTGTTTTTTTGATGATTGGAATAACCTTGGATTTCCTGCAGTAACTGCTTCGCTGACTCGTGAATCTTCACTTTATAAAAGAGACACAGTGATCAATTGTCAAAGTTTTCATCGGCACAAACCAAACTTATTTAGACTTCTTTTAGGCTTTTAGACTTGAAATAAATATTTTTTGTGTCAGCCTAGCTCGTCAAACTAAAGTGTCTTACATCACAGAAAATGGGTGAAAGCTACATCTTTTGTTCGCTGTTTGGTGGGTAGCTTTGACGCGCGAGCTCGGTATCGCGACTGCTGAAATATAAACTGCATTACACCCTAAGCCGGATTGAAAACTGCACAAAACCTTGCTAAATGTACTAGGGTATTAGACAGTTTTACATGAAATCGTAGAATAATAATTATCTTATTGCAAACTTGATATTTCTTTCAGTGAGCTACCTTTTACTCGATAAATAGGCTTATAGTGATTTAAATGAAATTAAAAGGTTTTGTACGAAGATAGGTGTGTTTGAAGGATCCGAAAAGAGGTGTAAATGAATCCGTGGGGCAGAAAATGATGAGTCTGCTAAGTGGATGCTAATGGACTTCGCTACCATAATCCAAGGTATAAAATATCTTGGTTATACTTAAATCGCAAACTGAACTGCGTTCTTATTACCTGGTTACATGAAAGGGTAACATATCTCTATTTATTTTTTCCAAGTGATTTGAGCCATATCGTTGATAACGATGCCATTTTATGGAATGCCTCGACGGCTATAGACTGCGAGCAGTTTGTTGTTCCTTCAAAATTGTTGGATTCTCGTGACAAATTGAAGAGTAGTGGAGAAGCTGGGCAATGTGGCAATGCATACATTCCTGGTTAAATCATCGTAGGATCAGGCTTTATTTACATACAGTCAGCCACGACCAAGATGACTATAAACTTTAGACCGCGAATGTAAGGTAACTTCCTCTCGAAATATCGTGGAACGAACGTGTTGGAATTTTCATTAGTGCGTTGACACCCAGCTTGTTTTATCCTTACGTCAGTCGTTGCAAGTTCGCGTTCTTTAATGTTGATGTTTTTTCTAGGGTCCTGAAGATACCGATTTTAATTTAAGCTATTTTATTTTCACTTGTCCACTAAGCTTTTGCTTAGTCGCAATGATTTTGAAATAGCTCGCAAACGCCAGTTTCTTGTTCATTTATGCTTACCTCACCTCAATGAGTTACGTCACTGTCAGAAAAGAAAAAATGAAGGGGTCACCATCAAAGGATGTTTAACTTTAGATTTTCTAAAAGGTTAAAGGGATATTTAATTTTCAACTTTTCAAGATTCCCTGAGGAAGGAGATTTTTTACGATAGGGATAACCAGTAGATTCAGGACACTGGTTGAATCAGTCGTGAACCACAAATGGTCGCAGCGCAGGTAACAGTAGTCCAAAAGTTTTAGCCGCAAAATTAAGAGAAAAAATATTAAGACTAATCTTTAGCTTTTAGACTCGAAATAAAACTTTTTCACTTGCATGGCAAAATGCAGGCCTGTTTTCAAAGAGTTCGCGCCGGTGCCAATTGTGATCATTTCATGTCTTCGATTCGCGTACACGCAATACGTTTGTAGAGGAATACAAACAATCGAAAAGAATTTTGATCAAAATTACGTTAAACCCTTTAACTCCTGATGGAGGCCAAAAAGAATTCACGAGAAAATTTGAAATCTTAAGAAGTAAGTAGTATCATGACAAAGTTCTGCTACAGAGGTTTCTTTTGAATGGTAACACTATAGGATTTTGGTCACAGATGTAAAAGTTAGCGTGACGAAGAATCTCTTCATGTAACACGGCGTGGTCTAGAAATGAAGGGGTTCAGTAAACGAATCCGTACATTAGGGACAGGAAATGACGACTGCAGTGACGAGGATAAGTGGTTGTTTAATGGACTTCGCTTTAATAATCCAAGGTACAAACGATCTTGCTCATATTTAATTCTCTGCCTAAGATATCTTGAGTTACTGCTTTCCTATCTAGTTAATTCTAAAAAGGAGGAACACTCTCGATAATTGCTCCAAGTAATATCAGCTATATCGTCGATGAAGATGCCATGTTATGGAACGCCTTGATGACACTTCACTTGTATGGTGTTCTCGTAACTAGTTGTGCGCAATGTGACGATACATAAATTCTTGGTTAAACTACAGAAGGAGGCTCTTACAGTCAGACACACTACCAAAGAGTTACAAACAAATCAGTGAAGAGCCGGTAAGTGTTTTCAAGGTAACTTCCCTCCGAAGCATCGTGGGACAAAAATGTCCGATGTTTCATTGTGCTCATTCCATAGAATTAAAGTCATCGCCTTGTGATTGGCTACCCATCCAGTTTTATTGAAGCCAGTAGTTTTATATTTGTTTTATGTTGACGTTATTTCTAAGAGAGTCATCGATTTTAATTCAAGTTATTTCATCTCAACCTATCCAGCTTTGATATTTTTACTGTACTTTTTTTGCGCTACTGCTTAGTCGCGATGATTTCATTTGAAATATAGCTCTCAACGTCAGTTTCTTCAGTGTTGATTTATGCAAACATCGTCACTTTGCGTTCCTTCAGTGTCATACCTAGTCATCAGGAGCACCCAACAAGAATATAGTTCAAAACCACTTAAACATAGAATTGTTAAACGTATTTTAGTATTCAAACGGTAGATATAAACATATTTTTATCCCCTAAAATTTTTTCATCTGTTCGGATTTCCTACCTAAAAGTCTAGTAATCCGAAAATTATAGGAATCAAAACTTACCTTTTCGAAAATTTCAGCCAGAAAAAAGGCTCCTGAAAGTCCACTGAGGTGATCTTTTTAGGGTAAAAATCCGTTAAAAATGGGCAATTATACCCATGTCTTAGATGTTCGAAAATCCTAGGAAAGGCAGGCTAGCAAGAAATTTTACATCAAATGTTCAGAAAATTCTAGATCTCAAATCGTCTTCCGAACAGATATTTTCCGAAAATTGACGTTGGGTGCCCCTGAGTCGTGTCAGCTGAATTGAACTTAAGTGAACCGCCACACGAATGGAGGTGAATGTGTTCAAAATTGCGTCAATTCTCAGCCGTTTAAGATCACCTGTTGTCGATCTTGGAAATGGCCAATTATGAGAACCTGAAAGACCACCACAAAATGGCAATACATAGGTGATTTTTTCAGGATCGAACGTCACATTCCATTGTAAAATCTTCTCCCGGAACTGGTAAACTGAGATGTTTGAAATAACCAAAATATTTACCATCGCGCCTAAGGCTCCCAGTGAAAGGTTTATTAACAAGTTTGGAAGCCTTGACCACATCGTAGGCATTACGCAGCTGATGTGGAGCTACTCCTCAGTGATATCAAGCGGGATGCTTGTAAGATATGGTAGAAATGACTGGCATTGGATTGGAGCAAGAAGCTTACGCTTGTCAAGTTCAAGTGCAATACACAACAACTTGTCATCAGTGCCGAGTTTCAAGGTTGCTCCCCATGTACGGGATGGTATGATGGTATAATCCATTTCAGGGTTACGCCTTGTATATTAACGCCGTATGCAAACCCCTGAAAGGAGAGCTAGCGATACTAGCGATACTAATGCCAAATAGAAGAGCACTAGACCATCACTGGTTCTTGTTACAAAAGATTCTTTTAATTCACTCGTTAGACATTTGAATAACAAAAGCAATGTTTGTAAACAATGATGTCTCCTATAGTGCGCAGCCAGATAAAAGCCAAAGGCGGTCAAAGATTGAACAGCGACGATTTCTCGTACCCAGATCTCATTGGTGTCTGTATGTATTTTTGGAAATGTGGGCAATCTGGGCACGAGATTACCTGCATAAGCTTATCAATCTAGTGACTCATCTATCCTTCCCAGTCTCTTATCAGATCTTATACTAGCTTGTTCGGCCGGCCTGCGCAGGGAGAATCATGGAACAGAGGGGAAATCACCCACTCTAGTCCTTGGTATATTTGAATTTTACCAAAGTTATTTTTAGACCAAAGTTAAACGCTGAAATTTATCGGAGGCTCGTTCCAGAGAGTTTCACATACTTTTATTCAGAGGGCAATGGGACATTATACTCTCTTGGTGTGTCGCCATTACAATATTCTGCATTGTTTGCTTCGAGGAAGTCAAACGTGGACTTGATGACGTTTCAAACAATCGGTTAAAATATGCGGATGTCCGAGGCAGGTCCGAGGAATTAGGGGGTGTTTAAACTCGCACTGGCGCGAGTTTCATACCGGGATGACTTTTTGATTTCGTATCGCGTTTACATGATGACTGGGTCATTTCATATCTCGATATTTGAAGATACACTTCATGTTGATAAAATACATGTGTGATTCAAAATCGCAAACATTACGCATGCGCTACTCGTTCCAGTCTACCAGCAGACCGATTTCCCACCGGAACGGGTGGACGTTTCGCGTTTACATGATACCGTTGCGAAATCTCGTACCGGAGTGAAATTCTCGTCCCGGTGCGACAACCGGAGTGAACTCACGCCGGGGTGACTCGCGCCGGCATGACATTTTGTGGTGGTATCATGTAAACAAATGTAGAGCCATGAGAGGGAACCGGAGTGAACTCGCTCCGGGGCGAAAGTCGCCCCGGTGTCATGTAAACACCCCCTTAGACTTCCGTTTAATTACAAGCCCTAAAACTGACTAGTGAAATTCACACATATCTTGGCCAGTGCCCTAAGATTTCCTCTCGGTTCCATTAATAGAGACCTTCAGATTCTGAGACGAGTACAACAACGAGTGCGAGATTTTCCCAGTACTAAGTAGTGCTCGCGCGTCGCTCGCGCGCGAACCAGTGTCATTTTGGCGGGAAAACGTGGTAGCCATCGTCACTACTACGAATCTTATGGAGAATGTCGAAGTGGCGAAAACAAGTTATCAAATGTTAGAAGATTTCTCATGTTGGGATCGGGAGAGGGTGTAACCTCCTTCACTAAAGATAACAGTGCTGACTTTTCTGGTGAGAAATGGTAAAATGAAGCTTTCTGTCTCTCTTGGTTCCGGGGATTCAGATAGTGGAGCCGGCCCCGCTAAATGGTGAGGAAAGGAAAAAAAGAGAGAGGCGGGAAGGGGGGGAATGCCCCTTTCCCCTGACTATCTGCACGCCTGAAACAGGATACCTATCACCGAGCTTCCATTTTTCATATTTTTAGAGGCCTGGGTCAAAGTATGTTAGATTTCAGACCATTTAGATCCATCTTCGCGCCAAAAACTCACCAATTAGCGCAAAGAACGATGATTTCCAGCAACGGCGGATGAGATCAACGAGATCATTGCGTCAATCGAATGGAACGAGCCTTGTTAGTGTGGCAGGACTGTGACACGGCCTCTGCCTAAAGAATCTAAACTGACATTGGATTGTGCGGAGATTTACGAACGCAACGAAGTCAGTCACAGGAAAGGAAATTCAAAGATAGTCTTTTTCTAACACGCTGTGGTACCTACTGGGGCCTGAATCTACTCTTCCTCCCACGATGGACTTCTCTTTGCCGCCTATCCTATCGCCTATGATATCTAGGAAACTTTCTTTAGTATTCTAACGTTCTATTATAATATTATTAAGGATATGCTAGAAAATTTAAGCTATTTTTTTTAGCTTACTTTGAAACTTCCAATACTGAAATTTGTTTTCCCAACGAGTCGTGTTCACATAAAAGCTACGCAGACAACGTTTCCTCTCCGTTAGAATTGTTGAAGAAGGAAGAATTTAATACAAAGTTCTACCCAAGCACCGATGAATGATCTGCCAAAAAAGCAGTTTTCTGTTGGGTCATTCTTTTAAAGTTAGTTTTCTTATCTGTCTGGCCACTGTATAAATATAGACGGAGCGATCAATTTGGTCTTCGTGTCCCTGGTTTATTCTGCGCAAGGAAAATATTGGCATAACAAAGCCGCCTTACACTGAATGGTGTCAAAGCACTGACCTGGATATAACAACTATAGTGCTAAGAAAAGATCATTCAAATAAATTTTGTTCACAATTAGGTAATTCCTCGGGAGATCTTCGAGAGGAACGCTTTAAAAAACGTAAACAACGACCGAATGGCCTTCCTTTCGTAGACACGCCTCGAACTTCAGAAAACCACGCCCACCAACCACAATTTTACCCCAGCCATACATAGATGAGTACAGCACTATTTATAGAAGACAGTATTGTCCATGGTGGTCCTAAAATATGGGGATTGTTTAATAACAGAAAATGTAGTTTTTTGGACTAACTGAAACTCATGTATCTCATTCAAAAGACTTAATATCATTCCCTTTCCCCATACTAAAAATCAAAGAAAGAAGAAAAAAGACAATTAAGGACGCTTGTGGTAAAAGGCTAACTTGGCAGACCGAATGTAACAACTTGTTACGCAACTGAATTAATTGTTACTCAATTATTTATCTCCTTTAACTCTCAGCTTCCGGTGTGTGTACATGCACTTCTCGATCGTTTCGTTATTGACAGAACCCGCATAACATAGTTAACCCATAGTATTCATTTGGTCATGCAGACAGAGATTACGGTCGCTGAAAAACACAAATAAATAAAAACAACTCACGCGAAGGGTCATGCGAAAAGTAAAGTCACGTAAATTTTGAACAAGAATGAGCGAGTGCGAGGGAGGTACCATCCAACGCCCTTGTGATATCCATGCAGTGGCGTCCATCGCGTGATTTTTATTTTTCGCAAGTCATGGGTCCTTGTTTGTCACGATATCTGATATGTTGTTGCGCTATGAAAACCGTTTCTAAAACGTTTATTTCTTCCTTAGTTTTGATCGTTGACCTTCTTCGCAAAGTCCGAACTATACCTCAAAAGAATATTTTCTGGTTGATGATGTAATCTAAAGCGAAAATGAAAGTTTATCAGTATCAGCAATTATGTAACGGTTTATTGAGGAAGAAAGTTTTGGAAATAACTCACCAAAAGATCTAATGACATGCTCCCAAAAACATCAAGAAGAGAAATATCTCAGAATACAACTAAGTAAATGGTAAAGTTCGTTGAGGGATCCAGGGGAGAGGCCCGGGCGCCCAGCCCCCCCCCCCCCCCTTATTTTTAGAGCAAAATGAGTCCCGAAGAGCCGAAAAATTTTTTTGAGACCGCCCTTCCTCCCCTTATCTCAGGGTCTGGATGACCGGACCTTCCCCTTATCTGATCCGCCACTGAAGTTACAATGAGAGAAAATCTTCTTTAGAGGAAGTTATTGCGTTAAAAATTATTCTTCTGTGGGAATATGCTATGGAGTGCGAGTGACCGGGGGGGAGGGTGATTCCCACGTGAAAGAGGTGACGATGCTTGTCGCCAATTTGAGCGTGGCTCGAAGGTACCATTACAGCCAAATAAGGGCTATGTCATAGATTTATTTCTTCTCTTCTGCCTTCTCGCTATTTTTTCATTCAGTTCACGCACAATCCTAAGGAGAAAATACCTGTTTGGCGTTCCGCTTTGAACAAACTAAGAAACATCAACAAAGCCGGGTTAAATAAAGGAACTTAGATTATTTAGTGCGAATTTTCCGCAACAGTTCCCTTTGTTCCGAAAGATTTTCTTGCGCAGTATCAAAGGATAGCCTGACTGATTTCACTGTTTTCTCTGCTCGCTTATAAAGGACCCCTAACCACGACGACGAGAGAAATGGGAAAGCAAAAAAAAGAAAACGAAAAAATAGGCGGATTAGTGCATCACACTTTTGGTTATTTCTTCGTTTTATGGAGGACGAACACAAGACGACGATTTGATTGTTCTTTTTCTGAACTTACAAAGTTAATGAGAGGGAATAAAAGCGAGGAAGTTTGAAACAGTTTGAAGCTGCCGCCCGCCGTCGTGGTTTCGTAAGCCTCTCATTATTTGATTCTGTCTTCCGCTCTCTTCGGAGTAAGCTGTCAGCGGAGAGGAAGTGATGACTGAATTTCAACCTGGACCGAAGGTGGATTAACGAGCATGGGAAAGATAGGAAAAAAAGGCTACAAAAAATTTCACTTAACATGTAACTGTCAGTGCTTTGCGCAACCGAGATCTGGCCTCCCGGTTAGGGAATATCAGAGTGGTACGCCTTGGTCTTTTTGCCAAAATTAAAACGGTTGAAAAGAACAGTATACCCAAAATCCAACATAAGAGCTAACAAACATTACAGTTGTTTCCTCGACGCTCACAGACTAGATTGTTCACAGTCCGTAATTCTGGCTTGTTTTTGAGGTTTGATGGGAAGGCGGGGGAGGGTGGAAAGGCATCTTCTGGAAAATTTGGATCGGGTGAGAGCATTTATTCTGATGAGCTCCTGAAGAGGTACCCAATTACGGATCCCGGTTCCAATGCCAACATAAATGCTTGCTTTAAATTACTGAGTAGATACGAATGGTTTTCAGTTTCAGACCAAAACCCTTTAATTTGGATCTTCATATACCTGCATAGACAAGGAAGTACCTCCATGGGACTGTTCAATGTCGCTTGTTTTTCCGTGTGATTTTCGAGGCTTGAGAGGCCGCAATGTTAAGTTTCGTATGGTGAGTGACTGAAATGAAAACACTCTCCATCCCGCTTACGCTCAGTTTCCTTCTCGAAGAAAAACAATAACACGGGAAAATAAGGGTTTGTAAACAGTGCATTATCAAATACCCATAGGATTTTAATCACTCTGGTGGCCTTAACTGAGGCAGCAGACTGGTGAAGGAGGGGTGGTCGTGGTTTAGTATTGGCCATCGCCCTTTTCTGATCGCGGTTACGTTTCGTTCACAGATTCACATCAGGGGCACCCAACGAGGACTATAGTTCAAAACCACTTAACATAGCATTGTTGAACGTATTTTAGTATTTAAATGGTAGATATAGGCAGATTTTTCCCCTAAAAACTTTTCATCTGTTCGGATTTCCTAGCGGAAAGTCTAGTGATCCGAGAATTATAGGGATCAAAACTTATCTTTTCGAAAATTTCAGCCAAAAAAAAGCTCCCGAAAATTCTAGGTGGCCTTTTTTAGGGTAAAAATCCGTTAAAAATGGGTAATTAGTACCAGTTTTTAGATGTTCGAAAAACCTAGGAGCGGCAGGTAAGCAAGAAATTTTACAACAAATGTTCCGAAAATTCTAGGTCTCAGATCGTCTTCCGAACAGATATTTTCCGAAAATTGCCGTTGGGTGCCCCTGTCACATGTAATCAGGCGCTTTTTGGGAGCCTTGTGGCATGATCACAGGTTAAAACAAGAATGACTTTTGGATGTGCTGTCTAGTAACGTGTTGCCTGCGATCAGGCGTTTTATGATGATGATTTTTTTGAAGAGGTTAAAAGAATGTCCTCTTTCCCGCGAGAAACTTCGAGAGATTTAGGTGATCGAAGGCTATGCGTTGCGGTACCTCAGCGTCAAATAGATTACATTACCATAGCCTGCGAGCGGGCTCACTTGTGCGAGTTTCGCCGCCAAAATAATTTTTCCCCGAGCCTGCTCGCAGGCTAACATTACCAGTGTGAACTAACCTGTATCCAAATCCTCATGAATCCGAGAAAGAGTCAAGCATGGAAAAAAGGGTGGATCCAGGAAATTTGTAGGAGATGTCACTACCTAACTTTACCCTCGACTAGAACTATAGAGTTATGGAGACACTAGACGAATTTTTCAAAAAATGTTTAAGACAAAAATGCATGCAATAAAAAATGCCCATGGTTAGCATCTCAACCCGCCGGATTTTTTTCGTTACGCTTACAAGGTTTCAGAATTGCTGACAAAGATAAAATTTCACTCTTTTCCTTTAATTTCTTCATTCCGTCAGAAGGTTAATTAAAAACTGAAACAGATGTAGGAGAAAGTATTGCGAACGTGTTTCTTTTATTAGTGCTGGCCCAAGATAGTTTTCCACAGTTCACCAAATACTAAACGGCTGGTGGAAGAGCTTTTGCAGTCGAGAACCCATAAATGCGGACTCTAAGGCTCTGAGGGTACTTTATACGGTGTCTGTATCGACAGGGGCGTCCGGAGTAAGAGTGGTCAATGTTTTAAAATTAAACATACACTTTTTACTGATTTGAACAAGATAGCAAAGACAAGTATCAACAAACCACACAAACGTCTATGAGAGAAAGGAAATTGGTTGAATACACTACTGCCTGGCTCAGTATTGTACTAGCTGTACATTGCTTACTGATTGCTCGATCTATCAAATACGTACATTGCATTCGGTAGAACTCTGACACTACAAAATATTTAGCAATTGACCGCAAGTCTTTGAGGTATCTCGACCAGTTAAGGTTGGGAACATCGACATGCATCCCATTTTTTTTATGACCGTCGCTAAACGAAAGGATTATTGAGTGGCCTAAGGGGTGGGGGGGGGGGGGGGGGATCCGAAAACCGCAAAACCGCACAGATCAACGTTAACCTCCCCAATGACGCATCGAAATTTACCTTTGCTAAGAAAAACAGTAGTCCACCTGATATTGTAAAACCGCAGTAGCACAGGTTAAAAGTAAAATTTCCGCAAAAATCTCATCCAAAATTACGCGAAAACACGTCACCTGAAACCCTCACGCCCCCCCCCCCATCCTTAGTACCGGGGGACTCCCATATGACAGTGACGGGAATGCTGTGCAGACTTTGGTCTCACGATGTTCAAGACGGAAAGTCAACAGTTTTTCCCATAAAGGTATCACTTAGGGCTGTGAGCGACGGAAAAAGCCATAAGAAAAAGAAACAAACTTTTATGCTGTGTTAGAGTATGGTCTTCTTTATTGGGTTTAGATAAAGGCTAAGCCACGCCCAGATTGGACTCCTTCTTTAGGGGTCTTGATCCGTTCCGAAGAGCTCCCCCGGTCTCTTTCGCATTGGATCCCCCACCCCCCCCCCCCCCCCCCCCCCCGCTGCTGGCCCTGTCCGTATTAGCAAGGTTAACGTCTGTAGATTGGACAAGAGAAAAAGGTTCCGTCGTCCGCATTAACGATCGAGTGGCCGTACAGGAGTGGGGGGGGGGGGGGGGGGGGGGGTGGGCTCTAACTTATATGCTTCTGATAGTAGTAAGGGGGGTAAATTTAGAGGCAATATCAGGGCTATCGCGATCTCCCAGGGACATTCCGTAAAAACGAGGCGTTCACTATACTAAGAGAGAGGCCCGTAAGAAGATTGGACTGAAAGAAGAAGAAACGTGTAATCCAATATACCTCTCAAAGTGTATTCGTTGTTTTTAGTTTGTTAATTGAATGTTATTGCTACTCTTATTGCAAACATCAAAGTACTATTCTACGTGACGTCTGACAGATTTCGGGTAACCCGGCTTACTCAAAAACCAACCCTTCAGCCATTTATGGAAAGACTCAGCTTGGATCAAAGTTCATTCAGGGAGTGGCTTTTAAGATTCCTGTTTCTTTACGTATTTATTATTATTATTATTATTTATGGATGATTATACCGAGAGAGTGTTTTTTTTTTTTCAAAGTTACAGTTAGAGTACGAAGCACGAATTGATCTAAAGACGCTGTTTTTTTGGAACCCCTGTTTGTCGGGGTATAAAATTTGGGTACCAGTTTTGTAATTTGTCTCGAAACGTGGAAAGCCTTGTAGCGGATTTGCCTAAAGATGGGCTGGAACAATCAAGTATTTGGAACTGTTCCTGTCTTTTGGTAGCAGTTCGGGAAAATGCATGCATTTTTTTTATTTGGGATTTGGCGAAATGCTTCGAATTTGAAAATTATCAAAACAAACTAGTTGAAAATTACTTAAAAAGAAGTCCGCAAGTAGGCACTCTATGTGAAGTCACTTAACTTAGCAGAGAACCAACGCAAGACTCAACGCAGTTTTTTTAGCCATGCACCGAAAATCTGTGCAGCTTTTCTATTTCTTTTACTAAAGAAACTGGGATTAGCGAGTACCTTCACGTGCTGAAATTTACCAGTTTAGCACTTAATGTATGACAACCACTTCAGGCTGACAGTTAAAACTAGTCCTCATTCTAAAAAGGTTCCTAGAATTCAGAAAGACAATGTTGAAGACTTAAGTGTGCTTTAAGGGCCCTTCAAGAACATAGAGAAGACTCAGTCTGACAAAACATAGATGCATGCAACAGCCATAAAACTGTTTAGGTAGTATTGCAGTATATTTATTGTTTCTTTTGTCCAATTACAGCCATTTAGTAATGTTTGGTGCAAAGTACAATACCTATTACTGTTTTCATGTTATAAGTAAGAACAAGTAACTGTCCATTATCTACTCATTCATTAAAAATGATATTAACATAAAAAAAAAAACAACATTTAAGGGTTCTTTTTGTGCCTTTAAAAATTGAAATATTCTCCTCTCGGGAAAGATAAGGGAAAAAGAACAAGCACACTTACAGGGAAAAAACCTCAGCAAAACGAAACTAACAGAAAAACCGGAACTTGTCACCGCCAACTTTAAAACGATAACATTCGATGACCTCGAGTTTGATTGTTTTTCGTAACATTACATCACTCTCACGCGCAATTTTCTTATAACTTGAAGGTGCTTTTGCATTGCAAATTCAGTTCTTACGTATAAGACTTGATGATAGAGTGAAAGGTAATCTTTGCTTAAAGTTAAGGCCTA
This sequence comes from Porites divaricata, assembly GCA_038088405.1. Classification (NCBI taxonomy): domain Eukaryota; kingdom Metazoa; phylum Cnidaria; class Anthozoa; order Scleractinia; family Poritidae; genus Porites; species Porites divaricata. The sequence continues at coordinate 24,983,997 of JBBMOI010000006.1, read as the reverse complement.
AAATTTATGTTAGTGGAAACGTTAGAACTGGAGGAGGACCTCGAATGACCTTCACTTGCCTTATTTAAATACAGGAAGAAAATTTGTCACACCTTGTGTCTGGTACACTCCTTAGTGGCTCACTGTCTTACAGCCTTTTAAGCCCCAAAAAACTTAAAGTTATTCAAAGAGGGTCTCTAAAAGGAGATTTGTTTAATTGCTCCTTTAATTGTTGCCAACGATTACCTTCCGTTTTTTTTTCGTTCAGACAATTGCTTCGCGTCACGCACGTCACGTAGATCCCGTGCTCCTGCAGGGTCACATGACTTTCTAAGTACCACCTCTTTTATGTGTTCATGCATTTAGTTGTGCGTGGCAGCCATGAGCGTTGATAGTTTTTCCGCGCTTTACTGGGGACTCCTTGAGTTCAAAGTACAATCTGCTTTGCTATAAATACAACATAGAGGGTTACGTCTTGGGATCTACAGTTTTTGGAAGATAGAGGCTATTCTCATTGCCGTCAATGACAGACAAACTAGCGAATGGTCTGAAGCAGGCCGAGAGCTCGAGCAGAAATGGTAATCAACAACTTGATCGTTTGTACTCTGTAGTAGATCACGCACTCGTTATTTAGGCGATAGAGAAGTCTTATAACCTGTCTTGTTTAATCTTTGCTGCAGGAGATGATGGCGAAAACGGGGCCTGCTTGATTTGTGGCGATAAAGCGACGGGCAAACACTATGGTGCGTCGAGTTGTGATGGCTGTAAAGGTTTCTTCCGACGAAGCGTTAGGAAGAATCACGTTTACGCTTGTCGGTTCCAGAGAGTTTGTGTGATCAACAAAGACAAGCGAAATCAATGCCGCTTCTGCCGGTTGAAGAAATGTTTCCGAGCTGGAATGAAGAAGGAAGGTGAGACATTACCAAACGTAATCTGGTAAAGTTGTGTTTGCCCGTTCGTGTATTGATTGCTATTCGGCGAACTAGCCGTTCACTGATGGATAACCCGATATACGATTAAGCCCTACATCTCTTGAGTCTGAATCTGTCAAGTGTACGTTGGTAATGTCATTTGATTTCATCGCAATCATGAGAAAATCGGTAATAAAGAAAGTTTGTAAGGACACGCGCCGGTTTACAACCGTTAAGCTTAAAATCTTTGCGTGTTTTGAGTTTGTTTTGAACATGCAAATGAGCAGCTATTTTTTTAATTGATAAAAACACAAAGTAGTTCACTGTTATGGACAGGAAAATAAAAAGCGATCGAAACGGTGCTTTTGGCTGTTGTAAGTTGATCGGTTGTGTAAACAAAATATCAACAACACCAAACTTACTAGAATGCATGTCCTGAGCATCTTATTGGCATTGTCATACAACTTGGAAACTTTCACAAAACAGTGGGAAAACAAACTTTGAAAAAAGCTTCAGTGATATGTCTGGGATAAGCTTATATTCTTTGCGTGTTGTTAAAATGTCTGTTAATCTTAGTGTCATTGTTTGTGTATGAAAAATATATTGTCCCAAAAATTAAGCGCGCATGAAAATCAATTTATCATTTTCCAGGTTTACCCAATAAGTAAACAATAATAATTGAGGACATAAAGCAAAACAAAGTAAACAGACTCAAGTGAATGATTTTGGACAAGTCCTTCAAGGAGAAAATAGTTGATGGGGTCCTTTTTTTAAAATCGTCAAGTCATTATCAAAAGAATTCAAGATATTTATTGAAAGGAAACTGTAAATGTTGTTATGTAATAGTAATGTGGCGAAAAAAAATCTTGACAGCAACATGAAAGTGGTGTGATTCTCAGCCATGCATCATGACGTTTTCGTAACACATGTGATAAAGAGCTTGCAATTTCAGCAGAAATTGTTGGTAGTAGTTTCATTGACATTAAAAATAGTATATAGGAAATACTTATTTGTCACGTCGTAACAGTGTTGCTCCAGTTTTGAGAGAAATTGCATTCTATGGACAGACAGCTGGAGAAGCAAATCTAAGTCAAAGACAGCCATATAAACAAGCAAAAGATAACATTTATTCAATATCATGAATCAGAAAATATGTAGTAAATCATATGATTCAACATTTATATTACCTTACTGCTCTGATTACTGTCATCAAAGCAACAACGAATTAGGCAATTTTATTTCTCTGCTGTGTGGAGATTATTCAGCAAGTTTTCTCTTGCTGAAGTAGCTGGTAATTGAAATTGTGAATTTTGGCCTGCCACTGTCAAAATACTCACTTTGGCAAGCTATTCTCTGGTTAAACACTGTGGAATGTTGAAGTGCGTGATTGAGGTATGACAGGGGTATGTTGAAGGATGGGCAGAGGATGGACAGAGGCATTACATCATGAGCTGTACATGTGCTGCATATATACATCTAAATACCCTCATATTTTTTCATAACTTAGCAGGTACTCAATTTGAAGTGGATACTAAAAGATGAATAATACTTTCTATCAGTGATACCCTTATGAATGGATGGATAAACAAAAAATTGTGGAAGGGAATAACAACATTTTTTGCATATTTTTACGTATCTAGGTAGTTAAAATTCACTCTGTGAAATGTGACAGGCAAGGATTCATTAGAATGATTTCCTCTATTTTTATAACAGAAGGCACTTTCCTGAGTTGCTTGACCAATTCCACATGCATTAGTGTTAAAGGTTCATAGATCTACTGTACATTAGACGATTTCTGTTATGATTCTCACAAGCTCTGTTTTTGATCAGTTTAATGTTTAGCATCACACTGTCATGTTGTTTGGATAGAATTATAACCATTTCCATTTTTCCAAATGATAGTTATGTTTCCTATTCATGCAGTACTTCTCTTACTTCTTGTGTTCCTTTGCTGGTCATCTGCAGGACTTACTTTTGTATATAACTTTTTTACTTGCAACTAACAAAAATTCCTGCAATTAAATCTTTGGAGGTCACGGGCTTCTGAAATTGTCAACAAAATTTGATATTTCAAAATTACGGAAGAACCAATGTTTATTGGTTTGACACACCCACAGAGCTTAAAATCAGAGAGCCAAAATTATATGGTTGTACTTGCTTATTTTACTCTTTGAGCTTCTTGTATTTGATGATACAGCATGAAACTCAAGTTGTTAGCAAGTCTTTTCATACATCAAAGCTGTAGCATGAAGTGATTACCATTAGCAAGTAGGGTAGGCAATGTCAGCTTCTATTTTTGTTCGTAGTTTTTTATGAATTTCTCTTTTTTTCAAAAAGCAATACAACACAGTTTTCGGGAATTGTATCTCACGTGATCTTCATTCAGGTTTCAAAGATTAGTATCAAAACTCGTGGGATGAGTTGAAAGTAAGCCAATAATGCAGTGGCCTCGTGGAAAAAGGGTGAAGGTGATGATAGTTCCTTGAAGTCCAACTTTCTCCCCATGAGCTCTATTTTGAGACGATTATATAAGAAACTAAGTTTTGTCCTCTTTAGGCAAATAAAACTTCAGTGAATTTAAGTACTGTAGGTTACTACTTTTTCTAGAACTCACGAACAATTGGCACAGATAACAGAATAACAATTGATTGGCTTTGTTTTAGTCTAGATAATAAACCACAAAGTCAATTAATAATGCTTTGCTTTAACTAATCCATTTTATATGCTATATGATAACCAGGCTTTGTATTAAAATACAACTTTTTAGGGACTGTTTAGATATTGGGTCGAAATCAAGAATTAAACCAATATTATTTTTACAGGACCCTCAAGTTGACATAAGATTAATGTCCACGTATATCGTAGCATTAAGCACATACTTTAGCCATCATCTTGGAATTTCAAGGTGCGGATGCATCAGGATGTGATCACGTAACAAATCATAGACACCTTTGAAGGGGTGTGTAAAGTACTGCAACGAGTCCGAGATCAACAACTGGTCACGAGCTGGAGCAGATTTTCTGTCTGATTTTTACTATCGTTCTTTTTCTTTGGGACTTTTCAGGTTTTCATTTAATTTCTGAGTTTGTATGGTTACAGCCATTCTAGAACTGTACACCAATATGCTCTTCTTTAGTCGTTTAAAGGGGCTAGGTCATTAAGATTTAGCACTACTTGATATTCCAACAAAATTGTTTTAATCGATTGCCATCTTCACGGCCGCGTTTAGCATTGTCAGCAGACTAATTCAGGTGGCATGCATGACCAGCCTGGGTTGCCTGTGCCTGAAGCCAGCCTCATTTAAGATTTTCGGATGTAAATATGTATGTATATCACCAAATTTGCCTCGATTTCATATGACCCTCAAATCTAGGCCCTTTTGTTTGCAGCCAGTTGATTTGGAATTATTGTATTTACCAGTGTATAATGCGCGCCCGTGTATAATACGCACCCTAGTTTTTGACCACTTTATTCTAAAAAAAAAGATTTCATGATAAACACCAAGAATTAAAACTTCCATTTTTCCATTTCATTAACAAGAGCTGGGAATTCATTAATGACATGTTTACAACAAACTACAAATATCGCACGCACCGAGCACTTATTTACACGCCTTTCTATTCAATAAAAGTCAAACGTTTTACAAATCGTGTAACTTGAAGTCCCTATTCATAACTTGAATTTGTAAACATTACCGGTATTTGTACTCACTGCACTGCTGGTAGCTTGAGGATCACTACTGTATTGCGTTCGATTCAAGTAAAATGTTCAGTGTCTTTAAACAACACATTCCTAAACAACGAAACCTTCAAATTATGACTCAGGGTCTGATTCAAATAGGTTTTCAATGCTTGAGTCATCAAGTTCATGAGCATTCTCGGTTGAATTGTAAACCAGTTCATCTTCTGATCCATCCAAATTGTTTGTGATGCCACACTTCAGAAAAGAGGCGGCGATCATTTCTGATGGAATGGCATTCCACGCTTGCGAAATCCACGAACAGATCAGTTCCTCGGAAGCCTTCTTTTGTCGTCCAGTGGCGGTAAATTCGTGAATTCTGTCAGCCATCCACTGCATCCACAGCTTTTGGACTCTATCTTTAAACGGTTTGTTTAAAGATACATCGAGCGGTTGGAGAAGGGAAGTTAAACCGCCAGGAATGACAGCAAGTTGAGCGTTCTCGCGTTTGAAGGACACTTTCACAGTATCTGTCACGTGAGCTTCAAATGAGTTGTAAACAAGCAAGCTCTTTCTTCTCCCCAGGCCACCGATCTGTGCACGCCATATTAAAGATATATACTACAAAGCTTTTGTCTTCTTTTGTTTTCTTGACCAAACTATGGAATCCGTGTATAATATGCATCGTAAATTTGAAGGTCGATTTCAGGGAAAAAAAGTGCGCATTATACATGATAAATATGGTACACTCCAAAGGAAAAAGTAAATACTGTTTCCTCTAAAACACTTGACTGTTTTGTTAAAACTGAAGGTGGAGAAATACTGTTTTGTGTAGAAAGGCAGAGAGTATGAATGGAAGTGAAGGTAAAAGATTCTTGTGAATTGAGGCGATTTGAAGTGATTTCTGGAACTCTATGGTAATTAAATGCGGTATTTTGGCCAAATTTGTATTCAGCCAGGCTTTTTTTACATTTATTTAAGTTTAATTGATAAATTGGTTTAGTTTTTAAGAGCTTTACTGGAATGTTTGACAAGGTTTGTTCTCCCCTTGGTAGTAGAACATTTTATACATGCAGAGGCAAAGATTGAAAATGATTTGATATGCTTGAGAGGCGTGATGAACCAGTTTAAAGGAGCTGTGTCATGAAATTCAGCCAAATTAGGAAATTACAAAATGCCCGTTAAATTAAGAGAAACGTAAAAATAACCTCTTAAAACTTTAAAGGAAGGTTAAAATAACATAACAGAAACAACAGAAGCCACAGATGGGCAAAACTGAAGAAGATTGGAACGGATTGAAATTAGGATTTTTGAAAGCTGTTCAGCCTAACAGGTTTTCAAAGTTGATTCTTACTGCTTGCAACTTCAAAAATAATGCTCAGGAGACATATTTGTTTGCCTTGGATCTCTGATTTTGTCATTTACATGTAATTTCTTTGCTTACTTTAAGTTCCATAGCGATTGAGGGTGAGTAATTGGCAGAATTAAACAAAATGAACTGAACTGCTGTGACATAGCCCCTTTAATATTGAACTTGATTGGAAATTCACTTGTTCACTCACTCTATTGCTCGCGTGCTCTAAACCTTATCGTGGACAGGTTTCAGGCAAATAATAATATGCTGATTTATTCTTACAGACTTTTATAAAGTTGTAGCTTGATACACACACTTTTTTTCACCTACGTGTTGCGTTGCATTACTTGCACAGTTATTTGACACTGTTAATGTCAAATATCAAAAATCAAAATAAATTGCAACTGATTCAAACTTTTGAAATGTCATGCTTTACTTGCAGCACTTCACTTTCCATTGGAAACTACTAGTTTTTGAGATTTAGGGGCAGAGCTTGACACTGTTGAATAAAAAAATTAATGTGGCTAACATATTAATGTAATTTAGGCAAAGTTAGCCTCGAAGCAATGCTGGCCAGCAGTTTTCTCAACAATACTGGGGTGGCCCAATGCCTTTAGCTAGGGCACTTCATGGTTTATATTTGCAGTTGCTTGCTTGCAGTTCTTTGCCAAGTGTATTTGCTGGAGCCTTCTTTGCTTGCCATTTTTGTGCAGTGTTTTTTTCCCAGCTCTCCCTCCCTCTTTAGTTTCAAGCCAGTTAAGTATTTGGTCGGTAAATATTCCGCTAAACAGTTCAATGTGATGGTGCCATGTTGGGGGCTGCTCGTAGGGTTGCCATGGACACCTCCTTCCTTGTGCTAGAGCATTGCCCGGCTCCACCAACTTTTTAGGAACCAGTGCCCAAGCTCATCTATTGGTGATGAGTTTAATCTCCTTTCCACGTTTTTGACATGTTACTTTCTGTTTCGTATACTCTTGCTGCTGGTTCTGTTGGTCGCCTGCTTAGCATTTGAGAGATGACAAATCATCATTGTAGTTATCATAACCTGTGTATGATGCTTCTTGCAGCTGTTCAGAATGAGAGAGACACTATCTCAAAACGGCCACGTGGAGAGGAGACTGAAAACAAGCATGGCTTGACGACCAGTGTATTGTTATCGGCTGAGATTCTATCACGTCCTGCAACTTCACCTCCAGGTAAATTATACTGTACAACTCATTTAGCTTAGTTTTATCTACGTTTTGGGTGTTGACAACAACAACCTGAATATCCTAAGGATCAGCTTGTGAAAAATTTATGATTGATTATTGCAGGCAAAAAATTAGAGTACTAGATGATATTTCCAGTGACAGCAATATTTTATTCTTTTTATAAACCAATGCAGAAAGCATTTCTTTGGAGAAAGAAGCAAGTTACGGTGACATAGTTGAATCAATGCGGCAACAACTTCTGGTATTAGTAGAGTGGGCAAAACACATCCCTGCTTTCTGTGAACTGTTGCTTGATGATCAAGTAGCTTTACTGCGAGCACATGCCTCTGAGAACTTATTACTGGGCGTCTCAAGACGTTCATTAAATTTAAAGGATGTTTTATTACTTGGAAATGATCTTGTATTGCCACGGACAGCTGGAGATCCTGAAATGCGGAGAATTGTAAATCGTATATTTGATGAACTTGTTGAACCCATGAAAGAGTGGAATGTTGATGACACAGAATATGCTTGTTTGAAGGCAATTGTGTTCTTTAATCCTGGTAAGTTGTCTAAGAATTTACATTTAATCACTTACATTAAGCCCTGTAGTCAAGAGTAAAATGAGTAATTAGGAGCTGATTCAAGTACTTCCACAATCTTGGCAAGAAGCCTTTACCTCTGTTTGGGGATAAGAATGCTTAACCAAGGGTAACAGGTGACCCAGCCCTGTCAACAATGGGACTCAATCCTGGAGTCAATATGGAGGGACGAGACATTTTTACCTCAAGAGTCTGTGGACAAAATCCTATGGTATTACTTAGCTGTTTTTTAATTTTAATTTTTTCAAAATTTTTTTAAAATGAACCGTAGTGAGCAGCACAAAGCAATGCAAGTATCTTGTTCACCTTTATTATTTTTCTGACAGGTTTCATCTGATCAAAAAGACTTCATCAGGGAGGGTAACAAGATAGAGCTAAGGAACTATCTTTTTATACTCCCTGATGAAGTCTGTGTGATTAGATGAAACCATTTGGAGAAATGTGACCTTCTCCAGGAAAACATACACCAACGCTTTTCCATTAAACGGGCTAAAACTAACAGCTGATGAACGGCTTTTCAAAGCTTTTTAACAGTTTGATTAATGCTCTTAATGGGTGAGCTAAAATTTCTAGCGGCTTTGGAAAGCGTTCAAACGGGTTGCCTTGATTTTCTGAACGGTTTTCTTAATGGAAGGACTAAATGACATGAACAGCTTACATGATAAAAGTTTTTAACAACTGTCTCATTTCTTCATCTTATTATGTTTGAAATGTTCACAGAAATCGCCTTTCAATCAAAACAAACCACAGCAGTTTGCATTGCGTTCATCCTTGCTTAGTTACCAGGCAAGTATTTCGAAGCACATGTTTGACCAAGACACTGTGGGTTGTTTACACATTTCTGGGCACCTTGCGTTTGTTTCAGACCTTCCTTTTCTGTAGGGAGCTTACTAATGTGTGATTTTAATAATATTGTGAGGCCTGTTTTTGTCGGATTTTTTGGCAATTTGGAACTGAATTTCTGTACCATTATCATTCAGGTTTGTATGTTGTGCGATCGATTCGAGCTTTTGCTGCTATTTGTTGATTTCTAAGCTAAAACAGAAATAAGTTCTTATGTTCTTTCTTTCACAGAAATGAAACAAGTTAACAAGATATTTGTGTTACTTTGTGCTGCTCACTAGTGTTCATTTAAAAAAATTGTGCAATCTGCTTTTTCTCTTAAAATCCAGTGAGTTCTCATCCAAGGTAGTATGTGTGAAAAAAGTAAGTTTATAAAATAGGATTGAGAAGACACAGGAAGAGAGAAAATGTTTCTCTTTGGCTACTTTAAGAAGTGAAGAAAAAAGCAAATGTTTTGCACAGGCCATGGGGTATTTTCTTACTAATCCAAACATTCTTTCTGCTTTAGATGCAAAAGGTCTCACTGATGCCCAAAAGATCAAGGCGTTAAGATTTGAGGTACAGACTATGCTAGAGGATTACATTGCCAAGGACCAGTATGAGAGCCGCGGCAAGTTTGGAGAACTACTTCTTATGCTTCCCACCATGCAAAGCATAGCAAAAGAGATGATAGATCAGGTTCAGTTTCACAGACTCTTTGGTGTGGTTAAAGTTGATAACCTTCTTCAGGAGATGATTCTAGGAGGTTGGTGACGCATTTGGTCAAACAGAGTCTAAGGGACAGGGCCCCACTAAGATCGTGAATTTTCCCTGGCCTGGGGTACATCACTGTGTATAGGGACCAGGGCTGTCATTAAGTTTTGAAGCAGCTGTAGCAAATGAAGATTCACCCATAACAGCTCACAAAAATTTATAGTGTCATCTTTAGCTCTCCACTTTGATCACCGGTAACATCAAGTGAGCTCAGCCGTAACAGTTCTACAGGACTATTAATTACCACTAATACAGAACACAAAGCAGAGCAGAGTACAATGTAGTTAATCATAAGTCTGAAGCTTTAACCATTAATATTAAAATGCAAGTTCTCCTCTCTTGTCCCATACCTTTCCTTTAGAAATGGCAGGGGAAATTTGTTTGAATGATTAAGCATTGGTATTACGAAGAGAAATTTGGTAATGATCTCATGAGGGCTTAAAGGGTTAAACAAAAATATGCTTGATGGTGAAACTTGAATATTTTCAGGTCATTGTTGTTTCCTTTTAGGTTTAATTAGTGTACTTTCTTCACTTTAGCATTTTTTTGGCAGGTCATCATGACAGAGTAATAGTTTGCATAGCCAATAGCGTCAAGCAAAGTAACGAAAATCTCTTAACATAGTAACACATTAACTTGAAAATGACATATATCTGGGTCAGGTGAATCAGGTTTATCTGACCCTAGCAATCAAAGGGTCTTAGGATCTAACAATGTCTGTACTGTGTTGATAGAGTACGGATGAGCTGTATTCTAAAAGTCCCAATCTAAACTTGATTATCCATTCAAGCTTGACCTGCCTAGAACCAGCCTGCAAATATTATTGTCTCTCACTGCTCCTCTCTGCTAGGGATGTTTCACAGGAGAGTCGTTTGCAATTGAGTGACAGAAATGCCATACTGATGATGTAAATCTGTCCAGAGCTCTTATTGGTCAAAAAGGTCAAATTTAAATGCGATGAATTTACTGCAAAACAGCCAATATACAGTACTTGCAACATTGAGTTAGCTGCCATCCATTTGCATTTGAATTTTGGAACCCTGTGAATACCGGATTAATAGACCCTCCCACTTTTTTTTTGTCTTTCAACTTTTGACTTGGACAAGTTAGAGAAAATCCGTCAAAACTGCTGGAGAGAGCACCTTTAAATTAGTAAAATTGTCTAGTTTGACAGTGAATTGTTGAAAACTAACTAAGATATAGCTCCTCTAAGTCGCGAAAGTTTACACATGTTTGTATGTTGGGGGGCACAAACTTACTCCCACCAGACAAATGTGTGTATGTTTTTGCAACTTTACAGAGCTATATCTTTGCTTCGTAAGATGTGTCACTTTCAAACTTTGCAGTTGTACTAATTTCCAGTGGTGTTGAGAGATTTTTCCTAACTGGTCCATGTCAAGAGTTGAAAAAAAAGTGGAAGGGTCTGTTATGAAAAAATGGACTTAGATTCATCAGTATGGCATTTCTGTTGTTCTGGCACAAACATCTCCCCCTCAAAATGTCCGTGGTGCCTAGGAGCAAGGAGAGGTGGCTGTATTTGCAGGCTAGCCTAGAACATCTAGAAATCTAAGCTTTCTTAACCCTTAAGTGAAATGACATGACAGAACACCTCAAGATGAGGCCTTGAAAGAGAGATCAACACCTCTGGTTTCCCAAGGAAGCAGCTGGGAAGACTGGCTGAAATGGAGAATGATGGTGTAAATGGCCAATCCTCCAGCAACAGCTATAGTCCAGAGTGTTTAAAACAGTACTTTTATGCATTTTTACAGGAACCAATATTGCAGAGCAGCTAGATGCAGCAAATGTGGTACAGATGGCCTGTCCGCCTCCCACATCCCCAGTAGGTACTCTCCCCTCTGCAAACCATGACATGTATAGCCAAAGTATGGTACCTCCAGTGAATGTGCCTGGATCTGTTGCTTCAGTGCCAATGGCATCAGTTGCCATGCTTCAAGACAGAAAATTTGTCTCAGCACCATCAGCATCTCTCCCTGGGGGTGTCATTCCAAAGACAGAGAGATTTGACTCATGACAGTTGATTGAACTTTAGTGCATGCTTAGGTGGGGTTCACAGTGTGTTTAAGAGGAGTCTGCTAAATGAACTAAGAAGCCACTTGCCTGTGGTTTGAGTTTTTTACTGGTGCTTAACATGTAAGACAAAGGGAACAGCCTTAAATGTGATGGGACTGAAGAATATAGCTTGTCCACTTGTAAGTGAATTACTACAAAAGCATGCTCAGTAAACTTAAGCAATGGATGCATTTGAAAAGCTGCAGAGGGCTTAAGGCAGCGGTTTAATGAATAGCTTCATGATCAACATACTAATACAACTTAGTGAGATTCGTTATAGACGAATAATTACCAGGGCTAGAATTTTGTACCCTTTCACTGAGCTAGCAAGAAATAAACAATGCAAGGGCCTAAGCAGTGGTTAAAGTAGTTTCAAGGTTCTATACAGTTTTTTTACAGTATCCATCTGGTTATTATCTTCCCTTCGGTTTGAGGACAGTAGATTAAATGCAGATGCATTTTCCATAGTTGCTCCTCGCGGGCAACAGTACATGTAGTAGCCAGATATCTTTCTTTGCAGTAGCCTTAAGGACTGTTAACAGTGGTCATTTTGTCCATTTATTGTTCAGTCATGTAATGCTAAGGTGTGACTGTAGGGTACAATGATAATTTGTTATTAATGTTTTCAAGAAATCTCAATTTTTGTAAGCAGCATCCTATAGTGTGGTAAGAAAATTGGAATACTTAGGGCTTTAATAAATGCACAATAGTCTTCTCTTTCTGTGCAAGCAAGAAGAGCATGCTAGAAAACTGTGTAGTTCACCGCACCATAAAGACAAAAATCATTTTTTCGAAGATTTGCCTACATTTAACACTATCATACCTGAAGTTGCAACTGCTGGTTTCCATTTGATTAAAAATTAATAGTGAATGGTGGTCCCCAAATCACAACAAACAGTAATTATTTATCCAAACAGGCAAAATAATTTATTAGCAAAGGAAACGGAAATGGCACTCCATTCTGTGACGAGCCGTCACTGTCAATTACATTATTTTTGTACAGTAGCGTCATTGAAATGTACTCAGTAAATTTTTGCAGCCTAGTCTCAGATGGTCTCAGCGTGTCAATCTTGGACCATGACCACGAGCATCATGAACTGGGATAATGATGCTGAAGAGAGTGCCTGAAGCTGGGCTGAATTTCTGAAAAAGTGCAATCTTAGCTTTTGTCTGTGAGTATCAACATGGAAAACCACCTTTTGCAATAATATTTTTGGACTTTTTCTTTCACAGTCTAAGTTGTTACTGTGATTAATTTATAGATCTAGAATTAAGCAATGAGAACAAATCACATGCATATTATACGTGTAACGGTTTGAAAAACTGTTTTTCTTATTGGTCATTCAAAAGTTATTTCAGAAATTCATTCCTGAACAGTGTTACTAGTTGTAGAAATAGTACCTGCCAACTTTTTCCAAATCAGAGGTCTGAGCTTTTTTAACCCATGTGAACCAGGATTTCTGAAGAGAATCTTTAACATTAAACATTCAGACACCCAAAGTTTGAAGAGTGGGTATCATGGTTTATTTGAGACTGTGAGTCCAGCCTTTTTCCTTGTGAGCCCCAAATTTGTATAACTTTTAAAATTGCAAGTCCAAAACTTTTAATTAGTTAATAGACTCTTACACTTCTTAAATAAGCTTTAGCCTTTCAGATTTCTTCTGAAGCTGTCAATATAAGCTTATCGTGGCCTCAAAAAAATTCAGAATAGGCTTCTTTCTCAATCTTAAAATTAAGAAATTGCAAAGCAGATTGTGTCCTATTATGTAAACAAACATCAGATCAAAAGCAAATCTTGACCCCGAAATGTGAAGGTGATTCTGGGAAAAATTGAGACTGAATTTGGTGAAAAACTGAAATGTCAAGACGCTTCAAATCAGCCAAAATTTTGTGACGCTGTTCCTAGAAAGACCAATCACTATTCCAAGTGGTCGAAAGAGAAACATACTCTTTTTGACAGGGTTCTAGATTTGAACACCAATCACAAGTCAATGGTCATAATTTTCAGTAAACTGTTAAAACTCGTGCTAACTGTTAAATCTGTGGACGAAATTCTATGGTGCCATTCAAAAGAAATCTTTTTGGCAGAACTTTTGAGCTTGGGATTTTACTTATTTTATTTTTTAAATATATTTAAAAAGAAATTGGATCTTTTTGGTGAAGTTTTCGTTTAGTCATTAATATAGCCTAGCCTGCCTGAGGTGTGAGAGTTGGCAGGTACAAGATACAGAATACAAGTCATTCACATTTGACTAATAAAACTTTGATCTGGTCAAGAGATTTATAAAGATCCTTATATTTTGGTATTGGTATTATTAAGGCATTATAGGAACACTCGTCACAACTCGTTCAGGTAGGCAGCTTATAATAACTATTATTGCTGTTTTAATATTGTTCGGGTAGCTGATCTAGTAGGAGTTGCTTTACATACCATTCAGGCTGTTATTGCACACATTCAGCTTCAAATCTTTGGGTAGTTTGTGAAGCCAAATGATAAAAGGGATATTTTTTTAAACTGTGCATACATGTACTGTAATGTGTTAGTGTTTCATGTAGGTCTTAAGGAGTTGTGATTAATGTGAGACATGCAGGGTCATGCAGGTTTTGGCAAATATTTTGTCAAATATTATGACAATTATTGTACGTTTATGCATCCTTCCTGACAGTAATGTTGTATACCTTCAGTTGTCTAGTTAGTAACTGGCACACGATTTTACACTGCAACAAATGCTTCCACTTTTCTCATCATTGTTTGACAGGATGAAATATTTTTGTTATTGTACATTTATTGTACTCACCATCTGTCTTCTCATTGGCTAGTACTGGAGCCTATGTATACAGTTAATTTGAAAATCAGCCCAACTTATAGATTAGTTAGTTATCTGCTAGCATATTCCTGACTAATCTTTAGGTTTTACATGCCATGCATGATTTCCAAGAGTAATGTCAAATTGTTGTCGTCATTTTCATAAAAACAATGTATTATTTGATTTGGTGTTTGTGATATCCAGAATAATGAAGGTCACAGTAAGTGTTATCAACCTCAGCTGATAACACTTAGGAGACCTTGATTGTTTTGGATATCACTATAACTGAATCTATTAATTGTTTACTATTAGTCACCTTCAATATCTTGCTTTTAGTTTTTGTCCCATTCAATCATTTTGAACTCTCCCAGCTGCTTAGTAATTGTCACTGATTTCTTCATGTCTTCCCTTCGTCTTCCATGATAACAAAAACAATAGTAATATTACTGTAAATATTTGACGAAATGGCCCCAAACAGCATGACCTTGCAGCAATTAGTTTAAATCTTATTAACCGCAGTAAACTCCTGTGGTTATATAAGTCTAAGCAAGTGTGTAAAAAAGGTCTTGGTGGCGGTCTTTTCAAACATTGTGCTACCAGTTGTACATAGGAAACCAATAAAAACTTATTTGGAACATACTGGTTGTTAACTGTTGTGTTTTTGTTTGCCTGTTTTTTGTTGAGTGTCATTACCTTCTATTATCCCCAGTGGGTCCTAGGGGCTTCTCGTTTATTACCTTTGGCAGAGAGGGGGGGGGGGGGGGGGGGGGTTGGTTGGCCATTTTATGGGGAAGGTCATTTCAAAAACTTGATTGGTTTTGGGGGTCATTTTTATAAATTTTATGAAAGTAGTAAAAAAGCAGTAACAAGCGTAAATTAATTGATTGACAGCCGTGAATAGTAAGGCCAATCTTAAAAAACATGACTACAGGGTAGATAAATTATGTGGTGAACTTCGGCACAATTTGCCAGTAGAATATTTGTGACTTCCTCAGCAATCTGGTGGGCGTCACATTCACTTTCTGGGATCTAGACTGTGAGCAGTGTCCTTCTTGTTGGAAAATCATAGCGGAACTCTCGCGCGCGTTTAGCGTGTGCGGCGGAGTACCATGGGTAAGAATATTTGGTAACCTATGCATCCACCTGCCCGCCAGCCCGCACCAAAGGCATACCAATGTAGAATAACTCAATCAACATACAGGTATGGCATTGGCGGGAAATCGCATACCCACCCGCGTCTTGTGAAGCAAAGACAACTAAAGAGTCTGGCAATAATCCATCAAAGTGCCTTATAAACGTTAATAAACTTACCTATATAGCTCTTCAAAGTTGCAAAATTTTACAGAGGTTTGTATGGTGGGGGTGGGGGGGACATTTAACTTGTATTTCAAAGCAGTTTACCATCAAGTGCCCACTGTTCTGTGGTATTACAGAAGTTGCTAAATCATAAAATGATAACTGCTCGTACATCAAGAGTCACTTGCAAAATAGTCTCCCACGCAGGCGTTTTTAGGGGAGCTCGTATATGTGCCCACCAGTGAGTTAGTTACCTATTTCAAAATTGACTTTTAAACCAGCATGCCTGTATGCCCAAAGACAGTGCTGATGGAATTTGTAGGGTTATACACCTGTTACTTCAAACCATTTTCTATGACGGTAAAATACCAAGTTTGATTTTCTACCAACTGTTTCCCCCAAACTCCTTTCTTTCTTCGTCTCAAAAGGAAACGGCCTTATCTCACAAAAAATCTTTCACACCCTTCACACTGCTTATACACTAGTCTTCTCCTCGTACATAGTGACTACTTCCCTTTAAAAATGGCAAGGTTATTTTGTAGAGACATTCCAACATACAAGCCTAAAAGGTGACACAATCTTAGTTTTGGTGTTACTCCCGACAGAGATTCCAAAACATTTGTGGAAGAACAAACATCTTCCACCATTTAAGGCCCTCTCCAAGCACCCCTCATGACCCCTGTGTTACCTCAGCGATCTCTCTCCCATACAGCAAGGAGCCCAAAAGTGTGACCTCCTCTAATATTAATTCACACTCTTTCATGAAGGCATTGATGAAGGCATTAACCAATCAGAAGTCGAGAACAGTTTCCAGCTGGCTTCTGATTGGATTAAATCTGCACGAAAGAATGTGAATAAATTAAAAGCAGTCACACTTTTGGGCTCCTGGCTGTAATTTCCTCTCACAAGCACTCACTATCACATTGAAATTTCTAGTAATTATTTTATTTACACAGTTGTTTATTAGATTGGGTACAAACTTTCAGAGAACAGATTTCTGTAGTAAGGCCTGTCCACCCAACCATCTTAAAATTGTTGTTGTGACGCTTGTACCCACCTCCCATAGTTTATGGAGTAGCAAATTACCTCAAACGTTACCACAATTCTATTACAATTTGGTACTTTCAAGACTATTTTCAACATTCACCTTGTCACACCAAACTATACCTGACAACAAACACTTTTCAGAGGACCTGACCACAAATAAACAGTAACTCCAACCTGGTTCTGTTTGATTCAACACAACCTCACATTGTAATATTCATAAACAATATTCATGACAACATAAGTTTTGTCCAGGAGAGGCATACATGCTGAACAGAACAAAAACAGTTTGTCTGCTTTTAAATACACCACTTACAAATAAGTTCCACGATAAACCTTCAACCTCTGCAGTAAAAATGGGGAATTGATGAGAAGATAATAACATTATTATCAATGGCATTGGCATGAGGATTCTCAGGTCATCTTCAAATAAATAAGAGAAAGTATAGACAAATCTCTAAAAAGGAAATTTACAGGGCTCGTAGTGATTCACTGTCATACAAGCTTCTAAAAAGGCCTATTTGCAAATTTCACGATTCACTGAAAAGCCCTAAAATATTATGATAATCAGAACAAATAAAAGAAGATTCCTTTGAATGTGGATGCAGGCCAGAAAAACAACTAGTTCAGGGGCGTAGCTAGGGGGGGTCCTGGAGTGCCCGTGACCCCCCCTTGGTAGGCCTTCTTTTGAGCAAAAAACCTACAATATTCAGTTGGCGAAAACACCATGACAATATCTTGGCCGTAAAAGCCATTTCGTCAACGGCTCTTGTCTTTAGTTAATAAGGGCCTTCATGCCGCGATAATACGACTGAGCCTGCTGATACACAAGGGAAAGCAGCGGTATAAACCATATAATTATAGTCGGCGATCCCCGGATGGTGATCTGGTGAGTAGCCTCTGTGACCCCCCCCCTTGAAAAATCCTGGCTACGCCCCTGTAGTTGCAGCTTCTAATGTGTCTTGAGAAAAGCATAAAAATATTGGTTTTTATTTGCCACCCCTTTACGAAATAATATTATCGATTATCTATGGATTATTTAACTTTTAAATGTTCAAAAAAATATTTTTTGGTGGAGCAGACTCGTAAAAGATATACACAGTTAACCAGAACATAACCAAATCCTTGTGACCATTCAAAGAGGTCTCAATATCTGAGTACCAATTTTCCCAAAACCACTTGTTGGTTCTAACTTTTAAGACTGACAATGAAAACTCACCAATGTGTGTGAACTGTTATTATTCAAACACAGATCTATGGGGAGAGGGGGTTTCCTTTAACTGCGCCCCCCTCAAACTCCCTTCCTGACCCAGATAACCCTTATTTACCTCAGATATAAGGTGCAATGATTCGGATAAGGATTTATGATCCAAGATTACCTTAATTGGATCATTTTACATCAAAGGAACACTAAATCGCATCTGGACAAGGATTCACCAATACCTTTTTCGTACCATGATCCAAGTAGTCTCTGGTACAGTGAAACCTCAGTATGATGAATGAAGGGCCATTAACGGGACATGTTACGTTTTACTACTATTGCTGGGGCAAGAATATCTTTGTTATTCTGAGGACTTCATCACACAGAGGTTTGTTATAATTATTCAGGTTCCACAGCTCTGTAATATAATGTGATCCTGATAATACTAACGAATGGACCAGTTAATTCTGACTGACGTTTTACTCGCTCCCCAATAAAAATCCTATATCCTCTTTGCTTACTGTTATGACGACAGTACAAAGCACGCATTTTTCCACCCAAAAACAAAACCTCTTGGTCTGACCACCAGAAATGAATGTACTGCTAGGGATTATTTCATGTTGTGCAAATTCGCTTGTGCATTAATCAAATCTTTACAAAAAATTAATAACTACTTTAGAACTTGTTTAACGATTGATACACCTGAAACTGCAACTGTGTTAGATAAAGCTTAAAAGACTCCTATGCAATGTTGACGTGGTATCCTTAGGTGACGCCTCATTCTCTGTGCCATCACCATCTTCTACCTTTCGTCTGTAACTCCATAACCCCAGCGTTTTGTCCCACTGGTAATACGAAAAACAACAAATTATTATTAGCAGTAATCGCATCTTAAGTACTGACAGAGTAAATTCACATCACTGGATGAAGTTGAATCAGAAGAAGATTAACAATGACAAAAAGCTTCATTAATCCATTCGCCAGTGAACTGCCCATAACAACCCATATGGATCCACATTCCCTTGTAACGCTTGTTACATCATCAGTTTTAATGGTCATGTACAACTTTGACATGCACAATGATGTAACTTGCACAGGGGAAAAAGATCTTTTGGACCATAAATGAAAGAAGAGGGGAGTAGAGAAGGTGAAAATTTGACCTTCTGGACATGCCCCAACATATAAGAGGCCCCATTAAGTTAGTGCCAAAAATAGAAGGCAGCTTAATGCTCAACTTAAAACAGCATTTTGAGCAGCCTTGGTTCTTTTTGGCATGACAATGACCAGAAAATGGCTCAGGTAACTTCAAAAGGAGTCTTACAGCTAAATTTCCAGTAGCAAATAAACGGGTTAATAAAAGTGCCTTATGTAATTTCCTCTTGTTTGAATATGTCAAGCTTTTCCCCTAGTTTCTCAAATGAATCAACTTTTTTTACCCAGTCCTTGCCTTATCACACAAGAATACTCAGGTGTAAACTTATCAATAATTAACACTCACTGAGGTGCTGACAATCTCAGGGTGATATGGATGCCATGCAACATCACGAACAGTCAATCTCTGGTTAGAAGTTAAAGCAAACAGTTTTAAAACATTTTACATTAAATATATCAAAAAGGGCTAGTTCTGATTGTTCCCTGTCAGCAACTGCAGTACTGGCAAATTTTAGTTGCAGTTTATAGGAGTCATTTTAAAGTTCCAAAGGGAGACTTCAGACTTGTAACCTGTCTACACATCAGAAGAAAGCATGGGACAATTTGTATTTTTCACTATTCTAAGCACTGGATATTGGAATTTTACAAGAATCACTTTGATTTTTGCCCTCTGCCTAACCAAAGTGTTAAGAGCCAGCTTTTGTTTGACTGGCAATCATCATCTAGGGACACACTCCTAGTAACACAAAAAATTGTGAAAATCCTCAATAAAACCTGTAAGCTAACAACTTGAGACAATTTTCTAGTATTTCCTAACATCTACTAAATGAATAAAGACAGCAGTCAGGATTACTATTTTTTAACTTTGTAAATAAAACAGCCTCTTTTAAAATAACCTAAATTTTTTCCAGCCAATCACTGGAAGTAATGCCACCAAAACAGAAAGATGGGGTATGATTTCCATGGGAACAAAATATTAATTCACTAACCTTGAAGTTTCAAAAAGCTTATTAATAAAGTTGAAAACTGATTTGTAGGTCCTCTTCCCTGAGAGTTTACTGTTACCATGGTAATGGTTATGAAATCATAAGTACATACATGTAATCATCAGCATCATTACAAATCAGACAAATAATAATCTAATACACACTATCTGGCAAGTAGAGAACTCTTGTCTATGAACAACCTTATAATCTTTGATTAACATTACTGTATCAAGGATACATGTCCGCTTAGCCTGGAGGTGACTTGTCCAGTCAGTGCATCATAAACTATGAGACAAGAACATCTGCATTCAAAAACAATAACATATGTAATAATAAAAAACAAATCATAATAATTATTGTAGTGAAGTCAATTCTGAAAAGATACAAAATCAAGTAATGAATAAAATTCACACAAAATGAACTACAAACTAAATCAATACTTACTGACAACAGAACCTGTAGAACATCCAGTATAAATATATCGCTGAAAAAAATAAAAAATAATTAGTTAATTGAATAAAAATGACAAAAGCAATTTTACTGTCACGCCAGTAAAATGTAGTTAATGGAACATGATGCCAGTTATCAGTAACCCATTCATGGGGGTTCTTTTTCAACAAAGCAATTGTGTAGTCAGGTTGTCAAGGTCATGCAGCGAGCTCTAGGATGCATTGTATTCTAACGTAGAACTTTACGGCCTTGTTGTCTTAAGCAGGCTAGTACGAGCCACAGCATTGGCCAATATTTTCAAAGCACTATTCATGGCTAAGAGTTTGCACATGCAATGCTGAGCTGTCTTGTAGTACAGCCTTTTCTACTGGCTATGCCAGCAGACATTCGTCAAGCTATAAAAGCCTAGAACAACTGTTCAGAGCTCACTTGGGTTCCAGTGTTCAGCAAGGTTTAAGCGCTCAGTATACTATTCTCGTAAAATTTTTTTCTGTCCCTCCCTCCCTTTGGAGACGAGGTTTGGGCTTTGTTTTGTGCTATGCCATCAAATAAACTAGGGACGCTCCTCACAGTGCGGTTAAGTCTGCGCAGTGACTTCCCCCAAGCTTGTTGGCCCCATTGCCGTTTAATATCGCCTGCAAACCGATACTCTTGTCTGATCCAGCACGTGCTGTATTGCATTCAGCTCGTAGTGCTGGGGAGATAAGTGAGGTTCTTTGCTCATGCCATCGCCGGAAGTCACACAGGCTAACCAAGCGCAAGGCAGTGCTCCCCCATTATCGCCAACTTGTCATTATTTGTTTTATATTTAAGTCACTTCACATTTGACATGCACAATAAAGGAGCAGAGACATTAAAAAATAAGAAGTACACTCAACATTCAAAATATAGCATTTATAAGACTGACTTGTGAATAGCAGTCTTAAAGTACTCAGGAATAATAATATTTAACACCCTTTTTTTCACAGCTATTGCCCAATAATTTTGTGAAGGTCCCATAGAATTGTGTCATTGTATGATTTCATTCAGTAACTATAAGATAAACAAAAATACTATAAAATTGCTGAGAGCAGGAGACAGCAATTTATCATAGACCTGCAATCTCCTACCTGGCCTGTGGTATGCACAGGAGAGAAGTAACATCTTATAAGAGTATACAACACACTATGGCCACGGTAAGTCATGAGAGATGAATCACCAGCTAGTCTAGATCTTCTCATTGCTAGTGGAAAGAATGAAAAAGTACAATAACACACTGAATATTTGAATTCAGTACATGTCAATCATTTATTATCTATGCTCTTAGGAAATAAAATTATAGCATATACTGTTATCATGATATTGTGCTAATTATTGTTACTAATATGCAGTCACTAACTAACAGTAATAATGTACATGTAGCAGTAGTGATGGTAACAGTTGTGGTAGTGGCAACTGCCCCCCTTGCCCATCAGCTAGCTATGGCCATGTAGCGGTAGAGGTAGTAGTGGTTGTAGTTGTAGTGGTAGAGGAAGAAGTGGTGGTAGCTGTAGCGAAAGTCGTGATGGCAACAGTGTTGGTAGATGAAGTAGTAGTAGTATGCTAATAACTACCACTACCACCATGGTCACCAATGCCACACCCACAGCCAATAGGATCTATCATAATATTGTAGTGATTGTGCTATTAGTACAGTGAAACCCCACCTTACGGCCAACTCGGTAATTGGTCACCTTATTTTTATGGCC
This sequence comes from Porites divaricata, assembly GCA_038088405.1. Classification (NCBI taxonomy): domain Eukaryota; kingdom Metazoa; phylum Cnidaria; class Anthozoa; order Scleractinia; family Poritidae; genus Porites; species Porites divaricata. The sequence continues at coordinate 24,961,954 of JBBMOI010000006.1, read as the reverse complement.
CCTTTTTGTGGCTGCCTGACAAAAACTGCAGCCATATATTTTCTTTTGAAAAGCCCTCGTTAATACAGCCACCCCGTTAATACGACCAAATTTTTTTGGCCCATTGGTGACCGTATTAACAGGGTTCCACTGTAATAGCTTTTAGTGTTACAATGATAGTGGTCATGATAGTAGAAGTAGTACTTTAGTGTGGTTCTATTATTACTATTATCAGCATTAAACTTTATTATTACTATCAACAATAAAAACAATGATCACAAGTGAAGGACCCTTATATCTCTCATAAGCACACTGCAATTCCGCACACTTACATTTTCTTGGGGCAGGTTGCCAACGGTAATCCCACGTTTGTCCTGATACAGCACGTTTTGTAGCCTGAAGTACAAAGTTCAAAACAAGTCACACTTGCAGATTATTAATTTGCCAAATAAATAAAGTTATGGTTGTCCATGTTCTGTTAGGATAATAATTTATGCATACTTGAAGTCTATAAAAACTGCTGACACAGAAACAAGCAGTCTAGGCAATTAAAGTACACTACACTGTAATTCCTTACTTTCAAGTACCTACACACACAACGTGAAGCAAAGGAAACAAAACAAACAAAACAAAACAACAAATCTCCCAACATACAAGGCATCATAATTTCATTCATATTATGTTCTTGTTGTTGTTGTTTTTTTTAAATATGTGAGCAGAAGGATCCTTAAAAGGACAGGTTCATGGTTCAGCGCATGCACATTCATCAAAATGCTGTTTTTCTGCAAGGACATGCTGTATCATCTATGCAAGCAATATGATCATGTGATAATGTTGTCAAGGAACCAATCTGCACACTCCCCTGGCAGTCATTTACTCTTGATCAACTTAAATATTTGCAAATAGCTGTAAATTAATCAACCATGGAATAAAACCTTAGGGTCAACAATAAATTCAACGTTGTTAGTGTTGGCACAATCCACTAATTTTTTTCTGCAATTTTAGTACTCCTCCATCCTACTTCATTTTACTCTGACATACACTTCTAGCTTGAAATACACCCTGAGATCGCTGAGTTACATGTGACTTGGATTATTAACCAATAGAATTAAAAATAAATTGGAAAAAAGTATTTTAATTAATAAGCATGCGCTTAACTGTGAACTTGTCCCTTTAAGTGAAGCATAAGACAGCACCCGCTCTGAGAAAAGTTACCTCGATTCCTTCTTCATTAGAAAACTTTCTCATGTCCCATAACTTGATTGTCTGATCTTTAGAGTTTGTGATAAGATGACGACCATCTCCCTGTAATCATTATCAAGCACATGTAGCCATCAGAAAACAAAACTTATAGTTAGTTAAATAATAAACACTTTAATGACCGGACCCAAAGGAAACAGTTAATTTTGTTTTCCGACAATCGAATAGTCTTTAAATGACTTGAAATTGTGAAGCTGGAAATTCATGAAAACTTGTTGTAACAGCAGTCACCAGTCAACATTCATGGGTAATAGAGTACTGTTACCCTCTGACATCATAGATTTTGCAATGTTTCCTGCTCAGTGATTTGGGCAGGGAAAAGTTTCACTGTTAGATGTTACTGTGATCTTGAAATAACCAATGAGAGCACATGCTGTTGGGAAAAAATTTCCAGCTATATAACAATAATAAAGAATAAAACATAGCCATCAGAAAACAAAAACAAACAGTCACTTTGTCAATGAATGTAACTCTTGTTAAGGGGTGTCAGAGACACTTGGCTATGATGCCCTTTTTATTATTGTCACCTTTCCTTAAGGACAACTCGATAATATGAAAATCTCTCTCTTTAACTGTCAGTTCTATTCAGGGTGCAAAGAAAGTCAGTTTTACAGTTTGTCCTTCAGGCAGGCTGTAGTGAGCAGTTACTAGCCTGAAAGTCTTTTGACTAGCCCCCAATTTTTTTTTGACGAGCAGTATTGATTGCAGTTCTTCTGCAATTTGATCCCCCCTCCACCCTCCAAAAATGTTCACTTGCCCATTGGACAATGCAAGTTAAGAACAGAATTTACTAGCCCAATAGCAAAATCCACTGGCCTCAGGCTATCAGACACGACTTTCTTTGTACGCTGCTATTGGTCCCAAAGCTGCTGCCAAAATTTAAATTCAAATTTTGGATATACATCTCTGTGATAATATAATCTTACTATTCTTCTTATCAATTGCTAGGAGTGTAAGTTTCTCAGTTACCCTTGGATCAATATGGGTGATGCCATCTGAATGTCCAGCTAAAATCCCAACTGGACAGGGGCAGCTCTCATTCAACTGCCGGCGATCCCAAACCTTCAATAAAAACCACAACATTACTAGCCTTCACAATTAGTTGTCCTAAAATGTTAGCATCTTCTAGTACAAACGAAAATGAGAGAATAAATTACAACAAATACTCTATCTACACTGGTAAACATCAGAGAAGCAGCTTCTTTCTTGGGGACATACATACCTTACAGAGACCATCATCTGCACCAGAAATTAGGATTTGAGAGCTGGAATCTGCAAATGTCACAGAATCTACATCATCTTCATGGCCATGAACCTAAAAGTATAACATGATGGAATGTAACGTTTCACGTGACATGTCTGTCCGTCTTCATTGTTGTTTTTAATATTATTGGCATATGTAGCTTTACTGTTTTTTGCAAATTTTTTAAGCTTTAAGCACCGCTGTTGTGGCACCCCTGTCTAATCAAGCATTCATTATTCTTTGTTTCAGTATATAAATATTATGTTGTGTTTCAATTTTAACCTTGGTCTAAATTTTATTTTCCTTTGTTTTGTAGTATGGTAATCTATGATAATAAGTTTGAAACAAACGAAAATGAAATTTAAACCAAGGATAAAATTGAACCACAACATGTACATAGACTGCTTGCAGTCCACCTTTTCTCTTAAAATCCATCTAGCTCTTACCTCATCCAGCGCAGTTGCAAACCACGACGTTACGATACAATAAGGGTCTTAAGGGATTGGGACGAGATGAGAAAAGACAGACCGCGGACTCTTTTGTAGTAAACAAACCCTCCATCAGCCCAGAAACAGAGTAGCCAATTGGTCAATTTTACAGCTGTTGACAGATCATTGACTGGGCTGTGGTGGAGATGCAAGCGATAAAAATAGTCATGGGTCACAACTAACTACGAACAATTACGAACCTGGCGGTAATTGCTTGTAAACTAGAACATTTAAGGATACCTTATGGAAGGAAAATGCTGTAAATTTCCTCAAGGGAAAGGAATTCAACGTAATCTTACCAGATTTTTAAAACAGTAAAATTTTTCAGTTGTTTATGTTCTGTTCTTAAATCATTTCAAGGTACTTGGGTTTAATTGGTTAAATAAATTACTTTGAAGCTTTGTTGTCCCCTGGGCAACAGAACAAAAGAGTCAGCAGTCTCTTATTTTTTCTTCTCGGGCTTACGCCCTCATTTATCGCGGCTCGCTCGCATGCTTAGGTTCCACGTGCAGTAACTTTGCTGAGAAAAATAAAAGACTGCTTGCAGTCTAGCACATACAGTATTTATCATTCTTTTTCTTTTTTTAATTATGTAATAGAAAAAGCTTATAAAATAAAATAAATAAATAAATAGATTGAGAATGTGAACATAAATACCACTTCACATGCTAGTCACCAAAAGGTAACGTACACTGTATGGAAGGGAGCACAACTGCCAAGGAGGCCACAATTGGCATTTAGTAACTGAGACACTTTGCAAGAAAGGACTAGCTTTTTTGGTGTTTTGCAGACTTTAAAAAAGGAAAAATAAACCTTTCCCTCCCCTACCTCTCCAAGCATTAATTTATGCATAGTTTGGATTCAGCATATGAAAAGATATGCAGTCTCAATCAAAACCATTTCAAAGTTATTCCAAAGTGAAATTCCCAGCCAAGCCAGGCGGAAAGAATGGCTGAGCCATCCCAAATTGAAACAGGCATTCTTAATTTTCAGACTCAGAACTTTAAATGTAATTAATTCACTGTATTAGGTTTAATTTGGCTCATGAAAAGTTCAGTGTCTGAAAGAGGCCTTATCTCATGTACTTTGCTCTTCATTACTCACCCTTAATGTCCGCTGATTACTTCCTCGATCATAAACGTATATACATGCATCATTGGCTCTACATAGGAATAGGGATTTTTTTATTATATAAACACCAATGGAATACCAGGTGAGCTTTCGCACAAAAACTTGATATCTTCACATGTGAAAATATCATGTTATCTTCGCCACGCTCACTTGTGAAATATTTTTCAACACTCTATGAGAAATTTCGTATCTCCACTCGGCCATTTAACATCCTATATATAACAACAAAATAACAAGTTAAGTGGGTTGTTTATGGCATGGCTATTATATAAGTACTTCTGCTGACAGTTGAGGGTTCCACTTCAAACTAAAAGAACTTCTGATATCCAGAAAACACTTTAATAGAGCATTCAAAGGCAAGAATTGAAAAATCCATTTCTTTCATTTTTTTGTCGATACAAAGCTTTTATGGTAGATTTTTACAAGTACATGTAATCTGATGTACATTGTTCTTGCAAAAAGCTTTTTATTTTTGACAAAAGTAAGAACATTAGTTTCCGTGGTTGAGTCTCAAAATGGCCTTGTTTTCAAACTTACATCCCCTATCATCAACTGTCCTCATGTTAAAAAACGAAGCCGCATGGAAAAATTTGGACACCTTACATAGACAGAACAACTCTTTTTCTTCCACTAGAGGATACTTTAAGGGCAACAGACATCTCTGCAATATCTGATAATTTTTTTACTTATGATGTTACAACTGCAGTGTTTTTAACTCTTGACGAGTTGACTATGTTTAATTAACAATTAGTCGCCTCAGGCGACGTGAATATCGGCGAATAGTCACCGAGACGAAGTCGAGGTGACTATCTGCCAATATTCACGTCGCCTGAGGCGACTAATTGTTTTAGTATAATTACATTGATGATTATTCGAGAAAATAAAATTATTGATCAATTTCCGACCCTGAAACATAAAAAAATCTGGCTGCCATTTTGAAAACTGCTAGCCTTCAACGCTATAATCACCGCGCGGTGATTATAGCGGGATAGTGTGAAGCTCTTAGCCAATCACAGCGCTCTATTTTCGATAATCGTCAATGTAATTTTACTAAATAAGGTTATTCATGTATTCATTCATTTAACTCTACAATATATGTCATGGTGGAGAAGGGGGATAATTTGGAACTCAGGCACTGGTTGTTCAAACGTCAGATAGCGCCATCCACCGGATAAATCACTATCCAGCGGATAGCGTAATTGATTTCCGTAATACCTATCCGCTGGATAGTGATTTGTCCAGTTGATAGCGCTATCCGATGTTTGAACAACCAGGGCCTGATGTCAACTTTTAGTGGGTAACCAACTAGGATATTGCTGAATATTACATTAAACAACAAAGTAATTCTGAATCTGGAAATGAAACTCATATTAAACAATTGACTTACCCTGCTAAGATTTCTCTATTATCTTGTGAAAATTTTATTGAAAAGGCACAGAATCTTGCATCGTCTGGACTAAACAAACGACAAGTAAAACCAAAACAATTTAAAATCTTCCAAGGCAAAGTGCTCTAAAATGAAGAGTTCTGATCAAAGCAAAATCAGGCCTATTAGGAGTATTGCACAATCTTAAATAACCAACCAGGCACAAAAGTGGGGGCAATTTATTGTTCAAACAAAAGGTTGCTTGGTTCAGAGGGCAGTAATCAATTTTTTCCTCCTACAAACTGTCACTTCAACCTGGTTAACTCTAAATCTGCAGGTGAAATCAAAAAAATATACTACTCACTTTAAACATAAAGCAGTGTGTGTTTCATGATCCCCATAGATGTTACAAAGATGAACTATAAGTAAAATAAAAATCAAACAGCAATTAAGAAATGAACAACAACAACTCTTTAGTGTGATTACTTTCTTAAACAAGATATAAGGTATACATATCGTAACAAATTCAGTATGAGATTTTTTTTTGGGGGGGGGGGGGGGTTGGGGTTGATTTTTGTCCCCATTCAGTCAACTCCGTAACTTGAAATCTGGAGTCCCCCTGGTCATTATTTTTAGAATTCTTCTGAATTTGAAAAGTAAGACACCCTTTTGAACAACAACATCTTATGGGAGACAGACCTGATATTCCCAAATCACCTTCAGCATATAGTCTACCAGTAAGCTCTCTATTTGAGATCTTGTAATAAACAATCTTTTATCTTTATTGATAAATAAGTACACGAAGCACAAGTTAACGATAATAAGATGCCAAAGCCAGAGGCTTATTTAAAATTATGGCATAGGTCAGAGAGTTACAATGTGCTGCAAAGTTACAATGAGAATAAAAATTAATAAGTATGAGATTTACAGAGAAAAGGCAAACTATTACAACATATAAAGATTACTGCATATGAAGCAAAATAACGTAACAATTAATGATAGCTAGTGTGCAAAAAAGAAATAAAGAAAATTTGAGTTCAACTTAGTTTAAACTTATAATGATTGAAAATAATCTCTTAATTTATGTTTATAATTAGAAAGAGTAAGTGAATTACGAAGTGAGAGAGGAATGTCATTCCAAATTTGAGGACCCTGTACCCGAAGAGAAAAAGAGTATTTATGAGTATGAAGATGTAAGTTGTCTTTTTGCCTGGTGAGATATTGATGACAATCAGAGTTAAGAACGAAAAGAGATGAAAGAGGAGAGGGCAAGAGCTTCTGCATGTGAAGGAAAACAAAGCAAGAAACTTGGTACTTATAAACATTAAATATGTTGAGTATTTTGAATTTGTTAAAGAGCGAGTAAGTATGTGCACGTGGTGGAGAATGAGTAGTGATTCTTAAAGCTTTCTTCTGGAGACGGAAAAGGGGTTGTAAATGAGAAGTCAGTATGTGGATGCCCAAATAATAGAACAGTATTGAAGATATGGGAGTATTAAAGAGTTGTATAATGTGCAAAGAGTATTAGAAAGGAAAAACTGTCGTGATTTGATAATAATCCCTGTGGATTTGGCAATTTTGGAAGAAATGGCTTTTATATGAGCCTGCCATGAGAGGTTTTGATGGATGATAATTAACACCTAAGAATTTTGTGTGTTCTACTCTATTAATACTATTCTTATCAATGTTAATAGAAAGACCATCAAAGACCATTTTCTTTGTGTGTGCGTGAGCAGAGTAAACCACAAGGGGATTAGGAAGGTGACTGCTCTGGCCGGTGCCCATGTGTGGGACCTCAAAACGACAGCTTCAGAGAGACTACGTGTATGTCTGGCAAACACACATCAGAAATTATGCAATTTGCCAGGAAGTCTTTCTAAGAGACTTTGAGGAGTAGTTACACTGTACCATTAAAAGGAATATCTATTGAAAACTGCATGCTATTTGACAAAAATAAAGCTGTTATCTCTTTCAGCTCTGAAGTGTTAAAATATAAACTGGAAATTATTTCAATTGACTTACTATAGTCAGACCAACTTGAATAGATAAGGTACTGTTGATCAGGGCTACCAAAAAAGAAACAAAAATTATTTATGAATTCATAACAACTCACATACATGAAGTTAAATAAATATTTATTTAACACAGTTAACAACAAGGAGCTTGGGCGTGGTCAGCGGTCAGTCGTTTGGCTCAAGCATGGTCAGCCTTGCTTGCATCAGCTCCATGTGCTCAGTACAGTGTTTTTCCTGGCGGCCATTGTCTTCATTTAGCCTTTGGATCATTCTTTTTACCGTCCGATTCTTGCTGTTTTTTGCTGTTCGTTCAAACCGTTTTTTTTCTTCGTCGTCTTCGGCTACACTTGGTTTTTTGTGCAATCGTTGTTTCTTCGTAATTTGGGGCGACAATTTTGGCGGGACGTTTGTCTTGGCGTTTGGCCATGGTTGTTTGCTTGGCTGTTTCGTCTGTGATTTCATGGTTTGAAAGTTCGACAACAGCTTTTCTGCGGTTTTCTCCCGAGACGGATCGACTGTGGTTTTGTGTTCACTGGCCTAGCAGTCAAGCGGCTCACGAACTTAGCGATCAAGTGGTTTAACGAGCTTAGCGGTCTAGCTGTCCACGAGCTTAGCGGGTCGGGCGGTTCACAAGCTTAGCAGTTAAGCGAGCCACAAGCTCAATAGCGGTCAAGCGTTCCACGAGCTTAGCGGTGAAGCAGTCTTCGAGCTTAGCGGTGAAGCGGTCCTAGCAGTGAAGCAGTCCTCAAGCTTAGCAGTGAAGCGGTGAAGCAGACCACGAGCTTAGCAGTGAAGCAGTCCTCAAGCTTAGCGGTGAAGCGGTGAACGAGCGTAGCAGAGAAGCGGTGAACGAGCGTAGTGGAGAAGCAGTCCTCTAGCTCGAGCTTAGCAGTGAAGCAGTCCACAAGTCTAGCGGTGTAGCGGTTCTCGAGCTTAGGTTCTCAAGCTTAGGTTCTCAAGCTTAGCAGTGAAGTGGTCCACAAGCCTAGCGGTGTAGCGGTTCTCGAGCTTAGCGGTGTAGCAGTCCATGAGTCTTCGCAGTGAAGTGGTCCACGAGGTTAGCAGTTTCTGCCGGTCAACGGTCAAACTCACATGGAACATGTTCGCCTCGTCACAGCCAGGAGTATCAAATGGAGCGGTTTCTGTGGCGGTTGCGTTAGTGTGAAGCGGTTTTTAGCGTCCCCCCCACCCCTCCCTCTATGTCTCCTTCCACTGTTTCATCTTGTGTGACGGGTGGCTGGAAAGGGGGGCTATGGCTGGGTTGCAGGGATTTGCCAGCCATGGGAAAGGAGTCTAGGGGCTGGCTGGCCACAGTGGAGGCCCCTGGATAGATATGCCAGGCACCCACATTCCTTCTAGTATTTTGTAGTAATAGTTACTAGTCCTATAACAATATTATAGTTGTTTTTGTACTTTTAGCGTTTGTTTGCTGGTACGTGTACAACTACTTGTATTGGTTTTCTTTCGTGTCCTTTTCCAGTTGTTTTTTGTAGTTTTTCATGGGGCATTGGGGCTCTACTGTTCTGTGGCGTTTACAGCATTTGTATTGTTTTACGGAATGTTTGGGTTGGATGTTTGTGCATTCACAGTGTCTGTAGCTTTTATGAGGGTCTGGGCTGGTTGCATTTGTAGCACCTATGGGGCGTTGGGATTGGACTCTTGAGGCGTTTACAGCATTAATAGCGTTTATGGGCATTGGGGTTGGATGTTTGGGGCATCTACAGCATTTGTTTTATTTATGGATTGTTTGGGTTAGACTTTTGGGGCATTCACAGCATTTGTAGCGTTTCTGGGACGTTCAGGCTGGGTTTTTATTTATTTATTTATTTTTCTTGTGGCGTGGCGTGTAGCGTTTATGGGGCATTGGGATGGAACCTCTGTGGTAGTCACAGCGTTTGTAGCGCTCATGAGGCGTTTGGGCTGGTTCGTTTCCATGGGGCATTTAGAGTGCCTGGGGCTTTAGGGCAGGGGGCCCTTGTGGTGTTCACAGCGCTTGTATTGTTTAGGAAGTGTTGGGGTTGGATGTTTTGTGGCTTTTACAGCAGTTGAGGCATTCGGGCTGCCCCCCCCCCCCCCCCCTTTTTGTTGCGTTTTAGAGTGTTGGTAGTGTTTATGGGACATTATGGAGGGACCCTTGTGGCCTTTACTGTGTTTTTATTGTTAATGGAGTGCTTGGGATGGACTCTTGTTAAGTTCACTGCGTTTGTAGCATTTATGAGGCGTTCGGGCTGGTCGAGTTCGTGGTGTTGGGAGTGTTTGTAGCATTTATGGGACATGGGAGTTGGACCCTTGTGGCGTTTTCTGCAGTGTCTATGGGGTGTTGGGGTTTGGATGTTTGTAGCATTTTACAATTTTTGTGGCATTTATGTGGGGTGGTGTGGTACATTCAGCACTTGTGTGGTGTTTAGCCTGTGTATGTTTCTTCCTGCTCAACATAGGTGGGTGCCTCTGGGTTTGGTGTATTGGGGCTCAGGCTTCTCCCAGCCATGAGCCCTTTCTCTCCGAGCTTGGTTTTTCTGCTCGGAGGTCCCTTCGGCTTGGCGTGGGGGCTCATGGCTGGAGAGCACGGGTTTGCCGGCCATGGGGGCGTAACTCTGTCCAGGGGTTCGCTGTGCCAAGGTGGAAGCCCCTGGACATCCCGGGCACCCACCTCCACTAAGCGACGCGGTTGTTAAATGAAGTTAAATAAATATTTATTTAACACAGTTAACAACAAGGAGCTTGGGCGTGGTCAGCGGTCAGTCGTTTGGCTTAAGCGCGGTCAGCCTTGCTTGCATCAGCTCCATGTGCTCAGTACAGTGTTTTTCCTGGCGGCCATTGTCTTCATTTAGCCTTTGGATCATTCTTTTTACCCCCATCCCTCCCCCCCTTTATTCTTCCACTGTTAAATCAGCGTGACGGGTGCCTGGTTCCCTTGGCATGAGGGCTCATGGCTGGAGGGCATGGGTTTGCCGGCCATGGGGGCGTAACTCTGTCTAGGGGCTGGCTGTGCCAAGGTGGAAGCCCCTGGACATCCCGGGCACCCACCTCCACTAAGTGACGCGGTTGTTAACTCGATATTATTACATTGCAATTTCAGGATGCCAATGATTTCCTCACAAAATGATGTGTGAGGAACAAGGACAGATCTGGCTAGTGCTTCTGATTGGTTGAAGCAAATTCCCCATACAGCACAACCAATCAGAGGCACTACCCAGTTTGGGGAGTGACACTACACCAGTGTGGAATTTCTGTGCTTGTTCCGGATCCTCAGACGTCATTTCACGGGGAAACCAGTGGTGATGTTGGGAAATGTTGGCTGCTTTCTTAAGCTATTAATTTAGATACAAGTGCCATTTTTACAGACTATAGAGTGTTTTCACTCACGTGGCCAGCATCTATGCAAATTTATTGAAACAAAAGAAAATGCTTGCATAAGAAAAGAGTTCAACTCCCACAGGATTGGTTTGGGACACCAATATGGCCGCCGTGACGTCATGTGAAAACACTCTATGTGGCTGAAAGTTGTATCACTGAACCAACTTTACTATTTTCAAATCTGACACTTGAAAAATAATACAGTACATTTATAAGACAAAATTCTTTTCCATGTAGATTTAGTTGTTACTTTTGCTCTTCCCAATTAGTACCTGTAATCAGTGTCAATAATGCTCCAGCCAACATCTCTGGCTGTTATGTTACGGAATTCTTTAAACTGTCCATTTGTTGCATCATACAGCCGAATGTGCTGGTCTATAAAAGAGGAAATATTAAATCAATGAAAGACATCAAAAACTTAGTCACTTAGCTACATTGTATATGTTTGATGACGTATCTGCATACATTAAGAATACCATTAACCTACAACCAAACTAACCTTGGCATGCTGAAAGGAACACGGTGCCATCACTTGAATATCTACCGCAAAATAACTTCTCTCGACACTGGGCTTTTGTCTCCATTTTGTTAGGGATAAAGCTAAACAAAACAAAAAGCAATCATATCATGAAAAAAGAAAGTGAGCAAAAGGCAGTGTATCACTACGCTTGTCCCGAAAAATGCCTTATGAAGGACTAATATGGCAATAATTGGACTTGAAAAGGGTAGTATTTAGTAATGAGTATTGAATTTGTATTTTTTAATTACAAGCTCTAATAATGCTTTGCTAATTTAGTGAACAATGTACATTCTATTGTTTTCTTGACAGTAGCACCATGATGCTACCCAAATATTGAAAGTTTTTTTTGTCAGTTTTTACTTGTTTACACAATACTAAACTGTCATTGGCAAAAATATTATATATTCCTTTTCCTCTTGGAAATTATTTTTGTTAAATCATAACAAAAGGCACTGAACAGGGGGCCAGAGAATTCCATTGGCTACTTTCATACTACAGGAAACAACATGAAAATACAAGCAAAAGAACTTCGTAGCTGTTGAATTTCGCCCGCCCCCCCCCCCCCCCCCCTACAGATTGCAAACACCTGGTGATTTCAATCATTACATGTTTCTGGGAAACTGCCCACCTACCCCTCCCCTAAGCCAACATTATCACTTACTTCTCACTTAGGGCAAAATGTTGGCTTAGGGGAGGGGTAGGTGTTCAGTTTCCCACACAAAAAAAATGATCAGTGATTTCAAACCTTAGTTACAGCTCTTACAGCATAGTATACCTGTAACTGTAACAGAAATAAAAATAATGATAAATAATATTATTAAATACATGTATTCATGTCAGGGACTTACTTGGCATAAGCAGCTGCCTTGTCACCTTGAGAAAAGTTTTGTCTTCGGCAAAGAGAACTTTCCCTCTACAAGTTAAAATAAATGTTGTACAGTGAGCTGAGTTAATTATTAAGTTTCACTCTTGAGACCCTATAATGCATATTTTATGGGTCAAAATGAAGTTCAGGTTAAAATTTTTTAACAAAGGTTGATTCTCAGTTTTCATTCTTCTCTAGTTATTCATGAGTTAGGGCTAGGAGACAAAGGAAACTGAGAATCAACCAAGGTTAAAAATTTTGACCTGAATTTAATTTTGCCTGTAACATATATACTGAATGATATACTGTCAAGGGACAGAGGGAAGTGTCCAGGTCGCAGAGGTACCCGTATCATAGAGGCTGGAAATGAATGAACTTTTACATCTTTAGGACATGCAAACGAGGCTGCAGTATGTCAGATATGCAATGGTAACAGGACTGAGTGGAGTCCAATTCGGTCTGTAATCATTACGAGTGATTTGTTTAATCACGAGTATGATTAAAGACCGAATTGGACGACACGAAGTTCTGTTACCAGTTAATCATAACTTTAACAAAATTTGTAATATATATAATAGGCTATTTTTTTAAATCAAAACACAAGAAATTCGAAATTTTGTTTTGCTAGCAGTGAAAAAAAAAGCCATTTAAGCGCACGCGTGATGGCGCGTACTGTCCAATTACTTAGGCATGATGCGTACTGTACTATTAAACTGTCCAATTAAGGCTGAAATCAGGGCAGTTGATAGCCAATCAGATTTGACAATTTTGTTATAGTTATGATTAGGCAAAATAGCGGCCTTGTATAATAAGAATATTATTCTTAATTTCACTTTCATTGAAATCATGTTGTGCATTCTCATTAGGATGCTCTGCACCCACCTACCAGCTTTCTTGCTAGCTGAAGATATATGGTTACTAAACAACAAGTTCCTGTCAATAAACAATTAGAATGCCTAAAAGATTAAGCTCATCCATTGGCTGTACTATGAAAACAATGTTAGAACATCAGTCAAAAGTAAATTTACATTACCTACCATGCGAAGTCTTGAACAAATATTCTGATTATTTGATAGGGTATTACTAAATCCCTGGCCACTTGAGAGCATGGTATCCTGTTTAAACATACTTTCCTATAAGTGAAAAGGGACACATTAATATAGCACCTCTTCTCTGATGTATCCTATAAACCAATTTTTTGCGTATATTTAATTTTTCCACCCTGGCCCAGTGGTCCTGATGTATGTTCAAAAATGCAGTCAATATACATTGTAAAGCTGCGATTAATGAGACATAGGTCCTTGTCTCATAAAATCCAGACTGCACATTAACTGCACTAATGTTATAAGTTCAAAAATGTAAAATGTATAAACCACAGCTAATGTTGTACTTACATCAACAGACAATGTACTTGGGTTGGGATCAACTGTTGACAGATATACATGTAAACAGTAAATTAAGTGGAGGAATATATCATAAATCCTCCATCAACCCCCACTGACCATGCTTTTAGAATTTGAGGTTACTGCTTAAAAGAACCCACTCACTCCTACAAATTTTGGTGAAAAACGCAAGTAGTCAAGCCATTTTCTGGTCACTGCCTGGGGCTAAAAACAACAAAAACCTATCAAAACCTAGTTTCCAAGATGAACCCAATCTGGCTTTTGTTCTTGATACTAAATTAGAGCTCCCACTGGGCCTTGCCTGTCATCTTGTTTCTTTAGACAAGGAACTTTAAACCACTTTGTCTTTCTTCACCCAGGTGTATATTTTTATTGGTACCAGCAACACACTGCTGGGAAAGAAAACCCTGCGATGGACTAGCATCCCGTCTAGGGGAGAGTACCAATACTTCTTGGCATGCTTCATGCTAAAGAAACTGGGATGAGCTTTGGCCATTTGGGCCTTTGGCTTGTGTGACATTTTTCATGGAGTAAGGTAAAACTTTGAAAGTCTGTTGGTTTAAAATTGACATTACCCTCTCAATTTTTCCCTTTCACTTGGCTGACCTCCTTGCTTCTTTCACGCACTTTTCCTGCCCTGTCTTCTTTTTGTTGGCCATAATTTTTGTCTTCAAGTAAGAAATTATTTTAAGGAGCTGCAGTTGTTTGGTGGAACAAGTGATTTATTGCTTTATTACATCCATTTTGAAATCACTGGCGATTCCTGCAATCTGATTGGCTCTCAGCAGTGTGATTTATTCACAAGTCACCCAATTTTTTGTTCTAAATCATATCTGTTCAAAATTGTGTCAGTTATGTTCTAAATTGCACCATTTCTGTTTTAAATTGCACCATTTTTGCTCTATATCGCATTACTTCTGTTTTGTACAAAATGAGATGTACATGTAAAAGCCTTTTTGTTTCCGCTTTTCAACAAACCAGTGAATTGGTCATTAAAATATTGGTACTGACTGAATCTATAGACACTCTGATAAGGGACGCTGGGGTGGCATCCACCTGCAAACTCTAAGCCTGCATGGACAATAGAGCAGACTCGGCAGCCAAGCAACTAACTCAGCAGAGGCCACTTGAATGAATGAATGATGAAATATGATTTTGCTCTCAACGTACCTGGAGGACTGGGAACATCACAGCAGGGAAAATCATCCCCAAAATCATCATCATCATCACTGTCACTTGACGATAGCCCATGAATCAAGTGTATTCCACCTCCACCCTCAGCTGTGGCTCTGACAAGACGAGCCTGGCCACTAAGCAAAAAAACAAGATAAGGTCAGTGATATAAACACTCATACAAATATTAAAGGGTAGTTCCCTGTGTACCTGCCTTCTTCATTATTTTATCCCTGACACCTCTCTAAAATCAATTCACTTAATTCCATTTCCAATGGTGTCTGACTTTGACAGACAGTTGACTGTATTTACAGGGCTGTCATTAAGAGGTGGGAGGCGGCTACTATGAGCATGGCACCCGACTACTTTCGAAGAAAAATAGAAGAAAAATCAAACCAAAAGAAAGCCCTAGCTGTTTGATTTCCTGTCTACTTTTTGCATTTGCCTGGCAACTTAAATCTTAGTCACAACCCTGGCTAAATAATTAATCTGTGCCTGTATTTAGCACACCTGTGATACCACACAAATTTTAGACTAGATGGCAAAAATCCCCAAAGTCTGAGATCTGAGAGTCGTTTGGGCAAAAAAGGAGGGAGAGCTTGCAGTCACATTCCAGGCATTTGAATTCTGCACCCAGTACCCCACGTGGTTCCCTGTCACCTGAGCTGTAAGATTTTGGCCAATCAGCACAGAGCAGAAATGAGCCACAGGACAGGGTATGGTTTTTGACCTCTCTCCTAAACAGAGTTTAAGATTTTGTGGAGTCTGTCCTAAACAGGGCATATAATTTCTTGTGAGTCTATTATCACGGTATTGCCTGCACAAGTGATTTGATTTTGCTAGATAAATTTTTTTGTACTCCAAGTATACAACAGCAACGACTATAACGTGAATTAATTTGCTCTATTGCAATTATTGCAATTAAATGGCTTTAAAACAAGAGGGTGAGCCTTTTGTCCTTTGTTCTAAACAGAGTAATAAGATTGAGGGTGTTGTCCTAAACAGGGTATGAATTTTTGGAATAACTTTTGTCGTAAACAGGGTCAGGGTTTCAATCACTGAGCCACTCACCTATACCCCAAATACTGGTCAAGTATTCCCCTGGGTAGGCTACATCATATTCTAATAGTATACCCTGATAAAACAGTTCTTCTAGGCCAGTTTTTCGAAGGCCGATTAGCGCTTAACCCAGGGTTAAATTTAACCCGGGTTTCTTTTTCTATTGTTCAAAAGCATTTTCTCGGATAATTTTCTCTGTTATTTTTAAGAGCATCCAATCATCAACTTGTTGACAGAAAGAATTAAACTGAGTTTTCTTTTTAAGCTTTCAAATCTTTCAAATCTTTCAAATCAAGTTTTGCACTAACCCTGGGTTATCTTAACCCAGCTTTGAACAACCCGGCCTGGAATGATAAAAATGAAAAATATCCAAGCTACTCTCAAAGTACTAGACATTGGTTTGACAGAGACTTTGCAATAGATGGAAATTAAGCGAGTGGGGTGTTGAATACTGGGGTGACAGCAAAAAGGGTGCTTGATGAAAGTGGTAAATGGGGGTAAATTTCACAGGGTATTACAAAATCATACTTCACTTTAAAGAGATAATAAAGTCATTGAACAGAGTACCAATATTTGTTGTTTTTGTTCCATTGTGGATCCATAACATTAGAAAGTTACTACATAAGTCAGCTGGTATGTTGATATGAATATTGTTGTTATATGCTAATGAAGGGGACACAAAAGGTACATGTGCACCAAAATGCTATGGTTTGCAACTTGGTTTGTACCTTTTTCATTGTTTTCTGAATAAGCATATATTATAACAATCGTCCTTAGCACATTGCAGTCGACCTAGGAAAAACGTATTGTATGATAAAGCCATTTTCATTATTATCTCATCTTCCATAACACACCATGTTTGCCACCCAAAATTTTGCAAAAGCATTGTCTTCCAATTTCTCTTGGGACGAATGTAACTACCCAGGAGAAATGAAAAAACAAAGGCTATGCAAAATTTTGCGGGGTAAACATGGCGTATTATAGGAGATGTGCAAACGGCAAATTTGTTTATTTTGTGATGACCTTAAAATTAAACGAATGTCACGCAACTGTTAACTGGAACGTATGGGTGCTGCATAAACAACTAGGAACACCTGGGAGCGGGACCCCCTTTTGCGTACTAAAAACTGCTGGAAGATTACGACTCTCGCTGCTACGCAATTCAAGCTCGACTATTTGTGGGCTATTTGTAGCAAGAAGAAAGACTCTGGTCTTCTCCAAAACTCTTCTTTGTTTTGATACGTTATAAGACCAACGTGGAAGCCCACTGCAACAAAGGTACATCAATAAAGAAATGAATCCTACTTTTAAGGACACCGTTTACCTTACCTGCGGAGCAGAAAAGCCAGAACGCTTACTAGATCCGATTCATTGTCGCTTTCAGTGTCTTCACTGAGCGCAGAATTTGCGCCCTCGCGCTGCGAAATTGAGGTGCGTTCTCTATCGCCACCCGAACGACGAGTATGCCTGCTACCCATAATGAGGTACGAAGGAGAGAAAAACTCTCAAATTCTCGGCAAAAAGCGAGTTTCGATCACATTTCTTGCATAATGACCATGCACTAAGCTCAAATTCCTTGATCTCAGTTGTTGTTAGAAAACCTAGCCTCACTTTCAAGTCGTTTGGCGCGAGGAGACTGGACGCTGTTAACACGAAAATCCAACATGGCGAATCGGTCGATTTCCAAAAGACCTACAAATAAATGGTCGATTGACTTGACTAGTCGGTGAGATCGTGAACATTATTTGAAGTAATCATTTCTCTGTTATATGTTCTAACGTTCTTGTGCGATTTTGTCTCGTTAGACCGCGGTATATACAGCTTGTTCAACAGAGTGATTTGCCTTCTCCACCTGGATTTTTCAAAAAAGAACACCCGTCCCAGCATGCGGTGGGTATCTTGATAAAAGTTAACTCTTTAGTGAGAAATTAAGCTAAATCTTGTGCGTTTGGAATCAAAGATCTGAGAAGAAGTGAACTTTGTGAGAATTAAGAAGGAGTTTTTGTTAATTTTAAATGTAACTGTCTCCATTGCGTTTTTGTTTTTACAGGAGTCACGAGAAGCAAACAGCACTCATTTAGTAGCCAAGGTATTTCTTTTCTTAGACCGTAAAAAACTCTCCCTTTTCTCGATAATTAGAAGGTTCATAAGGTTGTTCAATTGACGAAATCAATAATATAATATTATTCAACCTGACTGTAAGGTTACACAGGTTTCAAAATGTCAGCTGGCAGGAGGCCAAGGCTGCCTAGCCTGCTATTTTCAAGCATCATCATGGAGCTGAAATGGTACTCAGTCAAGTCGACCAAACATCATCTTGCCTAAAGTTTTGTCCATTAGGCCATTTGCACGTTGGTATCTTTTTTACATTTAATCCCAGGGAGGTTTGAGACAACAAAAGCTCTGAATACAGTGGATATAACTGTGTTCAAGTGATGTACAGCTGTAAAAAGAAGAGATGAGTGATGTCACAAAAATTTCAATTTTTGAAATTTATGGGATGGGTTGGTATGTTCAGAAAGATCAAGATGAAAAAAGCCCCCTTGCCAAAAATCAGCCTATTGGAGATTGGTGAGGAGATATAAGCACCCATTTGCTCTGATGACTCCTTACAAATCATCCTAAAATTGGCTTGGATCTAGCCATGGCCATTCTTGCCATCTGTAGCAAAAGATGTCAGGAAACAGTTTCAGTGACTACCGTAAATATAATCTTAATAGGCTGATTTAGCAACAGAAAAGGAACGTCAGTTGATGATGGTGCATGCAAATTAAACAACTGGCTTGACCAATGGCAGAGCGGCAAATTGGGCACTGGAAGTCATGTTTAGACCTTTCCACGCACTTTCCCGTTGTCAAGTGACGTTCCTGTCCTGATGCTAAATCAGCCTATTAAATCAACAAAACTGGACCTTTATTTTGTGATTCCATTGATGCAAGGACATGTTTTAGCTTTTTACGATGATGGCAAATAGCATAACATAGCCCCTTTAGGATCCAGCTGTGTGGGCCTCCTTGGCTTGTGCGTGCATTTGTATGAAGTCAGGGCAAAATGATGCAGATGCATTAGTTCTGAGATTTTCTCATTGAATATTTGCTCTTATTTTCAGAAATCATGGGATATTGCACTTGGACCATTCAAACAGATTCCAATGAATCTATTCATCATGTACATGGCTGGTAATTCCATCTCCATATTTCCAATCATGATGGTTGGGATGATGTTCCTCAGGCCTGTCAAGGCTCTCCTAGCCATCAAATCAAGTGAGTGGTCTATGAATGCCAGATTGTAGGCCCTGTCAGGGGAAAATTCCCACAAGGGACATGGCCTCAAAACAGTGACATAGAACAGCAGAAATGGCCACAAATGACACAAAGATGGGTTGAAACTGTGACAGCGACAGAGAAAAGCGCAAATACTAACACTAGTAAATACTGACAGTGACATGGTTTCCTCCTCAATACACAAAATGACTGGTTTTGAAATTCAGACCAGTGACATGCATACCCAACCCCCCCCCCCCCCCCCCTCAAAGACAAGAAAAAAGACTCTCTTATAGCCTTTTAATAACCCTTTATTGACCATCTTGTTTGGCCAAGATGGCTGGATATTAGCCTCTATCCTTTCCTCATTTATCAATATTGGTCAATACTAATTATTATCATGCCATTTTGGTTTCATGCTTAATCTGTGGTGCATATACATATATCCCAGAAGCCTGTAGAAGGATGACTAACTTCATGGCTGTGCCTTTTACATGTACAGTTAAACCTCATTGATACGGATACTTAGGGGGCCACAGAGAGTGTCAGTATTAACAGGCTTTCTGGTTAAGCGAGTTGAATTTAGAGAAAATGTAAGGGCTTTCTTTCCTGAGGGACAAGGAAAATTGTCCGTGATATTGAGGTGTTTGTAAAGTAGGGTTTGACTAAATGAAACTACAAGGGCCAACAATGTTGTCATTGTACTTTGCAGCTTTTGTATCCATAGAGGGAGAGCATGATCGTGCCATGCAGCAGAAGTTCTTTTATCTCCTTGGAAACCTGTCCTTAGTTGCATTAGCACTGTATAAATGCCACTCAATGGGGCTATTACCGACTGCCACATCAGACTGGCTGGCATTTATGGAGCACAAGGCGGTAAGAACACTGTACATTTTTCTCTCTTTTAAAATTTTGCGAGGCTATGTTCACACGGGGCCAGATTCATTTTTGACCACAGTCTACGTTCACACAGCACTGTTAAATATGTTTTCTCTGTTCACACAGAACTATGAACAGTTAGGCATCTAAATTTTTGTACAGTTAATGTGAAGGGAACACCTATATGCACAAATTTTCAATCGGTCAAAAATCTGTCTGGTTCCGTGTGAACCTAGCGTGACATTCTTATTTGGTTCTTTTGCAGAGACTTGAGTTTAGTGGTGGTGGATTCATTCTTTAGTATCCAGCCAACATTAACAAAATGAGATGTTCTTTGACCATTTGTATCTTCTTACATGTGACAGTCAAAGAGATTTTTATGCACTCAAAGGGAGCAGAGCAAACTAACATTTAGGTAAATGCTAAGTATGGCATAGAACAAAGGACAAGAGAGTTGAGAGTAAGAAACAGTTTCCTACTACTCTTTCTACCTTTTTCCATTGCCTTAGGATTGTCACACAGGCAGGTGTTCTTTGTGTGAGTGAGCAGGGGGAATGGGGATTTGCCTTGCTCACTTCTCCGTAAAAACTCAAGTAACAATCCTGAGGGACTGCTAGCAGTCTAGCTAAAAGGAGATTGGTAGCCATACATTAAAATCTCAAAACAAGATTCTCAGAGTTGTTTCATTTAGTGATTTTCTTTTAATATAGCCCACAAAGAAAACTTCCAAGTGTACAAATTTATGTAAGTAAATCTCAGCAAGTGGCCAACATTGGTACTGTAGGTAACAGTGTCCTGTTACCCTTTGATGACTTGGATTTTGTAATGTTGCCCGCTCAGAGACTTTTGGCTGAAAACAGTTTGTTAGAGTCATGTCTTGTGACCTCAAAGTAACTAATGAGAGCACATGCTGTTGGAGAAAAAAAAAAAGCTAGTATATAAAATGAATGTACAATGAATGTAAATGCTCATTTCTTTTTGCCCAGACTTTCTCTGGGTTCAGTGTTGAATGACATATAATAAAAACAGCTTAAATAAAGTGTATGTACTTGTAAATAATCTAACTGTACTTCGTCAACCTGTGGAACATCTGTCTTAAGTAAATAATAAAGTGAATGCTTATCATTTCTTTACTCTTTGATTGTTGGGATCTTCAAACAAAGTTCTGATGTACAGGTGGTTGACTGTACAAAGTCCTGCTAACTGTCTACAAAGGTGGCACCCCTAAAATATGACCAGATAGGTCATGAAAACTTAATGGGATGAAATAGCGACTAGGCTGAAGATTCTTCACTCATTTTATAGTTTTTCTTTTTAGTCACAGTAGATTGAGAGTACATTGTAAATTTTAATATTCCACTCATCATGTGTGACTCTGAGGAAAGAAGGATGACTGCTCATGGTCTACACTTATTTTTTCTTTGACAATTTCTACATAACATTAAAGGTGAAAAAATTTAGAAATACCTTGTGGGCTGGTATTACATCAAAGATAAACTGTAACATCCTTTTACAACATCAGACAAAATAATGTATTTCATGTGCAATATTCAAATTGCAAACTCTTAACAAAGTATGAGAAGATTCATTTACAGTAAATAATTTATTCATTGTCAACTGGGATGGAAAGGTAGAAAAAAGGGTAAGTCTGCAGGAGGTGACTAAAATATTTAAAAGGGATCTGTAAGGTGGTGGAAAGGTCAAGATGTATTATACCCCTGGGGGGCACTCAAGGGAAGTTTGGGTAGAGCTGTGCCACTGAGACCTTCAAACCCTGATCCTGTTTAAGACAAAAACCATTGCGAGTTTGCTACCCTAACTCAGATGAGACCTTTTTTCATGACCCTTATTCAGTTCATTTTGCATAAATTGTAAAACTGACAACTCCCTCCTTATCCTCCTATTACTCTGCCCAGTTCATCTTTCAGAGTAACTGAGACTTTCAAAGTTCATCATGGACATTTTTCTTGCAGTTGCATTTGGCCTCTCTATCACTGGGTTGCTTTATATGTTCCATGTCTGGGTGCCTCTTGGGTGTGGTTACCTGCCGTTTAGCATACTCCTTAAAAAGCGACCAGTGGTAGCAGTATATCTGATCGGCAAGCAGACTGCTTCTTGCAAACTCTTTCCCTGCTTGTGCTATTTTCTGCGCTTTTTCATCATTGTCCATGGCCCATTTTAACTTTTCTTCTAAATCACTTAGATCCCTCTTGAAAGGCACGTAATGTACCCAAGGCTGAAGGTCCTTGTAAAAATGTTCATAATATGGTGACTTTTGTTTTAAGACCAGTGCATCACCTGCTAGTAAGTACGGTAGTCTGTAGGCAGCCACTGTCCCATCAATATTGATCTGGTATTTCCACTTAAAGAAGTCAAAGAATGATATATGCTTTGCTTTGGGACCATACTTGCTCTCGTCATATTTGAAGAAAAAGAAGTTTGTGAGTGCTGCATCATAGAGCTCTGGGTTTTTTCGTGCCATTACCACCAGCTGGAGTCTCTCTTCCCTGCTATCGCGTCCACGCCAAAAAGCCTTGTTTATCTTGTCAGCCCACTTTGGGCCTGTATTTGACTGAACAGACAGCATGTCCAAAGAAACCCTTCCCATAGTCTCCAGCATGGACTCTGTGAGGTCATACGTTGGCATGACAATGTCTAAAGTGTCATCTGAGCCACACCATGAAAGTATAGGAATAGGATTGGACTTCTGTTTTACAAGGGGCCAGTCACCAAGATTCACAAAAAACTCCATGTCGGGGAGCACAACTTTTCTTGCAAGAGACAAAAGAATATTATCCATGAACATTGAAAATCCCACATGCTGGCCATATGTCTTTCTATACACCTGGTTATTAATAATTGAATAATGGCAGAGCGCATTGTGGGTTCCAAAGCGTTTCACAGCGTCCTTAGCTAACTCCCTTAGATTTATTTTAGGAAAAGGAGAAAGATCCTCTCGTATTTGTGAGTATTCCCCTGAACAATTCATGGTTTTCTCCCACACTTCCTCATTAGTTTCGGGGCAGAAACAAGTCTCGTGATACACTCCTCCTTGTAATTTGTATGGCGACTTGGCAACGCTTTTTCCCTTGTGGGTGATCTCTATAACAAGGTCTGGATATGACGCGAAGAGACGGTAGCGAATGATGAATGAACCATCGTTTCGGTCCAGAGTTTGCACCCATGCTCTTACTCGACTGTCACTTGAAGATGTAATTCTTATTTGAAAAGTATCTTGACCCGGGGACTCGGTGAAATTGTTCTTGCTTTTATCGACAGCTTGCACGAAGAAATATCTTGCAGGTAGAGTTTTTCTTGCATCGAGTCCCGGGCCCCATACAAGTGAATTCTTTGCGCTAACTTCCTTTGCCTGACACAGGGGACTACTCAGAAAGATAACTATCCATAGAATGTAACGCTTCATTTCATTCCCCATTGTTGAAGACATAAAAGCTCAGCTGTTCATGGAGCAAGTGAGTAAAACTGACAAATATAACGGGCCAACGAGGAAACGACAGCAAATACCGGGCAAACTAGTCACCAGTCTCTTATTGGTGGTGTCACAGGTTACCCAACCTCAAAAAAGTTCCTTTGTTTATGTGAATTAAATCAAATAATTTTATAGTTGTATTAATTCTATTTTCGTTTTTGAGGGACTTGTTGCAGACCACTCTTCTGAATACAATTCATAGTGAACTTTTCCATTTAAAAATTGAAAAAAAAAAAGAAAGCAGCCCCAATGAAAACATCTATTCATGACTATTCTTACAATAATATTGTTAATGGTCTGAATGCCAGCGGGTCTAAAGTACAGGTCACCATGATACAGATAAATGAATAGCGTTAAAATTGTCTCCTAGCCCTAATCTCTTTACAAAATGCTCTGTTAGATTGAGGGGAATCTGTATGGTGTGGTAATTTATCAATGAAGCAGTGACCTGTGACCTGTACTTTAGACTCGGCTTGCGAATGCTCCACAAATAGTTGAAGAACTGTGGTCTACAAATCTGTGCCAGAGTCCAAATTTTCAAAGTAATTCACTCTCTCAATGAAAAGGGGTGCAGGTAAGAAATAGGTTAGAGCCATTGTATTCCAAGGCAGGGGATCTCTACCTGAAAAGCTGACCTTTTGAGCTTTGTGGCATAACGCTTTAATTGTTAACACCCTACCTAGCTTCCTTTAGCCTGAGTAGCATGTGCCAGTATTGTTAGGACAAAGGGAGAAATTTTGAGGATGTCTGTGCTATATAAAACCTAACCAAAAAAATTAACTGGTGCCAGCGACGCAGGCTGTGATTCCTTACAAATGGTATGATTAAATAAATGGGTTTCCAAACCCAATCAAATGGTACTAGTGAGTATCATTTTGGAAAAATCTAGAAGTTTATCCAAAAGAACTATTTTATTAAACCAGTATGAGCAATACAATTAATAAATATTTTAATTACTTAGGTACATCTGTTTAATCATATTATTTTAGCATTCAAAACACATCAGGGTTTCTTAGATAAACCCAGGATAGTGACGTCTTCAAAGCAGCACTGAGATCCTTGTTCTGAATCCCCAACAGAATTAAAGATGTTACTTAAGTGCGTTTCAAATTTCCCTTTAACCTGGTTGGCCAAACAATCAATGTTTTTTTTTCAAGCCAATCATGGTGCATACTCCAATCATGGTACACAGGTGGGGTCCCAGAACAAGGATTTCCAAATTGGCTTGCAGACGTACAGCTGTACTTAACCAGAGGTTTTAAAGTTTCATCTGTGGTGCAGTCTACATTAGCTTAACACAAAGCAAAACGTGAGAGTGCCCCTGCCATTTGTTGACACCCTTTTACTCTTGTGTACTATGAAGATAAACATCATGGTTTTTACAATGTGGTGGCTGACAACATACACAGTCCTTGCTCTTTTCCTTTTGTATCAGTTTGAAGAACAAGAAACTTTGCCCTAAGTACTTACGGTACAGTCAAATATTGCTTATAGACCATTGGGACTGGCACTAGGTTTCCATTTTAGCGAGGGGCCTGCCTTATAAAGAGTCAAAGAAAAGGACTGAATGGCACATGATTAACATGCACCTTAGCCATCAGCCATTTGCTATCTTTTGAGTTTTCGCATCAATGAAATTCCAAAAATATTGCTCCACAACCCGGTTGTTCAAACATTGGATAGCGCTATCCACTGGATAAAAATCTTTCCAGTGGATAATGCAGTTTTGGTTTCCCTAATACTTGTATCCACTGGATAGTGACCTATCTGGTGGATAGTGTTATCCAACATTTGAACAGCCGGGGCCAAGAGTGAGTACAGTGAAACCTCCATTAAGCAGACACCTTCGGGACCTACCCAAGCGTCCGCTTCATAGAGGTTTTCAAAATTGTGCAATGTTTGTTAATGAATAACATTCAATGGTTACTCTGTACTGTGATAAAGTTCCATGTTGTTAAGAAAGCTAAGGAAGCTGCGCTGTACTTTTTGCAAGACTTTAAGGTGAACGTTGATCGCGGATGACAATCATACGGCCGGATATCGGTCTAATTTATAGTTTTTGACAGCTAAATGTAACAGATTTATCTTTCAATTAATAATCGACTACAGTAGGTATTTCAAGGACATAACCCAATACTACTATTGTCAATTCAGTCCGGTGTCCGCTTAATGGAGGTTTTTAACAATAGAAATTACTGCATACAATTTATTTTAATGTCCACATCTGCTTAATAGAGGTGTCCGCTGAATAGGGTTAATTATAAAGGGAAATATAAGACGGTAATTTCGTGACCTGGCTTAGTGTCCGCTTAATAGAGGGGGATCTGCTTAAAAGAGGTTTCACTCTATACTTAGGCATTGCAACTGTTTCCTGTTGTCTGTTGCTATGGAAGGCAAGGATAAACACGGATTGTAATTAGAAAAAAGCACTAAAAGAGATTAATATTATAGTTAGTGCTCCCTGAAGAAATTTTGTGTGTGGGGAAATGACTTCAGTACAGAGTTGACCTGAAAAAGTAATATCCTTGTGAAATAACCCCTTCAGGAGTAGCCTGAGAAAACAGTCAACATTTCGCCACGCCACCAACAGTTTTCCAGAAATTCCCTATTGATGATGTGTCACTACCCAGATCTGGGTAGTGATTCTGATTGGTTGAAGCAAATTTCACCAGTCATCAGTATGGAATTTCTTCCCTTGTTTCTCAGACTTCATTTTGCAGGGAAACCGTTGGTGGCGTCGCAAAATGTCGTCTGTTTTCTCAGGCTACTTTAGGAGATTTCAATAACAGACAGTTGACTGTACAATCCTACAATGTGTACAATTAATAATAAGGCCAATCAGACACACCCACACTAATTAGGATTACAGACTGGTTGATAAAATGGCAACACTACATTATTTGACTATGTTATGGTTCTTGACTAAGTTTTGAGACTAAACACTAAAGACAAAAACTGCTCATAGTTGATGGTTATCCATCCATTCCGATTTGTGTCAAAGCCTTGGAAAGCATTTGTCAACATCTAGAAAAGGAAGCAAAAGAAGATGATTTCAATAAACTTGCATAAATTTCAAATCTGGGTAGTAAATGGGATACACTGCTAGTCTTTTCCATTTAAAGAAAATAATACTCAAGTTTCCACTAGACACTAAGTAGGTCTTAAGCAGACAAAGCTCAAGTCAACCTATGGAAAAAATTCTTATCATGCCAAACTGTCAAATTTCATTAAAACAACTTAGTGATAAAGACTTTTTTCTTTGGTTTGCCGCAAGACAGTTACTAACAGAAACCTAGAAAAAAATGAGATTGAGAGGCCTTAAGATCACTATAAATTATTGCTGCAGTGATGTTTTTGCTTAATTTGCAAAGGTAACATTGCAACACCTCATGTTTCTCTGTGAAAGAATGATTGGAGACGTGGCACAAGAGAGTGAAAACTTCCTATTTGTCACTTCCCTTTTGCAGATAAGGATTTGCTGAAGACAAACACAAGGAGAAGTTTGGTGGAATACAGTGAAAAGTTGAATTTGATGTGGTCCTCCTCATGCAAGATATTGCTTGCTTTTCTATCACCAAAACACAGGTTCTTGACCCCAAAAAACATCCTAGTTTTTTTGGCAGGTTATGCTTATTATAGACTTAAGATGTCACCTAAGCAAGCAAGTCGTGTTTGAAAGAGACTAAAGAATGACTTAGTCCCTTTGAGTTTGCTGCTCCTAATTCGGAAATTCCACATAAAGAGGAATAAGGTAGGCCCTCAGCAGCTAGTTATTCATGTGGTACAAAAACCTCCATGCTTTAGAGCAAGGGATGCATTGGCAGAAAAAGAAAGAGCTTGCATTGTTTAAAATGGTAATAGGCCTTTTGCAATAGTAAGTCACATGGTCAACTTTCTGTAAACATGAAAACAGTTCGCTTTTGGAAAATTGTGTTAGCAGGAACTGTCAACAAGGATATCAGCTTTAATTCATACTAATTTTCATACATTTTTTTAAATGAAAAATGGGGTTAAAATATTTTATTGTCAAGCAAACTTGCACGATTTCCATAAGTCAGAGGATTAGAATGATTCTACACTGCCACACTAACCTGGATAACAACACAGCACTGAATGAAGTCATCAAAATTGACTACTCCACGTCCACTTCTGTCAAACTTCCTTATCAGAATACCATAGAATCTCTCTGACAATCTATAACCTGTAAATATGCAAAGTTTTGCAGCGACGAATAATGCCACTTTGTACCACAAGACTGCTAAAGACAGTCGTCAAGAAGTCAGTCAAAATTTGAAAAAAATGGCTTTTTCCCTGAGAAACAGGTACATGTAATTGTACAGAACAGCTGCCCCCAAAAACTGTCAGTTGACCATCAGCCAGTAGTTAACTAACAATAAATAAAAAATATAAATTGGCAAATAGTGAAATAAACAGGAGAGCACAAATGAACGGTACAACACCATGAAGCCTTGTAATTCTTAATTTGTTCTTGATTTTAGCATGTATTTTTGCTTAAAAACAATAAAGACCTATTAAGGATAGATCTTCTTTTGCCGAATACTGTCACCCAAAAGGATTAAAAACAGCATAACGAAGGGCTAGATGATATACTGCAGTAACACACATTAAAATATACATTGCTGATAGAAATACCACTTAAAAAAACCTTAATACCACATTACCATAATTAACCCAAATAGCAAATGTCAGTCAATACCAAAATTTGACAGTTTAGCCCTTTCAAGAAACCCATTTAGGAGTGACTAACATTTCATTTCTCCTTCTGGTAGCACACAAAGGTCATGAGAATTTTTAAAGGGCATGATCAACAATGGAAAGGTCTTGATTGTTATACAAATTCTCCTCACCAGTACCACAGGAAATGTAGGGAGAACAACTGGGAGAATATGTACTCTGATATCATAGTTTATAAGCCTGGCAAATAAAGCACCCACTAAAGGTGAAGAAGCAGGGAGATTGTTTTTACCACCAAATGCACTTAATTGGTGAACATTACCGGGTAGTGGACAATCATTTTCAAGCATCCCATTTTACTTACCAAAACTTGTCAAAGCTACAAAAGGAAAAGAATAATGTTTCAGATTAACAAGGCAAGAAATGTTAAATCACATTCACTTTGACTAACATAGTCATAAGTATTAAATAAAAAAATTTGTGTTCAAAAAGATTGTCAGAAACAATCATAGAATGATGTAGTAACAGTTAGCAACTTTTGGCAGTTTTTTCACTCGGGTTAATTTGTTACACAATAACATACAACTGCTGCATGTGTATGCAGAATGGAAGTTATTTAAAAGTTTGGTGTCACAACCCCTATTAACTAACCTTAAGCTAATAGAATCAAGTGCTTTTGTAACAAACTGACTGATAAACAAATATTTATTGATTTTGCACTTTTAATCCAAACTGAATCATGAAAAGATTTGTGTTTTTTGCCACTAAACATTTTTCTGGTACCAAAGATGGCTTTGAAGAAATGGAATAAAATTTCCATTTGGATATATTCCGTCCACAAAAACAGGATTGCGTTTTCAGAAATGCACTTGCTGCAGTAAACTTTCCACCAGAACGACCCAAAAGGTCATGTTCCTTTTATTTTCTCACCGGATTTTCTAGAAAGCTTTTTGTAAATGGTAAACAACCCATCTTTCACAAGGGTTTGTGAGATATATACCTTTATCATATGTAGTACTGAATATGATGATGGTAGGATGGAAAGCTTACTAAGGTAGCATTCCCTGATAATATTGTTATGGTTAAGTTTAAAAGAACTGGTTAACACCTGTTTGCAGCTCTCTCTTGTCAATGGTTCCTGAATTATCTTTGTCGTAACTTCTAAAAGTGGTCTGCCAATCTGTTATGTACTTCCAAAGTGATGAAAACTCATTGAAGGTGATAGTTCCATTATTGTCTCTATCAAACATTCCTGGAAAACAACACTAACTTAGACATTGACTGTAAACAACCAAAGAACAGAAGAAAGGTTACATTTCAACAGGTGTTTCAGTCCAATGAAAAATGAACACATCTCTATCAGTGAGCTCCAAAGAAGTCTGGAACAAAAACATTCTTCAATGAATAATTTTGTGCAAAATGAAGGGTTTAACAAAAAGAATTTGGAAACTGGAGTGCTGTTCTTGACCAGTGTTTGTTTGCCAGCTGGAGGCAGTACAGCAAAAATTGGACTCCCAAGAGACTGATAATTTTTTTTTGACAAACTGACAAGCAGCTTACCAATCAGGAACTTTCATTTCACTGAAACTGAAATTCAAAACACAATAAAACCTCCTTGGTTGAATGGTCATCCTTTCCCCCCTCTCTGGCCCAATCTCTCCTCCTTTTTACCATTTATAATATTATTTGTGCTGCATAATTTTATTTTTTTGCTTGCCAAGCAATGCCCTGAGGAAAAAAAGATGATGACTGCTCTGCTCACGGTCTAGCCACACTGGGGATATCAAATGCCCATGTGAGAGTGGAAATGCCTGAAACTGACTCAGCCATTGGCATGGCACAGTACGTTTAATTATTATTATTATTATTATTATTATTATTATTATTATTATTTATTATTATTATTATTTTTGCTTTGGCACAAAACTAGTGTAGTGTCTTGACTCTAAATTACAGCATTTCAAAAAAGCTGGAGTTTTTTACTACAGATTTAATATTTTCTTTTTCCTCATAACTTATAAGCTTAAAAATGACTTTTGATGCAGAAAACGAGACATTCCTGCATCAACTGCTGTGAGCAGGTGCCAAACCAGAAAGTTCAAACACAAACCTATCATAAGTCGCACAGTTTCCGGATTAAAAGGTGTCCATGTTCCTGTTGATAAACAAGACGGAGGATCGATGAGATTGCTATTTTCAAAAAAAGTGACATAAAACGCCAAGGTTAGAAAGTCAAGCTTATCAACATGATCGTACCATTTGACAAGGCCTGTTGAAGTTCGTTTGTAGATATCGCTCCACTTCGGTCTTTATCCACCCTACAAGTGCCACATTAATGGTCTAATATCATAGGTGACGAATTACTCCTTAATTTTGGCGCGAAATTTCAGCGTTAATTTGTAATTTCACATGTGAAATTACCAAATTGCCATGGCAACCTGCCGTAGGTCTCCGTTTCAAGATGGCGACGAAGTTTTAAAATGTCTTGAATGAAGATGTCAGGGCATAAAAAGACGCTTTAGAAAACCTGAACACACGAAAGAGCACATGAAGAAGGATTCTTAGAGGTATGTTGTCGAAAAATTCTGAAAACTTAAGCCAAATTTCATTTCTAAACGTTGAGAGAGTGAAGTTCACGATCGATTGATACGATCCAGGATAAACAAGTCAAAAATCCTCGATTGCTAACGTAATTCGTCACCCATGATATTAATAGGTAATCAAATGGTATACTCGTGAAATTAGGGAATAATTTCACTTGCGTTTTGTCCAAATCCTAATAATTTCCCTCGCCTAAAGGCTCGGGAAATTATAAGGATTTGGACAAAACGCGCGTGAAATTATTCCCTAATTTCACTCGTCACCATTTGATTACACATACAAATAACATATGAGTTATTCTACTTCAACAAATGAGGACTTTAGCTTTACCTTTGGAAAATGTTCCACAAGAAATTTGGATCGTGCTGTTGATGAGGAGGATGTTGACCATAGTACGCCATGATTCGAAATACACAGCAAATGCGCGGCTGCTTAGGCTACAAAAATATTCTTAGGAGAGGTAGGTTGCTGGTTTACAAAACATTTTCAACGGAGAAAACGTTTGAAAAACCAACAACAAAAATTATCTAGACTGTGTATCTTAAAGTTTCACATTGATAATCAAATCATCATTTTATTGATGTGATGTGTTTTAGAAGCGTGAAAAAATATTTTTAGAAATTTTTCCCCCACACCTCCCCTGAGCCTCGCCTCGATGAGGAAGAGAGATTTGGCGTGCGACAGTACATTCTGGTATTTTTGGATGATGCCTGAAATAGACATGAAGTATAGCACACTATTGAATGATTTCAAATCGTAATGGCTGGCAGAGGTCCGACTGCAGATAGAAATTTCCTTTGGAGCATCTTTGCCAAGTAAGTAGAGTCTGTAGATATGATAGCCCGAAAAAAATTATGTAGCTTAAATCCGTGTAATACACGGATATGAGCCTACTTTTGGAATGTATTCAGTCATTTGGAAAGTGAATTTCAGCAGAATCTGTTTAAGAAGTCTATTTCTGGAGCACTCAGACATAGAAATGTCAGAACAATGAGAACAGTAAATCTGATTGCTTGAAAACTTCCTTGTCAAATAAACTGAAGCTTATATTAGCTTTAGGTCATCATCTATAAAGCAGAACTAAGTTTATATATCAGATAGTAAATGGTTCTGGCATTTTTGATATTGAATTGCTTAGCATCAAATTGTTGCAGACGTCTCAACCTCTGGGCACCAGAACCTGGCTGACAGATCGACCTTAAAAAACTGGAGATTGATTTACCTGTAGTAACAAATACAACCAAATCTTATTTAGTAGCTTGTCAGGCTAGCTCTCTCCAGTTATATCAACGTGACCGGCCTGTTCACCCAATCAGCTTGTTCACTCGATAGACTGAAAAGCGAATGCAATCACAGGTGGCCCAAACTCACGTTTTGAGGAAAGGGCGCGAACTAATTGACATGCCATAATGAGTGACGTGTGACCTTTTTGCTGGATGCGCCAGTGTCAACACAAGCAGACCACCCTCTGTTTGTGTGACTGTTGTTGTTATTGAAATCAGCATCGGTCTTTTGTACTAAATAGAAGAAATACAGGTGAACATTATAGTGGCTACAATTCACTCCAAAATACGGATTTGAACTGAAATGTTCAAAGGTAGTTCGAGCAAAAAGCTAACTTATATAGTCCTCTGTCATGTTTATTCACCATCTCCAGCTGTTTAACCCTGGAGATTTTGCCAAAAACACTTTTTGAAGCTAGTCAAGCAGTTTTCTGCATGGTCACTGTTGTGCCATAAAGAGCTAAAACTTACTACAAAGCCATTTACATGTCGTACACTTCGCTTCCTTCTGATCCAGATGTAAAATATTAGCTTGCAAAGTTCAGGCATGTGCAGAAAACAAAATTTCGAGACAGTTTTTGGGTTTAAAAGTGACACAGTACTGTCTTAACTTTTACTTTTCACTTTCTCTTGCCTCTTTTTTTTCCTCTTGCTTGGTGTTTAGTAGGCTTCATTTTGGTGGGAAACGTTTTTAGGAAAGCTTTTAGGATCTTAGGATTAGATGAAAGGAAAGGTAGGTGGGTAGTGGAACAAGATTTTCATGGAAATTTTTAGGTCAATGTTACATGGTTTTTTGCCTTTTTCTCTGGTGTCCTTGTCTGAATTATGCTCATTCTGGTATGGTTTGAAAGATTCACAAGCACAAGTTAGTGGACAAAGTTATCCTTGACCATAAAAACTGATGATGTCACAAGCAGTAGAAAGGACTTGGAGCCGCACAGGTGATTTTGGGCAGCTCTGGGGCGAACAGATTGAAATGTTTTTTTTTTGAGATGATTATTTTGCCCCTGGCAGGTAGAACTATAGAAGGAGACAAGACAGGCAGCAATCAGCTGCCAGCAAATTTCGCAGCTCAGAAATACCAGTATCTGATCGATGAGGCTAGATATAACTTCATACCCTCACTGAAGCTCAGCTCCATCCTTCCAAAATTTACTTAGAAAAGCGATCCTGAAGTTGCAAGACCAGCTTTCTTTCATTTCTTTTACTCATTCCTCTCATTTTTGCTTTGTCGTGCGAGACCTCTGCTAGGGAAATAGACTTTGTATGAGAAATACAATACTGAGATCTGCGAGCGGTGCAAAATGTTGAATCTAAACTTCTGTTCAAGGAAATGAATAAAAAAATCATTCGCTGTGATGTATACCACTGTGTTTTGGTGTTTGTCCATTATTTCAATGGATTTTTAGGCTGAATTGCATAAGCACCGTAACTCCCTTTATTGTACACATTGGTCATTGCAATCTGGCAGGGTCCTGCACCAGTTGCAACAAAAAGGCCATATTTTCACTGATATTCAAATCTTGTGCAATTTTCTTCAGCTCCAAACCAGGAAAGGAACCTCCCCTTCCTCTGTGCGAGATCAGCTCATAAAATGCTTCATCATTTGCCCTTCAAATCAAGCCAGTTGTGCCCATCTGGCTTTCCTCCAGTGCCAGTGTTCAAACGCCTTTGCACCTACCAACTAATTTGCATTTGAAATTGGAAACCACGCCAGGGTGACAATTGACACTTACATGATGAGTGCAAGGGTGCGGCAGTGGGTGTAGCAGCACGTATGATAACGGGTCATTTTTGACCTTGTGCCCATTGTGTAAGTGTCAATTGTCATCCTGGCCTGTAATAATGCAACTCCGAGCATCCAGAAAAAGGTCACATCTCTCCTATGGCATGTAAATTACTTTACACTCTTTCCTCATAGCATGAATTTGGGCTGCCTGTGATGCAGATTTGATGGCTGGATATCCTGTGGCCTGGAACCAAACTGGTGGGGATGTGGAAATTTTCAGGGTGGGATAATTAACTGTGCAACTTATGAAGTTACATACTTATTACCAATTTTCAAGCGTTACAAACTTGCATTTTAATGGTTTTTTGCAGAATTGACAAAGACAGGAATGGCCGTATAACTGCTGATGAACTGCAACATGCATTATCAAATGGTAAAGGGAATGTCAGGGGCACCCAATGACTGTTTCCTGTAAAATATCTGTTTGGAGAAGCAAATATTGCCTTAGAATTTTCTTTTGCTTGAGGACAGCTAAAAATTTCTAGATGAACTTTCCATTCAAGTACAAGTTTTGAAGCTTATCTAATAACTTCCCTATGATTTTCTGAAGTTTAATTTTTCCTATTTTACTACCCAGGTTACATTATTTTTCTTAGAAAAAGGAAACCTAAAATTTTCAGATTCTAACATGTGATGGAGAGAGGAATCAGAAAAATTCTCACTTTTGTAAACATTAAATTGCACCTAAAATGTTTGGAAAAATAATACTGAACCCTTGTAATTTCTAAAAGACTTAACTTCCCCCAGGATGACCGAAGAGATAAAAATTTTGTACCGCCACTTAGAATGCATTTCTAGAGATCTAAAAGTACTCTGCATAGCCTAAAAAGTGTTTTCAGCGTATTTGGAGGAAACCGTTGTTGGGTGCCCCTGGAATGTCAGCATTTCAGATAAGCATTAGTTCCTGGAAACTGGAGACGACTTCAAGAGACCCTCTTGGAACTGGGATCAATGAAATTATTTAAATTATTAACTAACTCAGAGATATGTCCCCCTCATAGAGAGGGGCAGAAAATAATTACAAATGGCAGGGACCAATAATTAACTGATAGCCAGAGGGGGTGTTTACATGACACCAGGGCAACTTTCGCCCCGTAGCGAGTTCACTCCGGTTCCCTCTCATGGCTTTATATTCGTTTACATGATGCCACCCTAATTTAATTTCATGCTGGCGCGAGTCACCCCTGCGTGAGTTCACCCTGGTTCTTGTACCGGGGCGAGAATTTCACTCCGGTACAAAATCTCGCAACGGTATCATGTTAACACAAAACGACCACCCGTTTCGGTGTGACATCGGTCTCCCGGACCGGCAGACTGGAACGGGTACCGCATGCGTAAAGTTCACAATTTGGAATCACACGTGCATTTTATCAACATGAAGTGTACCTCAAATAACAAGATGTGAAATAACCCAGTCATCATGTAAACGCGATACAAAACGTCGGTATGAAACTCACGCCGGTGCGAGTTTTCTCATGTAAACACCCCCTGAGAAAACAGCCGACATTTCTTGATGCAACCAATGGTTTCCCCACAAAATGATGTCTGAGAAATGATGGCAGAAATTCCATACTGATGATGTGACACTACCCAGATCCAGGCAGTGCTTCTGATTGGATGAAGCAAATTTTCAACCAATCAGGAGCATTACATAGATCTGAGTAGTGACTGACATGTCATCATCATGAAATTTCTGCAATTGTTTCTCAGAAGTCATTTAGCTGGGAAACCATGAGTGCTGGCTTCACAAAATGTCAGCTGTTTTCTTATACTGAGGTGCCATTAAATTGCATATCACTCTAAATCCTCCAACAAAAGAGTGGACTTTCTTAGGGGAGCAAGCAAAGATGACTTCCATTATATTAAAGGAGGTGAAGCTGAGATGTTTCTTGAACAACACAGTTCCCAGCCCTGCTCTTAGGGTGTCACCACCCATGCATTCCAATATTCTAAGGATTTTCTTCTTTAGAGAGCTTGGATCATTCTGTTAATGTAGTCACTAATCACCTTTTGGCTGGAGCATCGTTTTTTATTTTGATAGTCCATCAGTGGTAGGGGCCACCTGTAAAAGGGAGAATTAACCACTAAACCGGTCTGAGAAATTTCATATGCTCATGATTTCTAGGTGATAGAAATAATTTATTGTCGATATTTTGTCTTGACAGGATCTTGGACACCTTTTAATCCAGAGACTGTACGTCTCATGATTGGTATGTTTTTTGGAACATTTTTTGCAAACCTACCTGATTTAGGTAGGTTTTCATTGATCTTTGTCGCATCAAAAACTGAGATAAACATTTTTTTCTTTTCCAGGCATGTTTGATCGTGATAACTCAGGCACAATTGAGTTTAATGAATTCTTTGCCTTGTGGCAGTATGTGACTGACTGGCAGAAAACATTCAGGAGTTATGATAGAGACAATTCTGGAACAATTGATAGACATGAACTGAAAACAGGTATTAATATAATATTGAAATGTTGTTAAGCATTTGATAGCTCTTTAAACATGATCGACCCCCTACAGAATTAATAATTTAAATATTTACCTCTAAGTTGAAAGAGGCCATATACCTCAACTTTCTGGAAGCCAGCTGTTTAATTAATTTAAACCAAATAATATTTTGTCCTGAACTTCCAGAAAATTATACCTGCCAACTTTCACGCCTTAGGCGTGAGTCTCATGCCTGCGGGTTGAAAACTTCAATCTCACACCGGCTCGCGCTTGCAGGCCAATTTCTCACTCCTGATTGAAAAATGTGAGTTGTTGCCGTCTTGCATGACACAATTTCCAAAAATATGTTAACTCAGACCCATGTAAGGAACGAAAACCATGTGTAAAATGAGTAAATGACAATACCTTCCTCGCGATCTCTGATTTTGTGGATAAGCGTTTTCTCAATAACTTCACCTTTGGCAGACTTCAGAAGTCTTCGGAAGACTTTGGACGTCTTTGGAAGACTTTGGACTTCTTCGGGAATCTTCGGAAATGATCGTGTCGTCTTCAAAAATCCCAGCACTCCCAGGATAAAAATCTCACGCTTATATCTCAGAAAAAGTTGGCAGATATAGAAAATGTCCATAGCTCGCCCAGAAGGGATGAGAAATTCCAAGGGGAGGGGGTCCCTGCTTCGGCAGGGGAGGTGAGGGAGTTAAAGTATGAGAAAGGGTACTGGAAAATCTATCATTTAAAAGGGCCTTTGTTTTGATCATAACAACCCTTATTAGTTCTAGTTTATGACAGTTATCATTATTGCCTGGTAATAAATTTAATCCTCAGTTTTAATTTCTCATATATTTTACTTTCTCCAAAACATTTGTAGCCCTTACAAACTTTGGTAAGTTATCCAGTTTTTTTTTCTTTTTCCAAAAATACATTGTAAATATTTTTATTGAAGCCTCTTGAATTACAGTAAGCATTTGACTCATGTTAAGAAATTATCAGAAACCCAGGCTTAGAAAACATGTTAATTCCATGCAGAATTAATTAATCTTATTGAAGCCTCTTGAATTACAGTAAGCACTGACCCATGTTAAAAAATGATCAGAAACCCAGGCTTAGAAGACATGTTAATTCCACACATTAAAAGCCAGTTACAAATAACAGTAAAGCATCACCTGAAGCAAAACTGGAACATTGGAACTGCTTAACAACAACTATCCAATTCCAAATAAGTTTTGATCCATCTTTTTCCAAAATTTGTCTTCTGGCATGGTTTTCAGAATGTACAAAAAATTAATTCATTTATATACTGCTGACAATAACAAGTCATAGTTGGTTTGTTTATGTCCCCGAAATGTTTCTTCAAAAAACACACCAGAGTGAAAACTTTGCTGTCAAGGCAGACAATAATAAGAGTTAAAGTTTTTATCTAATAAGAAAAAAACCGTTTTTGACTTGCAGGTTACAGGCTATCAGACAAAATGTACACAATGCTTATTACGAAGTTTGATAAAAGTGGTGTGGGTGCTATCTTGTTTGATGACTTTATACAGTGCTGTGTTGTGCTACAGGTACGAAAACATCCAGTCAGCAGAGCTTCTTATAATAGTCTTATACTTCTTTTATTTTATTTTTATAGCTTCACCAACATAAATACATAAGGGTAATCAAACAAAATAACAAAGAAAAAGTGGCAGCACTAAAACAAGGAATCTGGAATTGGAATCTGGAGACAGAATCACGGAAACGGAATACGGAATCCAATATCAATGATGGAAAATTAAAGAATTTCACATTGCATAATTTAGTACAACCCTAAGAGAATTTGTTTTAGTTTTCTTGGCAGTTCCCTTAAATATATTCTTGTTATTGTGTCTTGATAAGGTTTGTCGTAGTGTGGGTTATTGCACTGCAAGGCCGATGAAAGTAATTTTACGATTAATTTTTAATCACGAGTCTATGGGTTGGATAATACAGTTAAATATTGCCTTTGTAGCTAAATGTCAAGAATAGTAGTAGTTGGCCTCAGACCACACCACGTGATTGTCTCCAAACTGAGTGCCCGACCTGTGACGTGACCACAGTTCCGGTGTTTTAGCAATAAGTTTAACTTTTTCGCCAAGCTGAATACTGATGGAATACTGGTGTACCAGTACCTTAATTGAGTTTACATTGACGTCCGTATTTTTGTTGAAAAGGCTTATTAAATATGGCTCATTATTTTGATGTAATTAGTTGCGGAATCAAGCAAATGCATGCACAATTCTCTCTTCTCTTTGGACTCCACAATGCCATGGTTCTCTTGAGTAAGTTGTGTTGATAAATAAAACTGAACACTGTTGAAGACAACCCAGAAAAGACACTCAGGAAAACTTGACAGCAATGCCTTTCAGTTATATAAACGATGCCTCTGTCAATTTAAACGAAGTCTGTCTCCATGTAACTTACCTTTTTCTTAAGGAACTAGTTTTTGTCAGTGACATTTTTCTCCTCGCTTTGCTGCTCCATGAGAATTTGCATTCATTGACGAAAGTGGTATCAAGAGTCTTTTCACCGGAATTGACTCCTCTTGTGATACAGCAGTCTCCTCTACTCAGCTAATTTATTATTTTTGTCTTTTTTATCTGTTTATTTATTTTGTTGTCATTGCTAATATATATTTTTTTCAAATCAATTGCTTGGAGCCTTCTTTTACGGATTCTGTATTCGGTTTCCGTTTCCGTTTCCGTGATTCCGTTTCTGTTTCCGCATTCCTGATTCCATGTTTTAGTGCTGCTGAGAAAAAGTGGCAGCGGGCCCAGACTTCTAGTGTCAGTAATGCCTATTAATTTCATACAATGTACATGATGACATCTGACCTGTTGTTAAACAGATATCATTATGATATAATCATTAGAGGGTAAAGAGGCTATATATCAGAAAAGTGGACTTGTTGTCATCTGGAGGCCCACGTTCAACTTCTTTCCCTTGCTTGTAATAGACAATATTGAATTCTTGGGATACTTAACCTCGTTGTGTCAAAGTATTTGTAGAATTTATTTTTTTACGAGATTTGCTCGGTTCCACTATAGCCTTTCTGCTAATAACTGCCAAGGGTGAATTACCGGTGATAGTAAAGATTAATTTAGTTTGTGTTTTGTTTGGTGTAATGTATTAACCTGCGGTAGCATTCAGTTAGATTATTTTTGACAAATTTGTACTTTTGAAAACACCATGTTTAGATTCTGACGAATTCCTTCAGAGGCCGTGATTTTAATATGAATGGCTGGATAACGATAGGCTATGAAGATTTTCTCTCTATGGTGTTCATGCTGAACCTTGGAATGTGACATTTATTTGATTATAAGGTACAACAATGGCACAATTTGTAACAAGTCTAGGATGGAAGTGTGTAGAATTTGGATTAATTTATGAGTAGTTAGAAATAATTAAGAGCAGTGACTTTTTGACCTTTTAAATGCACGATTACAAAGGTGTTAGCCTCATAAAAATGGGAATGAGATTGATAAAAGTGTTAAGTAATATTTTGTAGGAGAAGGCTACAGAGAAACTTTGTGCAAGTAGAAGTGTAATATTATTATAAATTAGTTATTGAATAGATGTAATGTTTCAACCAAGCATTGCTAGGAAATGTTTAAGAAATCTTAATAGGGCAAGAACAGGGAGTCTCCTGAACACATTCCAAAGCTTTCTGTTCAGTGTCAACAAAACATGGATCAGATCAAATCGTGTAACCTTATCCCTAACCTTAATGTTGTCATTTAGTGCTTAAGAGTTATCATGCACCAGTTTCAATAAAATGTGAAGTGGGCAACTGGTTTGAGTAGAGTAACCCACTGTGTTAAGGGGGTTTGAACAATCTAAGGAATTATTCTATACTTCAACAGATACGGGAAAAAGTTGACAACTTCTCAAAGCCATGCACACCTGCCTGTGCTTACTGAAAGCATCAATAATACTTTAATTTATTGATTATTGCTTATGAGTTCTTGAATGTCTGTATATATCAGTAAACAAGAAAATTATATTATGGAAATTTTAAAATAAATTATGTTTATTCATCAATATTATTGGTAACCATTGTTTTGTGTCTTGTCTGAACATTCTTAATTTTACCAATTCAAAAGACCCCCACCCCCGTCAAAAATCATGTTAGCAACTCTATGAGCCCACAATTTGCTACCTCAACTTCCTTGGCAATGAACCTATTTCTCTATCATTATCCAAAGTCAAACCTTTTGTGTGGTGGGGGTGCTACGTGCTCGCAATTTTCTGAACTTACTGCCTTGACTGTCAGTCCAAATATTTGTGGTCTTTTTTTGTTAACTCCAGTTCACTCATCTGGCAGACATGTCTCTGATACTTCATTATTAAGGCAAGTGCAAGTCATGACAAAAATTTGCAGTTAAAAAATTATAACTGCTACTGGTATGGACTAAAAAAAATGATGACAATCACAGACCGACTCAATATGCAAATTTGTAAGTGGTAAATATTCAAAATAAAAAACAACAACAACAATAAACTTCGATAAACCTTGATACTGATAGCGTTACTACTTGTAAAGACAAAAAGAAAAACAACAACAAATGTGAAGGCTATAATAGTGATAAAGATGGATGAAGGTAATGGTTGTACAAGTCACAGGCAACCCACATGATGCTGGAGTTAGATTCTGCCTTTAAAGCACCTTTTAAAGATCACAAAAAGACAGTATAGATCCCCTACATGGATTGTAAGTTCATGGCAAGGTTATACACCTAGCTCCAGTTGCTTTAACAATTGGAGCTAAGGGTAAAAAAATTGGTTGGCCTTAGGTTTTCTGAAGTTTACAGAAAATAATTTTTCCATGTTCAACACGTTTGTTTGTTCAAAGATATGATCATATGATTATAAAATAAAGTATATTTGGGTAAACAAAGATGCTATCATTGGGCCTAATTTTCATTCCCCAGTAACTCACACTGCACTAAAAATGCTCCCATTGGGTCCCCCTTAAAAGTAACATTTTCCGGGGGGAATCGCCTGGATAACTCAACTGCCAGCAGGGAATACTCAAGTACTATCATGCCACCTTGATATCTACTTTCAGCACCCTTTCATGTAATTTTTTTTACTTCTTGACCATTGAAAACTTTTAAACCAGGCTACTTAGACACTGAGCTGTTTCTATATAACATTAAAAGCAACACTTCAATTCAGGATTCAACTTGTTTCTTCAGAGGTTTATTACCATGAATCTCATTCAAGTCCTTATCTCTGAACAGGTTCTTATTTTCTGGGGAAAAAATGGTAGCTATGAGTATTTACTGGTATTCAGCTTATTCCTTATAATTTATAAAATCTGCATACCAAATTATTATAATTTATATATAATCACCATGAAAAGAGGGACTGAGGCACTGACCACATGAATTTTGAAGTCCTTTTGCCCAAGTGTACAGAATTTATTAGAAAATCAGAACCTGTTTCAGGTTTTAGGCTAAACAGGTTCTTGTATAGTGAGGGCCTCATACTGGCAAAGGAACAGGTTGTCTATGACAACAACAAACCTGCAACTCGAGTTGCTGGATCTGTGACAAATATGATTATCTGAATTAGTTAAAACTCATGAACAAAACAAACTTAATATCATTTATTATCTACATGCTCAAAGTTAACTTCTAATCTTGCCTCAGTTAAAACAAAGCAGCAAACTGATCCAAACAATTTGGGGACATATATTATGTTTTAAGGCAAACATTTGTTTGCTCTTTTTATGAAGGCCTTCTTTCCTACTTTTTTCACCCACCATAAGGATGAGTTTGTTGCTTCACAACCCAAAGGAAGCTTTTCCCCTTGTTCATGAAGTAAGATATAATTTATATGTGGAAAATGATAAATTTAAAAGAGTAGGTAGTATATTAACCTTTGACCCCAAAGGAAAAAGTGTTTCTCGAAGGGCATCAATAGGGTTAACTGTTTAGCATGGAACCGGTCATTTCAATACAAGGTCGTTTCGATACAAGTCGTTTTGAAATGAACTCAAGCAGTGAAATTGCACAAAAATTTTGTTCACTTCAAGTAGAGTTTGTGCGTGAACAAGAAAAACATTTTGGTTAAATATTCTTTGTTCTTTAGGCCAAGGACGTGGAACTATTTACACTTCGACTGAATATGCTTGTATCGAAACCACCACTGACCTTTACCATAATAATAAGAACAATTTTGACTGTATGATGTAACCATATTAATAACAAAATACAGCCTTGTGCCTAGGTGTTCTCGGCACGGTCAATCCTGGACTCTACTGTGAGCTGTGACATCACCAAGAGAGACTTGCCCACTTTTTCCCAGATTTCGCGTGGACAACGGGTCAAGAGAGAATGCCTAGGGACTAGGCTGAACAAAATACAACTGATTGCCATTTAAAAAGCAGTAGCATATAGAAATCGAATAAATT
The DNA here is from genome assembly GCA_038088405.1 of Porites divaricata. NCBI lineage: Eukaryota > Metazoa > Cnidaria > Anthozoa > Scleractinia > Poritidae > Porites > Porites divaricata. The sequence continues at coordinate 24,919,212 of JBBMOI010000006.1, read as the reverse complement.
TGGAAGTCAATTTCTGGGAAGAATATCAATTAAAAAAAACATTTTGGGGGTTTCAAAAAATCGTTCAAACTCTAATTCCATTTTGGAAAACAACTTTGAATAGGGGGGGGGGGGGGGGAGGGGGCTTACTTTTTCTGTTTACAAGGGACGGTAGTATTGCCCAAAACTTAAAAAAAATGGAACTGTCTCAACAGGTTTGTGGAAGGGCAAGCTGTAAACTGACTTCATATACCCCACTGCTACCCTCTATACTGTTCCAAATTTTTACTTATTACCATACTTATTCAGTTACACGCTGTATTTATTAAATTTTTGTATTTCCAATGGGGCATTTTATTCGAGGAAGGCATTTATTTCAAAACCACAGACAATGATTACAATGAATCATTTGTAAATGTTACATAAAACAGAGAGCCGTTTAATTTATCTTATCACTTTTCACTGAGAGAGAAACATAATATTGTTTGGATGGTGCAATGTACACTCTGAGATTAAAAAACTCCTTACAATTCTCAAATAAATGCCACATTCTTCTGATTCGTGTGACATTTATTCCAGAACAGCATTTAATTAAGTAATAATACTGTATGTAATTTATGCACAGTGCCCAAGATTCCTGCTAAGTGGTTGTGTTGTCCTTACTATAGAAAAACATTGTCCTCCTTGGACGTTATTTTATTACTTGCAAATTAAAGTTAATTATTGGGTTATCATCCATTGTTTATCACAGTTAATAAATATTTAAAACGCCTGTTAAAAAGTCCTGCTTTTTACCATACTATTTTAAAATATTATAATGATCAAAATCTTTTTTGTTCAGCCTGCAAACAAAGCCAGGTGGCGACATGCTCAACTCTCACGAGTTTCTATAAAAATATTTTTTTAAAAATCTAAATAATAATTTTTAATTTATTTCTACGTAAATTTTTAAATTGCTATCTCCTTAGTCTCTAACTAAGGTGGCTGTTTTAACAGCCAGTGCGGCATATTCGTACTTGTTGAAGGTGACACAGAACTATAACCTGCAAACAGAAATACATTATTTAAATTACTGGCATAAAATAACAAAGATAGACACACACTGGCACTTGCTCTCAAGGACATTTTACACCATTCTTATCACAGTGGATCACTAGCATGCCCATGAATGTCCACCACTATACATACCCTCCATGTCCACCACTATACAACTTGGTCTTATTAATTGGGTGATAGTATAAATCCAGTGCGACCACAAGAACCAAGGCCACCGAGACAAAACTTTGAGACAAATTTTGAGTATAGCCAATCACATATAGAGATCAAATCACCGAAACTGCATCTCACTCGCTGGGAGCTGTTTGCCATGAAATGAGCGCTGTTGCCTTAAGGTCAGGTTGTTCAAATCTCTTTACTGCTCGCCTTGATTTTGGTCAACCCAGACATTGTCAAAATATTTTTCAGCTTGATGTATACAAACGTCACAATTCCTTATTTTTATCCTTTAAAAAAATGGTTTGCCTTGTATTTTGGACTGGCTCAGAGTACAATTATGCACAATTTCATTGTTTAGATCTCCACTTGTGGTTGGCCAATTTCAAAATTTGTCAAAATTTTGTCTGGGTCACCTTGGTCAGGGGTGGATCCAGGGTAGTTCAAGTGATTTCCAGAAATCACTCAAATGTTTTCAAACCTGCGTTTGTTACTCCTCAGGTTCTTTATTGTAAATCAAGAAATCAATTATCCTCGTTTTATTTTTTATTATGAAATTAAAAAAAATAGAAAAAAGTGTCCCATCTTGTTATTTCGTCAATCACACAGCACACCCGGTCCTTTTCGAGCGAATTTGACGAGTGTTACCCTGCTAGCAGAGGCTTTTCCCTTGTGTTTCTCAGCGTTGTACTGCCATTCTCTTCGCGGTTTTGGCTGCTCGCATTTTGTTTTGGTTGTTTCTGTGCCGAGGAAAAGACCTCTGCAGACACCCATTTGGGATTCCTGTTGAGCACGCGTATTAGATACCTCCAAGATCTAGGAGGTAATCACATGACTAAACCGGTTGTGGAACCGGTTTTATCGACTCATGCATCTTTTTTGTACTAGTTTGCAGTGCAAAAGTGAGCCCGCTATATCAACATGGCAAGTGCGTGTCTTTCCCGTGAAAGTTTCAACGACACTGTTGAAAAGGCTTTAGAAGCCCTTACAGATAGTTCAATCGAGTCTTTCACTAAATGTCAATCCAAATCTTTGTTTCATGTATTGAATGGCGAAGATACATTCGTCAGTTTACCAACGGGTCATGGGAAATCGTTGATATATCAACTAGCTCCATTGGTCTCCAAGCATCTTGGTCTCCTCAGTGAAGTGCCGATTGTACTCATTATTTCCCCGCTGAACGCTCTAATAGATGATCAGATAGCCTCAGTTACCAAGCTAGGAATTACAGCCTGTAAGCTCGATGCCTAGCTCATCTCTTGAAGGTACTGTCAGTTTGGCTGGTCATGAAATCCTCTTCACCAGCCCAGAAGTGCTAGAAACCAGAGGTGCGAGAAAGTTCGTTCGTATTACCGACACATGACCCAGAAATTCCATGGTAACCGCATTTTCATCTCGCGCATGCTCAACAGGAATCCCAAACGGCTGTCTGCAGAGGTCTTTTCCTCGGCACAGAAACAACCAAAACAAAACGCGGGCAGCCAAAACTGCGATGAGAATTGCAGTACAACACTGAGAAACACAAGGGAAAAGCCTCTGCTAGCAGGGTAACGAGTGTCCGTTTGCGCGGTTTCGTCCTTTGTCAATACTTCCGAGAACAATGTGAAAAAACTCATAGGCATGACCGGAGAAAGTTTTTCCCCGTGGGTAGGACTGTATGGTATATGGATCGTGTCACAAATCACTCAAAACCAAGTTCAATTGGTCAGAAACACTCACATTGTTTTGCGAACTACTCAAAGTCGGTTGTGATTGGCTATTCAGGCCGCAAACTACCGTGGAAACTACTGACAATCGTATATAAAGGGAGTCTCCCCCTGAAAGTCCTTTCGTTTGTTCTTGTTGATTTGCCGATTAGAGTTCATCGTTAACTTGCGAGGAAGACAAGATTTTGATTTATAAACCATGTTAGAGGCGATCCAGTCTGTCGGAAGGAGGACTGTTCTCATATTCGGACCAGGACAAGGTCAAGTTCATAGAGAATGTGTGGAAACCAGGTGAGCTATTCAGTTGACTTCCCAGTGTCAGTGGAATGTTCTAATTCTAACCACCATTTTGTGTGGAGCTGGCTGAAAAGATTTCCCTGTCTATAAAAGGGGGTAGTAGGCCTACACGACTTTTACCTCATGCCAAAATGCTGCTTATTCAAATAAAGATTTTTTCTTCTGCTGGGTAGATTATGCGCTGGAAGGTTCTACATTTTCACTGAGCAAATGTGATTTTAGCCACATGTTTCACACTGAGAGGTCATGACACACGTATTGATTTACTGTAGTTATTGTTTCTGGTCGGCAGGATTTGCCCTCTGATGCAAGTGCATTTTCTTTGACCTCATTTGAAGCGTAAAGCTTTTTTATTACGGCTGAATAAGGGTTCCAATGTTCTCCAAAGCGCCTTCTGGATCTGAATAACTAAGCAATTTTCTTTCGTCCGTGAGTGTAATGTTTTTCTGCAATGTTGTATCACGCTGGGCCCAGCTTGTTAGTTTTCTTTGCAGAATGTTAAATTATCATGGACAGTGATTTACAGATCCAAAATTGTAAGGATGAAGTGCAGCTTAACTGAAGCTACATCAACTTACTATGGAGAATTGAATTGACTCAGTAGTGTGAATAAGCTTTACAGTCTTTAAACTGTTTTGCTATTGCCACTTTGTGATGTTATTCTGCTTTGTCTGTGTAACTACTGTTTAAGACACAGAAATGAATTTTTGTACAGAATTATGCCTTTCTGAGGAGGTCTGTTTATGTGTCTGGATGGCTTGAGGTGCTCTCAGAATGTAGGAAAATTGCATTCTGAGAGCACTAAATTTCAAATTTTCTTGGGGGAGCATGCCCCCAAACCCCCCTAGTTAAGCTGGTGCAAATCACTCATGTAAAATCCTGGATCCACCCCTGATTGGTTCACATGGTTGCACTGTAAATTTGACTGGCTGAATGGGCAACCCCATTGTGTAGTTATCTAACTTAAAGACATGGCAACATTGTAGGCTCAATTTCCACTGCTCTCTAGATGTCTCGAGGAGAGACAGCTGGACACATGAGTGGGTGATGTCCGTGTCGTAAATTCAAAATTTAATTTGTGTGGCTACAAAATGCTGGAAATGGAAAATGCCATCAGACACAAAACACGTTTTTGTTTTTGCTTGGTGGCTTTCATTGTTTGTCCTCAAATTCAGCAGCAACATCTACTGAATTCAGAAATTACAGTTTGGAAAATAATTGACAATCCAGAACCGGATGATTAAATTACAAAAACACCCTCACCAATTACCAGCCGCTCTAATGCTTTTCGCTGTAAATGTTCTAAGGATTTTACGCTTAAAAGGCTCCAAATGAAAAGCAAGATCACACACCACATCAAATAATACCACTGCATCTGCTCAACCAAAATTGTTCATGCTACCTGCTCCATTTGTAAGCAAGCAACAATCTGACCAAAGGAAATCCACACTCAATAGAAAACTCCATGCATCCAGCCATCTTTTCAAGTAAGAGCACAGGCACCTTTCCTGAACAGCAGCTGGTAAAAGAGAGAAGTGTGACATCATGTTACCATGGTAGCAAAATTTCTGGATGTCAACAATCTTTCTTGACAGAGACAGCCATTTGCATTGTTGAAAGATGGATGAAAAGTATGGGCTATCGTTTTGTTCCTGAGCACAATCATGAACAGGGTCGAGAGTCAAATATTTATGAATTTATCAATTCTTTTCTGTAGGACCACCATATGTTGAGATCCACAAATTTTGCTGCCATGGCAACATGATGTAACGACTTCTCCTCTCTATAGACCTTTTTAGCTTGTTTGCTTTGTTTTCCCATTTCACAGCATGCGATGTTACCCCAGAGAACTGTTTTTTTCAAATGTCGTCCTAGATGCATGTGCATAATTTTGTAGGCATAATTTATAACAAGGGAAAAGGCAATAATTTCCCTTGAGAAGATCACATGTTCTGAACTGGGAAAACAAAATGTACAAGCTAAAAAGGTCTATCCAGCCTAGCAACATCACCAATTCACAGAAAAACCTAGACCAACAAACAAATTTCTCAGTAACTTTGTACTCACCACTGGTACATGTACCATAATGAGACTTACTGCTATGATAACTTGACATAGTCTCGTGCTGGTGTTGCCTCTGGCGATCCTGTAAACATTACCATAAGACATGAGCAATGATTGCAGTAAGATACCCCTTTCACTCCCTGAATAGTTGCCTTAGCAAAAAAGAAGTTCAAAAAGAGGTCTGAAATTCACAATAAAGAGACAAGGAACAAGAATAAGATGGACACTCCAGGGTACAGAATGGCTGCAGGCAAAGAACCTTCCATTATCAAGCAGTTTCCTTGTGGAATTCCTTACCCAAAAGGCTCACTGAGCTAACAAACCTTGCATAATTCATTACTATTAAAATTCTCCCCAAAAATTCATACAAATTTTCTGTTTTGAAAAGCCTTAGGAAATAGATGGTGCTGTGCAAAAGTTCTGTCCAAGAGATTTCATTTAACTCTTTGAGTCCCTATAGTAACCAACATCAATTTTCTCCTAACAATAATCAATAGGAGATCAAGAGGAAAGGTTATGAGAATTAATTACAATAATGTTCACGAGAGGGAAAATACTTTGATCTTTTATCTGATTCTCTCAACTAATTCTTTAAGAAATGTAAATGTATGGAGATCAGTCTGGAGAATTTGTATGTGGATATTGAGACATATAATATAACAACTTCATAATTTGGACTTGGAGTAAAATGCTACGAAGACAGTGTAGTACTCATGGGCAGTTATCAGCATTTCAGATGTGATCATTAGCAGATCTACGGGGGGGGGGGGGGGGGGAAGATGGGGGAGCCCTGGGAGTCTTGGCATCCTCCTTATTTTTAGGCCAACACGAAGCTCACAGACCTGACAAAAATTTCAAATTCTTTTCAAGCTACGGTAGGTCCCCCTCTTTTTTTAGCTTACTCGAAGATCTGAATTTACCACTAGCGACTGACTTAATTTTAACCCTCAAAGCCCCAGTACTGAAGAGTGATCAGCATCCAATTTCTCCCAACACTGACACTGCCTGATCAAACATATAGGTCATGAGAATGAATGAGATGATCACCATAGTGAAATATCTGGATGTTTGAATAAATTCTCTATGGCAGTAGAGATATTGTGCCTAATGGGTTAAGAATAAAAGCACAAGTTACCTTGCCACTATTAAGTTCAGTTATGGTTGTAAGAATCTGTTGCCTTTCACCCGCAGTTTCAACACCAAGTTCACTGAGATCTCTGTCAGTAAGTGTAAGGAATGCTTCCATATCAACCTTAACAATGACACAATAGATGTATTACCATAACATTAAACTAACTGAATTAAATCCATGGGGAATCAGTTACTTACAACAGCACTAGCTTCAGAAGAGCAGCGAGCAGCATGCAAAGAAAGTCCTGTCCGATAGCTCAGGGCAGGGTTAGAAAAAAAATTTTAACTTCACTTGTCCAATGGACAAGTGAGGTTCTAGTTGTACTTGTCCAAAGCTCAGGTCTAGTTGCCCCTGCATGTCAAGTTAAATCCAAGTTCTAATGATGCATGGTAATGGGTAAGAAGCATGAAACCGTTTATTGTTGGAACTCAGCTAAAACATACAGCATTTTAGGTGTCAATAAAGTACTCATACAAGTAATTGTATGCTTATATCCTGTGTTGTTGTTTGCATCGTGTACTACCCGGCAGGGGAAGATTTCTTCCCAAGATTCCTGAAACTTTCGAACATACGTTTGGGCTGTCACCATGTTTCTTCACAATCACCCCAGTGTCTTTTGCGGAAGGATTTCCTTTCCTCTTTGACTGCTTCACTGGGGCACCAAAATAGCCTGTTAGCTTCACAGAGCCAACATTTTTTACGAGCTAACAGTTACATAGAGGGTCTATTATAAATTAATTAAAGCAAAAGTCGATCCCCCCAAAGAGTCCCAGGCTGCTTTCAGTGCGCAATGAAATAAAATGGTGGATAGATTGTAGGTCACCTGCATCATCCAATCAGTGCTGTTCTCTTTTCATTTCTAACTTGTCAGTTACTTTCACGGAAAGCGACCTGTTCTACGCTTGCAGAAACCTGGCTGTATACTTATAGTGTTTCGCTGAAACATGTTAAATGCACCTTTTTATTTAAATGTATTTTCTGAGGATTTACTTGTCCAAAGGACAAGTAAGGTTGATGACCTCCCCTACTTGTCCACTGATCAAAACCACTTGTCTGGGGGCAAGTGGACACCGCTTTTGTATCACAGGGCAAGTGGATTTTGCAATCAGGCTAGTGGATTCTGTTCGGAACTTCCCACAAGAGATTATTATTATTATTATTATTATTATTATTATTATTATTATTATTATTATTATTATTGTCACATCCTTGATTTACCTCTTGTTCTTCAAATATTGGCTGGTACTTTTCCAAAGACAGCTTCTTAAGAATATTTTCAGGGTCATCTGCTGTGAAGAAGGTGAAAAAACAAAGTTCCTGATATCTGAAAAGCTGCAGTCACTAAAACCTAATAAGATTATCTAAACATGACACTATTTTGGATCTGTTTGAGTAAACATATGGACACATTTAAATGTTAACCCTTTACACCCCAAGATCAGATTTGAATTCTCATTTGTTGCCCCTATTCATTTCCTACGGAAGTAGTGGGGAGAAGTTGATAAAATATCAAGCAAATTCATCTTGTGTGATCATGTCCATAATTCTCACGACCACTCTTTTTCACAAAGCATTGATTTTACAAGGAGAAAATTGACGCTGATCACTCTTAGGGCTTAAAGGGTTAAGCGTCTGGAACACATCAGGGAGCTTAAGCAACCACAAAGGCGGGGGTGGTAGGCATTGAATCAGAAATGCCAACCTCAAAAATCAAACAAAAAATTCAATTGTTTACAATAATAAGAGACACAAAAATGTTGCCAGAAATTTAAGTATAGAAACCTTGAAATGGAATAAATTAATGTTTTATTTGATTTTAAGACTACAATTCTGGGCTATGCAGTACAGTGAGAGAAGCTAAAAAGATGTTATCCAGGAGATTGTAGTGACCCATACAAGAGACCAGGAGATTCACTACAAGGTATCCAGGAGGGTTGACATAATTAAATGTGGAAAGCCAAAAATAAAGATGTGCACTTTACATAAAAATGTTAAAATGGAGACTTCATATAAAACAATCACTCTTATAATTTGAATTCACTGATAAAAAAAAAAAGTGGAAAAAGAATAACAAACAGAAGCCATAAAAAATTAGAGATAATGAAATATTCAGCCTGAAACAAGCAAAAAAACATCAGCCACTCGAAACTCATCCACAAAAAAAATACCAATTCCACTTGATAAAAGACGACCCCTCAACAAAATATAGCCTCCCATGCGCGTGTTTTTAGGGGAGCTTGTTTTTCTAACAAAAATATACAAAAGTCACAATAAAAACTCAATTTGCATTTCCATAACATTCAGGGACACCTTCTATCCCTTGACCAACTTCTTTCCTCTTCCAAGATGCTTTAAATGTGTGCTTTAATTAGTTTCACATTTATTTATAATCAAACTATAGCTCTTAAACTCAACCCAACAACAACCAATAAAACTACAACTGTGATGCAGGACTTAATAGACTTGTCTAGGTAGCTGATCAGTGAAACAATCAGAGTAAAAATAGTCCTCTGAGAGGACATGTGCTTACTGGCAACAAATAGTCTGTACAGAAAAAAGGGCAATGACTAGCACCTATGGTCTGGAGGATAAATGATAAATTAAAGGCTGGTTTTCACTAGCGACTTCGGCAGCGTCGTAAGCAGAGCTGTAACAGCTGTAATATGTTGAGTCAAAAGAATCAGAATGTTTCCATTTTCTTACGACTCCGCTTATGACCTCATTGCTTACAATCTAGTGAAAACCAGATTGATGGAGTCAGAGTGGAACCTTGGACAAGCCAACCACAATGCATGTTTCCACACTTTGTGATTGGTTTCGTTCTTCCACTTCTGCTTGCAACTCCAACAACCTAGTTTTCACTTGATCATAAACAACAGAGTTGTAAGCAGAATCAGAGCACTGTTTTCACTAGATCAAAAAGTTCTATGCTTTTGATTATGACTCTGACTCTGACTCTGACTCCATCACTAGTGAAAACCAGCCTTAAAAGGATAAATACAGCCACAGTTATAACTTTTACAGATATGGTTTCTGGGACTATTGTAATTCCTTGCCAAGATTAAGCAAGCAAATGTTGTAAAGGAATTGCCATAAGATGCAATTTTAGAAATGCCAGTTGAGTTGAATTTATGCAAATTTGTGACATTTTTAGTTGAATATTTACATACTTTAGTAAAAATGACAGTTTTGTGTTTGCATTTTCCCACAGTGTGATTTTCAATGTTATATTTTAATACTAGCAAAAATTAAAAATATCCATTACCGGTACTTCTAAACTCAAACAACACGTAAAGCAATTACAAATGGATAGAAATAACAAAAAATTAATCTGGCTAAAGCAATTCTAAAATTATCATAAGTCAAAACAGAGCATGTTTTCTACAATATGATATTTTTAAAATAACCAAGCCTTGGCTCTGAAGGTTAGGCATCAACACCGTGCACTACGAGGACGAAAGAAATGTCCTTACAAACAGACTTATGCAAGCGTTGGCATAGAGTGTTACTAGCTATAAGCCTGTAAACACAATAATAAGTTTTAAACATTGTATATGTTGTAGTTAATTTTTTTATCTCAGGTACCCGTAATTTATATTTTTCCTTTGTTTCAACTTCATTAGCAACATTACCATACCCAAAAACAAAAGAAAAATGAAAAATTACATGAGATAGAAAATTAACGACAACAAATATATTGACTATGAAAATAATATTGTTTGGGAAACACATGACATGCCTACCTTCACTGAAGTCAAATGTGTTTTTACAAGAGTATCTACGGTGGGTATGAGATGTTAAGGTGCTGCTGGAACTATCTGACTGGCTTTGAAGTGAAGGGAAACTTGATTGTTTCTGCATGGGGGATGTCCAAGCAGGTGCAGAGTGTACTGATGTAGGAGTGGGTGAACGACTGAAATTAGCTTTTCCTGGCTTGTGCCATAAAGGGGATGATGGCCATGGACTGAACACTGATTCCACAGTGGGGCTTGTTGCTTTTATTGTCCTGATGAGAGTAAGAATAAAACCCACTGCTCACAAAAACAGTTTAACCAAGAGAGGGGCCTTATATAACAATAGTGCTTGCATTATGGAACAGCAGTGTACAGAAAACCATAGAACCAGAAGAAACAAACCAAACATTGCAGGCAGCATGCCAAGTGGTTTAGAACTGGACTTGTAATCTGGAGACCCTGAGTTAAAGTCCTTCCCTGACCACTAGCTGGCAGGCACGGATCCACACCAGTTTTCACCGTTTGAGGGAAATCAATCAGATTTTTCATAGTGAACGACCTCAATTTTCCAAGTTGCTCCATACCCACTACAACATGAAAACTGGCCTTGATGAAATAATCTACTGATTTGTAAGGCTTCATTTGAGGAGAATAGAACTGGTCAATATCCTGTCTAACTGACTCAGAAATCTAGGAAAGCAGACTTTAGAGAATTAAAATCTAAAAAAATGTCCCGGAGGGCACGCCCCGGACCCCCCAAGAAGCTTGCATCTTCCAGTGCTCATTTAGGAAATCTGTCAGTATGTATCCTGGATCTGTGCCTGGCTGGATTTCTCCTTAGTAGTTCTGAGTTCAAATCCAAAGTCACGCTTGAAAAGAGCCAACTGGTTTGCCTCCTACCAGTTGGGATTCTGAACTATATTATGTTCCATTTGAATTATTGGTTCATTATATCCCTGAAAAATCCCATAAGGGGAGAGAAGAAGAATATTGACTACTACTACTACACAGTAACTACTACTACTACTACTACTATTAGTAACTTAAGAGAACCTGAAAGAACCACAAGAACAAAAGAACAAAACGCAGCAAGAAATCCATCTTGAGTCATGACATTAGCTATGGGGCGACTATTACATCGGCAATGAGCATTTTCATTGGCGTTTAACCAGCACCAGATGGGTATTGTTTACCTTGAGCCAGAGTTGTTGGAAGTAGACGAGTGGAAGCTTGCAGTGGAATAAGACGACTCAGGACTTCCAGTAAAGTTTGTAATTTTCTTTAACGTTGGGGAAATTAATGGCCTGTCTGTTGGATATGCACTAACACTACTCTGCTCGAAAAACAAAAAAACAAGATTACAATAAATTATGGTGTATGTGGCAACAAGTCTGGCAATCTGGCATCATCACAAACTTCCTTGGGATAGTAGAGAAGCTAGTACATTCGCATAAGCACTAGAGCTATTATTTTGGTTAGTATACAGTTGTAAATGTTGATCAAGTCTGTGGATGAAATCCAATGCCTTCACAATAATATTAGTACTTCCACTTGGCAATGTTCATTACAGTAACTGTGTCAAACTGGTAAGTTTGAGACTTTTCGTGGCACTCATTTACCAAGTCATTATCCAATGTATTTTTATTCACTTATGTTTACATTCATTTTAAACATCATATTGGGACATTTGTTGTCATTATCATCATGCTAAAATATTTCCTCTGCTAAATATGTTAACAGATAACATCTTTAGCACAAAAAACCATGACAATGATGACAAGAAATTACTGTATTTATTCCTTTCAACTTCACCTTTTTAATGTACATTAATTTTAATCAATGTCCATACAACATTGAGAATTTAGGGCTCTTAAAAGCATCGCATCATACATTGCATTTTTGTCAATAAGTTTAAAATTTTAACTTGAATTTAATGGATGTTTTTTAACCACAAGTCTTACTATGAAGAAATCGCAACTAGAAACTTTCACGTAACTGGTAAACTCGTTTAATGTACTGAACTGTGAACCGAGTGATGCTGAAAAGTACATTTTCAATGATTTTATTCAGGATAAAAATCATGTGATCTATACTCAATTATGCATGCATATTCTGTGGACAAATCAATATTTTAAGTTCAATTTTAAGATTTAGTCACCAACTGTAAGTTTATCCAGCTTATAAGCTTATCAATGTTTCATTACTAGCTACACAAAATTTATTGTTTATTACTATGTTATCCAGAAGATCCACAAAATATTTTTTCTGTACATCAGGAACGGATTCACCATTAACACAGAGACTAGGAACCTAAATGTTAAAAACAACACAGCTTCAGACATTAAAAAAAATGCACAAAATCATCATCGTCATCATTATCAAATTACTAAGATTAGAATAAGCTTCACAAATAACTGAGATTTCATTAACAGCTATCACAAAGTGTCCCAAAATAATCACATCATAAATGATTCTTGTAGCATATACTTGACCTGGCTTTTTGTACTCCACAGTTTAAACACAAATGGGGATTCAAAGAGATTCAACCCTTGTGATAACAACAAACACAGTGCTCCATCCAATTGAGCAATCAAGCAAAGAGGAAGGTAGGTTAATAGTGAGGTGTCTGGTAGCACATTTTATGGATTATTTTTATAGTACATGTGTATATGCCAACTTGCATTTTATCTCCTTCAAGGATGATATCTCACAAAAAAAATTAAAAACAGAATAAAAAATAATGTAGTTATTACAGGCTTTATTGCCTGCATGGACGGCACAAAAAAGAGATGGGGAGAGGGAGACAAGCGTGAAAGGGAAAAGGAAAGAAATCCCAACCCGACTCCCCCTCCCTTCTTCCCTTCCCCCCGATCCCCTACCCCTTTAGATGCTTGCTATGCAGCGCTAGCTGGATTTGTTCTCGGCAGTCCCAAGTTCAAATCCTTGGCCATGCTTGTAAATAGCCAACTGGTTTGCCTCCGGCCAGTTGGGATTCTTAGCCATATTATGTTTCATTTGAGTTATTGGTTCATTGTCCCTAAAAAGTCCCATACGGGGAGAGGATAATTAAGTATGATGATGATGACGATCACTGTTATTATAATTTATATTGATTATAGCCAAAAGCTGGAACTCTAGCAGTTGTAAAACACAACCCAAAGTCAAATGAAAATCATTCACAAAGCATCATGCAAGCAGTGCATGGTGACCGCAAGACAGTATTTGGCTTCAACACTACTTACTGGTCCAGTAGGTGTTGTTGGACTTTGTAGATGGTTGCTATGCTGTGGACGATGTATCATTGGTAATTCAAAGGCAGGAGAGGGGAGGGGTGGAGGTATGACAGGTGTGATGACATCATCTGGCAGTTTAGTAACATGTGACACCAAAGCCTGAAAATGAATGGCAGTTCATATGGTCAATCTACTGTCTATTTCTGAACACTCTTTTAGCTACCGTTCAAACAGGATGAGTTATTGAAGTAGTGACTTTGGACTAACTGCTGGATTAGAATCTTTCCAAATTGCATTGTGTTTCAGTTTTGATTGACTCTTGAGATGCATGATCACGAGTCATAGAGCTACACCAGTGTATGCTGAGGGTCTTTTTTTAAGCACCACTTATTTTAACTTGAGCTGAGCTGTGTGTCATTTACTTTAAATGCCATGGTTCTAATTCAAAATTGTTTCAAAATAAATCATGGATATTAACAATGAGCTAAACTGTTAAGTCATGTATAATTATTATAGTTGCAAAAGGTTCCCATGTTTCAACTTTCAATTCTTGATTTTAGATGTCACAATACAGCACAAAATTGGAAGACCCATATGTCAAACTCCTTATTATAACTAGCTGGACTTTAACCAACCGAAATAAAAATATTACTATTTCATTAGCTTACAAATCTTAGTGATTACAAGAGATCGCATCTTTAAAAGGGTCAAAATAAATAAAAGTCAGACTGGATATCATAACTAAATGATAAAATTTTCACTGAATACATTACTGTTCAATCTTTTCCATAAGACCTTACCATGGAATGAGGTCTGATATGTCCAGCACGTTTCAAAGCAGACTCAGAAATCACTGCAAAAAAAAGAAGAAAATCATTCAATATCTATTAAATTCGAGGTTACGTCTTTATTGTCACTTCCTGGAGAAAATATGGGGTTTCACCCCAGGATTTGACTGATTATCCTCTAAATTCAACTATTATGCTTTTCAGCGACACCCAACTGAAAACCAAATGAAAGTACTGTACGGCGGAGCCTGATTATTTAATAAAGACCTTTAGATACTAAGACAAGGATGACTACGTATACAGGGTGAAGGTTTCCTCAATACTAAGTAGTGTGCAAGCCACCTGTGAAACAGTGTCATTTTGGTGGAAAGAAATGATAGCCAGCATCATTTTAGGAAGCATGTTCAGGTTTGTCTTAAAGTTTTGAAATAGACGGCTGAGTTGTCAAAGTAAGCGGCCAGTCCAGGGATAATCTGCAAAGAGATGCAGGCCAATACTGACTAAGTAGGTGGCAATTTTCGCTGGCAGCCGGCTACTTTTGACAACCCTGTTTTAACATTTTGTGTTTGGGACAGCCAGGGTTGTCACTACGATTTCAAGTTGCTGGGTAAAAACAACATGTAGGCAGGGAATCAAACAGCTAGGGACTTCTTTTAGTTCTTTTTTTCTTCTATTTTCCAATGAAAGTGGCTGGGGACCACATTCATAGTAGCCAGGGGAAATCCCCAGCCGCTGGCTCTTAATGACAGCATTGGACAGGGCTTAACCTCCTTCAATGAAAATACCAATAACCCATGCTAACTTTGCTTGTGAAAAAAGGAAATTATGAAACTTTTTTTTTGAGTCGATTTCTTGTCCTCATGGTCTCTAATTAAATAGCAATGGAGAGTTCTATGTAACCCACCTGAAGTCAGTGACCGCAAGGTTACACCAGAATCATTGCTACTTGATACATCAGAAAATTGACTATCAGAGCTTTCCTCTTCATCAAGGTTGTCATAGCTTTTGGACAACACATGAATCTTGCTACTCGACTGTGCTTTAAAAGTGCGACCAACATTCAGGTTTCGAAATCTTCTTGACAGCTTGGACCACCAGTTCTTAAGAAGAAGGGATATAAAGTATTAAAGTCTATATCAATGTTGTTCCTATTATACAATAAAAGGAACAAAATAAAAAAAATAACAGATCATATAAACATATCATCTCAAAAACTGTCAGAAGGGTAAAGCCCGTTTAAAAATGACTTTGGTACAAAAGACATCAAAGAGCCAATCTTTCATGTCTTCCCTTAATGTGATCTTGTCAGGCAGTTCAAGACATACACTCACAAGAAATTCACATGAGGACCTGAAAAAAGCTCTTCATACTTGCAGACCTAATATTTGTTGAAAGTCAACAATCCAATGCATTGAGTTTGTACCCTCAGAACTTTCCACCTCTTGTCAAACTTGAAAAAGGAGAACTGTCATTAGGGAACTTAAGAACCACGACGACGGCTTTGTGGACGACGACCGGAAGTGAGTTACAGTGTACTGCGCAAGCGCAATTTGTAAATTTCGTCGTCGTGGTGTCATCGACGACGCCAAACATAGTAGAATCACGTTGTCCTGCAATCCACAAGCTTCGGCAGGTATAAATCCACTGTTTTAAGGGATTTTTGAAGTCCTTTGCATTTCTTTATTCTCGTGAATCCAGGTATCGTTCTTTTTTTCTCCTAACAAGCGATGTTGATTGAAAATTCGACTAATGAATTGTTTTTACTTTGAAGAATGACAACAGCTGTGGAGGCCGGCGAGCGAACTCGTAAGTGATAAATTTATTTGTATGTTTAGGTAAGGCAAATCAAATGTGTTTAATATAGAGGAAATAAACTTTATATGGAAAACAGCTATCATATCAGCATATGTCTCTTTTTCCAGATACTCGGACTCAGTCATCTCATTCAGTTGAAAGCTGGATAATCTTCGTGTGGAAAGCACGTTTTTCCACTCGAAAAGGTCAGACAACACAAAAAATTCTTCATCGTCAATGAAATTAGACATACGGCTTAAAAAATAAGATCTTGCACTGTTTTAAAAGACGCCAATGCAGAAAAGTTTGTTGCGAACGGACATTACAGTTTTACATTTGTGTTTACATTCAGTGTCGTCGACCTACCAACCGACTGCATCTTAAGTTTCCTTTTTCCCGCCGAAACTGACGTTCTCATTCCAGTCTTTTCCCAGTCAACAGAAGTCGTCGTCGTGAACTTCGTCGTGGTTCTTAAGTTCCCTATTAACTATGACTGGATGGGTGAATTATTTATTATGGGTTTGAATCCCATGGCATGCATTACAGCGAAGATCTTTCAAAATAGTAAAAGGCTGCATGTTGTGAGTTGCAAATTTCCAAAAAGTAACCTACGGCTTCTTAATAATAATAATATCCTAGCAAACATTATTCTCTTAATAGTACCTGGCCTCCATCATCTTTAAATAATTCCCTGAAAGAAGACAAAAATTGCTATTATTTCTTACAATTAATATTAATTAATAAACATCATTGTATGAGAATCTTAGGACACAATTAAACTGCATCTCCACAGCAAATGATTTATAATAAATAACAATGCTAAACTTCTAGTAATGGTATACAACATCTCTTTAAACATAACATTTTAACAAAGCTCAGAAAAGTATTATCTGACATGCCATTCCTAGCAAGAATGTTGTAAGAAGTTTGCCTTTGTTTAGTTTTCTCACCTATTACATCCTGACAAATCTCTTTCTGATCCACTAAAATGACCCTTATTACCTTTTGTAAAATGCAAATAATCTGTTAAAAGAAACAAGGCAAATCAAATTAATTTTTATACAGGTACAAGTAACTGCTACTTTACAATTATGTCAAATGGATGCTGTTACCAAGTAACTTCCCTTTGACAGGGTTTTCATTAAGAATTCTAGTAGCAGGAAAAAGGTGTAACATTACAGGAGTAAAAGAAAAAAGAGTTGAAAGAGGTTCCACGTCTGAATAAAAAATAGTCATAGGCTAGGGAATGTTAGCCAGAGAAATCTGCATAGTAAACTGGGAATTCTCCAATCTCCGATAACTAATGAATACCCTTTAATATTTTCACACTTGTTACTTAATCATCTGCTCACAACACTTAACTTCCTTTAGGAACCAATAGTAATACCATTAGACCACTATAGTAGTGAAGAAAAAGAGATTTCTCTTAAATATTCACACCATTTGAACGAAACCACCTGGATCAACTCTCAAGGTCTTTAAATAACTGAAAAGAAATTGCTGTCATCTTTAAATGGTTACACTTTCTGTTCTTCTGGGATAACGACAAAAACCTGTGGCCTTAGCTCATCTTAGACTCCTAACCTAGCGTACGTAAATTATCCATGAAAAGCCCTGAGGGAAATGGATTATATGATAATTACAAACAATAGGATTTCATCTACAGTCTTGAAAGTTAAAATGGAATGACTTAAACATAACTCAAAATAAATTATTGTCAGAGTGAAATTAAGCCAGTGATACTATTTGACTAAATTGACAAATACTTACATTCCTTACGAGTTGATGGCAACTGCATATTGCTAGCAGAGGCTAATAATCGGAAAATTTCTGTATCACCTGCCAGACAAATTTTGTATGTTTTCAGGGTTAATGTTTATTTTGTAGTTTAGCCTTATGCTGGGTTGAAGTTTTCCTTTGTTTTTGGTAACCACCAACCACTTAGTAAACTGTTGCTCAGTTGGATGAGTAACAGTCTGCACAGTGGAAGATTGTGGGTTCAAATCAAACCCTGGACAGGTTGTGCAACCAGGGTCTTTAAAAAAGTGGTAAGATCATTCTGGCTAAAACAACAACCTTGTCTCAGTTCAGCTGATTGTGTCAATTTTTTCCTTTTTGGAGGGGGGTAGGGTGAGAGGCAAACAAGACAAATTAATTAACTGCAGAAGTGCAAACAGTGAATCCCTCCAAAAGACCAGAATTTCCAAAATCCAAATTCACTTCAAGGATACAATGGTAGAAAAAGAACTATAGACTAGAGGATTTGCAACCACTAAAACAATCATTAATTTTTTTTTATTTTTTATTCTTTTTACCCACCCATAACGCTTGCCATGTCAAAGGCAGTACAGCTATTTTTATCCCGAATATTAACATCTGCTCCTGACTTTATCAGAAGTTTAGCAACTGCTTTATATCTGAAACAAGAAGTAACAAAGTTTAGTAAATGTAAGCCTCACACTCCATTATATATCACTCAATCAAGGCAGCTCATCTTGACCGTCAGTCTTTTCACTTTCAGAGATGTTATTAATATTTACACTATGAATTTTTTTTTGAGGTTTTGTATATTGTGGGAGTTACCTAATACATTAATGGATTGGAGGTTGAAGTTTGTAAAAAAAAACCTGCATATAACTGGTATATGTAAAGTTTTTTTTTAGTTTGGAACCTCCACAAGAGTGTATAACACTGTGCAAACAGTACAGTGTTTCAATGATGTTTTTTTATTTTTATTTTGGCATGTACACATTTTGAAGGACCTTGTTTGCTCATTATGCAATACATGGATGAATAAAACAATTGACTGATTGATTGACTGTTTGAAATGCATTTTCCTCAGTAACACATGCTTTTATCTTTTAGACTGGGTCTCAACCTTTAGTGTGTTAATTACTTAAGCATCTGGAAAGAAGTCAAGCCATTTTGAGGTTGATTTAACCCTCAAACACACAGTGATAAACAAAAAATGTAGAAGTAAATTCATGTCCGACAATCTGTAAAGCAAGATCGTCAAGGGTACAATCAGTCTTAAAGGGCAATGGTTTAAATCTCCAATAGGCCTTATTATGGATACCAAAACCAACAAAATAATGATAAGTTTACACTTTAGAATTCAAACCTATAGTATGTTGCTTGCATTAGTGCCGTCCACCCACTGACGTGATCTTGTCTATCTATGTCTGCCCCTCTGTCAATCAATAACTGTACTACTGACAAGTGTCCACCCATAGCAGCATACATCAATGGCGTAGCACCATCTTCATCTAAGAACATCAAAGGAGAAACTTGATTATCAAATCTATTCCACAAATTCACAAAGTACATTCAGACCTTGATTAACCAAACCCCACAATATATCCTTGCACAATTTTTGTTTTCAGTGGTTAATTTTTTTCTGTTAACCAAGTCCAACTAAATCTTGATTATCAATGTGTCACTGTTCAAACTAGACCACAGCAGACAAAAGATTCCCTAGACTTTCACAAGAGTCCTCTGTCCAATTTAATCTGACTCAGGACAAAGGATTGTACTAACTTGAGCCACCAAAGGCAAGTCCTGCCACTCCCCAGTTTTGGTACAAAACGAGCAAGACAAGTCCTCCTCTGGCGACTTAAATTCATCACTCGCTCAACAACTTCATAACCTGAAAGCTTGCTTTGCTCACTTTACCACTTTTTTGCAGTGAAACTCGCGAGGACAACTTGTGGCAAGTCTAAAGTTTCCATTGTTTTAATGTTAATATTGTTTGTGAAAGTAAAATCTGTCAGTGAAATAGAATGAAGTGTAACAGAAGCTTCTTACCAGTAGCATTTTTGTCACCTTCACCCAGATCTAACAATTCTCTGGCCAAGATCACATCACCTAGATATAGCGTAATGAAAGCATAATAGTTAAAAGAGGGTACTGGTCAGTGGCAGATTTAGGGTAAGGGTATGCCCCCCCTTATTTTTAGACCCATCTGAAAATTTTTTGGAAGCCCCCCCACCATCTAAGGGTCAGAATGACTGCACCTACCCCCCCCCCCCCCTTTATCTTGAGGTCTGGATCTGGCACTGCTTTTTGTTAAAGCTGGCAAAGGTGAAATATGACAACAAAGAGGTGCTACTATTAAGTTGGGGACTCCCTGACTCTGTACAATCTTCTGATTTTGGTTAACATGTTAGTAACTAAATAATTTATATTGGGAATGTTTCTCCTCGTCAGTTATACTAAAAAGGTGAAACAAAAAAAACACAGCAACAAAATCTGTCACACATCATAACTATTACACTTCTGTAACTGAGGAAAATACATTTATAATGCACTGAATCATGCTCATGCATTCTAATATGGTTTGAAAGATCTCTTCACCCTGCACAAGTTAGCTGACAAAGTTGTCCTTGACCATTAAAACTGATGATATCACAAGCAGTAAAAGGGAGATAGATTTACAGGGGTGGTTCAAGTGCAAATGAGTTAATACCATAAATCCTCTATTAAGCCCCCCCCCCCCCCTGTATCTCAAATAAGCCCCCAACTCTAATAAGCCCTCCCTTTCAGGGGAAGAAAGTTAATAAGTCCCCCCTTTTCCTCCTTATTATTCTTCACTAATGATAGACTGTATTAATCAATCACAACTGTAAAATTTCATTTGGACTGATTCGGAATGGCTTATTCACGTGCTAGAACTTCAGATTTGTTTTTGTCGATCCTTGGCTGCAAGAACTCCAACTTCCTGTACTTGAGCTTTTCCACTTTGCATTCTGGTTCTTTATGGAGAACTGATACCATTCTTTTTGCCCCACCCCACTCTCAAATTAGCCCCCCCCCCCCCCCCCCACCCAGGGGGCAGGGTTTAATAGCTAGACGAATTATAGTAACCAAAATGCAGTTATGGAATGGAATCTGCCTAAAATTAATGACATAAGTGGCAATACAATACTTACCATTTCTTGCAGCTTCAATAATACTTGGTCTTATACACTTCTGACCTACAACAGTCAAAGAAAATGGTATTACCACTAAGAAATAAAAACTACATTATATACCAGTGCTCCCAGATTATCTAAAAGTCTCCTACATATGGCACAAATCACACAGTCTCCCATACCATTCCCCAAATCTCCCCAATAAAATTGAAATTTGAGTTTTATGTGCTTTAGTTTGTCCTGGGCCACACCCATGCTAAAATTTACAGATGGGGTCAATTTGTGATTATGGGGAAGGGGTGGTCAGTAAAGGAAGAATGTAGTGCCTTTGTCCAGCAAATAACTAGCCTCTTGCAAGTATCAGATGACCATAATCCACAAGACAGTCCTTGCAACTCCAGCAGGGAAGGTAAAAACAATCCTCAGTTAGTACCGTACATTTATGCAAAAATATATAATTTTTCACTTTTTTCATATTTTCCTATCCACTCTCGTTAATACAAATACATGTATTTACTCATTGATCAAACACAAAACAATTAAGGTTTACTTCTGATTATTAAAAAAAACTCTGGATGTTGGCTGGCCTTGCTGCAAGCTTGCAAATGCTTATTACTTCACATCTTGGTATGTGATAAACATCAGAAATAATTATCTGTTATCTAAAAATAATATTATCCAGTTGTCAAGTCAAGTACTGCAGACAGGTTAGTCTGATGCTTAGAGGTACTGAGGTCATGTTTGGTTCAGGCATGATACAAAAAATGTTTAAAATATTATTCTTGCTACAACGAACATACAATCTAGCCACATCCCATTGGAAAAAAAGTCTTTGCTTTGAGCTCACTAATCACTCTTGCCACAAAAGGTGGCACTGGTCCAAGATACAAGTCATACCAAGCATTTCAAAAACACATTTAGCTATCACTTAAACCACTGCAGCAGTTTTATTTCAGATGACATTACTAATTAGGACTAAGCATTCAGTGTGCAATGGCTTGATCATGTAAAATTACAAAAGCTATGCAACTATAATCCTTTGGTTGCAGCCATTATTTTGCACATATTGTGTAGTGTAGATATGACGTTTGGTAGGTATAAGGGTGTTAGTTTTGTGTTTGATTCTTAAGATTATTATATGCCACATATCTTTTAGTTTCCACAAAATCAACAATATTATTTTAAAAACCTGGCAACCACTTAAATACAAAAAAAATATGTGTTGCTGGATGGGTCCCATTTCTACCTTCTGGCCCTGTGATGGGGTCTATCAAAGGCATTCATGACAAGCGGTCTTCCTCAAAGGAATTAAATCAATAAATAAGGTTGTTTTCATCTGAGAATGGACGTGTGTATAGTGGCCAAACTTTGAAATTCGACAGCTGTTTTATGCAAACTATAATACCAAAGGTTAAAGCTGAACTTGTCTGATCTGGTGCCACACCGGGGAGGGCTTTATGGTCGCACTACAGAAGTCATCGGTCACGCTGATCACGGAGCCATGTTTCCCCTTTATGCCATATGTTTTGTTGTCATGCTTTTACGACTCTAATTTAAAGGAACTGCGACATAAAGTTGTTTTTGATCAGCATTCGGCTGCCCATTATTTAGGAATGATGTTCATTTATTGGAACGGATTGCTCTGTTTGAGTCAGAATTCTACTTTCATATAAAAGATTGACATTTTCAAATGATAGGCAAATTCAAAGTAACAAATGTAGATTACTGATGCACCAAATAAGCCAAAGGGTAAAAGTTCAAAAAATACAAAAATGTTAACAACTCTTTGTTTCAGTAATTGTTCATATTTCTGATTCAGAAATAGCACAAGGGTGTCTAACATTAGATACATGTTATTGATCTAGTGGGTGATAATTACCATTGTATTATATAAATATATATGACATCTTGCATTAGCCAAGGACATACTTTTAAAACAGTCTATAAATATAATATACAAATAAATATTACGTTGCATGCACATTTTCTCTTAGGCCCGGTTCAAACGTCGAACTTTACATGTGCCGAACCTAATACCTGTTTAGGTCGACCCAAATTATTAAGTTCGACTGTTGATTCAGACGGTCGAATTTTACATGTGCCGAACCTAATACGCGGCGAAAAGAAATATCATCCTTACTGCTTAAAATAGGGAAATAAACTGAAAAAAGTAAAATTCACCAAGCCTGAAAATTCTTGTTTTGATTTTAGTGTGATTTGTGCTCTGTTATGGCGAGGAGACAGCTGAGGAGATCGTGATTGTGACATTTGGACAAAATAAAGTAACGCAATAAATTTCAAATTATGTTTCGGTTTCTTTATGGATATAAAGAAAAGCAACTTTTTAGAAGACCGTTTTGAGCTGTTCAGTTCTGTCTAAAAATCTACAACGTGAATGCTGGTAACCAGACCGTAACCATCGTTACGCTTCTGTGAGTTCTGTCAGCACAGGCGCGAAAACTCACTAAATAGCCAATCAGAAGAGCGGTTATATTGAAAAATACGTTAACATAATTTATGCATTAGGTTCAGCACACGTGAAGTACGACATATGAATCGAAGTCGATCTTTTGCCGTTCTATTCGACTAGCTCAGTCGAATAGAACGGCAGAGTCGACCCAAATACAAAAGTGCCATTCCTAATTGCTTGAAACGTCGAACTTTACATGTGCCGAAACTAATAATTAGGTTCGGCACATGTAAAGTTCGACGTTTGAACCGGGCCTTAGCCCTTGCAAGATGCGAGCTTAACAGTTTAAGACAGTATTTTAGGGAGTGTGTGTTACGGATTCAAATTTAAACTCTAGCAAGCTTTTAGCAGGTGTAACATGTTTTCAGGCAACTCACCCTAATAAAGGTCCGTACCTTTCATTGAAATATAAGTGGCTTTTACAATTGCATTGTTATCCTAATTTGTATTGCTTACAATTTATTTTCCCTTTGAGGAGGACCACTCATCTTAAAGAACCCCATCACAGGGCCGGAAGGAAAAAATGGGACCCCATCCAGCAACACGTACTCTTATCGCATGTATAGGGTACCCTAGTGGTACAGCATTCACATTTTTTGCAATTGTAAAAAACTTGTGAAATTAAGACCTACAGGAAATGTTATACCCTTATAGAAAAATCAAAACCACAAATGATGTAATAACAACAACATATACAGGATATGTAACAACAACACACGTTCATTTTATATCTTCTGTTGTGAGATAACAATAATTTGCAAAGATTTTACATATTACAAGTGGAGTAGATAAATATGTGTTTTGCTTGTTCCAGTTTATCTAGAAATTTTGTACAATTCAGACTTTTTGAATCACGAAATTTAATGCCCTTTTTTCGTATTTGCCTGATGATATTGCAGAAATAAAACCCTATGAAATACTGTCTTGCAAAAATTGTAAAATTAAGTACAGATAAAGTAGCCAATTTTCACTGCATAAAATCATGTCATTTTGAAACTCTGTCTGGGGGTGAAGAGTTCAAAAATCTAAAAAAGATTGAATAAACATAGAGGATTACAATCATTATGATACAATTTAGCCAGTGCAGAAGCTTTTATCATGTCAATAGATCCAAAGATACCTTTTTTATTTATGGGAGTAAAAGATGAATGTCACGTTTTATCATACCAGGTAATTAGTGCATGTGAAGGTCAGGGACTGTGATGGATTTGGTTCTCTTAGCAGAACTTAAAACACTATCAAAGGTCTGTGAAACTTTGTTGTTATTCCAACTCATTCAGCAATGTCAAAGTTGGGAATGAAGTAGGTGCTGAAGACAGGAAATCACGTCCCAGCTCCTATACAATTTGTCACGTATATTTTAGATCCTGCAAATTGGTCACCTTGCCATTCATATTCTTAAACTTAAAACTTTTTTAACACTTCACTTTTTAGCCCCGGGCCACACTATAAACTTCACATGTAACAACCCTATTGCTAGTGAGCAAGGAAAATATATTTGCTCATTGGCATCATCACCTGGACCTTCCAAAGGTCTGTGAAACTTTGTTGTGATTATTCCAACTCAATCAGCAAAGTCAAAGTCGGGAAAGCAGTAGGTGCTGAAGACAGGAAATCACGTCCCAGCTCCTATACAATTTGTCACGTATATTTTAGATGCTGCAAATTGGTCACCTTGCCATTCATATTCTTAAACTTAAAATTTTTTTAACACTTCACTTTTTAGGCCCGGGCCACACTATAAACTTCATATGTAACAACCCTATTGCTAGTGAGCAAGGAAAATATATTTGCTCATTGGCATCATCACCTGGACCTTCCAAAGGTCTGTGAAACTTTGTTGTGATTATTCCAACTCAATCAGCAAAGTCAAAGTTGGGAAAGCAGTAGGTGCTGAAGACAGGAAATCACGTCCCAGCTCCTATACAATTTGTCACGTACATTTTAGATGCTGCAAATTGGTCACCTTGCCATTCATATTCTTAAACTAAAATTTTTAACACTTCACCTTTAAGGCCAGGGCCACACTATAAACTTTATATGTAACAATCCTATTACTAGTGAGCAAGAAAACTATATTTGCTCATTGGCATCATCACCTGGACCTTCCAAAGGTCTGTGAAACTTTGTTGTGATTATTCCAACTCAATCAGCAAAGTCAAAGTTGGGAAAGCAGTAGGTGCTGAAGACAGGAAATCACGTCCCAGCTCCTATACAATTTATCACCTATATTTTAGACGCTGCAAATTGGTCACCTTGCCATTCATATTCTTAAACTAAAATTTTTAACACTTCACCTTTTAGGCCAGGGCCACACTATAAACTTCATATGTAACGATCCTATTACTAGTGAGCAAGAAAAATATATTTGCTCATTGGCATCATCACCTGAGACTTGGCTGAGCAGAGACGGAAATTGAAGTATATAGAAACAACCGTGATGCACAAGCAGAGTTGTAGTTTTGCCCACTAAACCTATTATTTTTTATGTCCCTGTTGCTTTGTGGTCTTGCTGTCACTGCCCCAGTGTCATAAGATCTCATTTGATTAGTGCCTTATGCAGATGGTGCATTTTTGCACACTAGATGTTAAACTAAGAAAGAGGCTGCATTTGAAATTAATCTGAACAAAATAACAACCTAATTGCCAATTGACTAGGTAGCTTTGAAAACACACAAAACCTGTAAAGCTTTGTAACTGCTGTGAATGAAAAAGATAATATTTTATTTATAAGTGCTGGTGACCTCCAGCAATTCTTGCATAAATTGGGATGCTTGTCTCATGGAAAAGCCAAGCTTATATAGTGTATGTTGGTTGATAGAATTATGCCTTAATTTACAAAAAAATATTGAATTAACTGTTGATTTGTGCTTCTTTTATGTAAAACATGGTAATTAGACCTGTGTCACTAATCTAATAGTAACCGGAAGTAGATTTCCCAATGTGCAATGTTTCTCAAACGCAACAAGAACTTTAGCTGCGATGAACAGAAGCATCTCACAAAATCACAACACTGTTATTTACGTGCTCAATGTTTACGTTTTCAGTAATAAAGGTCGCTGCCCGACTATTGTTTGAAATTTCTAGAGCGTTGATAAAACCCACCGCGGCCGCGTGCAATGGCCTGATCATGCAAAATTAGAAAAGCTGTCCAACAAATCATACAAAACAACCTTGGACAATTGCGTAAAACAAATGATAGCCTATTGTTAAGACATGAATAGGGCAAATAATCCTTTGGTAGCAGCCATTATTTCGCCCTTGTTACGCCAAATGGGCTTTGTTGAACACAATACCCATTAAAAATATAGGTACAACCCCAGCTACTCAAACTTTAGTCGAACTAAAACTGAATTGAAATGGATTAAATCAAAACAATTAAAGTTTTTACCTTTAATTTGCGGTCGCGTTGCAGTTCTTTCGTCAAGAAAATCTTGCACTTCAGTTTTTTGGCGTACCGCGGCAATATTTAGCGCAGTGTGGTCAATAACGTTCAGAACATTCGTGTCGGCTCCAGATGCAACCAAGATTTGCGCCGCAGTTACATGTCCGTTAAGAGCTGCTAGCATTAAAGGCGTCCAACCCGTTAGTCCGTCTCTATAATTAACATCTGCCCCTTTTTCTAAAAGCAGTTTTAATGCCGACTCATGACCATGTTGCGCCGCATTCATAAGCGGACTGTTCAAGAAAAGTTTTGCCGTCTCGCCAAGCACCTGCTGTTGTGTGTCGGCCTCGATCAACCAATTGATAATTTGAGAGTGGCCGCTTCTTGCCGCGCAATCTAAAGCAGTATGACCGAGTTCGTTTTGAGCGTATATGTCTGATTTGTGCTGAAGCAAAATGCAACAGACCATTAAATGTCCATAGTAAGATGCCAGCATTAGAGCCGTCCAACCGTAAATAGTTCTCGCTTCCAAACTCGCGCCTCGAGACAACAACAAACACACAACGCTGTCATTCCCATTTGCAGCAGCGCTATGCAACGCATTAACTCCATCTTCGTCGGCCGTGTCGATATGATGACCCTTGTCTAACAAAGCTGCTACCACAGACGCGTTTCCCTGTTCAGCAGCTTGCAAAATTAAGAGTCGACTCATCTGACGATCCATCCTTCCAATAATCATAACTGCTGTTTCTCGTTTTTCGCCTTGTGATCGCACTCAACCAGAAACGTGGGGTCAACATGTTTCACGGAGACACGATTTCGAGTACAATTCATCTAAGTTCCACTTGACGAAACACGTTTGCCAAACATACGGAATCCGGGTAGGATAATTCACTTACTGGACTATTTTTTCTTCTTGTGAACTTCTCACATCAACTCTTGCACTCAACTCAAAGCTGTGATTACTGACTGTAAAGAGAAGTGACGTCATCGGAGCAGGAGATCGCCGTACTTAGCCTCACTTCCGTTGCCAACATTACAACATTTGCGGTTTTCCGGTATCCAGATGTTTCTAGTAGTAGGTAAATACACGGAAACTGTTTATGGGCTCCTAACGGAACTAATTGTAGCTTTTCGCAGCGATCTCAACAAATCCATTCTAGTCCCTAGTCCCTTGTATTAAGTTATAAGCAAAAAAAATATGAAAATTTTCTTTTTTTACTTGCATCCACGGTGTGTATCGGATCTAAAACTATAATCGCAAATGAACTTTGTCAAACTTGTGACAGACAAAACACGTTTGGCCTCACACGTTCCTCTCGTTGACCTTTGATTTCTATAAAAACAAACTATCCTCAGCTGTTTAAGAACTATTTCCCGACAGAAATAGAATCGAATTTTTAGAACACAGAAAATTGGAACAAGAGTAAAGCGATCTTGTTCGGCCAGAAAACGCCATTTAGGGGAAAGTTACATTATTTGGTCTAAACAAGACAAGCACGGAAAGGAGACGGTGTATTTATATTTAAGAAAGGTCTTCAGTTTTTAGCTCAGAACACTACCACATTTTCAGCAATATCTTATACTAGTCTGAAAAGTGACCTCAAGAGATTTTAATAATTATTATTGCAGTAAATTAGTTTTCAGAACCGTCTTTGGCTGTGGTCCCGTTTTTGGTGAAGGTCACGTTTTGGTTGCCACACCCCAGGTTTATTGATGTGGGGATTGCCCCATTTGCTTTTTAAATGAGTGCCTTGTTTATTCGGATTTTTTATTTTATGGCTGACTTTACTTCTTTCTCTCAAACTAAGGTCTAAAATGACATTTTAAGGGTAAAAATCCTATTTGAAACTGGAAGTCGATTTTGAGGTGTACCGCACGAGCCATCACTGACCATCTCATCCGCCAGTTGGATAGGCTAAGCACACGAAACATTGAGCCGAGTGCCGTCACCCGACAATACACCATGAGGAAAAAGATACATAAAAAGACAAGTTCTAGATTCATAGCCTGTTCCGGGTTCTAATTTGAGAGATTAGACAACGATGAGGGCAATCGCGTCAACTGCATACAGAGGCACAAGGGTTAATAAGAAAAACAACTTTGCATGTACATCACGCGTTTTTGTACGCTTCTTTGCCATCATTGCATAACTGCGACGTAAAACAAGTTTCATGGGCGACATGAACACAAGGTAACGATTTTCTTTTTCTTTTTCCGAACAGTTGACAGTTAAACAAGGTCACGTAGAATAGTAGTGATTAACTTTGAAACAACGCAAATGTTCAAGACGAGGTGACTTTTTGATGCTTATAAGCTCCCTATTTAGTTCTGACGAGTGAGCACAGATAAAAGCAAGGAACAGAGCTTACAAATCTGTGCATTCGGGATCAGTAGTGATAGTGTAACGGAATCAGGGACTTGGACTGAGAGAGAACAATAAACACCACAAAATTCTGAAATTCCGCCGTTGCTGAGACGGGTCTCTCCATTTTCAGTTTTTCTCTAAACTCTCGGTGCAATCTTATCCTCTGGATTGGCTTGCCAAACAAGCTCGGATAACTTCTTTAGGCTTATATAAACATATTTATATATCTTTTTGTTTCCTTTTTTTAGCACCGTGCTACTTTTAGCCGCGAACGGCAGACGTTTCTCTTCGCTCACCGCCGCTGAGGGACGATTTTCTATCGATCCTGTATTTATTAGTTGGAAACATGTATTACAGAATCTGAGTAAGCTATGAAAAAAAGGACCATCCTGATCGGACACCTTTATATTATTTTATCAAGTTGGTTAAAGGCCTGTGAGTGCAGGCCGAATATGCATGGATTCAAGTCCGCGCGTTACTAGCCTGCGTAGCGTTTCTGTGCGGTTTAGGAGCAAAGGATGAGAACAAGAGTCAAAGCAGACCGCGCGAAAAATGGCGCAAGTAAAAGAGTGGGGACGGGGTAGGGAAGAAAGGAAGGTTTCCTTCCTTCCCCTCCCCCTCCCCCTCTTTCCGTTTTTTTGGTTCTCGTTTCATTTCTCGGGCGGTCAAAACAGAAAATCCCCTTCCACGGTCTTTTTTTGCTCGGAAACCAAACAGAAACGCTTGCACGCGTACCACAAGCTACAAATTCGAGGGCAGTAATCAAGGAAGAAGTGCTTGATTCAGTAACCGGATTTGTATCTTAAATACTTTAAGATAAAAGAACTGTATCTTAAAGTATTTAAGAGACAAATCTCTAAAAAAACGGGCGGTGTCTAGTCCCGGGTGTCCAGTCTTATGCAACAACACTCCACATGGGCACCCAACGATGGTTTCCACCTAAATACATGGAAAACACTTTTTAGGCTGTCCAGAGTACTTCTATATATCTAGAAATGCCTTTTAAGCGGTGCTATAAAATTTTTATCCGTTCAGTCATCCGAGGGGAACTTGAGTCTTTTCGAAATTACGAGGGTTTGAGTATTATTTTTCCGAAAATTTTGGATGAAATTTGACATGTTACGAAAATGAGACATTTTCTGATACTTAACGCCACCACAGTTTTTAACCCGAAAGTTTTCGATTCTCTTTTTTCTACGAAAATATCCTAACTTAGGAAGTAAAATGTGAAAGTTAAACTCAAGAAAATCGTACGGAATTTCTAAAATAAGCTTCGAAAATTGTACGTGAATGGAAATGTCATCTAGTAATTTCTAGCCGTCCTCCAAGTAAAAGAAAATTCTAGGTAATATTTGCTTCTCCGAACAGATATTTTACAGAAGACAGTCGTTGGGTGCCCCTGACTCCAGTCTTAAGGTAAAACTGTACTTGGCGAAGTACACTACTTTGGTACATTTTATTATCAGCTAATTCAAAATTTCACTTTTCAAACCGCCTTAGCACAACTGATATTTACTTGAAGTTGCACCGCGAATGTGACCACGATGTCATAATTTGAGAAACTTATAACAGTATAAGAGGCTTTAAAAGTTAAAAAAAAAAAAAAAAAAGAAGAATCGACGTCTGTCTCGAAAAAAGCTGCAAATTAACTCGTAACTTGATTTTTCTTTCCGTACTGAGAAATTGAAAATCAAGTCACTCTCACGGTATACTACTCGAAAGTATTGCATAAGTAATATGTATTGTATTGTACTGCCGTTAAACCTTCGGTAAGTTGTTATTAATACACAGGTTTTTCCTGTTCACCCCTCTATGCGACAAATACCTTTTATAATCTACGGTAGGCCGTATGGGGACCAGACCAGCTGATCAGGCCATTCTTTGACCATTGGTGCTTCAGATTCACCCAGAGCTGATTTGCTGAAACGGAATCTGACAGATAGTTGATTTTAAGATCATTTTTCATAAATTGTAACCGAAAATTACATAGGACTGTGTTTTTATAAGTCCTTTCCGAGAAAAACCAACAACAACACTAAACGGAACGTCGCTTCCATTTTAATACCTCCCTGCAGTCTCGGTTTGAGAGTCGCGTTCAACACAACTTTATACTTTTTTAAGATTCAAACCAAACACAACAGGGTAATCTAGACATCAACGCAATACTTGTTAGACTCGTGCCCTCCAGGAGGCACACGATATGGCGTGATTCGGCGAGTGTACGGACGGTCCAATGTTGGGGTGCAGGTATTTTCTCAATAGAGCCTCTCTGTTTCTTACGCCGTTCTGATGACTGCCACCGTGATGGCGAAACAGCTGTCAAAGGCTTCAACAACCCCGCTCTGGCTAGGTTCTGTCGGTGTTTGTGTTTATGTCTTCCAAAGTCAATTTGTACGTGGCACGATCAGCTTTGAAGATTTATGTTCACTTTTTTTTTTTTTTTTTTTCGCGCGTTTCAGGCAGGCGAGCGCGACCTCGAAGTGGAAATGGGCGGGAGTAGAGCGCCAGACACGCACGACGGAAGGCTCTCCACTACCGCCTCGCGCATGCCCGAACTAGCTTGAAAAACGCGAAAAAGTAAGTCCTGTTTTGCAGGCTATGAGCTGGTAAACAGCTCACTCGTATGGCACAGAGTAACCCAACCACATGGAGGATAAATGACGTGGTGAGACTGTCACTGAGATGCGCAACTTAACTGAATTGGCAGCCGAATTGGGTAATTTGTGTTTATTTCAACCAGCCAATAGTTAAAAGGATTAAAAACATGGGCTCGCCGTTTTTTGCCAACGAAAACCGTAAAATTTGTGTAGGATGGTTCGCTTGTGCAATTAAAAATTCAGCCTTCCCCCAGGTTAAGGAAAATCATTTGTTCAGTTGGAAATTCTTTGCATGTTCGCGCGCGTTTGAGTCTGTTTGCAAAAAATAACTAATCAAACCCTTGTTCGTCAATGTTTAAGTTCTGTTAGTGTGTGATTATCTCAAGGTCAAACGAAAATCGCTCTAAGTTGATTAGTGAAATCATGCAAACGTTCCACATGTTTTAAAAAAGGATGCCGCAGTTTCCTGATAATTCCCTGATAAACCCGATGAAGACTGTTATTTACCAGTCTTGATATCATAACGATAGTTTCACGTTTCTTTGATCACTTGCGGTCGCCTTTTTTCACTTTAGACGCTTAAAGAGTTACGCAATAATTAAGACATTCGCAAAAATGGCATTAACAGTGGTTTCACCTTCTTGCGCAAGTAAGTACAGGTGAGTTATGCAATAAATTAAGTACAATTTGTAATCAGGGTACGCGTGGGTCAGTTTAATCAATGGAACATAAAACCACTTAAAATGCCGCGCACCAAGAACTAACCACACAGGAAGCAAGGTTATTAACACCATTATTACTAATATCATTATCTTCAGGCTTTTACCATGTCGGTTCTTCCCATAATATACAGTTCCTTATATTTAGACTGATACGTAAAATAAACATATTAGCCGGGTCATTTAAACGAAAAGTTCGCGTTCCGCATTTGGACGCCCACTTTTCGAGTCTTTTTCTGGGATATTCCGAGCTTACAATACCTGTCATACCAGAGGTTCCCTGAATGCCTGAGATGATCCTAGATGATTAGTTCCGGAAAGGTATTCGGGTACAATTCTCGGGTATTGCCTCATTTGTGGATCAAGGTCAAATTCGAAGCGCGCAAGGCAGCTGGGGAAAACCCTCCCTTGGTCCTTCGCATTAGCGTGAAACCTTCCCATGTTTCCCTAGACTCCTGGGTAAGAAGTAGACTCGTGAAAGTGTTATAAGTGCAAAAGGTTGTTAACAATTTACATGGGCAAATCGGTCGGTTCACGGTTACGGCAAATTGAAACTAAACTAAATACTCAGTCTCCATCATCTTATTCTTTGATCATTTTCTCTCTGATGGGATCTGACGGTCATCACGGATGTTAGAACATTCACATGTAACCTTAGATTGTTTGTAACTGCAACAAGCATCTGTTTTCTTCCCTTGTGGCTGAATCCTGTAGTTGTGAAGGGCTTCACGTTGGTCTTCACAAGAGCCAATTATTTATTTGACCCTTTCTTTGGGTAGGGCGAGGATTTTTCTAGAAGCTTTGACGAGAGTGATTTGCAGAAACCTTAGAAAATCGCAGACAAACAACACACTACAACCGCTTTGTCCCGGAACGGGGACTCCCAGATGAAAGGGGCGGGGTTGCTCGTCGTCTCGCTTAGGGGTGTAAATTTCGGAATTTGGTCTCACTTAGGGTGTTCTGGGCAAAACGCCATTATATTTAGCCGTAAAGGTCTCTTTTAGGGTTACACCCAAAGAAATATAAAGAACTATATATTTTAAAATCGTTTTATTTACTCGATTCACGTAATCAAAGTTTCAAATGGTCTCTTTTAGGAGTCAAAAAAGGTTGGGCCACGCCCAGATTGGTCTCCTTTCGGGGTTTAATTCAAAATTTCCGACGAGCATCCCCGCCCCCTTCATATGGGAGCCCCCCGAGATTAACTTGTCACTGATAAAGGGGAGAAAGAGATTTATTTTGTAAGTTGTAATCAGGATTTTCTTTTTTTGCGCTAGTCATGCATAGCAACGAAACTTTACAATACTGGCAGGAAATAAGTTTATTCACTCTAAATAAACTGGACTTTAATTTAACCCTGTTTGGTGGTATTAAATACATTAAAAGAATGCATAACATTACTCCTCCTAACGGCTCCGTTTGTTCAAACGTTGGATAGCGCCATCCACCGATAAATCGCTATCCAGTGGATAAGTATTAGGGAAATCAATTGCGTTATCCACTGGATAGAGATTTATCCAGCGGATAGCGTTATCCACCTTTCGAACAACTGGGCCCTGAACTGTAAGAAGTCGTACATGTATCTGTGCATTCCTTATAATATTTAACAATTATTCCTCGAGCCCAAACGGGCTCTGATTCAATAGCCCATGAGGCCGAAGGCCGAATGGGCTATTGACTCAGAAGCCATGAGGGCGAGAGGAATAATTGTTTCAGTAAAATCCAGCTGGTTGGTAAAAAATATCGAGACAAAACAACTTTAGCTAGTTAAAGCTAGAATTTCATCCTTTTTTGCCGCCAAAAAGCCGGCGCTTTTCGCTGCTAGTGGGTTATAACATATAGCCTATAGTAGCTCAATCAATCAGAACGCAGCATTGATAATAGACAACTAGCTAAATAGATTTAGCCAGGGCTAAAAGCGAAGTTCTCGTTAATATCTATAGTTTACTGAAACAAAATATAAAATCGTCTGACGCTAACCAAGCGGTAGCCTGCGCGCAGACGAAATTAAACTCTGATTAACTCCGTCTGCGAAACAGCGCCGAAATCCTTTTTCTGGACTTCCAGCTGTGTACCCAGATTTGAGTAGGCGCACGATTGGCCAGTTAAAAAAGGTTTCGTTTGTCGTGATCGCCAATCAGGTTGAAGGGAAATTCGAAACGCACTTCCGGTAATTCATTGAGTCCGTTGGGGGTCCAAAACAAGGATCTCTGCGCTGCTTCGCAGACGGTACTAATCAGAGTTTAGTTATCGTCTGCAAGCAGGTTAACCAAGCGGCGACGGCAACTAAAACAGCCCCCCCCAAAAAAATTTGCACATGCAGCACACTTTTTTTGTACATTTCTTTGCCTTTGTTTTGCACGGCGACAACGTGAAACTTCCAGAAACTTCCCAGTTACACGTTTTATGGAGGAAATGGTCCTGTTCACTTTTCTTTCGCCGCCACTCATTTTTACCTTTTTACCTTGTTTCTCATTTTCTCACAGCCGCTATAAAATTTTCATGTTATTCTTCAAACGAAATGGATCTTCTTTGTTTTCTTATCTCTGGCTCTAGTTCTTTCTCTGTTATCCACGCCAATGTAGACTTTAAAATTAAATCGAAACAAATAATCAGCTTCGCTGTTGTTGTTTTTTATCTCTAAAAGTCCAGGGGGCTACGCGATTTACTGCCGAAACGCGCGGGTACTTGAAATGCAAAATTTTACTCCGGCTTAGATGAAGGGGTGGACGTACGTACGGACGTCCTCCATACGGACGATTTTCCCAGAACCAAAATTTTTTGGATGTATAGATTTACCAAATTTTCCTACCCCCGGTGCTCCGCTGCGCGCGCTTGGCGCTCGAGAGTTCCGCCATGAAAACGCGGCGCCGTCCTTGGTCTATGATATTTCCCTGTTGTTTAAGACAGGAATGAAAGGTGATGTAGAAATATAAGAGGGGAAATTCATCCGTGACATGATTCAAACTCCGTCTCTGGCATGTATGTTTGGAGCAAATCAGTATATATTCACAGTAGACCTGCACCGTTCTAAACCTCTTATTTGACTGGTCCCCTTTAATCTGCTCTTCCATTGTTCTCAGGGATAAGAGCATTGTTATGTGATAATCCCTATTGGTTTTCCAGCTAATCAAAAACAATCTTTTAAATAGGTGCGGAATCGCCCTATATTCAGTTTTGGCTATGTTAAGGCTCAGCTCACTTGCTTCCAGCTTTTTTTTTACTCCCATTTCGTCAACTGATTCTCCTGCGACTATAATGCTGGTGTCTTCTGCAAATAGCCTAGGTGTGGCCTAGGTGTGGCATGTCCCAGGTAGTTTGGTAGATCATTTATATATATTGAGAATGAGAAAGGGCCGAGGATCGACCCCTGAGGAACTCCACAACGTATCTGCCTTTGCTGGCATACCACTCATTTGTGCAATCCAACAAAGCAGAGTCGAATGAAACCGTCTGAAACCTAACTGCTGATCATTCAAAAGTTTTTAGCTTCTAAGTATTCCATTAGTTGTTAGTATAAAATCTTTTTAAAAATTTCTTGGTAATTAATTGGATAATTATTTAAGAAATTTATTATTATCATTATGATTTATCATTATCATTATAAGTATTATTTGATGATTCTCCATGCTAACTTTTACAAGGGTACAACATTTTCTAATGGAATTTCTTGATCTAGCTAATTTGCATAATTGGCTGTCGTGTCTTCAAAAACACCAAAAGTTCAAAGTCTCTGCGTTAAAAGATCAAAAGCGCAAAGTATTTTTAGATTTCTATACTTCCTAGCATCTTGTTAGTCCATTTAAGTAGAAAATCAGAGCAGGCAGGTCTGGACTTACGAAGTAATCGCCAGCAAAGAGAGGGTACTTTGCAGCGATTTGAAAATGTTCTCTCGTAGGTGCTAGTAAACTCATTTTTCTGTAGACACAGTTCAACAAAATTCAAAATTCACATGCTATTCACACTGTTGATAAACACCGTAACCTAGAAATAATAATCATTTTTTCTCGCTTTTTGTGGATTTGGAGAAGCGAGCTTAGTAATTTGTCCAATTTTTGGCTTTCGCCAGACGCAAATTTAGGGCATTTGGCAGTTTGACAGTTGAGCGCTCTAAAATCTGTATTTCGAAATATTTCCCAAAACGAAAGTCGTTTCATTTACTTATAAACTAAGATGATTAACTGGGTAAAGTTTGAGGGCAAACTATTTTTCGACCCCGAATGCACCGGACCGTTTTTACAGACACTGCCTCTTAAGCACAAAATGTTCCATTGACGCCTCTTACATCTTTCTACAGAAAATGGCATCTTTAAAGAAATAAACTTTTTTTGCTTGAACATCTACAAAGCCATGCTTTTCCAGGAGATGCTTGTATTCTGAAGCTGATCTCTCTTTTCCACCTGTTAACACCAACATATAAAGGCTGTAAATCAGCGCGGGCAATGGGCCTCTTTTGTCGTCATCTAAAATCAGTTCGCAAATGAGGAGTCCTCCACCTAGAAGGTAAAAGAGTTATGAAAAATAGCAGTTTTCTACCTTTTAATGGCAAGAGAGTATCCAGAATTTCAGACGGTTGCTTCGAGTCGTTTTTACTCTCTCAGCAACTAAGAGAGTAAAAACGACTTGAAGTAATCCTCTGAAATTCAGGCTAGCAAGAGAGATGACTGGTCTTACAATAATCTTATATGCCATTTCTATATCCACTGTCAAGCGCCCTTTGTTACCAAAGCACTTCTTGATCAGTCAGTTCGCGTGCTCATTTCATTTAAAGACTAAAGGCCGTGAATTCAAAATTAAAGTTCGTTTTGGTTACAAAACAGGGGAAAACATTGTAAAGCTGTTACGGTGTTTCTTGTAAGTTTGGACTTTAACATGGGTGTCATTAATTGTTTTTGCCGTCACAAAGCTACAATTTTTGAAGCTCACGTGTAGGATTTCACTCCCATCGATCATTTACATCTTTCCTGTTTTAACTGAAGTTCGTGATGCCCTCTCAGTCTCTAATGAAACCAGAGACGTAATAAACATCTTACTAACCTCGTTTTCTTGATCCGAACTGTAAGTAACGGAAACTAGTTTTTTCTACTTGGATTAAATTATGGCACGCAAGGGCGTGCTTCGTGGCGGGATCCCTAAAAACCTTCTTTCTATTAAAATTACCTGAAGGTAAGCACTTGTAGACGTTTGAAAGAATCAAGTCAGCTTTATCCTCTGACCAGTCATGGAGAATGTTAGACAACACATACAAGTCGGCCTTTGGTATGGTTTCAGGTTTGAAGAAATCGCCGACCGCAAAGGAAACATTGGCTTGATTTGGACAAGCTTCAACTGATGGCCGGAAGTGATGGGCTACACTCACGGCCGACTCCAAGTCACAAACTGTTATCTTCATTTCCGGGTAGTGCTGGCAGAAAGTATAGGCGAGAGTGCCCACAGCCCCTAGAGCAGAGAGAAATAGGGAATTTTAAATTTCCATTTCAGCAAACAGAGTCATAGATCCTTTACTGTTTACAACTAATTACACTTTTACAACTAATTTTCCGAAAATCTTGCTTGGATATAGAATTTTTGTGTAAACCCAGCGAAAATTTCCGGGAAGACACGTAACCTCCAAAAAGTTGCCGTGTTTTCCCCATCTGGAAGGTTTAAAAGGTTTTTTCTCTAACCCTATCTTTTTTTTATATCTTTTAAGGCTTTTGTCGCCGTTTTCTGGTAAATAAGAGCGATTTACACAATTTCTTAAAGGAATTTGAACAGAAGTCTTGAATTTTGCCCTACGACTGGTTTTCTGCTTAAATGAGCATGCGGACCGTTCCATTCGACATGGGCGCAAACTTGTCCTCTAACTTGAATAGATAAATAAATAAGTATGTGTAATCAAATGGTGACGAGTGAAAAAGGCTCGGAAAATTATTAGGATTTGAACAAAACGCAAGTGAAATTATTCCCTAATTTCACGAGCATACCATTTGATTACCTATTAATATCATGGGTGACGAATTACGTTAGCAATCTTGGATTTTTGACATGTTTATCCTGGATCGATCGAGAACTCCACTCTCTCGAACGTTTAGGGCTTAAATTTGGCTTAAGTTCAGAGTTTTTCGACAAAATACCTGTTTGAATCCTTCTTCATGTGCTCTTTCGTGTGTTCAGGTTTTCTAAAGCGTCTTTTTATGCCCTGGCATCTTCATTCATGACATTTTTAAAACTTCGTCGCCATGTTGACACTGAGACGTACGGAAGGTTGCCATGGCAATTTTCTAATTTCACATGTGAAATTACAAATTATCGATGAAATTTCGCGCCAAAATTAAGGAGTTATTCGTCACCTATGATATTAATAAATAAACAGACCTTATAACAATATTTTTTAAATAGAGTTTCGTGTTGTAATTTTCCCTACTAAGTTGGCTTAAGTATCCCCAGCCAGGGCTGCGGGCGTTTTTAAAATGGGACAGCAGTTACAAAGTTCATGCAAAGTTATTCATGGTGAGGTATTCGAATGAGTTGGATTTGACGCACAAGTATACGTCACTTTCAATATGGCAGCGTTTGTTTACATTTTACGCGCGCTGGAACACCGTTTTCGGCAAAACTCACTTTAAAATCATCTTACTATTTAGTGAGATGATCCAGTTGTTGAATGGCCTGGTAAATTTCGCGATCGTTACTGTTAAGTTGCAAATCCATGTACTCAGAAGCCCCAGGCTATTGTGCAAAGTACGCATGCTGTACGTTGCATGGTACTTTTCTAAAAAGAGTAATATAACCGAGTAATCAAGCTCACGCTGAAAATAAAAACGTATGAATACTTCTTCTTTGTCTACGGCTGCTACACATCACCTAGAGTAGTATTGGTGAGTTTTCTTCGAGCTCTAATAATAGTGGACCACTAATCTAAAAAAAAACATCCATTCTCGCGACAGATTGCCTCATGCGGGGATAAAAAAGAAATGAAGGAGTTTGCAATCAAGCTAGGTGAATGACTTGTCAGCGGTTGAGTAATTATGGTTTCATGCTTCGTATAGGAAAAAATCCTGCATTACGTAATCGGGAGAATTTTGTTTTGTGTTTCGCAAATATTGTGTTGTGTTGTGTAAAGAGCATGCTTGTGTCGTCACTCTTACCCGGTTAACGCGGAAAACAGTTTCGAGCTAATATGTTAAACATAAAATGAGACAGTTATGTTCGCTATGCAACCTAAGGCACTACATAGTGTATTTGTAGAACGGGTTTTAGGCGTTTTCGTTCCAAATCTTGTTATACTCCTTGTCAACGCTCGCCCAGGCTCGGTCATGTGAAGACTCTCCTAGATTGTTTCCAAAATGCCCAATGCTTTTTTCGACCAGAGTCAAAGGCCGTTTACGCTAGTAAAACTTCTCCCCATATTTATAGTTTCTCTCAATTCACTTGCTAGGTGAACTTTTACTCGTTCTATTCATTTCCTACTGAAGCGCATACGCTTGGATTCATGGGTTAATAACTTTAGTCGAGAGGTTTGTAGATATAACGTATTTGGCTTAAGGATTGATCAATCTAACATATTCTCTCGGCGGATTTGACGATTGCGTCACTGGTTTCCAGAAAATCACGCTCAAAGTCAGCTTCCATACAAAAAATGGCCTCTTTCTAGCCATTTTCAAGTGCAGAGGGATAGTCCTTCTGCTACGAAAAATGCTTATCTTTTGTGCTTAAATCGTAGATATATCATTAATTCGTAGATATATCATTCATTCGTCAGTGGATTTGTCATTTTGGAGCTAACGAAGTCGCGCGAATGAGTTTTACCAACGCTGGTGGGCCAAAAGAGGCCCCTTCTTCTCTTATTCAGAGCTTATTGAAAGCGCTCGTGCGTTGGAATTTGCCGCTTCGGCGGTCAAATGATATCCACTCATTCTGCGCGATGACCTCCTAGTCACGTAGCCATGTAGCTACTAGCCACGTAGCCACTGTTATGGGGGTATAGCTTTAAAATGGCCGGGTATTCTGCAGTTACTCCGTGTTCTGTTTACTGGGCTGCCTGTGGCACAGCCCAGTTATAAATTCGGCTCGGTTTTTCCTTCTGGCACAAATCGCACTCTGGCGTGTTCAGCGCGTGCGCAAGATATAAGTGTATGCGTAGAATGCGTAGAATAGATCAGCGAACTTCAGCAGAGTACAATCCGAGGAGCTCGAAGCGACTCAAAGCTATTAGCAATCTGTCTTCGGTGGAAGTATACGAATGCAAACATACGAATCAAACGCTGTTGATGGTTAGCCACAGTAAAAGATGGCAAGAGTACATTTTGGAAGTGGTATAGTTTATGAACTATACTAT
Source organism: Porites divaricata (assembly GCA_038088405.1). Lineage (NCBI taxonomy): Eukaryota > Metazoa > Cnidaria > Anthozoa > Scleractinia > Poritidae > Porites > Porites divaricata. The sequence goes on along the minus strand of JBBMOI010000006.1, from coordinate 24,878,504 downwards.
GCGAGAGACCCATTTACAAGCGAACTCTTCCGAATGAGTCTTTATCAGGAAACCTTGTACAGTAAGTGAGCTACCTACTGAGTTAGAAGCGCTAAAAGAATCACCCGAATTAACTGTTAAACTCAAACTGTCCGGTACGTAAAACATTACGAGCAACTGGATCAGTGAAATTCAACAGTGTTTTTGATCAACACAACAGCCTTATGGAAGAATTCGGTACTTCAAAAGCAAGCTTTTGGGTAACACTATCCTTGCTTTTACATTTAATTTTTGTATTGATTTCACTGGTTTTATCTTTCTTTGTTTTTATCATCATTTTATACAATTGTTGTAATCGTGTATTTAGTGATCAATCTTCTAATGCCGTATGTAGATGTTTATGCAGAGGCTGTTGTTATTTCAATACTGTGTACAAAACAAATCAGTTGACCGGAAATGTTTACAACGATTCCGAGGTAACAATGAAGGTGAAAGAAGATATAAGATCTTGCTATGCAAAGTATGTTTTCTTGCTAGGAAAGATTAACAACGTGATCATGAGCCTAGTCCTTTTGGGCCTTTTTACTGACCGAAATGACGCATTTTCCTACCCTTTCATATACTTCAGCTAGTGAAACTCTACCCTTTTATATATACCTGAAGCCACCTGAAGCCTAAAAAAGGTACCCCTTTCGTGCGGAGCCTCCCCATATAGGTCATTATGTGGAGCACCCCCTGGGATAAAAAGCGCCATCAGGAGCCCATGCCATTCCTGGCGCCATATATGACCTCCGGAATGAACACTCTTATCTTATGCACACGCTAGCCTGTGCACAGACGTCCCTTCTACGATAGTTCAAAAAATTGAATGAGTTCATTTTCATCTGGTCGGCTCGCAGTGTATAAAAATACTACTACTAACAAACGAAGAAAAAAACCAACAAATTTTTCTTCGCTTAAAAACTCTGTCCATGTCGAACCAGTTTGGTTTAGTTTAGTCAATTTAACTCTGTGCTCCGCCCTAACTACAGCTCGGTATTGCACGCGATTAAAGAAAATTTCAGATGCCCAGAAGCTTTTTTCCTACGAACGGGACGATTTTTTTATTGTTTTCCTCAAATATAGAGACCAGCTGTCAACAAAACAAAAAAGTTCAGATAAACTAGAGATACCGTGTGGCACGAAATTTTTGCGGGTACTAATTTTTGTGATTTTTCCAGCGATCCGCAAAAATAATTTCCTCCCCAAAAATTAACGAAAACATTTTTCCCGGAAAAATTTACTCCAGAGTATTAAATACTCTGACCAAAATTTACTACTAAAAAATACAGCACTAAGAAACCGTCTCTGTTCAATTACAACTCGCCTCTTCAATTCAGAAACAAAACGGTATACAATGATTTGGTTTTACACAATGTACACATACCGTAGTACTGTTTGAAAATCTGTATTTCTATTACACCCTAGCCTGCAAAGCGCAGACGTATTTCCGGTCGTCACTTCTCTCCCTTCCGGCTACCGTAAATCCTCTATTAAGCCCCCCCTCTCTGATAAGCCCCCCCTTTTTAGAGGAGGAAAGTTAATAAGCCCCCCTCTCTATTAAGCCCCCCCCCTCCCCCTCCCCCAATCCTTATTCTTCACAAAAAAATTAACGATTAACGTGGACTGATCAGTTATGATTTATTCAGGCTGGAAGTTCATATTGTTTTTGGTCTTCGGCGGCATGTCCTCCAACTTCATATGCTTAACTTTCTCAATTTTGCGCTCTAGCTCTCTGTGGAGAATTGCCACATTTTCTTGTCGTTAGACAAAGCGTGTACCGCCCAGGAACCACAAGTCCGTCCTCGAGAAACCTTGTTCCTGTCGGTGAAAATTCTAAGCTAAGTTTTTGTTACTTTAAGGCTCCCACAAGTGAATTAAATACTTTTGACAGTGACTTTAATTGTACAACGCGTAAGTCTACTCTGTCTCATATCACGGTATTTTTGCTACAGGTGATAAGTTTCGCTATATTAAATAAGCCCCCCCTCTCTTTTAAGCCCCCCTCTCTATTAAGCCCCCCCCCCCCCCCCCTCAAAAGTGCTTGAAAAAAATAAGCCCCCCGGGGGGCCTAATAGAGGATTTACGGTAATTACACCCTGATTGCACGTACTAGGATAACACCTAGTCGCAAAAACGAAAATATTATCAGTGCTAGGTACTGGGTACTTTTTGAAAATTAATTCTCAGCAAGAAAAACCAATGTGTCCTAGTGTCGTGAATGCCGTACGGCCGTTCTTCACGATATCACAGTTTTAAGCAAAAACAGGGTTTATTTCACAGCTTCAATCCTCACAGTACAATGGCTCGCTCACACACTACACGAAATCGTGACTTTCTTGCATCCATAAGCTTCAGTTTTTAATCCGATCTGTCGACAAGTTCACTTTCGCTCAGTTATGTTAATTTAATTGAATACTTCGAATTTTTAACCCCGCAATCAGTAACATCTGACAGACGAGGGAAACTATTAATAACAAAGTTTAAAAGGAGTAAAATCACGCCATCTCACGATCACGCTACAATCTTGCTTCATAACACCTAGTCGCAAAAATTAGTTTCCGCGAAACAGAAAAAATGCCCAATCTGCAAAAATAAAAAAAACGCAAAAATTTCGTGCCACACGGTACACCCACCTAGCTTGTTTTGTATCGAGCATCGATTGTCATTTTCATTTATTTATAGTTTCAATTCAAACAGTTTAATGAGACCCGTGGGTTGGGGTGGTGTCCGGCGTGGGAATGGGTTTAGCAGGGTTACTTCTTCCTTCTGGTGTCTAGTTCCATAAACTTTTGTTGTGTTTCGATAATACCGTGTTGTGTTTGGAAAAGTGTTTTTTGTGTTCCAGGAATATATTGATGTGTTTCAAGAACTGCATGTTTATTGTGTTTGCAGATATGGTTACTGTAGCTCGTTCAAAAGAGGTGGAATAAACTTCAGCCAGTAATTGTTTTCACAGTGCTGACAGGGAACGGTTTTTCCAATGTTAGTCTTACACTTCTTATAAAAATAGTGTCAGATGTGTACGAACGATTCGTTACTTTACTTACCTCCTAGATCACAGCAGCTTCTGTACGCGCTTAGATCAATGGCTTTAGCAGCAGCATAGCTTCCATAGAGTGTTTTACAATGCATGGCCCCCATAAACCGCAATTTGGCTTCTTCGGTGTTACAAACATTGGGAAACCAGTCTTCTGCAGAAATTCCAAACGTCTTCTTCCACTGCGTAGTTCCTTCAAGAACTGCGGTTTCTAAATTTCCAAACATAGGATATGTCGTTTTGTTTAGCATTCCAATCATATTTAGATGCGAATCTGCACTGTCTTTGGTGAGAAATTTAGTGGCCATTTCAGAATTACTGTACAACCACTGGTCACCCTGTTTGGATTTTTCTAGCAACTCCATTGCCACAAGGGTATCCATGAGACGTGTAGTGGCGTCTAGATCGGAGGACAATGTCTTTGTGACTTCGTCGGCCGATTGTGGTGCGGATGCGGTGCGCAGTTTGTCGAACACTCCCAATTCACATGCTGCAAATAGTGCTTTAGACTGAAAAAAACCCGCCATTACCTTATAAAGCTTCTCTGGCATAGGAGAAGGAACTTGAAAATTTTTTGTTTCGCTCATTTTGTCTTTTTTTTTTCTTCTTTAGAAAATACTCGAGCTGTTATCCTGAACGTTATGTGTTATACACTGCAAACAGTTCCTAGACTCTTGTACTAAGTTCAGTTTTCAGATCACGTGAGATACAGCTACCCTGCGAGCAGAAGTTTCTCTCTTGCATGTCTTGTCTGTCACGTAGTTGGTTTGTTTACGCCCCGTGAGAAACCTCTGCGGTAAGCCGCCCGTGATTTCCGTTGAGCATGCCCTAGCCGTTTCCATAGAGAAAATGACGTAAAACTCACCTGGGAGTAAGGGGGTGTTTACATGACACCGGGGCGACTTTCGCGCCGCGACGAGTTCACTCGATTTTCCCAGAACCAAAATTTTTTGGATGTATAGATTTACCAAATTTTCCTGCCCACGGTGCTCCGCTGCGCGCGCTTGGCGCTCGAGAGTTCCGCCATGAAAACGCGGCGCCGTCCTTGGTCTATGATATTTCTCTGTTGTTTAAGACAGGAATGAAAGGTGATGTAGAAATATAAGAAGGGAAATTCATCCTTGACATGATTCAAACTCCGTCTCTGGCATGTATGTTTGGAGCAAATCAGTATATATTCACAGTAGACCTGCACCGTTCTAAACCTCTTATTTGACTGGTCCCCTTTAATCTGCTCTTCCATTGTTCTCAGGGACAAGAGCATTGTTATGTGATAATCCCTATTGGTTTTCCAGCTAATCAAAAACAATCTTTTAAATAGGTGCGGAATCGCCCTATATTCAGTTTTGGCTATGTTAAGGCTCAGCTTACTTGCTTCTAGCCATTTTTTTTACTTCCATTTCGTCAACTGATTCTCCTGCGACTATAATGCTTGTGTCGTCTGCAAATAGCCTAGGTGTGGCATGTCCCAGGTAGTTTGGTAGATCATTTATATATATTGAGAATGAGAAAGGGCCGAGGATCGACCCCTGAGGAACTCCACAATGTTTCTGCCTTTGCTGGCATACCACTCATTTGTGTAATCCAACAAAGCAGAGTCGAATGAAACCGTCTGAAACCTAACTGCTGATCATTCAAAAGTTTTTAGCTTCTAAGTATTCTATTAGTTGTTAGCTATAGTATAAAATCTTTTTAAAAATTTCTTGGTAATTAATTGGATAATTATTTAACAAATTTATTATTATCATTATGATTTATCATTATAAGTATTATTTGATGATTCTCCATGCTAACTTTGGATCGTCACATTTGCTTGGCTTGGCTTCGCGAAAGAAGATCAGGAAGGTTGTCGTGCACACCGACTGCAGGCCCGTTAGTGGCTGAGAACGCCGATACGAGACAGGCAAGTCCTCATGCAGTGTCGGCACATGTGGTGGAAGTGGCTTGAGCTTTCCTCCTCTGTCCTTTGTCTTTGAAGGAGTCTCTCCTGTTCTCTTCAAACTGTGAAGCGTCTCTGTCAGCAGCCATGTCAGACCACTGCTGGCAGTCTATGTGACACACACTGAGAGACCTCTTGAGGCAGTCTTTGAAACGTTTCTTAGGTGCCCCTCTGTCACGTTGGCCAGAGGAGAGTTCGCCATACAAGACCACCTTAGGTAGGCGGTGGTCCTCATTCTGGATACGTGACCAGCCCATCGGAGCTTGTACTTCAGTAGCATGGCTTCAATGCTGGGGACTTCAGCCTGTTCAAGGACCTCGACCGTTTGTGATGAATTCGCTCCAGTGGATGTTCAGGATAGTGCGAAGGCAGCGCTGGTGGAAACGTTCAAGGAGTCGGACATGACTGCGGTATGTGACCCAGGCCTCGGAGCCATAGAGAAGTGTGGTGAGTACTACGGCCCGGTATACACTGATCTTGGTTTGGATCTTCGGGTTCTTGTTGTTCCAGACCCTTTTATTTAGTCTGCCGAAGGCACTGCTCGCTTTGGCTAGCCTATTGTCGATTTCCTTGTCAATCCTGGCATCGGATGAGATGGTACAACCCAGGTAAGAAAACTGCTGCACTGACTTCAGCTCGGTTTCGCAGATAGTGATGTGAGGCGGGTTCCCGGGGGGCAGGCTTGTAGAGGACCTCCGTCTTCTTGAGGCTGACCTCAAGGCCAAAGAGCTGGGCAGCATTTGAGAAGCAGGAAGTGATACATTGCAGGGCTCGTTCTGTCAGTGGGCAACCAGGGCGTGTCCAAGGACGTCTACAGATGTTTCCAGGATAGCGGTCTTCAATTGATCCCACAGAGCCTCAGGGGAGGGGACATTAGTGCAGGTGGATTTCTCAAGTTTGTGCTGGAGACCTGCCTGAAATTTAGCTTTCACTTCAGCTGAGGGGAGGTCGCTGACATTGACTTTTTTTCCTCTGGGACCACTCTTCTTTGGTTTTGGTTTGAACTGAAGGTTGAGTTTGCAGCGGACAAGGCGGTGATCTGTATGACACTCTGCGCTAGGCATAATCTATGGTGTATAAGACATCTTTCAGGTCTCATCGGTGCACTAAAATGTAGTCGAGGAAATGCCAGTGTTTCAACCAAGGATGCATCCAGGTTGTTAGCTCATGGATGACGTAGTCATGCCATGGGCTTTTGGAGGCACTCGATCACTCACTCACTCACTCGATTTTCATTAATTTATTCATTAAAGTCAGATTAAACACTTTACTCTTACCTCCCCTACTTAGTATTACTTTTGTTCCAAGTGCCTTTTACGCATATGTTTGGAATATTCTAGTGGGTACTAGTAAGGCGAATTTTTTTTCCCGACATATCAATTATAGAGATGGGTTTTGTTCAAATGGAAATATTCTATTAAGAACACTGATAATATCATCCGCAAGAAATGAACTTAGAATTGTTAAAAGGACATTGAAATAATTTAGCGTGGATCATTGTTGTATATTTGGATGAATTGTGCACATTTGTTCCCGATACTACACTTGATATGGAGAAGATGCGATCAACAGGAGTGTGAAAGAGCTATTGCAGCCTGACGATGGGATTTCATTCAGCGAAAAGCGAATAAGCCAAACAGCCTTTTAATCACTGCAAAAAAACTTTCCTCGAATTGTTAAAGCGACATTGAGGAGTATCTATTGTGGTTTATTCAGTTATTTGGACGAATCCATTCGACCATATGTCTTCGTATGCAAACAGGGAATGAATTAATGTTGTGTCAACTAGAAGCACAGGTTTTAGAACCAACAAGCGTAATTACGCTATTTTGCTTGAATTCTTAGGTGATCCTTGCCTTAAAGTAGGCTTTTGTTTGTCGGGTGATTCCATTTAGCAGTGCTATTAATGTAATGTCTACAAGAAATGCTGCGCTGGTATAAACAAGTCTCTAGAACATTCAGGTGGAGAAAGGCAATCGGATACTTCGATTGCGTTTAAATTACTTGGTTAGGTCAGAGCACGTACTGCTTTGAGCTTAATCCTTTTTATTAATATAGTTTTTAGCTCGTGTTTATCAAAAGCGCGTTCTAAAGCAGTTCAATTTAGCCATAAACGATAGCTCATGCTACACATACTAACCGTTACGTACTCATCATATGGAAACATTTATTTAAAAGCATCGCACTTTTAGGAAACCTTCGAGGTCCATTAAAATAATTGTTTAAAACCACGGTTTACAGAAAACTCGTGCTTATGTAAAACTTGGCTATTTTACAAGAAAGTGCGCTGTCGTTCGGAAAGTGTTTGACAGTCACATGAGAAAGCAAATTATTTTACAGCTAAAAAGCGTTAATAATTGCTTTTAAAAGTGATCTTTGCTTTGTAAGTAGAAATGCTGCGCTGATAACAAGTTTCTAGAATATTCAGGTGCACATGCAATCGGATACTTCGAGCTACGTTGTATTTTGGCAAGTCCGTACACAATATTTATGTTTTTCTTTGGCAATGTTTACCACAACCTCTCACGATTATGTTTTTCTTTGATTATTGAACTGTCTTTTCTACACTAATTCAATTCATCCATGAGCTCGCTCCTAGGAGCCTTTGATTTTCAGACTGTCTCTTTGCTGGAAGATTGTGTTTGTAATGGTGAATTGTTTCTCCGAGCAGAACTCTAGCAGTAGGCGCCCGTTGTCGTTGCAGTTTCCAACGCCATGTCTCCCAAGGACTCCTTTCCAGGCTTCAGAGTCTCGGCCAACTCTGGCGTAGAATTCACCAAGCATCATTACCTTGTAGGCTGCGGGGGTGCTTTGCAGTAGCCTCCGAAGGTCAGAGTAGAATCTTTCCTTTTCCGAGTGCAGGTTCTGCCTGAAGAGTGTGAGGTGTTGTTCGACGTTCAGCGGGAGAAGCATGGACATGATGCGATCCAAGTGGCCTGAGGGCAAAGTTTTAAGTTTGGAAGCGATGGAGTTCCTCACCATGGAACCTACACCTGAAAGACGTTTCTCAGTTGATGGTTTGCCAGACCAGTAGAGGGTGTATCCGGCACCCTGTTCCTTCAGGCGGCCCTCTTCTGGGAAGAGAACTTCACTGAGAGCAGCGATGTCGACATCGAGTCGTGATAATTGGTGTGCAACGAGAGCCGAGCGGCGTTCTGGACGACTGCTGTCGGCTAGGTCGAGCATGGTCCTAATGTTCCAGCATGCGACTTTCAAACCCTTGTAGTCCTTCGTCACATTTATTGTCAATTTTATTAGCATAATAATTCGATTTTACCGACTCTCATTGATGCCACACAAACCTGTTCAAAAGTCACGCATGCGTTTGATTCCGTTCTCTCATTTTGGTCTATAAATCGTGTCACTCAACACACCTCTCCTCATTTGTTTGTGTTAACGTCTTATCAAATCAGAGTCAAAGGGAAAACAGCTTCACGTTACTTAAATATAAAGTGTGCATGCTATAGAGAGACTGCTAACTTTATGTATTAAGCACAAAATGTTCCATTGACGCCTCTTACATCTTTCTACAGAAAATGGCATCTTTAAAGAAATAAACTTTTTTCGCTTGAACATCTACAAAGCCATGCTTTTCCAGGAGATGCTTGTATTCTGAAGCTGATCTCTCTTTTCCACCTGTTAACACCAACATATAAAGGCTGTAAATCAGCGCGGGCAATGGGCCTCTTTTGTCGTCATCTAAAATCAGTTCGCAAATGAGGAGTCCTCCACCTAGAAGATAAAAGAGTTATGAAAAATAGCAGTTTTCTACCTGTTTCGTCGTTCAAAAGGGCGTTTCCTCTTAATTGACAGATTTATTTGATTACAAGAATCGTGATTGACATTAATTATATACATTGATAAAAAGGCGTTAGGTTATCGTATTTAAAACCAGTTTTTCAGTAGAATCGAAGTGAGAAAGAAGTATTTTTTAGTCTGTCTGTTGAACCCGCTTATCTGGAAAATCCGTTTGTTAAACTCGCTAACCTGGAGAATCTGTGAAAGACTCAGTGCTAACCTGTAAAGTGCGACTGTTGGAACGACCCGCCACAGAAGTAAGTTTACATTGACATTTTCTGAATTCAGCGACGAGATAAATACTTGATTTGCGTTTGTTCTGATTGCGAATTATAAATGTATTTCTTCTAGATCGAATAATCATTAAACCTTGGCTTAATATTATGCGATTTGTGGTGGTCTTTCGAGTCAGCTAGTTTCCATGTGCAACATTTCATTCGATTTCTTGGTGGATAAACTGCGCTGATCGCCGGACACGTGGCAAGGAAACGTTAAAAATGGAAGCGGAGTTGAAGCAAGCTAAGATCGACCGTCGAACAGCTAAATCGGCATTTACAAGAGCAGGAAAAGCCGTGGTACATGATGTAGAGCACAACCGGCCTTCCGTCGAGGTAAGAGAGGCCATAGATAAGTTCAAGGGAGCATATGAGGTTTTAATAGAAAAACACGAGGATTATACGGAATTGATTGAAGACGATACCGTTTACGAGAATGAGGAAAAATGGATGAATGAATGTCAAGAAACATTTCTGAGGCTAGAAGTAGATGCTAAGATGTTTATAGAGAACAAAGAGAAATCTAGCGCTAGTTACGTAGATTTAATCGAAGGTCAAGATGACGCGTCCAAAATCCACATGGATCACCACAAAGGAATTTCAAATATGCAGCCTCCAACACCTAGCCCAAGCGAAGAGCCGTCCACCTCTGGAATGACAAATATCCAACCAATTAGCGAAACACTTCCTGAAATTAACGCCGAAAAAGCTGAAGGCACTTCAGATAAGGAAATTAACAGTGTTCAAAAGGCCGATGACAAGCAAAATCCCGCAATAAACAAAGAAACCACTAGTGATACGAGTCAAACTGGCGCGTGCACTTTTAAGCTCGAAAAACCAAAACTACCTGTTTTCGCTGGGAATGTAAGAGATTATGCAATTTTCCGCTCTGACTTCAAACACGCAATAGAAGCAAAATACACAAAGAGAGATGCAATAACGCTCCTGCGTACATGCCTGAGAGATAAGCCGCTAGAACTGATCAAAGGAATCGGAAGTGATTATGACGCCGCCTGGGAATATCTGGACTCGATCTATGGCGACCCGAGATTTGTCTCAGACACTGTGACCCAGGATATTGTCCAATTTAAAGCCTTGCAGGAAGGGGAAGACGCGCGAGTTTGCGACCTGGTACATCTAGTCAAGAGATGTTATAATACCCTGAAAGAAGTTGGTCTCCCTAGTGATATGGACAACAGCCATATGCTTTCCATTATCGAACAAAAGATGTGCTCTGACGACAGAAAGGTCTGGGCGAGAGACCTGGAGAGAGAAAAGAAGTCTGCTACCCTGGAAGCTTTAATGAACTGGATGAACGTGGAAATGAAGTCACGAATGCGTGCTACAGCTCCTATCAGAGTGGGCTCATCTGGAAGACGCCACGTGAATCACTTCACATCTGATGACGGCAAACCCGTTTGGCACAAATGTTGGCTGTGCAAAACTTCATCCCACTGGCCCGATCAATGTCCGAAGTTTACAACCCTCAGCATTGATGACCGTATCGCCACGGCAAAGGCAAATCACCTGTGCTTCAGCTGTTTGAAGAGGGCCGGAAGGGGACACACGCTGGATAACTGCAGGCGCAAACAAAAGTGCGCAAAGCTGGAGAATGGAATGCGGTGCCCACAACATCACCATCAGCTACTTCATAAGAGCAATACTGTCACGATTAGCGTCGCTACATCAGTCAATACGAAAGAAGCTATTCTCCCAGTCCTCTCCGCAAACATCGGCAGCGCTAACGGCCTATTTAAATGTGGAAATGTTCTTCTTGACTCTGGCGCTCAAGTAAGCCTTATTCGTCAGGATACCGCAGAAACTCTCGGCTTGAAGGGAAAGGATGTGTCCATAACCATCACTAAAGTTGGCGGCGAAGAAGAGTCGATGAAAACCAAAGAATACAAACTTCAGCTAACCTGCATGGACACCAGCAAGCGTTTTTCCGTTAAAGCAATCGGCATTCAGAGCATCAGTGATGAAATCCCAACAGTGAAAACTTCGCACTTACCAGAGCTTCTTGGCCTGCCGAACACAAGATTTCGCCGCAGCAAGGGACATGTGGACCTGCTAATCGGTATTGATCATGCACACATGCATGCTGGTGAAACGAGACAAGTGGACCATCTACTAGCTCGCAAGTCGCCACTTGGATGGGTAGTCTTTGGAGGAAAACCAGAGCAGATTTGTGACATAACCAGCATATTACACGTCAAATACGCCTCACCAATAGACTTAACTGACTTCTGGACAATAGAGACTATGGGTGTGGCCGTGAAACCCTGTGTCTGCGATGCAGACAAACTGTCTCAAACAGAAAGAGAAGAAGCTAAGCTAATAGAGGAAACATGTATCAAAGTTGGAAGTCAATGGATGATTCCATACCCCTGGAGAAAAGACCCCACGCTGCTCCCAGATAACAAAGATTTGGCAATAAAACGCCTAGAGTCAACAGAACGACGCCTGAAAAGAAATCCTGAACAAGTCGAAGCCTACTGCAAACAGATGGAAGAAATGGAAAACATGAAATTTGCGCGAAAGCTGTGCAAAGAAGAACAAAACGCGTATCAAGGACCTGTTCACTACATTCCTCATCACGCCGTGCTGAGGCCAGACAAGAAGAGCACTCCTGTTCGAATTGTTTTCAATTCATCTTCTGCATTTCAAGGACATGCTCTTAATGATTACTAGAAGAAAGGCCCCGATCTTTTAAACGGCATATTTGGAATTGTCTTACGATTCAGAGAGAAGAAAGTCGCAGTTATGGGAGACATCTCCAAGATGTATCATCGAATCCTAATTCCCGAGAGGGATCAACATGTACATCGCTTTCTCTGGAGAAACATGGAAACGGACAGAGATCCTGACATCTACCTCAAAACTGTTCTCACATTTGGAGACAAGCCTGCGCCCGCTATGGCGCAAATAGCCCTGAGGAAAACAGCTCAAGAGAACAAGGTAGACTACCCAGAAGTAGCTGAAGTCCTCACAAACAACGTGTACATGGATGACATCTGCGATTCCGTAGACACAGTACATGAAGCCCGAAAATTAACGACAGATATTGACAAGGTCTTGAAGACTGGAGGATTCAAAGTTAAAGGATGGATTTCCAACGAGATGCTTGAACAGAAAGAAAACAGTGACACAGAGAAGGAGATGAATTTATTTCAAGGAAACGAGGAGAAAGTCCTGGGAACCCTGTGGAATTTTCGAACAGACGAGTTCCACTTCCGAGTAAAAACAGAGTTGCTGAAGCTAGACGACAGACCAAACCCTGTACCTTTGAAGATGACGAAGAGAATGATCTTAAGCCAGGTGGCTCGAATTTACGATCCGATTGGATTCGCTGCAGCATTCATAATCAGGGCGAACATAGGACTGCAAAAACTGTGGCAGTTGGGACTAGACTGGGACGATGAGGTACCAGTCGCAGTTCAGGGTCAGTGGATCTCTTTGTTCAAAGAAATGAAAGAGTTGGACAATGTGTCCTTCGAAAGATGTTTAACTGCAGACAAAGCCGTGGATCCGCCAATGCTGTGTGTTTTCGCCGACGCATCGCAGGACGCATTCGGAACATGCGCGTACGTACGCCAAAGAAAGGATGACAACACTTACTCAGTCAAGTTCATCGCAGCGAAGTCCCGAGTAGCACCGCTGAAACAGCTCACGATCCCGCGCTTGGAACTACAGGCAGCCGTTCTCGCAACCCGCCTAGCCAGATCCATTCAGGAGGAAACTAGGATACAGTTTCGAGATATTAAGTTCTTCACTGACAGTACTATAACCTTAGCCTGGGTTCAAAGTCCGTCTCGCAGCTTCAAACCATTCGTATCCTCCAGAGTGGGAGAAATTCAGAGTAACTCAGATCCAAGCCAGTGGAAGCACATCCCCAGTGAGGATAATGTAGCTGACGACCTGTCACGAGGGATCTCTGTTGAGGCACTGCAGGGCAGATGGATGAATGGCCCGGAGTTCTTGTACTTACCAGAAAGTCGGTGGCCGATTAAGATCGCTTCGCCAAGCTCAGATGAAGACATGGAACGTCGACAAGCACAGATACTGGCCGCAGCTGCAACACAGAAAGCTAAAGATGCTATCGATCTGTCCAAGTTTTCCAGCTGGAGAAAACTAATCCGCGTGACGGCACGAATACGCAGACTAGCGGGGAAAATACGACTGAGAAAATACGATCAAGACGGAAAGGAAGGACCGCTGGTCCCTGAAGAGCTTCAGCAAGCAGAGATTTACTGGATAAAGAAAGCACAGTCAACCCTGCACAGCCGCTTAGAAAGAGGTGATTTCAAATCTCTCAGCCCGTTCAAAGATGAAAACGGAGTAATAAGAGTTGGAGGAAGAGTGGACGAAGCTATCGTATCATATGAGACAAGACACCCCGCCCTTCTTCCAAGCGACCACTGGATCTCTTTGCTGGTAACAAGACACGCCCATCAGCACGGACACACTGGGGTGGCAGCTACGACAGGCAAGACCAGGAGAAAATTTTGGATCTTGAAGGCGAACAAGTTAAGCAAATCTGTGAAATTCAAGTGTGCATTCTGCCGTGAATTGGCACACAAGGCTGAAACGCAACTTATGGCAGACCTCCCTGTTCTCCGCTTAGCACCAAACACGCCGCCATTCCACTATACCGCCTGCGATTACTTTGGTCCTTACCGCGTAAGAATCGGGAGGAACAAGACGGCTAAACACTATGGCGTCATCTTTACCTGTCTAAATACAAGAGCTGTTCATCTGGAATTGGCAGTTGACCAGACTACAATGGAGTTTATGCAAGTCCTAAGAAGATTCTTTTCAATCAGAGGCTACCCGGCAGTAATGCTAAGCGATAACGGTTCACAGATGGTTGGTGCTGCTAACGAACTGAGAGAGATGGTGGAAGGTCTAGATGCCAATCAATTGCGTGAGTTCTGCGGGGAAAAGAAAGTTCAGTGGATCTTCACTACACCAGCTGCGCCACACCAAAATGGATGTGCAGAAGCCCTTGTAAAGAGCTGTAAAAAATCACTTAAGATAGCAATTGGCGAGCAACTTCTAACACCTTTTGAGCTGTACACCTGTCTTTTAGAAGTTGCAAACCTAGTCAATCAACGCCCTATCGGTCGCATTCCCACTGATCCAGATGACGGAGCCTACCTGTGTCCGAATGACATGCTCCTTGGAAGAGCAACACCAGACGTACCACAAGGTCCGTTCAAAGACACAAGAAACCCACGCAGACGAGTGGAATTCGTGCAAAAAATTGTGGACTCGTTCTGGAAGCGTTGGACTAGGGATGTATTTCCTGCCCTAGTTCCGAGAAAGAAGTGGCACGTGGAGAAGCGAAACGTACAAGTTAATGACATAGTAACAGTAGCCGAGCAAAATGCAGTACGAGGCAAGTGGGCAGTGGGCCGAATAATCGAAGTTTATCCTGGACCAGATGGACGAGTTCGTAACGTTAAAGTCAGGACAGCCACAGGAGAGTACAGCCGTCCAGTTACAAAGGTTGCAGTCATTCTTCCCGTTGAAGGCGACGACTGAACGAACAATTGATAAGATAAGGACTACGCCCTTATCGGGGCGGAGAATGTTTCGTCGTTCAAAAGGGCGTTTCCTCTTAATTGACAGATTTATTTGATTACAAGAATCGTGATTGACATTAATTATATACATTGATAAAAAGGCGTTAGGTTATCGTATTTAAAACCAGTTTTTCAGTAGAATCGAAGTGAGAAAGAAGTATTTTTTAGTCTGTCTGTTGAACCCGCTTATCTGGAAAATCCGTTTGTTAAACTCGCTAACCTGGAGAATCTGTGAAAGACTCAGTGCTAACCTGTAAAGTGCGACTGTTGGAACGACCCGCCACAGAAGTAAGTTTACATTGACATTTTCTGAATTCAGCGACGAGATAAATACTTGATTTGCGTTTGTTCTGATTGCGAATTATAAATGTATTTCTTCTAGATCGAATAATCATTAAACCTTGGCTTAATATTATGCGATTTGTGGTGGTCTTTCGAGTCAGCTAGTTTCCATGTGCAACACTACCTTTTAATGGCAAGAGAGTATCCAGAATTTCAGACGGTTGCTTCGAGTCGTTTTTACTCTCTCAGCAACTAAGAGAGTAAAAACGACTTGAAGTAATCCTCTGAAATTCAGGCTAGCAAGAGAGATGACTGGTCTTACAATAATCTTATATGCCATTTCTATATCCACTGTCAAGCGCCCTTTGTTACCAAAGCACTTCTTGATCAGTCAGTTCGCGTGCTCATTTCATTTAAAGACTAAAGGCCGTGAATTCAAAATTAAAGTTCGTTTTGGTTACAAAACAGGGGAAAACATTGTAAAGCTGTTACGGTGTTTCTTGTAAGTTTGGACTTTAACATGGGTGTCATTAATTGTTCACGTGTAGGATTTCACTCCCATCGATCATTTACATCTTTCCTGTTTTAACTGAAGTTCGTGATTCCCTCTCAGTCTCTAATGAAACCAGAGACGTAATAAACATCTTACTAACCTCGTTTTCTTGATCCGAACTGTAAGTAGTTGTCTACGTTCGACCTCTTCGCTCTTTAGACCACTTGACTCGCTTTTTTCGATTTGCTTCCCGAACACCATTTTCTTAATTTTTCGCTAACCTTCTTTTATATCCCTCCGAATGCAACACCCTTTGCACGGCTTTCTGGCTGAATGTCTTTGTTTTGCACTCGTTTAGCTCTGCAGTAATGTCAGTCCTGTAAGGTAAGTCGTCTGTTACTTCTAACCAAACGCTTTAAAGGATTTGTCTCTATTTGTGAAGCTCCTTTTCCTGCCACTTCGCGTCAAAGGCAGCGTTCACACTTGGTGCCTGAGCACGGTGCCCGAGTGCGGTACTCGGTAGGCACTAAATGTGAACACACCCTTTTTTCAAGTGCCCACGCAAGAATTCGGGCAAGGTGCCGGTTCCCGAATACAAGGTCGAGACCTTGTACTCGGGCACAAAAGTGGACACCGGGTCCTTCAATGTGCACACAATTTTTGTAAGTTTCGGGCAGTCAACTGCTATGTACTCGCTGCTAAGCGCACGTTTCAAAAAGGCGTCTGTTAGGGCGAAATGGAGTAACTATGTACACAGTCATATATCGAGTACTCAAAGTGTGAACACAACACCATTTTGTGCCAGTACCCAGGCACTGGTTCCCGGGCACTTAAGTGTGGACAGGCCCAAAGCCTCCACTGTGCCAGTCCTTCGGTACTTGCTCAGAACGCTCGTGATAGTTGTTCTTGGAATGTCCAACATTCTTGACAGTTGTTTTTCACGGATTCCGACAGAGTAATAATTAATTCTTTCGTCTCTGTGGACAGTTCAGCACCTTTTCGACTCATGAGAGCTTAAAATAAATTCTCAGAAGCAAAACAAAAAAATATGACCACTCTTTAGCGACGTAACCTTGTTGAATGACTGAATAAACGAGGTGTCAAAACACAAATGCAATTTTTTTCGTGCTTTTGGTCGGATGTTTGTTTCTGTTTTTGCTAATTTTTCCCGCCTTTAATTTATTGACCAAACGCGCGCCCTGCTTAACGTTTTCCTGTTGATAGTGTGCACAACGGGGGTAAAAATTTCGCGCATCGTTTTTGAAAGTGACGAATACTTATGTCCCTTGACTGTTGCGGCAGTAGCACGACCGCTTTGAAACAGGCCTAGCCTTTCTGCGACGTTCGCATACACGGTCTTTTCCATAAGTAGTTTTAAACCTGGCTCTTGGTTACTTAAGGCACATTACTTAAGGCAAATATGATTTATTGCCTATAATTTTGGCAAAGGGATTAAAATTGAATTAAGATTTGTTACACTTATGGTCAAGTGATAATGCTGCGTGACTATCTTACTGAGGATCTACACATCACCTAAAGTAGTATTGGTGAGTTTTCTTCGAGCTCTAAAAATAGTGGACCACTAATTTTAAAAAAAACATCCATTCTCGCGACAGATTGCCTCATGCGGGGATAAAAAAGAAATGAAGGAGTTTGCAATCAAGCTAGGTGAATGACTTGTCAGCGGTTGAGTAATTATGGTTTCGAGCTTCGTATAGGAACAAATCCTGCATTACGTAATCGGGAGAATTTTCTTTTGTGTTTCGCAAATATTGTGTTGTGTTGTGTAAAGAGCATGCTTGTGTCGTCACTGTTACGCGGTGAACGGAAAACAGTGTCGAGCTAATATGTTAAACATAAAATGAGACAGTTATGTTTGCTCTGCAACCTAAGGCACTAGATAGTGTATTTGTAGAACGGATTTTAGGCGTTTTCGTTCCAAATCTTGTTATACTCCTTGTCAACGCTCGCCCAAGCTTGGTCATGTGAAGACTCTCCTAGATTGTTTCCAAAATGCCCAATGCTTTTTTCGACCAGAGTCAAAGGCCGTTTACGCTAGTAAAACTTCTCCCCATATTTATAGTTTCTCTCAATTCACTGCTAAGTGAACTTTTACTCGTTTTATTCATTTCCTACTGAAGCGCACACGCTTGGATTCATGGGTTAATAACTTTAGTCGAGAGGTTTGTAGATATAACGTATTTGGCTTAAGGATTGATCAATCTAACATATTCTCTCGGTGGAATTGACGATTGCGTCACTGGTTTCCACAAAATCATGCTCAAAGTCAGCTTCCATACACAAAATGGCCTCTTTCTAGCCACTTTCAAGTGCAGAGGGATAGTCCTTCTGCTACGAAAAATGCTTATCTTTTGTGCTTAAATCGTAGATATATCATTAATTCGTCAGTGGATTTGTCATTTTGGAGCTAACGAAGTCGCGGGAATGAGTTTTATCAACGCTGGTACGTGGGCCAAAAGAGGCCCTTTCTCCTCTTATTCAGAGCTTATTGAAAGCGCTCGTGCGTTGGAATTTGCCGCTTCGGCGGTCATGAATAGCTAATGATGTCCACTCATTCTGCGCGATGACCTCCTAGTCACGTAGCCACGTGGCTACCGTTATGGGGGTATAGCTTTTTAAAAAATGGCCGGGTATTCTGCAGTTACTCCGTGTTCTGTTTACTGGGCTGCCTGTGGCACAGCCCAGTTATAAATTCGGCTCGCAATCTCGACCCAGAGCTCTTCTGCGCATGTAGAGGAGAGAGATCATTTCCAAACCCGTAAGCACTGGGGTCGAGAATGATTCGGCTCGGTTTTTCCTTCTGGCACAAATCGCACTCTGGCGTGTTCAGCGCGTGCGCAAGATATAAGTGTATGCGTAGAATGCGTAGAATAGATCAGCGAACTTCAGCAGAGTACAATCCGAGGAGCTCGAAGCGACTCAAAGCTATTAGCAATCTGTCTTCGGTGGAAGTATACGAATGCAAACATACAAATCAAACGCTGTTGATGGTTAGCCACAGTAAACGATGGCAAGAGTACATTTTGGAAGTGGTATAGTTCATGAACTATACTATGCGAGAGACCCATTTACAAGCGAACTATTCCGAATGAGTCTTTATCAGGAAACCTTGTACAGTAAGTGAGCTACCTACTGAGTTAGAAGCGCTAAAAGAATCACCCGAATTAACTGTTAAACTCAAACTGTCCGGTACGTAAAACATTACGAGCAACTGGATCAGTGAAATTCAACAGTGTTTTTGATCAACACAACAGCCTTATGGAAGAATTCGGTACTTCAAAAGCAAGCTTTTAGGTAACAATATCCTTGCTTTTACATTTAATTTTTGTATTGATTTCACTGGTTTTATCTTTCTTTGTTTTTATCATCATTTTATACAATTGTTGTAATCGTGTATTTAGTGATCAATCTTCTAATGCCGTATGTAGATGTTTATGCAGAGGCTGTTGTTATTTCAATACTGTGTACAAAACAAATCAGTTGACCGGAAATGTTTACAACGATTCCGAGGTAACAATAAAGGTGAAAGAAGATGTAAGATCTTGCTATGCAAAGTATGTTTTCTTGCTAGGAAAGATTAACAACGTGATCATGAGCCTAGTCCTTTTGGGCCTTTTTACTGACCGAAATGACGCATTTTCCTACCCTTTCATATACTTCAGCTAGTGAAACTCTACCCTTTTTTATATACCTGAAGCCTAAAAAAGGTACCCCTTTCGCGCGGAGCCTCCCCATATAGGTCATTATGTGGAGCACCCCCTGAGAAAGCGCCATCAGGAGCCCATGCCATTCCTGGCGCCATATATGACCTCCGGAATGAACACTCTTATCTTATGCACACGCTAGCCTGTGTACAGACGTCCCTTCTACGATAGTTCAAAAAATAGGCCCGCAATGCGTGCGTGTAGCTACTGCGTTCTTGTTGGCATTGGTATGTGAATACGGAGCTGTTTAGTATGTACAGCTATTTTAGAAAAGGTTGTCGTAAGGCCTAAGCGCCCATACCACTAGGTATTTTGGGCGTGTATGCTTGGGTACTCATAGAGCGACAACCTTTTCTGAATTAGCTGTATACAGCTATTTCATCCAAGGTTGTGGCGGCTCAAGTGTACACACCCAGACCGCAAAGGAGCATGTGAGATAAAAATAAGTGGTTATTCGACAAATGACTGACATTCTGCAACATGGAAATTGGTCGGGGCTCGGCCCAAACAATAGGTTTGTACGACTCGACAATATCTTTTCGAAATTTTATTTTCAACGGATTTATCTCAGCACGCTCAGATGCGGCCAACAATAACATAAACATGAGGCACTGTTTTCTCATCAAGAGATAAGTCCTTGGGTAAGTGGCGTCCGATTTGCTGTTTATGAGGTACAAAAATAATCTGCCGTGGATGCGGCTGACAATAACATTAACATCATACATGAGTCCTTGTTTTCTCATCAAGCGATAAGTCCTTGTGTAAGTGGCGTCCGATTTGCTGTTCATGAGGTATGATGCATTGTTTTCTCATCACGATATAACTCCTTGTGTAACTGTCGAAGATGCGGCTAAGAATAACATAAACATGAGGCATTGTTTTCTCATCAAGATATAACTCTTGTGTAACTGGTGTCCGGTTTGTTTTTAATGAGATACAAAAGCAATCTCATACCACTCTCTGTAAAGGCAAGTTTATTGGTTCCCGGGGGGGAATTCATCGTCTCCCGAAGGAAAAAGCTAGTTCCAAAGATGGAATTAAGCGATTCTGATAACAGGTCATTGGTTGCCACAAGCTGTACATGCAGTATTTCGGGCTGTTTGGCTGCAGAAATCACTCGGCATCCATGTTCGACAAAATCTTGGCGACTCACACTCAGCGATGTTTTTGAAGTCCAAACTTTGTTTGAACCTTCAACACCCCTGAAAACACTTTACGAGAAAACACTGGACATAATACTTGAATGCTTTGCCTAATAATACGCAGAAAATAACACGAAAACATAGCAAATCTTACCTTTTGTCGACAAGACGTAGAGCATTCACCATTCACGGTAGGGAACACGAGGAGAAATGCAACGTTGCGAAACGTTTCACAGTCGATATTTTTACGGAAAGAGATCGCACTTTTACGGTAAGTGGTCGGTGAATCCGCTTGTTACACTAGTATTTATGTATTTGACACAAAAAGACGTACTACCAGATTCAAAGAAAGAAAAGCTCTAAACAATAAGTTTGTTTGTGTTTTATAACCTGTAAAGTCTATCGAAATTGGATGCTTATCAAATTTACTACCGGCATTATCGTGCGCCGAGAAAATCGATCGGGGTCCGAAGGTCTCCGAAAGCCCTCGTAAAATCGACTCTATCCATCAAAACGATAGCATTATAGCTACTCGCGCATGCGCAGTAGCTACAAAAATTGAATGAGTTCATTTTCATCCGGTCGGCTCGCAGTGTATAAAAATACTACTGATAACAAACTAAAAAAAAAAAACAAATTTTTCTTCGCTTAAAAACTCTGTCCATGTCGAACCAGTTTGGTTTAGTTTAGACAATTTAACTCTGTGCGCCGCCCTAAGTACAGCTCGGTATTACACGCGATTAAAGAAAATTTCAGATGCGCAGAAGCTTTTTTCCTACGAACGGGACGATTTTTTTATTGTTTTCCTCAAACATAGAGACAAGCTGTCAACAAAACAAAAAAAGTTCAGATAAACTAGAGATATCGTGTGGCACGAAATTTTTGCGGGTTCTAATTTTTGCGATTTGTCCAGCGATCCGCAAAAATAATTTCCTCCCCAAAAATTAACTTAAACATTTTTCCCAGAAAAATTTACTCCAGAGTATTAATACTCTGACTAAAATTTACTACACAAAAATACAGCACTAAGAAACCGTCTCTGTTTAATTACAACTCGCCTCTTCAATTCAATGTACCGGCACATACCGTAGTACTGTTTGAAAATCTGTATTTCTATTAAACCCTGATTGCACGTACTAAGCAAGAACAAAATATTATCAATGCTAGGTACTGGGTACTTTTTGAAAATTAATTCTCAGCAAGAAAAACCAATGTGTCCTAGTGTCGTGAATGCCGTACGGCCGTTCTTCACGATATCACAGTTTTAAGCAAAAACAGGGTTTATTTCACAGCTTCAATCCTCACAGTACAATGGCTTGCTCACACACTACACGAAATCGTGACTTTCTTGCATCCATAAGTTTAGTTTTTAATCCGATCTGTCAGCAAGTTCACTTTCGCTCAGTTATGTTGTTAGATTGTTAATTTAATTGAATACTTCGAATCTTTAACCCCGCAATCAGTAACATCTGACAGACGCGGGAAACTATTAGGAGTAAAATCACGCCATCTCACAATCACGCTACACTCTTGCTTCATAACACCTAGTCGCAAAAATTAGTTTCCGCGAAACAGAAAAAATGCCCAATCCGCAAAAATAAACATCCGCAAAAATTTCGTGCCACACGATACACCCACCTAGCTTGTTTTGTATCGAGCATCGATTATCATTTTCATTTATTTATAGTTTCAGTTCAAAGAGTTTAATGAGACCCGTGGGTTGGGGTGGTGTCCGGCATGGGAATGGGTTTAGCAGGGTTACTTCTTCCTTTCATACACTGTCAGCTGTCTGTTGTGGTAAACTTCTCGTTTTCATACAATACATAATTTCTATCTAGTCTATGTTTTATGGCAGCCCAGTATACACCTTCTGGTGTCTAGTTCCATAAACTTTTGTTGTGTTTCGATAATACCGTGTTGTGTTTGGAAAAGTGTTTTTTGTGTTCCAGGAATATATTGATGTGTTTCAGGAACTGCATGTTTGTTGTGTTTGCAGATATGGGCCACTGTAGCTCGTTCAAAAGTAACCTGAGATCAGGCGTTATTTTTTTTCTTTTTTTTTTTTTGCTTCTTTGCTTCTTTGGCTCAAGAGGGAAAAAAATAACGCCTGATACATTTATTTAACAAGCCGTCAACCACCCCCTAATTTACATAATGTAACGTCTGCTTGACCTGTCATGTTAATAAGCGTTTACCATAAGGGAATCAAATTTTGACGCGAATGTCTCTTTTGAAATCAATTTTAGGGAAAAGAAAATTTTTAAGTTCGTCCATGTTCAGATGGCGCTTCCTAAAAAAGAAATTTTAAATGTGTTGTTTTTGTGATGAAATACTGCTAGCTGGAGCTGCCGTACCTTTATTTAACAGCTACAAATAAACATAGGCACGTTAAACGTGCATGAGCTATTTTGAATGCTTCAGTGTAACTTTACTGCTTCGGTGTAACCTTACCAATAGTGATGAATCTACCTCTTTCATCCTAAATGTATATTGGGTTTTTGTGCGAAATTGCGTATTGCGGTTACCCTGCTAGCAGAGGCTTTTCCCTTGTGTTTCTCAGCGTTGTACTGCCATTCTCTTCGCTGTTTTGGCTGCTCGCGTTTTGTTTTGGTTGTTTCTGTGCCGAGGAAAAGACCTCTGCAGACAGCCGTTTGGGATTCCTGTTGAGCATGCGCGAGATGAAAATGCGGTTACCATGGAATTTCTGTGTCACGTGTCGGTAATACGATGCCGCCGCCGGAGTTTGCTCATGTATTGATGAGTCAATTTTCCCACGGGAATGACTCGCACTCGCCATGTTGATATAGCGGGCTCACTTTTGCACAGCAAACTAGTACAAAAAAGATGCGCGAGTTTATAAAACCGGTTCCACAACCGGTTTAGTCATGTGATTACCTCCTAGATCTTGGAGGTATCTAATGCGCATGCTCAACAGGAATCCCAAACGGCTGTCTGCAGAGGTCTTTTCCTCGGCACAGAAACAACCAAAACAAAACGCGAGCAGCCAAAACCGCGAAGAGAATGGCAGTACAACGCTGAGAAACACAAGGGAAAAGCCTCTGCTAGCAGGGTATATTGCGGTACATAAATGAAAACGCGAAACGCTCAGCTGAATCGATCCTCAAGCTATATATTCACTTTCTTCTGTCTTTCCCTGTTACATCTGGTGCAAGTTAAACAAATCGTTAAAGTGAAATAAATTTGTACTCACCAATTGATTAGAAGGAAAACTCTAAGGTTTCCTTGGAGTTTCTTAAGCCAATATGTGACTCATCGAATACTGAACAGTTACGAAATACCAGGATTTTTATCATTGTGGTAGATGATTGCATCATCATAATTCACGAAGTTTTCACGTGCGATTCTACTCAGTGAAACAGTCTTTAACTCCGACAACTTATTTCTTCATGTTTTAAAAGCTATTGCTTCTCAGAAGACAAGAGCCTTTTTTAAGGATTTGGTTACAAAAGGAAACAGGTCTTCATACGTCCAAGTTACTATTTATCATTGTGAAAAGCCAATCTGCATGAGATGTACAGTCACACAGCTGGCACGTGAAAGTGTTGGACTTTGCCCCCTTTCGTCGTTCGTATGTGAGGGAATTCGAGTTATCACACTTAAGCAATAGAAAACGTTTTCCGTGTTTGCATAGGCTGATATAAACACGAGAGGGGTTGGGAGAATTCGAGACAGTTATACAAACCCGAGACGAAGTCGAGGGTTTGCATAACTGTCGAGAATTCTCCCAACTCCTCGAGTGTTTATATCAGGATATGCAAACACAGGAAAAAAGTTTTCTATTGCTTTTATAAAATAACTTTCCCCAGAAAAAAAGCAAAACTCCTTTGTTTTAAGCTTTGATTTAAAGAGAAATTCTTACCAGTCGCAAAGTCTTGTACACGAAGCTTAAGATGCTTTCCAAAATACGGGTTTTTCTCGCTTAGAATGACAGCTTAAGCGAAAAAAAATTGACACACCTTCTTTGTAACGATTTTCCAAGTTTCAGCCGACGAAGGAATGG
This sequence comes from Porites divaricata, assembly GCA_038088405.1. Classification (NCBI taxonomy): domain Eukaryota; kingdom Metazoa; phylum Cnidaria; class Anthozoa; order Scleractinia; family Poritidae; genus Porites; species Porites divaricata. The sequence continues at coordinate 24,854,186 of JBBMOI010000006.1, read as the reverse complement.
GTAAATAAAGTAAACTTGTCGAGTTTTGAACTCGAAAACTTTTTCAAATTCGTGCTTGAGTGATTAGCGCGCGAAAAACAAAACATCTTGACGTCAAAACATGTTTACATACTCTCATGCAAACACTCCTCTCGGCCAATCAGAGCGCGCGAACTATCTTAGTTATTTCATAAAGTTAATTAGTAAACAGAATTATAAAAATAACTCACGCACACAATTTGCACGTGAAGATGTTGGTCTTTCGCCCTTTTACAATTCGTACGTAAAAAAAAGGCAAATTGTTTTACTACTACAAAATTTTCTCCAACGATTTTAAGAAATCACCTCGGCTTCATTATAACATCTGCAATTAAATTATGTTGCATGCAACGTCAAGGTTGCTAACATAACATTTATTAACATTTGTGAAACAGTCTTTAACTCCGACAACTTAATTCGTCATGTTTTAAAAGCCATTGCTTCTCAAAAGACAAGAGCCTTTTTTAAGGCATTGGCTACTAAACGAAACAGGTCTTCATACGTCCGAGATTGTGAAAAGCCAATCTGCATGAGATGTACCGTCACACAGCTGGCACGTGGAAGTGTTGGACTTTGCCCCCTTTCGTGGACACTGGTTCGTACTTGAGGGAATTCGAGTTATCACACAGCAATCTAGTAAACAGAATTATAAAAACAAGAACGCTCTTAGTAGCGTTGAGTCTCGCGTGCTTGGAGTAAAGCAACCGGGGCTGTTATACTACTTTTTCGTTTGGAATACAAAGCGAGTGTTGTATGTCATAATGTATATACTCAAAAAAAGTAGAAAAAATTGCAAGGAGAGACAGGCCGCACATCTTAGCCTCAAACCTTCTACATATTGATATTGCTCCATTGAGGAGTACTCTTTCAGGGATTTTACACTCGAAAAATTGAACGATGATTTTTATCGGTATCAGGGGCCCATGACTCTGTCAGTATAAATATACATAGCTTCTTTGTACCGGACCAAGAAACGGCTCGGTACAGTATATGTTCAGCACAGGAAAAAAGTGTAAGTTTAACAGAACCTTATACAACACACAGTTAATTCAGTTCGCGCGTATTCCTGCTGAATTTGTTGTCCGTTTTATAAGCGTGAAAGTAATGACATTTTCCATAGCTGCTTAGTATCTACTTTTAATGTCTCCGTACAGTCTCAGAGTACATTGTTTAGAGTTGTACACAGCATTCATTTTAGATGGATAGATAGACAGACAGACAGACAGATAGATAGATAGATAGATAGATAGATAGGCAGATAGATAGACAGACAGACAGACAGATAGACAGATAGATAGACAGACACACAGACAGACAGACAGATAGATAGATAGATAGATAGATAGACAGACAGATAGACAGATAGATAGATAGATAGATAGATAGACAGATGGATAGATAGGTAGGTGGGTAGCTAAGAACCTTAGTTTATACGGCACGATAAAAAGATCAGCATTGCTGGTGGGGTCGAGCATACAACAATTACAAGAAAAATAAGGAGTACCGAAAGCAAATGTACACTTAAAAATTAAAAACTGTTAAAGTTTTTTCTTGTATTACAGTATCACCGGGATAAAGCGTTTCATTTTCCAGGAAAATTTCTCTTTCTCGTCAAAACAATCACTGACTCAGACAGACTCGGATTAGTTTACTTGAATTTAGTGTTCA
>JBBMOI010000006.1:24715000-24847500 GCA_038088405.1 Porites divaricata | reverse complement strand
AGGGCTTAATATCAGAGTGCGCGGATATTTTGCATCAGAGCTTTCTTTGTTGTTACGCCATACTGACGAGCCCCAAAAAGGGCGAAACAGCTGTCTATGGCTACAATCCCGCTCTGTTTTGAGTTCTTTCGGTGTCTTGTTGATGTCTTGCAGAGTTAAATTTCACGTAGTACGATCAGCATTGCAGTATTCTGCTTGCAGAATTTAACATGTCTACAATCTCAGGCAATGATCATCTTCCGTTTATTATGGTGACACAAAGTTGCTTAGAACAAATCACGTGATTTTGCATACCTTTGTGATTTCGTTACCAGCTTTGGTTACGCTGCAACGCGTTGCGTGATCAACTTGAATATATTTTCTCATGTGTGGAATTTGGTAAAGTTCAGAACGGAAAAAATTGAGGTTCCTTGGCTTGTTTTATTTTTGTATAATAAAATGTCAACCAAGAACAGTTTTGTCCAGTGTCGTATTGTTTTTGTGTGTGACCTGTGGCCTGTGACCTTTGACCTGACCTGTGACCTGCACTTTAGCCCCGCCGATGTTTTGGTGATATCATTTTCTTGACAGGGTCGCGCAAAACTGGAAATTTCAAATCTCAGTTTTGGCAGAAGAGCCCATGGACGTATGTTTGCGAGTGCTAAAGGAAAGCAACAAAAGTAGGCTCGACAGCTACAGTGTCAGGAACATTGTATTGATCATATCCCATATTACCTTTCGGGATTGTCGAGTGCACATTTTTTCCAACAAACTTGCTAGAATATTGCTGGTTTTCAGCGTCACGCCATTCAAAATAGATTAAAATCAAAATCAAAACCATTCGACAGATAAAGTCCAGAATCTTGGAAATGAAAGGAGGTAAATATACAAAGACCCTCGCCAAGATTTGGGTCGAAGGAATAATTCGTATACGAGATATCCGAAGAAACGTTTTACCCAGATTTATAGAGCTTTGTATGGAGACGCCATACTGGAGCTCATCCGGATGAGCTCCAACATGGCGGACGGAAACCAACAGAAACATCTGTTACCGAGTTTTGCTACAAAAGCGTGAATTTATTCTTCGAGAAACTCATAAACATTAAAGTAATACTTTTTCTAATACATGAACTGTTTAGATAGCAAAATTTCCTAAAATAAGTCATTTTTTTAAACCAACATGACAGCTATTGTAGCTTGGCCGTCATGTAAATGCCGCGTCACGCAAAAGCTTAGAAATTCAAGCGTACTCTATCACAAAACCAAGAATCCTTTTGAAGCGAAAATTTGTATGAAAATTAGTTTTCAGCTGCTCTAATGCATCGTGAAAGTAAAATCTCGGTAGGATCGATAGTTTTTCAGTTTGCATTTTGGTGACGTCATGTGAAAACCAACAATATGATTTCGATAACCTCTCTTATTTCAGGATAAACCACAAGTAACCCAGGCTCACTGTGGGTGGACAAACCCTAATCTCGTACCCAGATCTCACTCTGTTTTTTTTTGGCCGTGGGAGATCTGGGTACGAGATTAGACAAACCCTGGGCCTAGGCCCATGGGCCACCCTATGGGCTACCTCCAGAAAAACGAAAACTAAAATATCAAAATAAAAATAAGAAATGGAATAAGTAAGAGGAAAAATTACAGTCAAAACAGGTCAAGCGTACCCCCCAAGATTCTATTAATGAATTGATTATTTGAAAAATGAATCCGTTAGTCGTTGCCGTATCTGGCATTTCTGCATGCGTAATGAGCAGTCAATATTTTACGAGAACTTCTCTGCATTTGGTCAGATTGAAAATCTTGAATGGATTAAGATTCTTAGAAGACATTTACATCAAATTCAGGAAAACGGAGCTGGTAGAAATTTCATAACTGCCTCGCGTGTGAATTCACGGCTCATTACACATGCAAGAATGCAGAGATTAATCTGAAATCTACAACTAGCAACGGATTCAACTTTTGAATAATAAATTCATTAATGGATTCTTGGGGGGTACGCTTGACTTGGTTTGACTGTAAAGTAAGGCAAAATAATAATAATAATCCAAATGAATACCCTAGTAGAAGCTAATCCATTCAACCGAACAACTTATGGCAATCGATCACCTGATCTTTCTTTGTACATTCCTTAGGGTTAAGGGAGAGTGGTGTAAAAATTACTGGTGGCATTTCTGATGTTTTACGCCACAATTTTTTGTTTGTTTGTGAGATCCAAAACAACCCTAGCAGTCTCCTCACGCCGCCATTAGTTTTGTCGTCACAAAACGATCCTCCACGAAATACTAACCTCTTTCTTTCTAGGGCTAGAGGCATACTTACGTCCGGTTTAGGGTAGGGGGTTACTGTGGTTTTACGACACACAATTATTGTTTTTTGTCTGTGAGATCCCAAACATGCTGTGTATTCTATGTATTTGCCGTGAAACACCACTTCGGCAGCGATCTTTTGTGTCATTTTATTATTATTATTATTGTTTATTGTTGGCACAAAGTTTTTCTATTTTTATTGCTGTGTTTCATTGCTTCTCCTAGCTAATGACTGTGACCGGTTGACCACATACGGTGCTTTTACGTGTCCGGTCACAGGTAGCCCAAGCTCGAAATATGAGCATCGGCGAACATGGGCATTGTTGCGTAACATTTGAAATACAGTCATAGCAAAACGCTAGATAAATCCAAAATTCATTGTAACAAAATATCAAGTGCATTTCCAGCCCATGCATAGTATCAAAACCGTAGGTCAGCTTTAGCTTCTATTGTTAGCTATTGTTGAAAAGTTTGCATGTGTACGCGGCTTGTGACTTGTTATAGTGGAGATTTAAAAATTGCAGTTCTTTTTTTGTTGTTGTTGTCAGTTGTCACCTTATATCATCTTTCGCCATTTCGCTTGGAAAGATAATTTGCTGGCCGCTTAATGGCGGTAAAAAACCATATAAAAAATGTACTTGAGACAGCAAAAAGGTGGCCGCGGCCGCTTAATAGAGGTGGCCGTTAAATAGAGGTATCAAATACAGCAGTTTACTGACAAATAAATCGGGACTTTGGAAAGTGGCTGCTTAATGGAGGGTGGCCGCTTAATACAGGTCGGACTGCATAAGGATTTGTATGGGAAAAACCCCTATAAAGGTAAACCTTTATATGGAGAGACAACCGTTTACCTACAAACCCATAAAACGGACATAAATCGGCCCGTGGACTACACAGGAGAGACGTAACACACATTTTAAGTAAGGTAAGCTGTTTTTTATTGAAATGCTTTCATTCTCGTAGGAGAAACGATAGGTTTCCCTCCTCTACAAATCCTTATATTTCAAATATTACACAACAATGCCAATGTTCGCCGATGCTCATTATTCGAGCTTGAGCTACCTGTGGTCCAGTCTGTGTTAATCAATCCTTGAATTCTGCTCTTTATCGAAAATACCATGCACGGATGACAGACATTGCAACACTGCGCACACATGTAATAGTTCTTACTGTTGAAAGGTCCTCAAAAACATACTTGTTTTTGTTGTTTTCTTGTTGTCCCTGGGAACTCAAAGCCATAATCAAGTAAAAAAAGAAATTACCAGTGCGCTGCTTTTAGACATCATACCACATGGGGCACTGTACGTGCTCAAATTTGCTGTGATCTGGTTTTTGTCGATGGTACCAATAAGTGACAAATAAATCTGACAGAGCTCATATAGTAATAACCCTAACCCTAACTCAACTATACCTCATCCCACATTAATTACTACTAATAAATAATAAATTTAATAAATTATAAATTACAATAATAATTTTTTATTTCTTATTTTTATTTTGGTATTTTCGTTTTTCTGGGGGTAGCCCATAGGGTGGCCCATGGGCTAGACCATGGGCCTAGACCCAGGTTTTGTCCACACCCCTCACTGTTTGTGTCATGTACGGGTTTCACGACATGAGTAAATATAGAGAACATATGGGGCGAAGTTTAGGTCTGGAAATTTGCTAGAAAATGGAAATAAAAATCGAGGAAACTTACCATGTGGCGAGTTGTTGTTGTCCTTAATATGCAAACGAAGTTTTGAGAAAAATAGTCTGCTTCATCTTTCCTACATTTCTCGAAACTTTGTGTTTATATTAAGTTCAACAACCCGCCAGATGGAAAGTTTCATCGATTTTTATTTCCATTTTCTAGCAAATTTCGAGACCGAAACTTCACCCGCATACGTTCTCTAAATTTACTCATGTCATGAAACCCGTACGTAACTCAAACAGTGAGCCTGGGTTACCTGTGGATAAACCATTTCAAGGTAAGAATTGAAATTGTTGAGTGTTTAATGGGTATAAAAGCCATAAAGGGATAAATGTACCCGAAAGCGTGATGTACAAAGTAAAGCTTGCTTACTCAACGTATTTTATTCCCGCCATGATTGTTGCTAGAAGACTAAACTCTCTGATGTCAGCTGAAAATAAGCAACATTACTCCAACAACTGAAATAAATACAGAACTTAAAATGAGACTAGACTGATGATGATGATGACAATAATTTTGAAGAAAGTGGTTTTCAATAATGCTCCATCTTCGCTCCAAGTGAAGAATTAGAAAATAATAGTGATCATATTCACAACAAGTCCAACCAAAGTGTAACAGTCAATTTCAAAACAGGTTACATTTGTAGCCGTACATGTACATTCCTGAACTTGAAGTTCCTTCTGCACCTCTTAATAAACAGGCTTAGGTTTTTGAGTAGGTAAGATGCCAAATCTTCTTTTTAGGGTCACTCTGTGCCGGGAGTACTTGTCATCTGGTGAAAAGCGCGCTGAAAAATACAACATAGTGAATGGCTGATGGCTGTGTCTAACCTTTGAAAAAAAAATTCAAAATTCGAATACTAGGGAAAAGAGGACTCTGCTAACAGGTAAGACATTATTTGTTTGCATTGCACAAATTATCGCGTTTACATCACTGCAAACGCGAATTTGTACCACAAGACCATGATTCTCCTTTACTTGTCATTATTTCAACACATTTCATGCAATTTCTTGTCCATAAGAATCGTTTTGAGGTGTTTTTATCTGCTCATTTTCTATTTTGAGAAATTCTCACTTGAATCTGACGTTTGCCATAATTTTGCCGTATACGTGAAGCTTAAATGCTCTTTTAACAAAGTTTTAAAATGCACCTCACAATGAAATACTGGAATAACTTATTTCATACAAATAAATTTTGCCATCTATGAAGTACTTACAAAGAACTGACGTCAAATAATGAACAATCCTTGCCTTACCCATAAGCTTGCTTAAAAAGAACAGACTTGTTTAAATAAGGTAAAATCTGTGGTATTTCTAATATCATGGAGCAAAATATTCAAGAGCTTTAGAGCCACAGCCATAAAGGCTCTGTCTCCCAGTTTCAGCATAATTTTAAAAAGGTATTTTACCACCATACCATGGATCACTGTAAAAGTAGCCGTGATAATCTTGAATACAATTGTGGAAACCAATTGTGGAAACCAATTGTGGAATTGCACTAATTTTAGGCATCCTACTGATGAACAGTTGCAACACGTAGTTATATCTTTTTTAGCAACTAAGAAAATTTGCAGTCTGTCTACTTTGAATAATATCATATTGCTGTAAACCTAAAAGCAGGCAAAACTTTGGTAACCAGTGTAACACTCTTGCAGCGGAGTTCTGAATGTGCATTCCATTGAATGAGAGCTGGAGTGTTGCCTCTTATAAGCTTGCCAAAATAGGGCAATTTTTCAGAGGTACATGTTAATGGAGGGAGTAGCCTGAGTTCTTCAAATCCCTTTGAGTCACTTACTCACACAATGTCACTAAGTGAGTAAGCAACTCAAAGGGATGTCGGAAGGCAATACACTATAATTCCAATATACCGGTCATACGTAAAAAGTAATATTGCCACCACTTTGGAATGAGGTGTATTCTTTAAAGCAAAATAGCTTTCTACCATTCATCATACAAGCTTATTATATCTTTACTACTGGTAACTGAAATTTGTGGATTAAAGAACAAGGTATATTACATTAATAGCAGACTGCAGTAGCAGGAGTTGTTGGGGAAACATTTCAGTGGCCGTCAGTACACTGTATTCCAAAGTTAAGCCCACGTGGAACAATGTTATAAACGCATGGACATTGCACTAGCAAACACTATAAAGTAAACTTAGTCTAATTTCACATTTCCCAGATAGCTCTTTGTGCTGACACAAAAAGCCATCTGGTATAGTAGAGAAACCCTCTGGCCTTGCCATCCAATATTTCAATCCAGTATGAACACCTATCCATTATTAGTATCACCCAACTAGTGGACTAATGCAAATCCTGCATTAATTGGCTACGCTACTAGAGGACTATTACTAATAGTCCTCGAGTAGCAAAATTCACTGGTTTTGAAAACCTACCAAAACAATGGGGGCCGCTTTGCGTTTTGTGGAATGCCACAGTCTTTTAGTTTTCATGGCTGCTCTGTTTCCATCGTAAACAACAACTACATGCAATGAAATAAAAATCGACAAACTGTTGAAAACTTGGCCCAATTATCAATCGCCAACTTGATTAGTTCACTTGAGCTTTCCTTGCAGTTTATAAAAGTATTGTGGGTCACTGCACTATTTTAAAGATGTTTTTTTTTTCTATGAACAGTTTTGGTGGATTTTCACCAACTTCGCAGCTGAATGAATGAATGAATTTTCACAAGCTACGCTTTTGTATCACGTGTTTAAAATGTTACAGTTATGTAAATTTATGCAAATTTGGCGTAATCGAGTGTGACCCTTTGTTTTGTTTTATTCCCTAATAAACATTTCTTCCACTTGCATTTGCTAACTTTATTATTACCTTTTCTGTCCGACTAGTTGGGTGATACTAAAACAATTAGACCCTTCGCCCTCAAGGGCCACGGGTCAATAGCCCATTCAGCTTTGCCTCATGGGCTATTGTTAATTAGCCTGTGAATACAACCGTCTCTCCTTGCTCCTCACTTCTAGCAAATTTTTGCAGGAAAGACGTCTGTGCCATAGCCACAGAAATTCCACACTGGTGACATAAATAAATGTTTACATAATTAATCCAATAGTCATTTTTGTAGGGCTTCAAATGTAAATTTGTTTGATTTGTCGTTTCTACTGATCGATTATGGTAAGGTTTTGTGCTCTTCTGCAAACAAGCTCCAGCAAAACTCAATGCTTCTTCTAAGAAGAATATATTCCAAGAATATTGAATATTTTGCAGTAGATTTATCACATTTACATTTGACCTTTATGGCCTTTTATCTTTTGTCTTCGTAAACAATAGCTAAAACAATATAACTACAACATCAGCCAATCAGAGCTCCTGACTAGATTCTGGATTGATTTTACCTCATCAGTATCAAATTTCTGTTGTTAAAGTGCAGACACCTTCCCTACGAAACGTCCCCACAGGTGAAGAGTGAGGAGAGACACTGTATAATTGCAGGCTAAGCTAAAATGTGACTCTCGGGTCTCCACTTTAGTGATCGGCACAGTGCGGTGTCACCCTGTTACAAAAGTTGTGCCGAAATTATGTGTGAGCAGAAGCCCTAGCCAGTATGGGTTTTGTGCGAACATAGCCTAAATATCCACTAGCAGGCAACAGTACACTAAGTACAGTCAACTCTCCGTGGACACCTCGCTATAATGGACACGCCGATAATACAGACAGCAGCTAAATCCCACCCTCGCTTATGAGGACACTCAGACTCGAGGTCCCAACAGTGTGCGCTAGAGTTGGCCAAACCATGTCAAGGTTAGCTTTTACTACGAAATGTTCTCGTTTCTTCCTGAATTATACTATGTAAACGCTGTTTAGAGGTTTAGAAGCCATTCATTATCCGGTTTTATCCAAGACGGGATAATTAAGAATGGCTTCTAAACGTTCGTTCTTCCATGCGCTGCGATTATAAAAAAGGGAAAAGATGACAACACCTGGATGAGCAGACTTTGTCGGGTGGCCTGAAGGATCGATCTTCTGCAAATCAAAGAAGAATAATCGTTTTCGAGTCATTTTGCGAATAGAGTAAGCTTATGATTTGAGTGACCTCGAGCTCAGCGCACGTGGATCAAAAGTAACTAACTCAGCTGCATACACTTGGAAATCACGTTAAAAAAGTCTTTTAAAAACTTTACAAAAGTTTGATCTGTTCTTAAGCTTACCTTCAAAGTGTAAACTCGCTTCCCTTTGTCGTCGAGATAGTACATAAGATGCATTTTAACCACATAAACTACAATCGCTATCAAGCAGAAAATGGCACTGACGGGTCAGCATCAAAACGAGGCGATATTTTTCAATGTGGTTCTTATTCGCTGTTTACAAATAAGAAGTAAATAATTTCCTTACCAAACAGAGCGAGCCCGGTTAGCTCAGTCGGTAGAGCATCAGACTTTTAATCTGAGGGTCGCGGGTTCGAGTCCCTCATCGGGCGAGCAAGTCTCTTTTTTTCACCTTCTACAATATTTAAGTGAATCTTTTTCTTTTTAAATTTAAAATATTTTGTGCTCAACTGACTTGAATTAGTTTAATTGTTAAAAGAAAAAATATTGGGAAAAAACTGAAAGGTTTTTCTGTATAAATTGTATTAAAATTCTAATTTTTTAAAAAATAATTATGATAATGATAATATCAAGACCTGGCAAGAGTTTGTGGAATACAAAGACGAGAGTTGTGCCAGTGGCGGTGGGGGCTTTGGATCAGTGTCAAAGACGACAGCTCATTTAAAACAGTTGGGAATCCCAGACAGGAAAAGAACAATAATTATTCCATTGTACGTATTTCCACACTATATTATTGCTGTGTCCAGTTCTAAACTAAAGTCATTTTTCCTGGTATATAAGAACATTTTAGTTCTCTTAATGCTTATGTATAGTTTTTCGCTTCTTTTGCTTTTTCTCCTCATATACTCCTGCATTATTTTTTCTCGCTTTTTCTTTTTCGTTTTTGCACTTGCACGTTCAGCCATTTTTATTTTTATCCTATTTAATGTAATTAGGTAAATTATATATATTTAAAGGCGGTCCTATTCATAAGCCTTATAGGCTGCCTTGGGCTCCCTTGCCTCATCTTTTTTTTTTAATTCTATGTATATATATTTAACTTGTACGGCAAAATGATAATAAAACAAAACAAACAATAATAATTCACCACTTTAGAAACAAGAGGGATTAAGACCAAGTTAACTTCCGGATGGTTACTAGGGACACAGGCAATAGGCAATAGCTGACTGGCACGTCCCCTGTAACAGTCAACACATTTCGGCTCCAGTTTCTTTCTCGTCCCTATGGTGATGACTGCAAATGTCTGCACTTCTTTGATATCAGCACATATCCTTAGAAAGGTGATAGGAGTCTGAGGTCTCAGGTTGAGAATTGATTGGACTTTGTTTCCCCAGGGAAACCCTGTGTTTTATTGGACAATGATGATGATGATGATAATAATAATAATAATAATAATAATAATAACAATAACAGTAACTATGAATAAATTATTTGGCCCTTTTCTAACACAAATTTGACAAGCCCCCTTAAAAAAATACAATTGTCCTCAGTCTCATAAGTGAAAAATAATCTTTAATGCATTATTGAGTATCATGCTGACTTACATTAGTAGAACATGAAGAAATGATTACTGACTTTATGGATGAAACATGGTTTGCACCTTAGATGCACATTCTGCATGTACAAAAAAATTGCTGGTATTACCTGCAGCTGTAAGCAACACCTTACAATAATTTTAATATAACAGATTTTTAGTGTGTAAATACTATAGGGACTGTTGGGCTATTTTTTCCCCCAGATAAATCCACTTTCCCTAACAGATGGTATAGCTTTTTTAGCTCCCCTCCCCACCCCTGCCCAGATTTCCTAGACTACTAGACTCCCCTCCCACCCAGTTTTCCTGTTCCATCACTCCCTACCACCACCAGCAAAAATTCTTAGCATGCTATCCATCAGGGAAGAGTGGATTTTTTCTGCATTATAAGCCCACTGTGCAGATGCTATGAACAGGGCAACCAATCACCCATCTTCATTAGTTATTTCGTTTTTAAAAATGTTTCTAAGATTTGTATCAGCTGGTTTGATACAATCATGTAAGATTATGATGCCCACTGCATCACAGTTGACAATTTCTGCAGAAACCGTTTCTTCCACCAGGACTAGAAGCCAGTTCCTGAGATTGCACAAGTGACCGAATCAAGGTAGTGCCCAGAATATAGCCCCAAGTTTCTTTTAATAAACTGCTAGATTACCAGTAGATAAGATAATATTTCCAAATAATCTGCCTTGCATCTGTTTGTAAATCAAAGAGAAAATTTAACATTTGATCAGAGTCATTAATTAGAAACTTATTCCATAAATCCCTTCAAATAATGAATAAGGACCAGGATATGGTCCTCTCATCTGTGCCTTTGCTTTCTTTTCTTTTGTGGGGGAGGGGGGGGATAGTGGTGAAGGTGATACTGCTATAAGACTGACTGATAAAAAAAACAAACTCACTAAAAAAGACTGCAAAACTTTACTGTTAGTCTGAAATGTCACACATATCCTCCTCCTAACCAGTGGGGAGTGGGAGGAGAGAGACATCTGAATTCTGAGCGTTATAAATAATTATGCCATCCAATGACGTCACCAAGTAATTTACGCATTTTTGCATAAATTTCGATTTCCTAACAAGTTGGCAGCCATAAGTCACAGAACCGTGAACAGCAGCATGCATATGGTCGATATGAAGTGTTCTGTGTTTTGAGTGCCATAAAGCTTGATGATAAGGCCTCCTGAATTTTAAAAATAATGTATAGAGTCGGTTAACTTTTCGAATTTGAAATAAAGTGTTGACAGGCTAAACATGACTCATAAGCTCGTGATAGTGTGAAATGTGACCTTGGACTTGGAGTTACTACTATGGTATAAGTTTTCACTTTGTGAGGAGAGGTTAATCCTAAGGTCATGTTTCACAAAGCAATTAATAGTCTTGTTTAGCCTGTAAACACTATTTCAAATTGAATGTTTTCCTTAGTGCGCTCAGCAAATAACAAAAGGTTTTCTATTTTGGAAAGGTAATAGCCAATCAGAAAATACTTACCATATATAATTGCAAAAGTAGGTGATCTCACCAGACAACATTACAATGCTTGGAATTCAGATGTCTTTCTTCCCCGCACCCCCCACGGGTTAATAGGGGGTGAAGAAGTAAGATATTTCAGACTACTTTACTGTTTGCTGAACATAATTCCAAAACTCTGATGAAAAAAGCAGAATTTCTAAACCAAACTTTACTTCATCCAAACACAGGTAAAGTTTAACATTAAAAAAAACTTGAGTGATAAAAATGTTCCTCCTAATTTAATTCATTTCTTATCAAATATACAAATTAATATGAAACAACCTAAATAGATTATAACTCAATAATCAATATATTGCTCATCATTTGGCTTTTGTTATTACCAGAGCTAGGAGCATTATTATTACAACAATAGATAAAACTATTATACATAACATCTTCCGAGATGCTTTCTGGTGCTTCTCGCTCTGCAAACGAGACGAATATATAATTATATGATTTAATTAGTAGTTTCTCTAGCTCAGCTGGGGAGAATGTCCAACTGCTTTCCAGAGGTTCCAGAGGGTCAAGGGAATCTTATCCCAGCACAAGGGGAGTGGCGAGGGGCAGTGGGGAGGGGTCTCTGGTTTATGGTGATAGGGAGGTGCAAACATCCTTCATGGTTTAGAAATCATGTAGTGGCCTTTTGGGGATTAAACTGGCTTTTTGAGTTTATTGGCATGAACAGCAAGATTTTGTTTAGGCCTGGTATTTACCTCCTGGGACTTTTTGGTGTCAAACTTTAATAGTTACAACTTTTATTCTGAAATGACACCATTCCTTTTTTTAATGCAAAGGGCCAAAGAGTGCAGAAAATTGAAAGCAGAAAAATTCTTTTCTTGTCAATAAGGACTAAACAAATGAGAGAAAAACAATCTTTGAAAACACCACTGCCTCTTCAAAGCTGATAATTAAAACTACAAGTACTGACCTTTCTAAGTTGTTCTAGGCCTTCTTCCACTTTAACGGCAGCTTGTTCTACATTGTAATCTATTCTATCCAAAATTGTTCCCTGTGGAAAGAATGAGTAATATATTAGGATCAATCCAAAGAAAAGAGATTCAAACATCCAGCTTTCAGATTACTATTCTTGAAGCTTCAGAGATACAGAAAAAATTTTAAAGCAGGGTAAGTACTCTTTTGCACTCTTTAAATTCCACGACTTTTTCCACAACCTTTTCAATTTTCCCATGATGCTGTGTTAAGCTGTCACTGGAAAATTTTCAAAACTCTTCTTTTTAGGGTGTTTTTTGACCTTACTAAGTTCAACAAACACAAAATCTGTTGTTCACCAAAATGCATGCTATTTGGGCTTTTTAATTTCTTGACACTACCTTACATTGTCCTTGCTTGGGCATCTACAGTAATTAATTTACCAAACATAACTTTAACTTTCCATTACTTTCCTGGACTGACAATAATTATTAGAATACAAGACTTTCCAGGACTGGAAAATGAATTCTAAAATTTTATGACTTTCCAGGTTTTCCATGACCCTTATGACTCCGTAAAAGACAAATAATATTCTTTAGTTACCTGCTCTACTATCATAGTAGCAAGGTCTCGGAATATTTCATTTAGTTCTGATATTGATTGCACTATTGACTGTATTTCTTTCTCCCTGTGCTCAATTAAAGCTGAATTTTCTTCAACCAGCCTCATCTGATCAGAAGTAAATCCCTGTTAACAAACAACATGAAATATAAAACAATGTTAAATGGCATAGTTCCTAGCCAAAATATCAAACTCATGTATAAGAGTTGGTGGTCAATGCCAACACAAACAATAAGTTGCCCAAAGACAGAAATAAAGTTAAAACAAGGTTATATAAAGCTGACAAATAGTACCCCGTGAGAGTACTGTAGAAAAGGTTTTTTATCAGCAGCCACAGGCAATTAAGTTGCATATGTATACTTTCTTATCCTTTGTAACGCAATAGGCTGTATGCAAGAATTTTTCCCTTGTCCACTTCCCAGGGATGTTTGCTCACAAGAGCATCAACTGTGCTCACAAAATATTATTCATGTCAGCTCAAATACTTGTAAACATTACTGTACCCATCAACTGACAGCTTTAACAACCCTCGAAGTTAAATTTTTCTTTTGGTGGCCATTTGGTAACCAACTCTTTAGGTTTAGTCGCCAAAGGATTTTTTTAGGTGCCAAAAAGTGAAGATTAGCTAGGAAAACAGCCGACAGGAGTGTAACATGTTTGAACGTGAAAATTAATTGCGTAAGCACTGTGACCGTGTCTCCTGGTGTCTCATATTTTCCCGTAAACATTCTTTTTAACACTGGCAAAAAGTACCAGGACGTACAAAACTAACAAAATGTTGAGCTAAAACTGGTTTAAAGCTAGTCTTGTTTCAGTATTTTAGTAATGAAACCGCACATTGAGAATTTGTTTACATCTGTCCTATGAAACAAAAATTGCCTCAACGACGCAGCCGGAAAAGACGGCATGATCTATAAATATCAGCCAAAAAAAAACAAACAAAAATACTGCTTTTGCTTTACTTTTGGTTAGGACGTTTAAGACAATTGTTTTTCGCGAAGTTTAGGTTCGTCTGGTGATGATGTTGTGTTGGTCTGCAAATGGTCACTTTTTATTTTATATATAGAAAACGATTCAACATTTCATGTTACTCAAATTTATCTTAAAATGTTCCATGCCGACTTAAACTTTCTGCTTTTCCATTTATTTTAACCCCCCCAAAATATATATTTATTTGGGTTGTAGTCTTCCCAGTCTAGCCTCACACGCTGCGGGCGCGATCCATTCAACCAAAATTTTGCGGAAATTTCGGTCCAAAACCCAATGGACCGGTTCGGTCCAACCGGAAAAGTTTCGAAAAAACGGGTTCACCTTTTGAGGTGGACCCCTTTTCCCGGTCGGACCGGTTGGAACTTTGGTTGAATGGATCACGCCCACAGTTTCCGAGAGAAAATTATGAAAAACAAATCGATTACGTGATGCTTGTCACGCATTACAAGGTTAACAATTTGTCACGTGCTAGGCAACGGACCTGTGCTCAGTGGAGCAGAACAATATTTTAGTACAAATCTTAGCGAAGTAAGCATTTGTTTGAATGAATATCGACGAGATCTTCTAATCTTTCCCCTCTGGGATATCAGCAGAGGACCTTAATCATTTCAGTACAATTCAGACAATTGATCATCTTTTTCGTTTCTTCAGTTTTTCTCTGGTCGCCAACTTGGCGACTATTTTCCGAATCAAGTCGCCAGTACCAAAATTTTAGTCGCCATGGCGCCTGAAGTGGTCGCAGCTTCGAGGGTTGTTTAATGAGACATTACAACTTGTGCATGACTGAATTGAGATCATTATTTTGGCACTACAGCTGTGTGTGGTTGGTTAAATGAAGAAAATCACTCACTCTATCATAAAGTTCATCATCCTCAACAACATCTTCATTCATGAGTGCACTGCTGGTAGCTGGGAGACCAGTGTCAAAATAGTGTCTTTCCCTCTCTTCTCGATTCTTCAGTCCTAAAAAAATAAATTACTAAAGGCTTACCAGCGTGTATCTAAATAAATCAGTGTATCAAATAATGGATGATGATGGAAGTTACACAGACATGCAACAGTGCACTTTAAATTCCAAACTGGAGGCCAGTACAAAAGAGTTGAAGGTCTCAACTTCCTATAATGTTTTTTTCTAAAACCTGGAACAGTATTATTAAACATACTGTAATGATTAAATAATCCTAGGAAAGGATGGCCTAATGCTACAATTGGGAAGAGTAATACTGTCATTAATTTTACATTGCATCTCATGATACAAAAATAATGTCAAGCTCTTATACACACTATGCTCTCACTCTCATTTAACTCTCACTTTAAGACAAAATAATTCTGATTGTGAAAGGGAACGGTAAAGGTAAAGAGTCCTAATTTTAGGTCAGTAGCTCAAAATATTCATCAGGGCCGAGTTGTTCAAAGCTGGGTTAAGATAACCCAGGGTTAGTGCGAGATTTGAATTAAGATTTGAAAGCTTAAAAAGCATTTCAGTTTTAATTCTTTGTGTCCACAAGTTGATGATTGGAAGCTCTAAAAATAAGAGAGAAAATTATCCGAGAAAATGCTTTTAAACACAAGAAAAAGAAACCAGGGTTAGATTTAACCCCGGGGTTAAGCGCTAATCGGCCTTCGAACAACTGGGCCCTGAGTAACAACCAGTGTGCTCATTTTACCCCCCTCTCTTCATCAGTGCTCCATTTTACGGGTATTTAAAGCTGCTTAAAGCTACACAGAAATGAAAGAAGTGGAAAGAAGGATTAGAGGTCAAACCTGAGAATATACCTATTCAGCCAACTCAATGTTACCCGATTCAAATCCTTTGGGAATAAAACGTTTTGTTTCAGGAATTTCCATATCATTTAAATATGAATGCCACAGTATAATGCAAATACAATACACAAAGAATCTTAACCCGGGAGATTTGAATTGGGTACAACATTGAGTTAGCCAAGCAGGTCTATCAAACTTGGGACCTCCCACGCAGAAGGCCGTGCACTAACCAACTGTGCTGATCCTTCCTCCTTGATAATAGGAATTTAGGGTTCTAGGGTGCACTAAAAAAAACCCCAAACAGGGTTCACACAGATTTTTGATCCAAAATTCCAGACATTTTCCAAAACAATAATTTCTTTTTCAAGACTCAAGGTTATTGAATAAGTGATCGATAGAAACCTTAAAAAAACGCAGGAACAATTATCAGCTTTCTTCCATGACGTGCAGGCAAGATTGAATGATATTTGACCAACACGAAAAAACATTTCACTTGTGAAGCACTTGTTGTAACTCAAGACTTTTTACCATTTTTTTAAGACTTTACCTCTATTTTCCAGACTTTTTCTGGGTCTGGAAAATTGCTGGGCAAATTTCAAGACTTTTTTCAAGAATTCAAGACTCTGTACAAACCCTGCACAAAATAACCAAATCCAGTGGCATCTGCAATTCTCACTTTTCAAATATGAAGACTGTCCTCTTCTGAAATTCAGGGACAGATCCTGTAGACTGACAGCTAACGATGACATGACATTTTTGAGAAGACGTTGTTCTTGCTTTGAAGAACCTCTACTTTGCCTCCCTATTCTTTGAATTGAGCCTTGACACTGATGAAACATCTACCAATAAAAGAAATACAAATCATGTGAACCTTACATGGTTTCACATATAATCAGTTAGGTAAATGGAAGACAAATTACTGATTTCAAGTGTTTGTATGGCAATCAGATGTCAAGTGATTCTCTAAAACTTCTCGGGAATACTGTTTGCATGTTACTACATAATTCCTTTCCATTTTTTTCGGAATTTTTGTCAATTTGTTTACATTGACTGCTAGCAGGAGTGAAAGGTTAAATATAACTTTGTTGAGTAAGCCAACAGTCTAAATTTCATGAACATTTCCATAGCATAGTGCAGCTAAGAGTTATACCACATACCATCCCCTGGAGGGGAAACTCAACAAAGTTACATATATACGGGGATATAGAAGCTCCACCCAAGGTCCAACCCCTTGCCCTTTTATATACCATTTCTGACAAAAAAGGTATCCCTTTCATAAAATTTCTTTTGGCAGATGGTACTCCCTTCACAAACCAAGTTTAGAACTCTGCATCCCTTTTAAAGGCTAAAATGCACCGAATTTAAATATGGATAAATCACAAAACTAGAAAGTTTTCTTGACTTTTTCACCGCCATAAAATGCACCTGTTAGCCCTATCGGGTCCTTTAACAGATCAAAATGATAAATTTTCTTGCTCTTAGATATACTTCACTAGTGAAATCCCTGCCCTTTGGGGTAAAGGCTCGTCATACAGGACATCAAAGGGAGTACCCCCTCAGAGAATCTCCCCTCCTCCTAAAAAAGGCACCTGTCTACAAACAGTATTCATTGGCATTCGGCTGGAGTACAAACCTGAGTGATTTCCTTCGTGGATATTTCTATTGTCTGTTCTTCATCCACACTGTCATCAAGCGTTGGTCTGTTCAGGTGTCGATCATGAAGAGTTGACAACTCTTGCACTAAAAAAAATGATTCCAATCTTCAATCAGCTTTTCTCTTTTTCTCCTATTAGAACATTTTCCATACTCACATAATTACCATAAAAATATATAAAAAAATCAATAACAGTTCAGAGGAGTATTTCAAAATTCTCATAGCTGTAACACTACAAAGGTGGTGACACATCAGAAAACTTCTAACAAACATATAACAGGGTGTTCATTAGGCATCGGAGATCAGGGAATTCCGAATACTACACAAAATTCTCCAGCTAATGTTCGGTAGCCTATGACTATTTTTATTCACATGAGGAGCCTCTTTCAAAATATTCTCCTGTAACGTTACACATTTCTCCTGCTACTAGAATTCTTAGTGAAAACCCTGATATAGAATCTAATATTTTATAATACTGCCCAGAGTAATTTAACTTTAGGTTAAACTTACTTCTTTGCTTTATTCTTGTAATTTCATATTGAATCTATGTAAAAAAGAAAGGAATTGATAAATTCAAACCTTGACACTCTACAAGAGGAAATAAAAATTAAAATACAGTACGACCCTGGTAACTTGAACTTGGATAACTCATGTTCCCTGCTAACTAACTAGGGATGAAAATGAATTGCTTAAACAAAAAATAATTTCACTTTGTGTCCACATCACTTTGACCCAGACTCATATTACGGTAAAAAATCTGTTATCGACCTTTTGATCTACCGTATATACATTTTTTCAGGTATGTACCAATAGATGTGAGTAATCTTTAACTTTTCGAGGTGACAAAATGCAAACGAACTACATGTGTAATTCATTTTTCAATAAGTTGAAGAAAGAAAACAAAATAAAAGGAAAGAATCTTGAAACGTATAAATATTTTTATTTTGTGCCACAATGCGTTTTATGTCAACCATAAATGTTTACTGTCTATTGATCATATTTACTCATAATCTCGGTTGAATAAGGCCCACTTATCCTGATAGGTTTCATGGGTTGTTTTCTCTTATAAGCTGTTTGCCGTCTGTTCTGGTTAACTTATTGTTTTCATGTAGTGAAATATTTCTGTGTAGTCTAGATGTGTCACAATTTTTAATGAGATAAATTTAATTTGCACTCTGCTGTATACTGAAGCGCTGAAATATCAGTTAACTATCAATCCCCACTAACTTGAACCGTTTTTTGTTTTTTGTTCGAGTTATCTGGGTTCTACTGTAAATTTTTGGGTGTGATAAAAACTTGTGAAACTAAGCCTATACCTACCTCTTCCACCACGTCAACCCTAGAAAATTAAAAGAAGTGAATTAGAATGCTTTGAAATATCTACTAAATAAAATCTAATTTGGAAAACTGTCTTTGAACTGAAAAATTTCAAGCCAGCCAATTTTTATGGTCCCTGTCTCAGATTCATTCCAATAATCTAGAAGGGAAGCAAAACGAAAGTTTACATACACAGCAGCTAAGAACATATTGGCTTGTTTTTTTTTGTTTTTGTTTTTGCTTCTTTGTTTGTTTGTTTATTTCCTGATAAACGATAGTTGAAAGTAGCTGTGAGAGGAGGCTTAAAGGAATGCAGAAGCTTTTACCATTCAAAGACTGACTTTTTAGTCAAAAATAATAATCCTTGTACATGCATTGTATTTATACATGCATTTAATCATAGGTTACTAGATCATACAGTCTCGTATCTTGAATATAGCTATATTGGCGAATAAATTTCTATTTCAGTGAATAATTTAGAAAAAAACATTATCCTCACACTCTAAATTAGATGATTACCAAGAAAATCATACCCACCATTGTGGAGGTAAGGCGCTTATTCCTCCAGTTTGAACGCCGAGTTCTAGATCGCTTGTTCTTCGAACAAGCGCTACTGTGTCATCGTCCTGGTTAAATTAAATCAAAACAAATCATCATCAGGAAAGTTTTCCATCTGGTACAACATAAAACAAACAGAGCGTATGTTAGCCTTATGTTTTGGCGGCAGTATATGTCAGTACAGTACCCCAGGGCTATCACTACGTACGGAGTCACCGAGTGAATAGGCCTTGAAACGACTAATTTCAGTGCGAAGATTGATATAAATCTCCGTTAGATTCCTAGTAGCCATTTTTCTTCCAAAGCTCTGTTTACTCCCTATTGGAGGGAGATCTCCGTGGCCCGAATAGAAGCCGAAAGATTCCTTTACTCTTACAAAGGTTAAAGATCCGCCATTTTTGCACAGCTGCCAATATTTTCGTCCGTGAGAAACTGGGCAGAAAATTGGCTCTTCCGTGGCGAAGAATTCCGAAGTTAGCCGATCATTGATTAACATGTCTTCGTAACAAACTCAGAAATAACTCCCCCTCTATTACAAGTTCATCCCGATCGCATTTCGAGAGGAATACACTTACAATATCATTCCAAAAATTTGCTGGTCGTATCCGGAATTGAAGGTGATTGCTTCTAATTCGCAGAAACAAATCAAAATGTGATCGCCGTACAAGTTTCGACATATCCGAACAGTGTCCATTGGAATCTTAATTTATGGCGGGTAATTGAACTGGACCTTGATTCACTCGTACTGTTTGGTGTTTTGCTGAGCCAAAACAAGCATCACTGCAAGGAGATGTTAAAATTACGACTCCCTTTTTATAGTGGCATTAAGTCAATTTTCAAATAATAAGTCTCCCGCGCGCCATTGTGTATTCTGGGTACCAGTCAATTTATGAGCTTGTAAACAGGTGGACTGTATTTGAACCGGGTGGCAAAGGGGTTTTTCGTGACGCGTGTTGTGTCCCAAATTATCAGCGTGATGAGTGATCGGGCCCAACTGCGTGAAGTGTGATAGGGCATAGCACGTGATGCGTGATATACAATTTTCATAACGCGTGATTTGTGATTTTCCTTTCAGATTTCCGTGATTGTTGAAAATTATTTGAAACTGTTTGAACCAGCTGGTGGATAAATGGAAACGATACGGTTAGACTATCCGATGCGCCGTGGATTTGAACCTCAAGGGTCCAGTATGCTGTCTCTATTGGCTCATGCTATTTAGCCTAAATTGCCAATAAGTACCCCAAAATACAAGAACGGGGTGTGTGTGTGTGTGGGGGGGGGGGGGGGGGGGTGGGGGGTGCCAGACTTATTATAGAACTATTTTTATAGGGTGGACTATTTTAAGGACGGACTTTTAAATGACTTCTTTGACAGAAAGTCATTAAAAGAAGACCATTTTACTGCGAATGTAATGTAGACTACGGTACCAAATTATCATACCAAAGGAGGTTGCTTATTAAATTTCATCAAAACTAAAAGTTCAATCAAGTGAAAAAAACGGGCTTTTTTGTGACGTCCGTAAAGAAATAATGAAATGACGAGGCAGTCTTTTTGCGTCGTCAGCAACGCTCCTGGCCTGGTGTTTGGGTTGGGGGAGCGTTGCGTGACGACACCGAAAACAGCTCATGACAAGCTCATTTTGGTCGACGGGGTGAGCTTGTTCGAGGGACGTTTCCTGAAAAATATTGTATAAGTATTCCACTGTAGAAAAATTGAAAAGAAAAGGAAAGAAAAAGCAAAAAGAAAGAACCTCAGAAACATAGAGGGTGAGGGCACGATCTCAGGCTACTGAAACTGGTATCGATTGAGTTATTAGCCTTCCAAACATCTCTTTTGGAAAATGGATTATGATTTTAATAGTACTCCAAAAACGGATTTTCGTTTTCCACTATAAGTATAATTGGAAGCGAAGTATCACTTGCCATAACTTGTCTCTGCGTTTTAAACATCCATTGTTTTCACTCATATGAAAAAATCTGGCAAAGACCTTGTTTTGGTTTCAGGCCTCATTCCAAAAGGGCGATAGCATTTAAGGACGACCATAATAGTATCGAACTACTCAAATCAAAGTAAGTTTTCTCCTTTCAACTGCCAAACTCGTGTCAAATATGTCGAAAATACAGTTTAATAGGCAATCGCATGTGAAACGATCTGAAATTTTACGGTAAAGTGACAGCATTTGCGTGACAGCTGAAAAGTGTTCGTGTTTTCGTGAGGTAAGGTTAAGGGTACAGCGCAGTAGAGGATTAAATTGACATCCCTGAGAATGTACTTTTATGTGCAGTACTCAGGCTGCTATGCAAAGGTTAAACATGAATTAAACTGTTGAAAAGAGCTCAATCAACAGATCGTGTGATTGTTTACGCTAACATCGATCTGCCTTTGTTTAGGCATCTTCCCGCCTAAGGTAATTCCCGCCAAGCAAAAACAAATTCTAGTTCATGAATAGGACATGGCTCAACGAGCCGAAATTTAAATGGTTTGTCTGTCATAATAAAAAGAAATAATCTTGTTCTCACTTCTCCTAATTTCTATTGGCTGTCTGCCACTTGTGCGATTATTTTTGCCGATTCTTGAGTGACCCTTGAGACCCCTGATTTCCATAATAAAAGCTGGACGCACACACGTGCAGGATAGCTTCGCGCGCATAATTTTGTAGTTGTGCTTGCCAGTGAACTGGGCAAAATGGAGAACGGCAACGAAAAGCCAAACAACCATTGGGGAAGCGATGATAATTTGTCGAGGGAAGCTAAGGACAAGACCGCCGACAACCTGTTAGCGGATGATAGTGACGCTTCGAGGACAGGACAGGAAGAAATGGGGTTTGTCGGTTTGGAGCGAAAGCTCGGTCTTGTAAGCGGAATCTGTCTGATCGTTGGCACTATGATTGGCTCGGGAATATTCGCATCTCCTCGCTATGTGATGGAGAACAGCGGTTCTGTTGGACTGACTCTAATTGTTTGGTCGCTGTGCGGTGTTTTGGCGATATCTGGAGCACTGTGTTACGCGGAGTTGGGTACAATGATACCTTTGTCAGGTGCAGAATACGTGTACTTGCTCGAAGGGTTCGGTGCTTTGCCGGCTTTTCTGTACTCATGGACTTCTGTCATTGTGCTTAAGCCTTCACAAGTTGCTATTATCTGTCTGGCATTTGGGGCCTACGTGATCGAGCCGATCTTTCCCGGCTGTGGTGACCGAGGGAACCTGCAGCCCGCCGTGAAACTCCTAGCAGCCATCGCGATCGGTGAGTAGTCCTGAGTACAAAACATACAAATTAAGATATTGCGCAACTTTCAGAATTTTGACATTTGCAAAATTAAACGAGGGGACCGAAAACTAATTTTTCAGAGGTTCTTGTCTCGTTTTGACTTATTTAACCAAGTTAAAGAACAGTATGAACAAGCAAAATGCAAACGAACGTTGTGTAATCATTCTGACGAGTCATCGACATCTCGTTGGCGTGTTAAGGCGCATTCGTCGTGTTTACTGTAACTTCTAAACATCTTTAAAACTCTGTTATTGGTTTCTAATTTTACTCCCTTTTGAGCGATTTTAGCATGCACTATAGCTAATGCTCAAAATTCTAGCTTTTTCTTTTACAATTTTTGCGTCGTTAATGTGTAAGTTGGTTCAATTTCTACTCTCACAGTGACTGTATCACTGCGCCAGACGTCGAATGTTGCCTTCCATATTTTCTTCGAGAACGTTTTCTAGCTGGTAAAAATCGTCGATTCGTGTTGTTTCAAGCAAAACACTGTAGAAAGTGAAACTAATGCGACTGCAAATTTGTCCTATACTTTTCTGCAAGTGGGTTTTGAATTATAAGGCTCCGTCGATCGCCGTGTACTTTTGCTAGTTTTGGTAACTTAAAGCGCGCGATGGGTTGTATTTTTTATTTGTGAGGCTATTCGTGAATAGCATTCAAATTTAGTTTGTTTTTGATAAGTGTGGGTATGCTCAGATATCGGAACTGTAAATCTAATGTTTTCTTCAAGCACCTGTCCGGAATGCCGGTCTGTTTCAGTTACAGTCAGCGAGATATCGATTGGCCTGCCTCGACTGATAAATGTATACAAAAAATCCTGAAACTTGAGATATTTGACAGGTTGATAAATTGTTTGACACCTCTTTGAATCTGTCAGGTGTTATCAATGAGAATAATTTGATGTTAATTATACATGCAGAGGCAGAGAGAGGTGGGAGGCAAAAAATGAACTGCACAACTGAAAGGTTGAAAATTCTAGTGAAGAACAATGACATAAGGTCGCCAAGGAATTTATTGACAAACCCTTTTGGGCCAACCAAAAACACCATACCAGGCTGACCTAGCCGTAATTATCACAACCCACGGCCCTCTGAATCGTTCAAGTTTGGATCAATAACTGCCTTTAGTACATTTTCTTTTTGAAATACTTGCAATATGTTACCCCACAATGTTTTGAACTAAAGAAGTATACATACTACTCATAGACAAATAGAAATTTGCCATTTGCTCACCTCCCACTATAAATTTTCCCAAAATTTTGCAAAAGCATTGTCTTCCAATTTCTCTTGGGACAACTACACCCAGGAGAAATGAAAACAAAAAACAAAAAAAAAGGGTATGCAAAATTTTGTTGCCCAAACAAGGTGTATTATGTATCATTGTGCAAATGGAAAATTTGTTTTGTTTTGTTTTGTTTTTTCCAAAATGATGGTAATTTAACTCAATAAATAAATTTGTTTGTAATTATCAAAATATTTTTTTTGTAAGATATTTTACTGCCCCGCATCTGGTCATAATGTCATACTTAACAATTTGTAACCTCCAGTTATTATAATTTTTCGTCTAAAGCTCCTGCTTTGTATGGTCGCAACGATCAAGTGAAATATAATATCCTTTGTTGCTGGTTCATCTGGTCTTTGGCATAGAAGTGGGGGATATTGGGGTCTTCACCATTTTCAAAATCAGTGTTGTGGTTTTTGCTCTTAAAATTTACAGTTTTGGAGTGATTTAAAGCTATCATCAGCTTTTTCTTGTGGTTACGTTTGGTTCTTATAAAAAAGAATGCAGGTTTTCTGGTATCAATATAATCTGAAGGTGCAAATCCACGAAATGACAAAACAATTTTCTTATTATGTGGCAGTGATTTTAATTCCTGGAAGTACCATTTCTGCAGGGATTTTTGAAGCGTTGTTGTCTTCGTTTCGTCAACTTTTGTGGTTAACATAGCCAAATCAGTGCTGGATTTTAGTAGACTATCAACAGACGTTTTTCTTTGTTCGACAATTAGGGAGCTTTAGCATCGACGACGGCCCACAGCAGTGAAAATGTCACTTTTAAAATGAATTCCCGTTTTTCAAACACTGTCGCCTATATTCCAATATGCTGAAAATGGTAAATGTAGGCGAATTTCCCTGGAGTTGATTTCTTGAGGAGAGCACTCAACTTTAGAAAGCGAAAAAGAAATTCGTCGTCGCTTGTTTACATCCCCCATAAAACTTGCAATTGGGAATTTTCACGTCGCAGTCGTGCAAGGACGGTAAAGAAATGTACAAAAAAACGTGATGCAGGTGCAAAGTTGTTGTTTTGCGTAATAAACCTATTGCTTTTTTGACGTCTTCGTTGCCGTTGCCGTCGTCGTTGCTAAAGCTCCCTAATTCGAAAGCGCGACGCTCCACTGCGCTTGCAGTCAGTAAATCTACCATGGTTTTTATTTTCATAATCGCGCGCCCTCGACTAGCCTCCCACGTAGCCTGCGTAGCAAACGTTTTCGTTTGGTTTTCGGTTTCGGACCAAAGAAAGATCGAGGAACGTTCAGGATTTTCGGTTTTGGCCGTGCGAGGAATGAAACAAGGAATAAAAGGGAGGGGTTAGGGTTAGGCTTCCTTTCTTCCCCACCCCTCTCCCCTCTCTTTTACTTGCGCCATTTTTCGCGCGGTCTTTGACTCTCCTTCATCGTTCTTTGCTCCTAAACCGCACGGAAACACTTGCTACGCACGCTAACGAAGACGTTCTTGTGGGTTCATCACGCATTCCTGCCCCAGGGGAAGGCTAGCCCTCGACGATCTGAGAGCCTGCCTGTTCTATTTCCAGGGGGTGGAGACGGCTGACATTTTGGACTACCATATCGTGCACCACAGGCGGTACCAAGATGGCGTCTTCCACACGGTATCAGGTTGTTTCGCCCATACTTAAGTCGATTTGTTAGATGTGTCTGTCGTTCTTTTAAGCCTGGAAAAAGGGATTAAGCGTAAAGATAAAGACTGCATATGTAGAATCCAAGCTTAACTAAATAACATCTCTTATAAGCATTTTCACCCTGTTCTGCAATGTCTTTGGGTGAATTGACTTAAGTCCAGTCGAAATGACCGCAATTCCTGCAAGTCCTGCAACGCAGGGTAGTGTTGCCTCTGTCTGGAGAGAATTTGATCTTACATCAGTTTGTGTCCTGAGAGTTTGCAAGAAGAAAACATTTTGCAGAGATTATGTTAAGCGCAAGAAAACATGGACTTTCATTTAATGGGCGACATAAAATCAGGTTTTTTTCTTTACCATCGACAATTTGACGGCCTTTTGCCTCATAGTAAAGAAAAGTGCCGAATAATCTCCAAGGAAATTCCTTGGAGAGCTTCAAGAGATTATTTCTGGATTATTTTTTAACGCGAATACCTATTCTAGATATTTAATATCCGGCTCAAAGGTTTGAGCAAATAACAATAGTGATTATAGAATACCAGCCTCTGTGTGAGTCATCTTAAAAGTTTTTCCTCTTTTCTTTGCAGCGGTGATTCTGTTTGTGAATTGTGCAAGTGTTAAGTGGGCCTCACGGATGCAAATCGTATTCACTGTTTGCAAGATGGCGGCAATAGTCATGTTGATTATCACTGGTATTGTTCGCCTTGGACAAGGTGAGGATATTACCTTTTAGTAAAATCCAACTAGTGGTCTATCAGCAATGCTGCGTTCTGATTGGTTGAGCTACTACTAGGCTATATGTTATAGCCCACTAGTAGCGAAAAGCGCGGGCTTTTTGGCGGCAAAAAAGGGCTAAAGTCTAGCTTTAACTAGCTAAAGTTTTTTTATTCTCGATATTTTTGGCCAACTAGTTGGATTTTACTAAAACAATTATTCCTCTCGCCCTCATGGCCTCTGAGTCAATAGCCCATTCGTCCTTCGGCCTCATGGGCTATTGACTCAGAGCCCATTCAGGCTCGAGGAATAATTGTTAATTATCCTTATATTCAAGTTCTTATCTCTTTACTCATCTTTCTACTTACTTTGAACTGCTCACAACGCGAGAATTTGGCAGCTTTTTCAGTGTTATAGATTTATCCACGGTGTTGAGCAAAAGAGTGTTTCCACATGACGTCACGGCGGTCATATTGGTGTCCCAAAACAATGAAACGTAGGCCATGTTGGTGTCCCAAACTAGTCCTGTGGGAGTTGAACTCTTTTCTTCTGCAAACGCTTTCTGTTGTTCCAATAAATTTACATAGAGCTGGCCACGTGAGTGAAAAGACTCAATATTCACCGTCCATACAGCTATTTCGAGAAAGGTTTTCGGAAAAAATGTGCACGCGACAATCCCGAAAGGTAGTATGGGATATGAGCAATATGCTGTTCCTGACACTATAGCTGTCGAACATACTTTTGTTGCTTTCCTTTAGCACTCGCAAACGTATGTCCATGGCCTCTCGTGCCATTCTTGCAAATTTCTCTGAAAGAACAGTCAACTCAAAACCACCCACAATACCTTTCGGGATTGTCACGTGCACTTTTTCCGACAACCTTTTAGCTGTATTTCCAAAGGGTCCCTCAACACTACCATCTTATCACCTCCTCTTCCCACTGAATCACACTGATGCTAGTTGCTCTTATAAGGGCTCTTATACACAGCCGATTTTCTGTGGTTTTATTTTTAATAAGAATGCAAGGTTTGATTTTAATTCGTGCTTACAAACTAGCGGCCATTTACCGGTAACTGAGATTTGGTGCCATGTGTTTCAACCTGCTCGAATTTTGATGATGTATCGACGATTTCCTGCTCGAAGGTTAGCAAACCGTGACATAACCGAGGCGAAGTGTTTACATCGCACCATGGCACCCAAGCGTTTTGGCGGACGTCAAACGCTGGAAAACACATTACTCATAGTTTTCGTACGTTGCCACAGGTCAGGAAATGGTCAGGGAAAGAATTTCTTCAACAAGGTCAGGAAATTTCACTTCGAGTCAGGGAAAATTTAAGTCTTTGAAAAGAGTCAGGAAAAAGTGACATTTTTAGAGTACATTTGTACGTTTTACGGACATGAATCGTGTTGTAGTGGTAAAATATTGTTCATGAAATTAAACAACAAGCTGATGTTGGGTTTCAGGAAAAAAGTCAATCCTTTTTGCACGTTGTGTAAGGAACTATCAATTCATGTACACCGCACTTGACTTGCTGAAAGCTTTAAAAAAATGACTGGAAGGGATGGCTGTGAGGGGAGCATAATTTGTGAAAGTGTTATTTCAGTTGGTCAGGGAATTTCAGAAACCTCTGGCGGAGGGAGAAATTTCAAGGACGCGCATGCGCAAGAGGGGAGAAAAAGACTGAAGGCCTTCTCTCCCAACCCTGGGTACCAGAGGGTTTATTCTCGCGTGCGTCGGGGAGCTTCGCTTCCGAAACGTGTTCGGCCGAAGGCCAAAGACACGAGTAAGACTTGACCGAAACCGGAAACCGCGCATGAAAAGCCTCCGGTACCCAGTCTCTCCCCTTCGCATGTTATCCTCGCGCGCTCGTTCATATAGGAGTTTAAATCCTTTCATTTTTCTCAGGGATCAGTAGTAGAGCGAGCAAAATACGCGGGCTTGAGTAAAAATCGCCAGCTGCAAGGAAGGTGAAACGCGGAGGGAAGAGGCAAATTTCGTATCCTCGCGCATTTGCTCTCTCTACCATTTTCGCGGTTGGCGATATTCACCAACGCAAGCGTGTTTAAAAAATTTGGTCTAGTCTCTTTTTTATCCTCAATGTAAATGACAGTCTACTCGTAGTTTAGAGATTCTACCGAAAAATCCATTGCATAACAAAGCTAACTCACCTAAAACTGCCAACATAGTATCATATTGCACGCTATTCTATTATTTTCAAATTGTTACGTCTCATTATATGTAAGACCCTGAAGAAGGAAGGCTGTGCCTTCCGAAATATTGGTTAAAAGATTATATATTCCCGACTGTAAAATCAGCCTTGCTTTTTTTGTCCTATACACTTAATGCTGATTAGATCCTTTATTAGGATCCGGTCCTCCTTTTTTGTAAGCTGGTCCTTGCTTAAAAAATTGAATTTGAAACAACGCCCGTTTAAAAGTTGGCAATGATCTTTATTTGAACATTTCTCTCGGTGTTATTTTACACAGGATACACAGAAAGTTTTCAGAATTCCTTTAGCGGTACAACGAGCAGAATTGGTATTGTCGGATTTGCGTTTTACAATGGATTGTGGGCCTATGATGGCTGGTAAGTCAGAGTCCTCCATTCTTTTTCCGCTGGTAGAGCTGGGATTTCTTGGCGCCGGTCATGTTGTTTGCACGAAAAATTGATTCATCAAATGAGCGCCTCTACTCAAGTAAGCGCCCCCTTCAAATATTCGCCCTCTCCCCACCCCCCCCCCCCCCCCGCTTCCCTCAGGCCTTTAGGAAAAGGCGTAGATAAGGAGGATGTACGGCATGTCTTACTGAATTGGTTTGTTTCTTCACCATTTTTATAAATTTACCTCTTTTTTTAACGTACAGGAATAATTTGAACTACGTCACGGAAGAACTGAAGAATCCTTATCGGTAAGACACTACCAGGTGATCTGTGACGTCATTGCGGGGGCCTGGGGAAAGAAATTTTAATGCCGTATCCCATAAACCAACGCGCGCACCAATTCAATTCAATTCAATCTGTTCCCGTCAGCTTTGGTTTATGGGATACGGCATTAAAATTTCTTTCCCCAGGTCCCCGCAGTGACGTCACAGATCACCCGGTAATAATGATGATGATGATGATGATTCAGTTACTTATATAGCGTCAGCTTCTTCCATAAAAATGATCAGAAGAACTTTACAATAATTCACCTAAAAATCAATGCAAAACTGAATAATATAAATATACTTTGTAAAATGTAATAGAATATGAATAAATTGCTAGGTCAAATAATCTTAATAAATAAACCTAAAAGATACAAATAATTAACTCAGATCAACTGAGATGCATAGTTAACTGACCGTGCACAGTTAGGCGATGTTTCTGGTAGGCACCCATTTTCTATTCTTACGTTGTCAAGCGATTTAGCCTCTGCAGTAACATCATGGCCTCCCCGTTTTCTCTAACGTCGACCTGTAATGGCTATATCCTCACTACTCCCAACCCCTCGAAAACGTGAGTTTTGTGGACGTGTGACTCTTATTCGCTGTGAAACGTTTGGAGCTTCCGGCGGCTCGTTGCTTGTGCGTCCGTTTGAGCGAAAGTGTGATAGGAATGCAAAACCCGCTCGATCTTCTCTTATTGTCGTTTTACAGGGACTTGCCGCTGTCCATTTTAATTGGTATTCCCCTGGTAACGGTCTGTTACGTGCTGGTAAATATCGCTTATTTGGCAGTACTAACACCCGCGGAAGTCATGGCGTCAAGTGCTGTCGCCGTGGTGAGTAACAATTGTTGCCTCTTAGGCTTAGTCTGTCTCAAGCTCTAGCCGCCACACAAGAAATAGACTCAGGGTGACCTTACGATCCGACGACGGCATTGCCGGAGAAAACGTCGCAGAGAAACTGTCTTCACATTCTTTCAAATTTTTTTCGCGGTTATTCCAAGAAGCGCGTCCGAATTCAGACAGAGATTTTCGCCCTGCCGTCACCGTTTTCAAGTAAACTTAAAATTTGGCCATTTGAGGTCGTAGTTGTGTAGGGACGGCACAGAAATTTACAAAAAAGCGCCTATTGTCTTTTAGGCGTTCCCCGGCATTGCCGTCGAGAGGACAGAAGTCGAGCTCAGTCTAATTTCACTGAGGTCAAACGAGATGTGTGCCAAAATGAAGGAAATTAGTTAGACGGCTTAGGCTGCAAACAGAGTCTTATCTCAAAACCACCCTCCACTCAATCAAGAGCTTGCGTACAAGTTTGATACACTACCAGTAAACTAAAAGAGTAAAACGCAGGTGTAGAAGGTCAATGGAGGCTCGTTGCCGTCGCCGCAGTACTTATCCCTCCATTTATACCGGTTTTTAAGTTCTTGAAAAAACGATGGTAATACCGTGTTTTGTTGCTACAAGCAAGGTACTTTCTATTTTAACTTGAAAATTAACAATAGGGGTTTGCTACTCAGAATTTTTGAGTTGTTTTAATGGAGTAATTTGACCAAATTTGAGAGCGTTTGCGCTCAAGTTTAGCCCAAACTAAACCTCAGTTACGGGACTCAAGAGAGGTAAACAGGAGAGTTTTAATTCCGGTTTTCAAATATTACGTTTTAGACCTTAGCAGATCGTTTGTACGGTGCCATGGCCTGGGTTATTCCAATATTTGTTGCATCGTCAACATTTGGAGCAGCTAATGGATCAGCATTTAGTGGTGGAAGGTTGGTATTTCCGCGAACTGAATTCTGCTTGATATATTGGTTGACGTCTTAATTACTGTTGTTTTCATCTAGGCCTGGCAGCTTCTATGAACATGATCATATAGTTACTACGTAGGGCCTAACTGAATCGTGTTATAGCCAGGAATATAGCTTAACCCTTGAAGGCCCGATATCCTCATACAATTCTTTAAACAGATCTTCATACATTTCCATCAACAATTAGTTTGGGGAATTTGATAGCAGATCAAAACATTTTCCTGTAGGTGATCATTTTATGAATTCTTATAACCTTTTTTTTTGGTTATGTGTTGATACGATTAGGGGGAAAATTGATGTTGATCACTTTTGGAACTTAAAGGGTTAACTTATTTATTTATCCCTCCGGATAGGTTTATTAATGAATATTTAGTAAATCATGATGAAGATGCTGGGTTATTCAAAGGTGCATTTGAGATTGATTCTTACCTATTAGAGCTAACTTAACTTTGAACAAATGGACCCTGTAGTATCATAAGAAATAAGCCCAACAACGAGATTCATACATCCTCTCTCTATGTTACTGTAGATTAGTATTCGCCGCCGCCCGAGAAGGACATTTGCCCAAGTTCCTTGCCATGATTCACACAAAGAGACATACTCCTCTTCCCGCCATGCTGTTCACGGTAGGTCAAAAGAACCGAATTGACTGCAGACATTTGTTAACTGACATTACTATACGCTGGCTTTGCGGCGAGCAAGCTTGATCAAGGGAATACACCCGGGGGGGTACTCCTAGGAATTCTTGGTGAGAGTGTGCCACCCGGTTCTCCAAATGCTGACCCTCTATCAGAACAAAAAACTGTAATTTTCTACACCCGTTTTCAGACCAGACCTCTAAAATCCAAATCCGTTTTCAGACCTGGCCTTTAGACAGACATTATGTCATCATTTCTGAGATTAGAGCGCAAACAAAAAATTTCTTCAAATGCATTTCGAATTCGCAAATTTCTACTTCGTTTTTATTCCTTTGGAATTGAAACGATAAATACATTCATACTCCCCCGTAGTTCCCTCGAAAACCATACCCGATTCCAGACCAAAATGGGCAAAGTGTATACCCGTTTTCAGACCAGAAAGGACAAAAAACCCTACCCTTTTGGGCGATACATACGTATATGGCTTATATGGGAGAGTTCCCCCCCCCCCCCCGGGGGAATTCACCCAGCAGATAAGTTGGGCCTATGGGTGGTCAGCTCGGGAATCTCAGCTTTACCGCTCTTTGTTCCTGCCGGAATGCAGGATAGCATTTTTTTTTCGCTATACAATAAATACTATATAAACAGTGCTTGTTTCCTTGAAAATAGGCTAGATATTGCTCGTTCTTTTCTCTCTTTCTCTCTTTTTTTATCTTTTTTTTGTTCTTTTTGCAAGAAAAGAACTTGAGAAATATCCAGCCTTCCTGACCTTATATTCTCAGTGAAATATGCTCTTTTTTGCCTTTTTTTTTGGTTCTTGTAAATCTGTAGTCTTGCTTAGGAAGATTATCTTAGGCTCATTCAGTCAATTTTCGCGACAATCTTATGACCTGAGAACCCGTTTTCGTTAAATATACTTATGTATTATAACTTTTCTTTCTTTCGCTGAGGCCTCTTTGTGTCGGAGGGAGGCTGGGGAGAAGGAAAAAAGAAAGCGCGCCGGGGACGATGGGAAGGGAAAAGAGAGGAAGCGAGGCCTCAGCTCCCGCCATTTCCCCCTTCCCATCGTTCCCCGCGCGCTTTTTTTTTTTTTTTATTATTATTGCAATTTTTACTGTTGGGATACCCAGCAGGAGCCTCTGCGGAGGAGGGTAGTAACTTAAAATATTCGGCTACAATTTCCCCAATCTTTTCACACTGACCGCTCACTAGCCTCCTACGCAAACGTTCCTAGGGCTTCCTCACGCGTTCCTACCCCACAAAGGTTCGTTTGTTCTGACGAAGCCCCTTAAGAACATCTGCGTGTAAGGCTAGCTATTCACCTTTCTTCTGGCAGTTTTTCGTCAATTTTCCTTTTTTTCTTTTTTTAACCCCAGAGTATAATTGCCTGGATCATGTTAGTGCCCGACTCCAGCTCTTTTGAGACGCTAATAAACTACTTCAGTTTTGCTGCTTGGGTTTTCTATGGTGTCACGGTGTCTGCTCTCATCTGGCTTCGTTATCGGAAACCTGAAATGAAACGACCCTATAAAGTGAGTTATGCAGGTTTAATAATTAATTACGCTAAGGAACCAAGGTCCTTCATTGTTGGTCCCTTGTGTTCGGGCGGGGGAATGGGGCAAGGGTGATAGATAGGCAAGCCTGAAAGCGAGGCTTAGACGGAAGTAAATTGGGAGAGAGAAAAAAAAACTGAAGGTCTAGGGAAAAATTGTTATAGGTGAAGGGAAATTATTATCATTAAGAGAAACTCTAGTGCAGCACAACAAACTTTCGGATGGAACACTATGGCAGCTGAAAACATTTACCAGAATAAGGGGTGCAACGATTCTCCGATGATTCGGTTTAACCGCGATATTTGTTCTAACGATATGAATATCGATATTTCAACAAGATATCGTGATATTACGACACAAAATTGTATTGTATCGTGGCCCTTGCATCATGATTTGTGTCGTATCATGTGAAACTGTATCGTTGCAGCCAGAACCAGAACTGTGCATTAGCTACTGAAATCATATTGATACGAGAGGCTTTTATGTTGCTACGGACAGTTTTTGAGTGGAAATGAGCAATAATTGAACATAACAGTTTTATATCGATAGAAAGTCTACAGGCAGTTAGGAATATTACAGAACGATTGACTACCACGAAGATCAGAATGCATATTGTGCAGACTATTTTTATCTACGATTCTTCCTTTTTTATGTAACATTCACTTCAAGTAGCCGGGTAAATGACAATGAGACATTGTAGACAGCAATGCAAGTTTGGGGGGCAAGGTCGGTAAAAAGACCGCTAAAAGTAGGTTACGTACTCCTTGAAGGACCTAGCTAGAGATACTTAGAAAGAGATAGAAGAAAGAAAGAAAGATTGGTCACTGGAAATGAAGTGGAGTGACATGGAGTCTCAGCTATTCAGTGGCATGCAACAAAGGCTGTAGGACAAGTCAACCATAATAACTGAATACTGAATACCTCGTTTCAATTTGCGCGTGTCGGAAGAAACACTAAGAGTAGCAAGGTAGAAAGGCAGGAAGAAATGAAACAGAGAGACACTGGAACCTTCGCCTTCAATATGTCGGGCATAGAAGCCGAGAACCAATCAAACGCACCTTGAGTTTCGGCTGAGTGAAATCCATCGAATTCGCCGCTGTTCGTTAAACCAATGACTGTTTTCCCATATCAGGTTCCAATAGTAGTACCCATTCTTGTCTTGCTGGCCTCACTTTACCTGGTAATAGCTCCTTTTTATGAAGCGCCTCTGGAATCCTTCTTCTGCTTGCTCTTCATTTTGGCTGGAATACCTGTCTATCTTATTTTTGTCTATTTTGACATCGTGCCTCGAAGTTTCTTTGCGGCAATTGGTAAGTTCTTCTTTCTTTATTATTTTTTAACTGGGGTTAAAAGAAATCTTTGCGTGCGTAATTTAAAACTATGACTAATGGTTTTAAGTTAGGCCCGGTTTATATGGAGAAAAGTCGAGCTACCCTGGGCGAGCCAACTTTTCATAAATTTCCTTACAAAACGGGGCGAACTGTGGTTGGCTTGAAGCCGGGTCACCCTTTTGTAATGGTGGGCTCACCCTCCTATAGCTAGCCGGGCCAACTCTTCTTTGTATTTGGTTCGCCCAGAGTGGGATCAACTCGGTCAAAGCGAGACAATCGCAGCGTGCGCCTGCGCTGCTTTGGATAATCAGAGCATGCGCGTGCGCTGTTTTGGACAATCCGAGCATGTACGAGTGCTGTTGGCTCGGGCAAAGGGATCAACTTTTTCCTCACCAGGACTAAGCAGTGAGTGTAATTCTTTTTGTACCTACACGTGTCAGACAAGGGAGCTTAATCAAAGGCGTTTTTGATCGACGCACGTCAACCGGAAGTAAGGCCTTTTGCCTTTTGATATTCCTCGACTCTACCGAATTTGTATTGCTACGTGTCTTTACACTTATAGAGACGATTTGGCGAAAAATTGGGCAAAACCACTGCCCAAGAATGAAAAAAGGCCACTTCCGGTTGGCGTGCGTCGCTCAAAAACGTCTTTGCACAATACAGGAGATTTTCCTCGTTTTTCATTTAAGGTATTCGGATTCGCAGACATTTACACACACAGGAGCCAAAGAGGGCTCCTGACACACATCAGTAAATGAGAACATTCATTCGGATACCTAGTATTACATTCCGGATTCAAAATCTTTGGACACGGAAAGGGGGTATTAAAGGATTCACGCGTCTGTGTGCAAACGGCACCACGAGTCGGTACTGAACTGTTCGAGATTCGAAACGAATGCGGAAGAACGTGGCTAGAAAACACCGCGACCTTCTCTCCTCCAACCAGAAGTGAGCTTAAGGCAGGTGCCTTGCGTCCAGCCCGCCTGAGTCGTATTTGTTTATTGACGTTATAAATAATCTTGGTAAACTATCAAAGCTAGAATATAATGCGATATCAAACTGGCCTTGCTGTTGAGGTGGTTGTTCAGACGTGTGTTTACTGCTGTAGTTTATGTGCAGTACCTTATATATTTTCTTTCCGTTTCAGCGAGGTTAACTTACAAATTGCAGAAAGTGTTTGATGTGGCTCTCCCCGAAAATGAAGCTGAAATGGTGGCGTCGTGAGTGTTGAAAAGTATTTTTATTTCTCCCGGCCAACGCCCGTCTTCTCATTTGCTCGAATGGTTGGTGAAACGAGGGGCCCTGGTCACAACCAGTATCGGTTTTCAGCTAAGTTCTTACATCCAGCGTTTTGCGCATGCATTTCTATGTTACGATCAGAACTCCTCGTTTCAAGAGGAAGAAAAGAGTGTTGGGGAGGAGAATATTTCTTCTTGTTTCTTCCATAATTTCTTTTAAAAAAGTGGTATGGTTGTCTGTATTAGACAATTTACACCTCAAACAGAAGAATTTGGTCTTCAAATGCCTTACCCGTACAGTTTAATACTAAATTCCAAGGTTAGTTACTCTGATAAGGGTTCTTCTTTTTTGGTATTTGAATTTCAAATGTTTATTCGGAGACACAAGGTTTAAAACTGTAGTTTCAATATTTTGGAGTTCATGGACGATATCCAAACATCGAATCCTCCAGGAACTCTGGTGTGCAGTTTGAAAATTTGAGGAGTTCATGGGCGAAATCCAAGTAATAAATCATCCAGAGTAGACTGTCCACAGTTCCCTTTTTTTTCGTAAGATTGTCGAGATCGAACGCCCCCTAAATAGAATTGATACTCACTCTCAGGCCAGGCTCGTTACATTTGAAGCCATACGAAAGGTATCTTATCGCCACCAACGAAATCGCCACCAAGAATATAACTTAGCTTAGCATTGTTTTGAAGTCAACTTTCATGAACGGAAATATTTCAAAGAAATGACTAGTGGTTGTGAAACGTTTCTGCCGGTTTTTTTTAATCTTTTAAATGTCAAAGTTTACATTCACAGAACCTGACCAACACATGTATTATTAGTTTTTGCATTATCAAGAGCATAAGACGTTCGACGCAAGGATCGTCACTTATGATCGACCGATTTGTATTTGGGTCGACTATAAATTCAAATAAGCTTGACGAGAAAGCGAAAATCTTAGGTAAGTAATGCTAGGTATTAAACTGTGTCAATTATTACAGAGTTATTCGTTGGTGGCGAGTCGACTTCTTTGTGGCGATTTCGTTGGTGGGGAGATGACCCTAAACCCCTACGAAAAAATAGGGAACTGTGAACAGTCTACAGCCAGTTACTATATAGCTTTTCCTAAAACAAATGTCAAATAGAAAAAAATTCAATCCTTGTTTAGCTTTCTTACGCTGCATTTATCAAACTTAGTATTACGGTGAATTATTTTACATTTTATGAGTGTAGATATTGTTTTTAGCTACGTAGTCTTTTAGAACATTGTCGTTGGCAATAGGATGTGTCATAATCTTTCGAGCGCTGAATTTGATGATAATAGGGACCTAAAGCAAGGACGACGACGACGCCAGTCAAAACGGCGGTAAAAAAATGAATTTGCGTTTTTTCAAACTTAGTCGCGTCTATTTGGATCCGCTCAATATGTCAAATGCAGGCGACTTTTCTTGGGTTTGAATTCTTAAGGATTTTATTCAGGCTCATAAAGATGAAGGGAAATTCGTCGTAGTGTGTCTACGTCCTCCATAAACGTCAAATTAGGAGGTTTCACGTCGTAGTCGTGCAGTAGACGAAAAACAAATGTACTAAAAAGCGTGATGCACGTGCAGAGCTGTTGTTTTGATCATTAAATCTATTGTTTTTTTTTTTTAAGTCGTCGTCGTGATCGTCGTCGTGGTTGCTTAAGCTCCCTAATGGGGGTGGGGGTGGTGTTGATGATGATGATGATGAAGCGCTATAATGGTTTCAGGTTCCCAAAAATACATTGCAAGATAAGCAAGAAAGTGTTAATTGACTGAAGCAGCCAGAATCCCATTTCAGTTTGTTGTTTTCCTTTGCAAATTAGAACTATAGTTTTTATACTTCACTGGAAATGATATATTTTATCAAGGGCGAAAACAGAACTGTTTTCTGGTAATCGTAGTCATCTGACCTAACCATTTGTCTTGATTGTGTTCATATCAACAAAATGAGGCGTCTTGATAACAGATCTCCCACGTTATCAATCCTACTCATGATTGGTTAAGACGACCAACGAAATTATTTTTTCTGTGAGTCAGTTAAAAAACTTAGGTGGCGAAAGCTGAAAAACTTGAAACGAGACGGGCTCTGCCTTATTGTATGTATCGGTCCTTTACGTCTTGATTATTTTGCAGGCCATTTGCACGATGGCGTCAGTTTACTACCACAACCACAATCCTTTTCGTTTTCCCTTTTGGTAATTCATGCGGTTTAAATAACAAAAGCGTTCATTTCCACAAGAAAGCAAAACCCTGAAGGATTCTGGTCATAGTAGTAAAATCGCGTCATCGTGCAAATGGGCTATTTAGAAGTACTGGACAATTTGGTCCATTTTAAGCAGTTTACCTCGGTTTTTAAGGGTATAGAGTGTTTTCACTCACGTGGCCAGCATCTATGCAAATTTATTGGAACAAAAGAAAGCGTTTGCATAAGAAAAGAGTTCAATTCCCACAGGATTCGTTTGGGACACCAACATCAGGGGCACCCAACGAGGATCTAGTTCAAAACCACTTAACATAGCATTGTTAAACGTATTTTAGTATTTAAATGGTAGACATAGGCATATTTTTATCCCCTAAAAACTTTTCATCTGTTCGGATTTCCTAGCTGAAAATCTAGTGATCCGAAAATTATAGGGATCAAAATTTACCTTTTCGAAAATTTCAGCCAGAAAAAGGTTTCCGAAAATTCTAGGTGGCCTTTTTTAGGGTAAAAATCCGTCAAAAATGGGTGATTATAATATTTTTTAGACGTTCGAAAATCCTAGGAGGGGCAGGCAAGCAAGAAATTTTACAATAAATGTTCCGAAAATTCTAGATCTCAAATCGTCTTCCGAACAGATATTTTCCGAAAATTGACGTTGGGTGCCCCTGCAACATGGCCGCCGTTTCATTGTTTTGGGACACCAATATGGCCGCCGTGACGTCATGTGAAAACACTCTAGATAATTTTTGCGTCTATTTGCCCGCTTCTCGCTAGGTAATGATATCTGGGTAATATCCTTTCTCGGTCTAATTATGAGTGTGATACTCTAGTCGAGTAATATATGAGACTGGCAAACGTAGTGTCAGTTTAACGCGCTGCAGCGTTATTATTTAAGAAATGCGAACAATCTACCTTATGTGAATTGAATTAATTAATTGAGCGTTTATGTACATATATAATATATAACAAATTCGGAATGTTTAGCTATAAATTATATATATTTGCTGCATGGAGAATTCAAAACAACAGTCTAATCTCTTAAAGAGGTTAGAAATTGAAGCTCTGTGGTTTGAAAAACTTTGCAGATGTTTTTTTAGAGATTTTTTATGACATTTTAGTGTGTGTGTGTGTGTGTGTGTGTGTATGTACGCGTGTCACAGATCTGATTTGCTACGAGTGTTAACCAATGGCGTTGTCGAATATTGTTGCTTGGTCAACTTAACATCACACATCGAGTGGATTCATTAAATTTAATATAAATTCGGATTTTGCACTGCAAAATATCGCCTATGCATGTGGCCTTACGTGTAAAGGCAGTCTGCCTTTCGTCAAAAGCAATACAACTTTGTTTCGCGTCAAAGGTAAAGTAAGGTTGTCGAGTTTGGCTGAGATTTGTGCAAAGGTACCTTTGACACACTTCAAAAGTATTGCACCTTCGATTTTTAAAACATTACATTCGTCAGTACGTTTGATGACCTTTACTATGTTTTGCCGCCTGTGGCCATCAAACTTTGTCTCATCATTGACCCGAATCAAATCTATCTTACCTAAGATTTATAATCCTTACGTTTCTTTGGGTGCAGATCCAAAAAAGGTATATTTGCCAAGTGCTCTTCCTGTGGAAGTACCACCTGTGCCAGTTTCTCGCCACATTGTTGCCGCGCTAAAGAATCCATCGTCGGATTTTTATTTCTTTCGTCGTCGCGAATTTAATGAAAATAAGAATTTTATTTCGATTTTCCCAAAGACACCCAACCGTCTATTCCAAGTTTGGGTTTTGACGATGGATCAAGCGTTTCAAGGGTTTGAAATTCGGTATCAAAACATTTTTCAAATGCAAACTCAAAACAAATGACTTGTCAGTGAAATGAAAAGTAGTGAGCCTTTTCTTTTCCTTATAGTGCATGCTTGTATCCCTTTTAATGCCTGGTAACCTGTTTTCAAGCTCTATTTTCGTTTCGCTGTGTAAATATAATTCCGGCGGGCAAGCTGAAACGAAACTTGAAGAGAGGCCTAATTTTAGCGCGACAACGTAAGAGGAAATGTTTAAAAACTGCTAAAATTGGGCCTGATCTCAAGTTAAAACCTAGGGGAAAATCAGACTTATGCCGAGTTTGTGCACTACAGAGTCCGTATATGTTGATAAAACAAAACAACTGTAGCTGTAATTTTTAAAACTCGACTTAATCTATGTAGTTGTATACCACAGTGTGAAGTTTTTAAAGCAAATAAAATGAAATTGACTCCACTAATACTTAGTAAATGAGCCGTTTGCGTTTTACTTGTCAAAAAACCATAACTCAGCCAATCAAAATAACCATTCACTCGTTGCCAATCCATTTCCCCCCCCCCCCCTACTTCCACATTTCCCATTATTTTTCTTTGTCCTTTTGCCCAAAATACATGATTTGCCAAAGCAATTCTCCGACTGATCTCCCTTGGGACGATTGTACGTCCTGAGAGAATTGAAAACGAAGTTGTGGAAACAAATTGGATTATGGGAAAATGTCGCAGTGACTAATTTTTGAAACTCGGATGGGGGGGGGGGTACCCCTTATATAAGCCATATAGGTATGTGCCGTCCCAAGGGCGTGCTTATTGCGCCCTTTTGGTCTGAAAACGGGTATAGAATTTGCCCATTTTAAATGGTTTAAAATCGGGTATACGTTTCAACGAACTACGGGAATGTATGAACGTATTCATCGTTTCAATTCCAAATACATAATAAAGAAAGAAAGCTTTTTTGTTGGTGTTCTAATATAAGTAACGATGACATAATTTCTTTGAGGCCAAGTCTGAAAACGGTTGTGGATTTTAAAGGCCATACCAGGCCTCGGTTGTTCAAAGGCTGGAAAGCGCAACCCACCGGATAAATCTCTATCCAGTAGTTAGTGCAATTAGTTTACCCAATACTTATCCGCTGGACTGTGATTTACCCGGTGCATAGCGCTATCCAGCGTTTGAACAACCGGGGCCAGGTCTGAAAATTGGAGTGAATAATAACATATTTTGGGCCGAAGTAGTGTCAGGATTTGGAGAACCGGGCAGCACACCCCCACCCGGAATTCCCAGGACTACCCCCCCGGATGAAACTGTAACCCTGGGCCCAGTTGTT
This sequence comes from Porites divaricata, assembly GCA_038088405.1. NCBI lineage: Eukaryota > Metazoa > Cnidaria > Anthozoa > Scleractinia > Poritidae > Porites > Porites divaricata. The sequence continues at coordinate 24,806,880 of JBBMOI010000006.1, read as the reverse complement.
CAAAGGTCGATTAGCGCAAACCTGGGGTTAAATTTTAATCCAAGTTTCTTTTTCTTTTGTTTAAAAGGATTTTCTCGGATATCTAATCCCTATTCTTTTTAGAGTATCCAATCACGAAATTGCAGACCAAAGTAATTACACTGAATTTGCTTTTTAAGCTGTTATATCTGAATTCAAATTTTACACTAACCCTGGGTTATCTTAACCCAGCTTTGGACAACGGTTATGACTAGCTTGGATACCTCAAATTAGCTTTCAATAATGTAATGATCAACGCCATGTAAAATACATTAAAATTAACCGGTCTCGGCAGTTAGCCCTTGATGGTGTAGTGGATACGGATGTGGATTATATATGGAATTACACGGGTTCAAGTCCTACGAACTACCTACTGTTTTCTTCTGTTTTCTTTCTTTTCTTATTTACTACTTTAAGTTATAAGACTCCTATCATGTATGCTGAGCGAAGATGACAATCTGACTTTGGGGTATCCATTCTAGTCACAACCTTTGAACAACCCGGCCGAGACTGTTACCATTTTAGTGGAACTTGCACTTGGGCTACCTTGGGTATCCGGGAGGTTATTTTCTCACTATAAAGGACTGTTCATCCGTGTCTGATCAATTTAGATTTCTGAGAAACTGCCCACCTACCCCTCCCTGAAGCCAATATTTTTGCCTTAAGTGAGAAGTAAGTGTTTAATGTTAGCTTAGGGGAGGGGTAGGTGGGCAGTTTCCCGGAAACCTTAAAGAGAGTCAAAGGACAAGAACCAACTCTGGTTGGCTTTCTAGGAGAGTTGGCTGTACTTCTAAGACGGCAACCAGGAGCCAATTACTTCTGACTGCAACTTATTTTTCATTTTTCTAAGTTTTACCCCTTTTAAAAAGAGCGTGGCCACCCTCAATGTTTAGTGCATTTCAGTGGCTGAGAGTGGTCGAAAAGGGTAAACGTCATTATATTCGTAGGGCCCATCCAACATGAAGTCTGAGAAGAGACCATGTGGGGTGGGGTAAGAAAGAATGTTTAGTCAGTCTGGATTAAAGCAATATCTTAAGAAAGGGACCAAGTCCATAAAGTTGTTTGCAAGTCTTGTTTTAATGATACACTTGCTTTGATAAATGAAATGGCTTTACACAGCTTTGAGAAAAGTTTATTTATTTACTTAACGTTTACAACTGGTCTGGCCCCAGTTGTTCAAAAGCTGGATAGAGCCATCCACCAGATAATCATTATCCAGTGGATAAGTATTAAGGAAACCAAATGCATTATCCACTGGATAGAAATTTCTCCAGTGGATAGCACTATATCCAGCTTTTGAACAACTGAGGCCTTGTTATAATATTTCCACATTAACAACATAAATTACCTAAATATACAAGATCCACCAATGAGATCTTTACAACTTTTACTACTAAGTATTTTAAAATGGTCATAACAACATTTTGATAACTTGAACTTACATGCTAATAGCTTATTACGTTTACAATTTTCTCCACCATTTGGATTAAATTCTAAACATTGTTATATGGACTTCACTGGAAGCAACAACTACCTTCATTAACTTGACAATACAGTCAAACAAATCTAACAGTATAAAAGTGACAATGATTTGGGTTTTCAAAATTTATCAGTCAGCAACATCCCTTTTTGTGAATCTTTTTACATTCCATTTAATTTTTAGTTTTTAGTCAAGTAATTTAGTGTAAGGTAGCCACTGACCTTACCTGAAAACCCCAACCTCTTCAGTCATTTCTGAGTGTTCTGAGTGTTGCAGAAACCACTGTTAGTTAGCCGCTGTCCATTGTGCAGTGGCCAGATCCATCATTGATTTGTTTAACTTTTGGACTGAGTTATACTCGATTAAACCCGCAATTTTTAGCGTTGAGATGATAAAGCTGCACCGAGTTTTTTCTTCTAATCCTTGAATAAACACTGCATTCTTCCAATTGGGTGCAGTGTTCATCGGAGGGCGTTATGTATTGGCAATTTTACTTCTATCTGAGGGGTTCAATAATGCCCTCTTAGGTTAATTAGGAGGGGGGTATCCATGTCCATAGTCTGAATTCAAACACATTTGTGTCAGGTTTTGAAGAGTAGGCTGTGTCCCTGTCAGTATTTAACCCATCTTTATGCTGTTTGACGCCATTTCATCTAGTCTTATGTTGCTGTTAAAAGGCCATGTCCCTTGTTGGAATTTTACACTAACAAGGCCTTTAAATCGAATAAATGCTGTATTAGGATCAAACCATCTGCAACACCCAGAAACTACCCACTTGTGACCATTATCCATATATTTCTTCCAGTAACCATTACTCAGTCAAAGAGCTGATGCATTAACTTAGATATGACCATCAAGGTGAGCACCCTTTAATTGTAACAAATTCTCCATACAACATCTTAAAGCACTGTATGGATGAAGAAAGGATATTAATTTTTGTTTATGCAATAGACCACAATTAGCACGGTAACCCATGCCACACGGAATGTTGGGAGAAAGAGGGTTATCACACCGGTGAACCCATAGAAAGTGTGATCCATTGCTTTTATAAAATAAATTTTTCGGGGGTAGAAAAATGTTTCAGTTCACTATGAGTTTATCGGCACAATAAACCATAGACGTAGTACATAACAGGTTAAAGAAACAACATATGCCACACAGACATTGGACAAACAGGTCTTACTTTGTTGTTAACCAAGAGGGAAATGCCCAGTGTAGCCTTTGGGACATGGGAAATTTTAGACCCAGAAATGCTAGAAATTAATTGCAAGTTTTTCTCTTGAGAGGTCAGCAAACTTTTTCTCAGTGTTGTCATGAGAGAATTCAACAATCGCCTTTACAGTACTCTGCATTGTTTGCTTTTAGGCAGTGACACATGGACTTGTTGACATCTCAAACAATAAACTGATTAAAATGTGCAGACGTCTCAGGAATTAGACTTCCGTTTAATTACAACCTCTAAAACTAACTTAAGTGAAATTCACATATTCCAGCCAACACCCCAAGATTTCCCCTCTGTCTCACTATTCTCTGGTGCTAAACCTTTCCTGAGCAAGGACAACTCTCTCCTAAGAATATCTATACACTTTCAAGAGATGCGTTATGAAAGTTAAAAAAACGATCACCCAAGAGAAAATGCCTTGATCTTATCAAAAATAATTCTTTAAGGAAATGTTAATGGAGATCAGTTTGGAGAATTTGTATGTGAATACTGGGGCTTAAAGAGGTAAGTTGCACAAAAACACTTGAACATGAAGGTGTAAAACATTTTCAAGCAACAGAAATTTATTTTTAGTATGCACAAAAAATTTACTGGCTGTTTTGCTTACGAGATTTGACTGAAAGTCCCGAATGAAACAATACAGTCCTTTTTCTGAAAATTCTGATGAAGATCAAATGAGACATCATACCTACAAATAACTAAATAACTAACAAGTTAAGACATAGAATCAATAGATTTTGATGTGGCCTTCAATTAATATTTAACAATTAGTCGCCGAAGGCGACGTGAATATCGGCGAATAGTCACCGAGACGAAGTCGAGGTGACTATTCGCCAATATTCACGTCGCCTGAGGCGCCTAATTGTTTTAGTATAATTACATTGATTATTATTCGAGAAAATAAAATTATTGATCAATTTCCGACCCCGAAACATCAAAAAATCTGGCTGCCATTTTGAAAACTGCCAGCCTTCAATGCTATAATCACCGCGCGGTGATTATAGCGGGATAAAGCGAAGCTCCTAGCCAATCACAGCGCTCTATTTTCGATATTCATCGATGTAATTATACTAATATGAAAATACAGTATGGCAGCCTGTCTGGCTGGAAACTTCATGATCATGCTGACATTTCTTTCTGTCACAAGCTTTGAATATACAAGTTTCAAACTGGCCATGTAGGAAGTTGATTTTTCTCAAAAATCAACACTTGTTATCATGTTTTTTATATTGTGGATTTGTTTAGCCAAAACATTTGCTTTAACTGAAATAATGGTACAATGCATTTTATATGCAATCTAAAGTAGGGGACAATTTTTTGTCCATTAAAAGAACATTTTTTGAAGCTGTATAATTAAAATAATATACACTATACGTAACTACTCAGCAAAAGGTATAAAATATTTTCATATGAAAAAAATTTAACGAATAAATATATTTTTTCACTTTACTGACAAAATGACTGCAAGTTGCTCTAAAGATATAGACATTATCTTATATTTATACTCTCAAGTAAAAGATTTATGACGATGGGATGATTACGAATCACGTTTACAGCACTTGGCAAATGTCAGATTGTCAAATTAGGAAATGGACAGATAAAAATGGTTCATAATAATTTCCTGGGTGTTATTAACATGAAACTACTACTACTAATTCTTTGCAGGTATGTTATTGTACAAAGAACAGTGATAGAGTAGTAAAGGAAAACTTGGACATGTGGTACAAATCAACATTTGCCATTAATTTTGTAAATGTGATCAATCTGTGTAATACTCTTACAGCACTTTATACTTCAACTGCTACAGCGTCAGGATCCTCAAAAGCCATATTCCCTACCTGCTGACACCAGGCTGTGAACATATCTGAAAAAAATAAAAATGCAATTTGTCATTGACAGAATACTCATCTAATGGATTATTTTTGTAAAGTGAAAAGTTAATTAATAGTGGTCTTCAGTTCCAGTAATGCTGATATTTCTCAATGTATCCTTCTAACTAAATATAACCATCTTGCCCTTCCAAAATACCCATAGCTTTAAATGTGTGCAACCATGATGACTATGTATAGAGATCTAATTAGAACATAACACATTGCATAAATCATGCTCTAGAAGTTCAATAAACTTTTGTGGGCTAAACATTGTTATGGACATAATTCACCACAAAATAATGAAAGCAGAACATATGTAACATCCCTTGTACTGCAGGGACTAAAAGGCAAGAAAAGAGCACAGAGGCTTGGAGCAACTCAGAAATGGCCTACACTTTAACTGAGAACCAGGAGTCTTTCTTAGCAAGATATTTAGGTTGAAAGTATCCTCTAAGTATCTGAGTCTCACCTGCTGCATCAAGGATAAATTTTGGTGCCTTGTCACTGTAAATGAACAGCCAGTAGAATGGAAGACCTGTCACGATTATTGCCAGAGCTATGAGAGATCCCCATGGATCAGTTGTGATTGGTGCAATAACAAGGTAAAGAGAGGCAAGCAACATGCCAATTGGTATGATGATATTTACCTGAAGTATAAAATAAATAATATTGTTATATTACTAGACTTTCACTCAACTAAACAGGGACTGCCATTGGTCCATTCTTAGTCACATGGCCTTGACTAAAATCAAATATATCCCAATCATGATACATTTGAGCAAATGTAACCTGTTTGGGATACATTACAGCACGTGATCAAAGCATGGTGGAAAGTGGCACGACAGAAGTTGGGAAAAACACTGCCAGTTTTCTTTTTTGGGGATGAACACAACAAGAACCACAACACAAACATGAAGCCTCAAAATAAGGTAAAAAACAACGATTTTCAAAGTTATCCCTGAAGAGAAACAGCAGCTAGTGGAGGAAAAAGATGCAGATAAGATAAGGAAAGTACTGTGTAAATCATTCATTCAGTGATTTAGAGGTTTTGAAAATTAAATTTGTGTTCTTATAAGAATCGAGTCAACTGTTTTGATTCGCTCCGGTTATTCTTTTGTCACTGTTGAAGTGAAAGTCTAGAAATACAACAAAACACTTAATGTCAGGTCCCTCGGGAAACTAGTTAGTTTTGTTTCCCTTAAGTCCTGATGTTTCCCTCGGCTCTGTCTCGGCAAACATCAAGACTCTTGGGAAAACAAAACTAACTGTTTCCCTTAGGATCTGACATTACGTGTATACTAGAAATGTGACCAGGAGCCAATATTTAAAATATACTGGTCATGTTTGCAGTTGTCCATTAACACTACTCTGACAAAGAAGATGCTGTTTGCGGTCTGGGTGTCCATACAAACGGGACCCTTGGATAAATATAAATCTATTGAACAGGTAGAGAGGTCTATACAGGATAAGAGTGGTTTCGCTGCATTGGTTGACCGTGTAGTTGCCAGTGCAACTCCATGGTAACAGGTTTACCGACTGAAGGATTTGAACTGTACCATACTGTAGTAATAACCAAAGGTTATGGAGTGCAAAGCAACAACAACCGAAGGTCAAAACACTTTTGCTCTATCGCTGTGCTTTGGGTAAGTTTCACATGACAGATAGTCAAAACAGGCGTGATCAGATTATGAGTGATAGAAGGTCCAAGCATGCATGATCAAATTGTGTTCTGTACATTCCATTCATTCTCAGTGGAAGTCCAAATGAATGCTGGCTGCATACACCCAACACATGCATAAGATTAGGATTGCAGGCTCCTCCTGTCGCCCACATTTATACAATGTCAATTTAATGTCCGAAACCCAAGAGTTCTTGTCCAGAAAGTTCACAAGCTCGAAACTCAAAACTCAAAAACAATCAGGCATTTAATGTTTTTAATCACATTATTACTCTTGCAAATTGTTTTTGACTTCAACCTAAAATAAAGTTTGTAAAAACAAATGAAATGACCGTGGAATCTCATGACGAAGTCAAATGGGATATTTAACCTTATTTTGTCAAGTTTGGTTTTAAGACTTTTAACCCATTTGCTCCTGGAGATTTTGCCGAAAAACGCGTTTTGAAGCTAGTCAAGTGGTTTTCTGGTCACTGTCATGCTATAAAGAGCTAAAACTTACCACAAACCCATTTACCGGTCGTACACTTCACGGCCTTCTGATCAAAGGTAAAATATTAGCTTGCGAAGTTCGGGCATGTGCAGAAAGCAAAATTTCGACATAGTTTTTGGGTTTAAAAGTGACACAGCAGTCTTGACTTTTACTTTTTCCTTTCTCTCCTCCGCTCTTTTTTCGCTTTTTTTGCTCATTTTTTTTCTCTTGCTGGGCATTAGTAGGCTTCATTTTGATGGGAAGAGTTTTTAGGAAAGCTTTTAGGATCTTAGGATTAGGTGAAAGGAAAGGTAGGTGGGTAATGGAACAAGATTTTCATGGAGATTTACAGGTCAATCTTGCATGGTTTTTTACCGTTTTCTCCGGTGTCCTTTACTGAATTGTGCTCATTCAGGTATGGTTTGAAAGATCTCTTCACTCTGCACAAGGTAGCAGACAGAGTTGGCCTTGACCGTTAAAACTGATGACGTCACGAGGGGTAGAAAGGACGTGGATCCACACGGGAGGTTACGGGCGGTTCAGGGGCGATTGGGTTAAGATGAATTTTAATTCTACTGTAATTTGAAAACAATTTTCAACTGTTTTTCTGATTAAAAATGTGCTTGTCCCATGGACAAGTCATGTCAAAGGTTTACATGTCCGAACTATATTTCTACCTGTGCTAGACACTTGACCGATATTCCTCCCACAGTTAAATAATATGGTGACCAATATATACAACAGTAAACCGAGATATCGGCTGATGCATCAATCAACACGCCCTATTAGAGACATGATCCTCACAAACTTCGACACAATTTACATGACTGTTATTAAGGGTGGATGATAAGGAATTTTATGAAATTTGACAGTACAAGAATATGGCATATGGTCTTTCCAATAATTCCAAATACTGATGGCTGTGCAACAGTTACTATTACAAGCAATTCTGGCTTACCTTATAAGGCCTTTCTACATTTGCTCTTGATCGTCGCATCCACAGAAGGGCTGCAAATGTACTACCATAAAACAACCAGGCAGCAAAGCTGAAGAAATCAACCAAGGTTATGAAGCTGCTAGCTTCTGGAATTAACATCAAAATGGCAACAAACGTCTGGAATCAAGAGAGGAAATTGGTTAAAACATGTGTTGTAAATTAAAACATCAATGTGTTTATTGTCGAAAATGGTCGTTCGTCCCCATCTAAACCAAACTATTCCCAGCTGTAGAAAAAGAGACTTGCACTTACTGTGAAAAAGAGGGATGGCAAAGGAGTGAATCTCTTAACATGAATCATGGCCAACAGAGAAGGCATTAGCCCATCTCGAGCAGCGACATACACTAACCTGGAAAGCAAGCAGAGGTAACAATATAATACTCTAACTTACCCTGACTATTTAAATGGTTATACATCATAAAATGTGCACAGTAGGGCCAAGGATTGTTGAAACAAACCTTCCACTAGTGAAGAGAAGTCCATTGACAGCTCCAAATGTCGAGCAAGCCACAAAAACAGGAATGATCCAATGCACTGGTCCAAGGTACAAGTTGCCAACACTCTAAATTAATATTTAAACAAATAATGCATTATAAAACTATTCATAAACACAAAAATGAATTAAGTTACCTAACTCTCACTAAGAGAGTTGTAAAGAAAGGTTTAGGGAAGGGAGGACTTGTTTCTTTCGAAATACAGCCAGTGGACTAAATTAAGTCAGACCAAGGGAAATATCAACAGAAACACAGGGAAAGAATGTGAACTTGTTTGAGGATAAGTTTCTCTGGTGGGATAGACTGGATGGAACCAGCACACCACCTTGACAACATTGTTATGAGTAGAGGTTCTCAATGGCAAATCATCAGGGGTGTCACTGAGATTTCAAGTTGCTGATTATATGCTTTTGGTAGACAGAATTGAACAGCTAGAAAGATCTTTTGCTTTTATTTTTCTTTTGATTTCTATGAAGGTAGCTGAAGGTTATCCTTATAGTGAGAATGGGAAATCTTCGACCCCTGGAGCTGAGTGGTGGCCCTAAAGGTTATATGACCCTGCTAAACCCTGTAAAAGCAGGCACATAACTTAGTAAATGGTATCAATCCAAAGTTGTCTGGGTAATATACATATAGAGTTTAGAGTGCTAAGTTGGGAAATTGTGCCTTTCTAAACTCACCACTGCCACTGCTTCAGATTTCAGAATCCCAGCTGCTCCCAATACAGTTACATAGGCCACATTGACCATCAGGTAACACACAGTTGTGAGGGAGATACCAATGACTATAGCCCTAGGCATATCTCTGCAGGTGAAAGAGGGTAATACATAATCATTAGGTTGTAAGCATGTTTCGTGATTAAAAAGCAGGGCTTGACATGCATAATGGCCTATCAACGGACAACATCCATAAAGAAACAGGTATTGATTGGTTAATACACACAACAAATGTATCCTGGGAGTGCAGGTCATTTGTGCTTGGAGATAATAACTTAATTTTGAGATGGTTCATAATGAAATGAAGGGCATCTACTGGCATCAACTAGTGAAAACTACAATCACACAAAGCAAACTAAAAAGGAAAACACAAGACTGAAAATATCTCCAAAGTTCTTCCGAGTGACATACTTTTCAGGGTGCTTCATTTCTTCTGTACAGTAGTTGAGGTTGTTCCTGTAACATAGCAATGCACAAATCAGTTCAGTATCTTGTCCACATGAAACTTGCCTGTCTTTAAGAAGATAACCTGTATCCTGAGCTAAAAAGCTTGAATTTAAGAGAGGGAAGTATCCCAAAAATTTTAAGTGCCCCTGACACTAAGGCCCAGTACCCTCTCCTATTCTCCAGGGAGCGAAACTGATCAGTTGTCACAAAGTCTTAATTCCCTGTGGTTGCCTAATGTCACATGTAAGAGGATAAAACCTTCTCTCAACCTCAGAAACCATGGGCTACACATTTACATGCAAGATCCCCACTAAACTTAAAAAGTACTACATTGTTGTAAGACTTAAGGCTAAAGTCTTTGTCCAAGACCCAAAAATTCTGAGCTTAGCTTAACTAGCTCCTTCGGGTGTCATTTCCAAATCAGTCACTCACTATAATATTATTCTCTTATACCTTCACAGAGTATTCACCATTTTTTCAACCCTCGAAGTTAAATTTTTCTTTTGGTGGCCAATTGGCGACCAACTCTTTAGGTTTAGTCGCCAAAGGATTTTTTTAGGCACCAAACTATATGTTAACAATAAGTTTTAATAATTGGTTAGTAATTAATTTGGGCTTAAAAATGGTATTGTTCAGCCAAGACAATGTTGCTAAACGGTATTTACTGTATTCTCAAGTGTATAGGGTAACTTATAATCCATGTCGAGTAACACTGCTTTTGTTTGCTTCTAAACAGAGAAGATATCTTGCAAAATACTGCCTCTGCGACCGAGTTCACAGATCGTCTGTAATTTCGCTAGACATAGTGCAAAGACAAGGAACACACAGTGACGATTAGGTAGGAAAAAGGCCAGGAGTGTAACATGTTTGAAATCGTGCACGTGAAAATTAATTGCGTAAGCACTGTGACCGTGTCTCCTAGTGTCTCATATTTTCCCGAAAACATTCTTTTTAACACTGGCGAAAAGTACCAGGGCGTACAAAACTAACAAAATGTTGAGCTAAAACTGGTTTAAAGCTAGTCTTGTTTCAGTATTTTAGTAATGAAACCGCACATTGAGAATTTATTGACACCTGTCCTATGAAACAAAAATTGTCTCAACGACGCAGCCGGAAAAGACGGCGTGATCTATAAATCAGCCCCATAGTTTTTTTATCAGCCAAAAAAACCCAAACAAAAATACCGCTTTTGCTTTACTTTTGGTTAAGATGTTTAAGACAATTGTTTTTCGCGAAGTTTAGGCTCGTCTGATGATGACGTTGTGTTGGTCTGCAAATGGTCACTTTTTATTTTATATATAAAAACGATTCAACATTTCATGTTACTCAAATTTATCTTAAAATGTTCCATGCCACACACGCAGTTTCCGAGAGAAAATTTAATGAAAAACAAATCGATTGCGTGCTGCTTGTCACGCGTTACAAGGTTACAAATTTGTCACGTGCTAGGCAACGGACCTGTGCTCAGTGGAGCAGAACAATATTTTAGTAGAAATCTTAGCGAAGTAAACGTTCGTTTGAATGAATATCGACGAGATCTTCTAATCTTCCCACTCTGGGATATCAGCAGAGGACCTTAATCATTTCAGTACAATTCAGACAATTGATCATCCATTTCTTCAGTTTTTCTCTGGTCGCCAACTTGGCAACTATTTTCCGAATCAAGTCGCCAGTACCAAAATTTTAGTCACCATGGCACCTAAAGTGGTCGCAGCTTCGAGGGTTGTTTTTATTATTTTTCACAATAAAACACATAGAGAACAATCCCAACTTCACTCCTACCTAAAATACCTTAAATTCCAAAAATAAGCCCCCTAAACTTATTATACAAAAAACCCTCTGTTAAATCACCCCTCCAAATATATGCCCCCTGGGGGCTTGTACTTGGAAATTGCCCTCAAATACAAAGAAAAACAAAGCCAAAACAGTAAATTTCCTTGCAACTATAAGGCTAGCCCAATCAATTTTGAAACACAAATTTCTCTCCATAGATAAGCCCCTCTGAATATAAGTCCCTCAAAAAAGGCCTTTGAAAAATATAAGCCCCAGGACTTACTTTCGGAATTTTACGGTATTAGTTGTGAAAATACCCTAAAATGCAACCTCTATGGGCAAAAACTAAGGGAAGTGCCTGCTAACTCACCATCCATCATACGCCCACAGACCGATATAAAATGCCATTCCAATTTTTCCAACATCTGTAGTTGACCCAGTAAATCCATCCCTCCAGTGTTCAGTCTTTCCTTTAGACATAAATTTTAAGAAAATTAAGTCAAAATACAATGGTTGTGTGAAGCTGAAATGTCAATGGATAATACCTTTTCCAAGTTCAACAAAGCCAATGATAGTTATCAGCACAATACACAAAAGCTTTGCGTATGTGAAAATGTCCTGAATTCGAGTAGCCCACTTCACACTCCAAACGTTAATAGCAGTGAGTATCACTGAAAAATAGCGAGAACATTAACAATGATATTAGTCACGGGTCTCCACCAGATTCTTGTTGCAACTAAAATTAATTTACAATCTTTCATAATGTGTATCAGTCATTTCTCATTCTGAAATTGTTCATTTTTGGTCTCACTCTGCCTCTCGGAAACACCCACTTTCTTCCACAAGTATAGTTATTTGTGTTGGCCAAATATGTCCTTTATCGATCAAGCTTGTTTGGTAAAAACAGCTAAACAGTTAGTTACCTCATTCTTTTCTTTGAGTTTTAATGGACCTTGTTTTTGTTGTGGTCTATAAAAACACAAAAAAAGAACTTGGCCAATAACCAACTGTCTTAACTTTACACTTGGTCAATAGTGCATATGTAACGGCCAAAGTTCAAACGAAAGATATTTCATTTTCCTTCTGCTTTTACAGCGTACTTATTCTGACAAAAAAGCCACTCTGTTAGTCAAAAGAGAAGATGAAAGTCATAACAACACTCAAAGGACGCTATTTATTACATACTGTCACTGTAAAAGTCCAAAGGGGTTTCCTGACTAAATTGAGCCAATAGAGCATAGGGAGTGTACCAATCAATTTATTAACGAAGTTAATTGCTTGGGGAAAAAATGAGATTTAAAAAATGTAAATGGAAAACCAGGGTGTTCACTGGGCATCAGAAATTTGAGAATTCTCTGTTTACTATGCAGATTTCTCTGGCTAACGTTTGGTAGCCTGTGACTATTTTTTATTTAGACATGGAGTCTTTTTCAGAATATTCTCCTGCAATGTTGCACCTTTCTTCAGTAGTAGAATTCGTAATAAAAACTCCGGAAAACTATTTTAGAGGTATCCCTTTTCCGTCTGAATTAAGATTTAAAGATAGATAAACCATTTGTTTTTTTAAGAGGTCTCCTTTTTTTTAATCAATACTTAAATGTAAATGCTCTAAATGTTTGGACTCATAATAGTATTGCTTGAGACATCTAATGCATTCAAAACTATACTTTAATTTCTAAATGTGCAGAATATGTGGGCTCCAAGGAAAAACACAAGTTTTGTAATAAAATTTTGCATTTTCCATAAAAAAGCGAATTTTTTAAGGGAATTTAAGAAGTTCTGTTTTGATTAAAGACTAGATACACCTGTATTGCCCTAAAAAATAATTTTCATATAATATTATGTCTAATGAGTGATTCAATGATACAATCGCCCCGTGTGCAAGGAGAAATCAAAAACCTTTTATAATCTCCTTATGAGCCTCATGATATATAGAAGCTTGAGTTTAGGATGCATAATGAATGAAGAAGTTAAAAAAATAACAACAAATAAAAGGGCACACTTTTTTAATTGATCAGATTGAGGGCAATGATACTCTATTTTGGGGTAACCAAAAACTAAATTAATTTTACAGGGCAATATCGTTTAGGTTGCGCACATTTTCAATATCTTCCCCCATATGTTTTGCTTTTTCCATCAAAGATGGCAGATTTTTTAAGGGAATTTAAGAAGTTCTGTTTTGATTAAAGACTAGATACACCTGTATTGCCCTAAAAATAATTTCCATATAATATTTTGTCTAATGAGTGATTCAATGGTACAATCGCCCTGTATGCAAGGAGAAATCAAAAACCTTTTATAATCTCCTTATGAGCCTCATGATATATAAAAGCGCGAGTGTAGGATGCATAATTAATGAAGGAGTTAAAAAAAAACACAAATAAAAGGGCACACTTTTTTAATTGATCAGATTGAGGGCAATGATACTCTATTTTTGGGTAACCAAAAACTAAATTAATTTTACAGGGCAATATTGTTTAGGTTTTTCACATTTTGAAAGGACTGTTTTCAATATCTTCTCCCATATTTTTTTTGTCTACTATTTTTGGAATGAAGAAATGTCATGGACGTTCGCCAAGCAACCCCACGTGAACTAGGGAATGTTAAGCAGGTTTGCTCCAGACTCTCAATGGATCTTAATAACAAATGTCTGACGCAATCATGAAATAAAACATGACGACCAAAATATTACAAATGCGATCGTCATCTTTTGCGATTCGTAAAAGAACAACCGCTCAATAAAGATAATTGCTCGTATTTCAAGTTTCAATTCAAAAAATAACCTCGATAAAACGGAATAGCGATTTTTTTTACAAGATTTTAGTCGCAGCATTGGAGCTGAAAGCACGTGGTTGTGAATACAAATTTGTCGGTATCGCTCAAGGACTTGAACTTAGTCTATACAATTTTTTCATTACTAAAACATAAAGGAGTAAACGGCCGGTAACCTTGGTGGTATCTTACTGAAAACTGTAAATAAAAAGCAATTTAGTTTACAAAACAGAAATTCCCGCCAAGCCTAAGAGCAGGTTTCTCCACGTTTCTACCAGCTGCGACAATGAACACAGCTCCGTACAAAACTAGATCAATACAAAAGCCACATTTCGCTTGATACAACAACGTGCGAAACAAAATAAAACAAGAAAACCACGAACCTATCCTGGTTTATAATGAATCAAAAGGTAGTAGTAGTAATCACTTACCCAAGCACGAACAAGCCAAAAGCTTCAACAAATAGTTTGGGGCTGGTGAATCAGGGTAAAACGGTTTGGTCACATACTCCGCGAATATCAATGCGATGATGGCGCCTGAAGCCGGTCGAATGATCAGCACTGAAGTCCAAGCAAACAGATAGGCAGGGATCCTACCGAAAGCTTCCATGAGATAAGCATATTCGCCGCCCGATTTCTTGAAACACGTTCCCAATTCTGCATAACAGAGGCTACCGAACAAAGCTAAAGCGCCACAACCAAGCCAAACAAGTAGAGATGCCCCGATTGAGTTTGATTCCTCGAGTATACCTTTCGGAGAGACGAAAATACCAGAGCCGATGACTGTACCCACAATAAGGCCAATACCATTGATAAGTGAGACGTTCTTTTTCAAGGCGATTTTTTCGGGATCTCCGCTTTTCTCGCCGGCCGGTAAAAAGGGTTCCTCAGTTTTGTCCAAGGAATTCGACTGGTCAAGACTTTCGCTAGATGCCGATTCATTTGCCAGCTTCTCACCCACATCACCGTTTACGACTGGAATAGGAGGCATGGTCGATCAAAAAGCACAGAACAAGAACAAAAAGGTTTCACTTTGTACACACCCTCGAGTGAGCAGTTATACCTTTGCCGTCCAGCGCGCGAATATTGAGAATCAAAACATTGTAAGAACTAAAACGCGGAAAAGCGCGGTTTTTCACGGTCTCTGGTTACAAAACATTTGTTTGATTGGTTTTAAAAACAATAGAGATAAAGGTGTCCAATCAAATTTGAGTTAAGTTTGGCGCGAAAATTTCTTGCGTCACTCAACTCCACGTGAACTCCACGTGTAACAACAACAGAATAGTTCCGCGGCTGAGAAAGTGAGACTGAATTTTTAAAGAACTTTCCAAGTTAATAAAAAAAGCCATGAAACACGCCTTGGTTTCTTAATTCAAGTCTCTAATCTGCGGCAGCTATGAAGGTTTTTAAAATGAAGGGTTTAAAAATGTGTTAGACTGGAGCATAAAATGTTTCTTTGGAATCGCTTTGATGCCTTTTTTTTGCAAAGTAAACAAAAAGATATACATGTATTTGAAAATAATTGAGAAATAAAAATGTTACTGATCTTTAATTTTTTTTCACGGTCTGTAAAGATCACCTGCTAAATGACTGGGTTGAATTTAAAAATAAAGCCTAAATTATCCGCCCGCTGTTTATCTCTCAAGATCACTGTAAGGCACACAATGTGATGCCACTAATTAGGGCGGTTAAGCAACAAAGTCGGCGACTGCTACGAGAACGTCACGTACAAAGTGAATTAGCGCTGCTTCGAACCTAATTTCAATCGAAAGCAATTCACGCTGAAAAAAACAACAGTTACGTGCACTATGGTTTTAAAAATCCATTGCTTCTCTTTACTCAGTAACTCCGTAACTCCGTGCAGCGCGTAAATTTAAACAATTAAAAAAAAAGAATTTGCCCTCGGGGCACGAAAAGGACCAGCTTATTCATAGACAACCAGATGGCTTGCTGATAAATAAACGCAGTTGAATGGACAAAAAGTGTTTGCGACATTTCACCTGCTTAAAAAGACACAACCAAAAGCCTTTTGGAACATTTTTTGAAAGTAACGTCTAGAGTTTTTCTTCTCTATCCCACTAGACTGCAAAACAGTCGGTTTTTTTCTCAAAATTAGTTAAGAAGTCGGGTAAAGCGTGGCGTAAGAGTATGCAAAACGGATATGTACAGTCCGTATTTCTAGCGTTTCTTCTCAGTCTCGCTCTCGGTTTCCAGCCTCGTTTCAGACCTTTTGTTTGACTGCTCGAGCGTACTTGAATACGCAAAAATACGGACTGTTTTGCAGTCTACTATCCCACCAATCAAACCATCGTAAAAACTTTTAGCGTCTATATGACCTATATGTATATGCAACAAATAAGTATGCCAACTGCTAATGACCGTTGCTAATTGCTGATCACATTTAAGTGTCGTCTTTCTACAGAAGAAAAAGGAAGTTATTTTCGTATACTGCATATTTTGAATTTGGTTTAATTTCTATCTTCGATACTTTTGGTGGGAGGGGGATGGTGTGGATGGCATACATCCGCGCTAACTAACACAGTTTTTTTTTGTTAGCATTGTTTTCCAGAAGTGACGTGTGGTAAAGAGGGCTTGTAAATTTATTTGTGCGCGTGGGGACGAACAATATTAACGTAAAACAAATTATTTAGATTAAATATAACAAGATTAAAATTTCCATTTGGAGGGTAGTCACGCAACGCTACTTTCCTGGGAGGAGCGTTGCGTGACGAGCCTAAAAACGGCTGCCAAGGTAGCCTGAGATCATGAGAGACATAAAGGGTTAATAGGGAGAGGGCACGGGAAGAGGGCACGATACATTTGTTTGTCGGATCACATGTAAAAAAGCCAGAATCTGGACTTTTTTCTGATTGGATAGGAAACAATACGAATGATTTGCGCCGTTTCGATTGGCCAAAATGCCGCCATCCGTTAATTGTTGATTTTCAGGCTGCATTTTTGCTTGCGTAATGCGGCAGTGAATACACACGCGAGTTCGTTATGAAATTTATGCCGGCTCAGTTTTCTTGAATTTGAAGAATGCCTAAATAGAAATTTCATCCATTGAAATATTTTCCATCTCATCGTATACTAAAAATTCACCGGCTACAAGTTACAGAAGCGACAAACGGGTTCACTTTTCAAATAATCAATTAGGGGTGATGAATGGTCCATTAAAATTTTTAACTGCTCGCAAAATTTTACCTTTGCTCGATTGCTCGCCAAATTTAAACGAGTGCTCGCTTGCTCGTGCTCCCCAAATTTTTTTGCGTTGCTCGCAAGCTCGCAAAGCAAATTTTTTATTTCTGCTCGTGTTCGCAAAGACCATTCGTCACCCCTTCAATTCATGAACGGAATCTTGACCTGGCTTGACTGTAATTCTTCCTTCAGAAACCTGCGAATTATTCTGAGCGATCTTTGCTTTCACACCACATTGACCACATTTCAGTTCGTGAAATAGGGTGCTTCAGCCTAATTTTTTTTTTCACTGCTTTCGGTACATAACGAAGTCAACGAGCTTTAACCAGTAAATTCTCTATTATTTGTAGCTGTTAAATAAAGGTACGGCAGCTCTAGCTAGCAGTATTTCATCACAAAAACAACACATTTAAAATTTCTTTTTTAGAAAGCGCCATCTGAACATCGACGAACTTAAAAATTTTCTTTTCCCAAAAATGGATTTCAAAAGAGACATTATTCGCGTCAAAACTTGATTCCCTTATGGTAAACGCTTATTGGCTAATAACTAATCTCGTACCCAGATCTCCCACGGCCAAGGGAAAGTGAGATCTGGGTACGAGATTAGCTAATAACTTGACAGGTCAAGCAAGCTAGCTGCCCCATTTGAACCGAACCTCTTCCCCAGGGTCTCTCTCATTCAGTGCCCTAAAGCGAGAGGAGACTGGACGGACGGAGTCATAAAAAGGAGCCCGCCCATTGTAGTAAAAACTCGATATAACAAAGTCCTTGACTCCTAGGTATGACGAACTATACTTTATAATAGCATATTATGTGGACAGAAACCTCGATATAACGAAACCTTGTAATATCGAATATATTTTGTCAGTTTCTTGGCCCTTCGTTTTACGGATGTTCCACACGGCCGTTTTTAGTATCGTCACGCAACGTTCCTTCCCACCATCAGTGGGGAGGAACGTTGCGTGACGACACTAAAACCGGTTGTGTAGCAGACTAGGTGATCCTTGTGATCGCTTTTTGTTTAATTAACGCAATAGCAGAGGGATATGTGATCCACCAACATCTTGGGGTTGGTTTGTGTCCGTGCGGGGGAAAATGTTCTAGTCTAGAACGTGGAGTTGTATTTTCCAAGTATATGGTGAATGTTGTTAGGATCGGATACGTGTAGTGCAGATGACTGACTGACCTACTCTCAAAAAACGTTTCGCTTTGGTTGTTGGAGTCATATTAAACTTTTTTTCTCCAAGTAGAGACTTCTTTTCTTAATATTATCATTCTGAGTGGCAAGAGTTTTTAAAAACTCGCTGATTAACCTGGGTTTATTGCTGACCAATGAACAATGGTCTGTTATGATATAATGTTCTCTTTGCCTTTTAGCTGGCAAGACAAGCATCTTAGAGTGTAAGAGTAGCAGGCTCAGCACTGAGTCAACATTGAGACCTGAGAGATCTTTTTAACCATGTCAACCACACTAGGACCCGTCTTACAATATGGGTTTGTATTCACTCTTGTTACATTTTCTGGTGACACTGTATGATATCCCACCATTTATAGCTAACAAAGCTGGAAACGTCATCCTATCCCTTGATGTCCCAATAGTGACCAAAATCAGTTTTCTCCTAACAACATCAATACATAATCAAGAGAAAAGGTCATGAGAATTGGAAAAATGATCAACAATGGGAAAACGCTTTGACCTTTTATTACTAATTCCTATGGAATGGGTCAATGGGCACCGCAGAAATACGTTTTTGAAGGCGCGATACAGTATTTTGCTGGTCAGCGTCATCTCCTTTTAAAATTCAAAACACCGGTAACTTTAAATTGGTTTTCAACGCGAGCCCGGTAGGGGATAAAAAAAGCCCAAAACTTAGTGCGAAAACTGAAAACTTAATCTTTAAACTTCGCCTCTCGCTTCGTTTCGTTCTTCCTTTTAACACATTATATATTGTGCCAAAGACAAACTGTGCTTGCTTCCTATGGAATGTATGTAGATCAGTCTGGAAAATTTGCATGGAGATATTAAGATTAAAGTTAATATGAGATCAACAAGTGACAAAACAAAATTCTTTTTATTTTTTTCCTCGAGGCATTATCCCAGCTTAGCCTGGTTTTAAGAATAAAAGTTTAACAACAGGAAGCCCGGATGAATTGTGAATTCGATGGCGAATAATTCTCTGGTGAATATATCAAAATGACTTCACTGACAGAAGAAACATGATTCTTCCGTCATGATTCACCTGATTTGTCTTTAAATCACCATAAGCTTTATACAGGAGCCTCAATACGCATGCCGTCTATTAACGTTCCCAGCAATAATAGGAGAGAGTTTACGCAGCGAAGACGTCAGCGGCAACGAGAAGGGCAAAAAAGCAACAACTTTGCTCTTGCATCACGCTTTTTTGTACATTTCTTTGCCGTCGTTGCGCGACTACAAGGTGAAACTGCCTAATTTCACGTTTTGTCGAGGACGGGAGCAAAAGACAACAACTTTCTTTTTCTTTTCCTGAACTTTGATGCAGTCCTTTAGAATTCAACTCCAAAAAAATTTGCCAACATTTGACACATTAAACGAGATGGAATAAGCGCGATAAAGTTTGAGGCAGCGCAAATTTACTTAAAGGGGCCTGTTTACATGGAGGTGGGGAACCCCGGGTAGGTGAGGTAACCCGCTTTGGTGGGGTAACCCGCCTGTTCATATAATCTCTCATTTTAATGTGATCACGTTTACATGTTAGGTGGGGTAACTTGCCACATGTTACCTCACCTACCCTGGGTCCCCCACCTTCATGTAAACAGGCCCTAAGTAACGTTTTCGTAGCCGTCGCCGTCGTCGTTGCGTAAATTCCCTATTATATAAAGCTCTTTATTAGTTCCGAAAAAAAAAAAACGTTCTGGATCACAATAGACAATTCAATAAAACTGAAGAGGTATCTATTAATAAACCAGCGTTTAAAACGTTCGTTCCTAATCTGGGGAAGTACATAGGAAGGACCACGATTCCTTAACAATCTTGTTTTACTGAGTAGGAGGAGATCTACCAAAGGGCCTTTATTAGAAGTAGTTATACTCTTCCGTAACTTATTACCTGAGGAGGCCTCTAAAAGACTTAAAACGGGTGAAACCAAAACGAACTGCTCTTTTTTGAAACTTGTCAATTTTGGAAAGATACTTACCATAACTAACAACACCTCATACTGAAATGCCATAAGTAAAAATAGGTATAATGAAACTATAGAAGAGGTGGTGTAGAGAGTCTAGACTATGGCCATATTTCTTGCACACTCGTAATGTGTGCATACGCCTCCCTGCTTTGCTAAGAGGGGCATCAATCTGCTTGTCCCAATTTGTAGGATTACTCTGAAGATAAAGACCTAAAAGTTTAAGAAATTTTTCCTGTTTCCTAAAAGTATGCAGAAAGTATGCAGAATGTTTTCTACATGGATCAAAGAGATTATTCTTTCTTGGTGGACCCAGTTAAAAGGACTTTATAGCTTCAACAAATCTCCGCTGGTTCCAGGCGTTCAGGTAGTGGTGACGGCGGTGCCTAGTCCTTAGGCCTTATTAGGCGCGACCAATCCGTTTTGAGTCGCGTGGACCGAAAGAGTCTTCTCGGATACGTCACCGAAATGTATTGACCGAGAAGGCCTGGAAAGACGCCGTACAGAAACTACCAGGCAAGGGAGACAGCGTAAAGATGAAGAGAAGTGAGCAGGACACAACAGCGATGGGATGAGGGTAGGGAGAGAGAGTAAAGGAACTCTCTCCATCTCCCTTCATCTTTTTCCGCTTTTTTTTTTTTTTTCACTGCTCTCGATTTTGTGTCAACTTCACCATCTGAACGCCTATCTGAACAGGCTGCCTGTAGCTAAGGGGTAGAGCATCTGACTTACTGGTAACCAGAAGGTCGTACGTTTGACTCTTGTTGGGAGAACTGGGACTTTTTTTCCAAGTTGCCTGTATTATTGTTGAGGTGCACTGTTTGTTTCAAGATGTTCTGATATCCTTTCACCTGCCTCGGTGTCTCGCAGCTTTATTTCGTTCATGCTGCTCAAAAACCAATTCGGGTGGTCACTAAGCCTTATCAACTGGGTTGATAATACCAAATCTTCGTGCTTCCCTCCCCTCCCCTACAAACACACCACTGAGCTAAACTCTTCATCCATTTTGTAGCGTTAATAATGTTGTTAATTGATTTGTAAACTGAACTATATATGTCTCTAGTAAAAGTGCTTCACGCAGTTTACGATTTCCTTCAGTCAGAGAAGCATTCAAGCTGACCTCCATTAAAATTATTTCTCGCCATCAACAACATAAAGCTTTATTCCCAACGGGACCCAGGATTCGAAATGCTAAACAAGGGGACACAAACCTTTGAAGTGGTCGTCAATTTTTTTTAACATCAGCTGAGTTTTACGGGCTCTAACGTTTAATTGAATTTTTATTCATATAACTTCAGAAAAAGCTTTAATGAGTCTGGTACTAGCAAGAAGCTGATACAATCACACGCATCGTTTCCGCGATAGCCGCAAAACCGTAGCAATTATTTGTCTTCCTTTTTGGAAGATGAACGGCGACTTCAAGGAAGCAGGTTGCCAAGCGACATTTTTTTTTTAGCCTCTTACAATTTTTACTGGAGAGAAAATTAGTTCGATTTGGATTTTTGTTCAAATCTAGTGAAATAAGTTCTTTAGCGTCAAAGTAGCACTTTAATTACTCAAGGTAATTGTTTACAAGTCCTGGAAACCAAACAAACAGAACAATTACTTAGTGTTCAAGTGCTCCAATCAAGATTACAGTTATTGTGTACCTAAGCTATTTTCAAACATGTACCATACTTAAGTCGACAACGATTTGCATGCGGAACAATAAACAAAAGCAAGAGTCATAATGGGATTGACCCATTATGGCTCTTGACAAAAGTACAAAAGTGCGCAAATGTCCAAAACTATCCAACAGACAGAGAGTTCATCAGTTCATGATTCTTGATTCCGGTAATCTACGTAGCAAGACTCGTGCGCTTCAGTCCTGAAATTGGTATTGAATTTTCGTCTTTCAAAGTACAGTCAGTTTGATGCTGAATCTTGGAATCCCTTATTGAAACATCTTCAGTTGGTAACTTGAGTGTGTTCAGTAGCAAGAAATAAGTGGCTCTAGACAAAATGTCAGCTAAGGGTAAAGCTAGAGACAAGAGCATGTCAAAACTTGGCAATCGTATGATAACCACGATGCTAAAGAACGAAAAATTAGCCGAAAAAGAACTTGAGAAAAAGATGAAAGCCCTCAAAGACTTAGAGCGCAAGTCTATTGTAAAAATATGTGAAGCGTCGTTAGACGTTAAGTACGATTTCCGACGAAAACGAAACACTCAAGAAATCGAAGAGCAGCTTTCGGAGGACTCGTTGAACCTAAGTCTTGGCGAAGGGAGGCTATTACTTTCACTTGGTGGCTCGAGAAGGGGTAGCTTAATACCTGATGAGGCCAGACAGGAAGAATCAAAGGAAACTGAATCGTCTGGTGATAGCGGTGAGTCTCGTAACAATGACGGCACCAATCCTGCAATTTCGATCAGCAGTGAAACTCAGCAAGCTGGTACCGGTCAGCACTCAGAGAGAAGCGGTTCGTCAGTTCTGGATGAGCCTAAGACGTCTTCACCACCTTCAGAAGATCCTGCTATCAGTGAAGCAGAGTCTCACAAATTGCTGAAAGTGTTTGCGCAAACTGAGCGCGGCGCACAACGTCGTCGGACAGCACCTGAGATAACAGACCTGTCACCGAAGCTTTTGATTCAGTTGGCGAAAAGTTCAGCGGAAATTCAGAGACGAAGGTCGACGCATGATGCATCGGCGGCGGCTGACGGAGAAGAACAGAGAAATGAGACGTTACCAGCATCGTTGAACTCAAGAAGACGTGGATCGGCGGCGATTGAATTGTTACAGTTAAAAGGAGAAGAGGGAAATTCGGAAGGTTGCCCAACCTCTCCTTCCCTACGGCGAAGGGGGTCTTCTGCTGTTTCTAGCTCTTCTTCCAACTCTTCTATCCTGCAGCGCAGGAGAGGAGCGTCTGCTAACGCTAAAATTTCATTGTCGCTCGAAACGAACGAAGCTCTTTTGAGGGACAAGATTTCTGGACAAGCTCCCATGTCACCTCGACTCAAGCAGCCTCTCCCACCATTGCTCGGAAGAAAGGGCTCTGGCATGGCGACCACCCTCCGTCCGCTGTCCGCACAGTCACAAAACAAGGATTCAGCTTCAGAGCCTATGTTGCCTGACTTGAAGAGACCGCAGTCACCTTCATTACGGAGGTCTTTGAGTCCTTTGAGAGCGAATCGACCAGTGTCACCTGCAAGATCTTTATCTTCGCTCACAGTAGAAAGTACTTCGGGAGAATCACAGTTAGAGACCACTGGAGTTCCAGGAGAATACGACTTGATGCGACGAAGAGGATCAAGGCCCGGCTTGCCAACTAATCTAGCGGTCCGCCGAGGATCGGAACTCTCTCAAGTTGAATTGAACACCTTAGCGCCGAATTCTCCTTTACGAAAGGCCATGCAAGACCCTCAAGCGACCTTAAATCCTGTTCCAGCATCACCTAATGCTTATAGACGACACTCAGGGACAGTGGAAGCTCTACAAGATCGCGTTAATGACTTCTTGAAAACTTTGCCAGCAAAGTAGCTAATGCCAATCGATGCTATTGCGAGATCTTGTAGTCGAGTACATGCAGGCATTGTGCTCTAGGCTGGTGTCTCAAGGCCAACCTCAAGATGGGCTGCTGTAAACATGAATATTGTCTGGATGAGTGACCGTTCAGTCAAAACAAAGCTACACATTCACTTATACTTTGCTAATGTTGTTGACACGTTTGTTCTTTTGCTTTTTCCATCTCGGTATAAACCGGACCCATGGGTCAGATGTTTGTCTGCTTTAAATGTTTTGTAAAGGTGTGAGAATGTTAACGGCCTCGATTGTTGTATGAATGAAGTCACAGAGTCCAAGCCTATCTGATGAAAGTCGGAGTCTTTTATCAAGTAGGTTTTAATAGTTCGGTATTTGAAAACTTTAAAGCAAACTGTTAAACGATCTGTTTATCAGGAACTGAGTGAATGCAAAAGGGCCTCTTCACTCACAGGTATAGATTTTTGTGCGAAAATGTATGATGCTGCTGGTCAACACTGCGGTAAAATAATGGATCGGCACATGACCACAATGTAGAAATTTGGTTATTTCTGATAAATATATGTCTAATTTTCGGCTGTGCGAGGATATACACTTCCGGCTCTTTTAGCACAGTAAAGCCTGGTTTTATTGTGACCGCTAGGATCGTTGCAAAAAAGTTCAGCGACTGTAGCAATATTCTGGAAACAACTCTTCAAAGATCGAAACCAAATCTCAGCGTGTTGCGTGTTGTGTTGGGATAGACCTCTGTTCTTTTTTTAGGCTGGTTTCCACATAAACACTACGAATGTTCAGGTCGCTGGTGACGACGGTGACTCTTTTGTCGATCGTATGGAAAACAGGCTTAACAGTCATTATGCAACTGCTTTGCGATTTTGACGGCTTCAGATAGATTTACCGTTGCTAAGATTTACGGACAATAAAAGAACTTCCCATAGGATTTAAATCCACTTAGGGCTTTTGTTTCAAAGGATTTTAAAATTTTTTAAAATAGTTCAATTATTGCATTGCCGTTGGAGACAAAGATACTCATTGATAAGAACATTATTCTTGACGTATTACCAAGAGAATAAAAGTATAGACGTAACGCTAACGACATGTACGTAGGCAAGCTTTACGTTCGAAACGTGCTGCACGTTTCTAGCGCAATTATTGCATTGCCTTTACACGTCATCAACTTTGCACGGTACGGAGTTATGTTTTCGAACATTCTGACACGCTTTCGGGCTCAGCAAGCCATTTTATGTTTATACACATTAAAAATCCTAAGTTTAAATTGCTATTATAGTTTTCTGATCTAACCTTTGACCACTACTTTGCTGAATGATTCAGTGCGGACATTTTCAAGGCCATCTGCGCATGAGCAGGCGACAGCTGAAATTGCTTATTTTGCCGCGTATTTACACCGTGTAGAAGCCTCGCGTCTCGCACCAAAAGTGATAAAGAGGGAGACCAGCAACGAGTTGATCTGAGGTTGATCGTGACTCGTGATTGCGCTTAAGCTACGGTACGTGCAAACGGACGCAACAACTCCCAACATTGTTGGGCCAACAACGTTGGGAATTGTTGCGTCCGTGTTCGCAGTGGTCTTTCAACATTGTTGGGGCCACGCACGCTCATTGCGCATGGTCTCAAAAGGCTTGTGGGTTGTATCCTTCCCACGATGTACTGCAGGTCCCAACAATGTTGGGAGTTGTTACATCCGTTTGCACACCACTGCCAAAACGGACGCAACAACTCCCAACATTGTTGGCGCAACAATGTTGTGAGTTGTTGCGTCCGTTTGCACGTGGCTTAACAACTCCCAAAAACACGCATTAACGTACATGCAACAGGGTGTGCAAACGGATGCAACATGTAACATCCAACAATGTTGGGAGTTGTTGGCCACCAACGTTGCGTCTGTTTGCACGGAGCTTTATCGCGCTATTTCCCAAGTTTTTAAACTACCTGGTACAACCTGGGGAGACTGGGGAGAAAGCGCGGAAATAAAACCAGTAATCAACGGATTGCTGGCTCACATGGGACCCACACAGGTCACCGCATTTCAAAGGTTGACAAGCTAGGGCGTCAGAATTTTTTCTACTTCGGCGGCAATAACTGGACAGGTTATTTCAGTTCAGGCATAGCTTAAAGGTAAGAAAGTCATGTTTACAGGTATATTTCTAACACCTTGCCCTGAGTAACCTCTGTTACACGATCATTGTTTTCAATCCAGTGCTTGTCTTTTTTATTTTTCCCCTCCTCACCAAAGCTGCTTTAAGGTTTCAAGCGCAAATGAAGTCTCTGACGACCAAAGAATCCGTATCTTCCTATTTTATTTCGCGACCCGCGAATTTTGTTAGACCACAACAATCGAACCTTCCCTAGATCAATGATGACAACGATTTCCATCCGCAAGCTTCCGCAGATCTAGGCCATAGAAATAAAGACGAAAATTTTACCTTAATGTTGTAGGTATGTTTTTCAAACTAATAACATTTAATCCCGAAATTTTTTTTTTTTTTTTTTTTTGGGCAGAGCTTACTTTCCTGCCAATCAAAATTTATTGGAGATGGCCGAGACAGAATTTTTGCAGTGGACGCCCTTTCAATTTAAAAAAAATGCAGGCAGGAAAAAGCATAATATTTTGAATCAGGAAAGAAAAACTACTTAAAAATTTTAAATAATTCATTGGTCAAAACAAAGCAAGCAAGAAAAAATTCCCGGTCGTATTTCGCCAATTCAAATTGTACGACACTTTACATTGAGTCGTGCATACGTATGTGTTATATTTTTCCCTAGTATTTTTTAAAGCTTTAGGAGAGACAGTCTCAGCTAACTTATGCTCGGGCAAAGAGAAAGATGGGCGAGAATATTTCGTATTTTTAGTGTTAGAAATATACTGAAGGGCAAAGTCCGGCTTTTCTTCTCGTGCTTTTTATGGTAATGACCATTGCATGCGGAAGAACGTGACTCATTTTGAAGTCGATGAATAATAGATTGACCAATGATACAGCCAAAATTAAATTGACAATCAGCTCGTATTGACCTCCGTAAATTCTTAATTTTGGCATCTTTACACGCAATGGCAATAAAGCTGCTAACCAAATTTTGCACCTCAAGCAAGGCTTTTTTTCCTAATGGACCTCTCTCCTGAACTCCATGACTACTGGTAAAAATGGACTGTTTTTGCGTTTTAATCGGCAAATTGACCAAGGCGCTCAGGTAATGGCGAGTCGCAGCTGCAAGCTTGTGAAATTATTGTTTTAGCTTTTTAATTAAATATATGAGAGAGTAAAGGTGAATAAATCAACTCTACTTTTACATTTAACCTCGACGCTGAAACGCGATCACCTCTCACGCTATGGCCTTTAATTTCATTTTTTTTTTTTACTTTTTCATGTCATTTTTTATTGTCATTTTTTCGCTCAACTGAAAAGAAATAATCGAGCGATTATTCCTAGTCAAAGTAAGAAAATATTGTCAACTGCCAAAAACACATATGCGTACCACAAAAGCGATACATTAAGAGCTAGATACTTTTCATGAAACTTCAGTAAAAGGAAATATTAAATAATTTAAGGGACAAAGATTGCTGCAATATGGCAAGATAGTCTGGTGACCCACACTGTGTGTCAGTGCAAATCATGTTTTGTTCAACACAATAAAAAGAGCACCACATGAAAAATATTTCAACTCAATCAGCTTCATGAGTTACGCCTTGCACAACATGAAACAAGAACAAAGTATTAGTAGTCAGTTTAGACTGCGAGAAACTATTGTTAGCTTCAAACAGCTTCTCTTTTTTCTTAAGCGCAGACACTAGTAAAACGCCGCACTTTTTTGAGTTTGGGTCATGTTAGATGTGGCGTTTAAAGTTCGGCTGATTCACGGTATTTCCGACTATTTGAAGACTGAGGCCTGACTGAGGCGTTTCGCAATGTTGCTGAACAAAAACACCGGTCCCGTAATTTCTACTACTAGGCGAACTTAATAATTTTGGTCAACCCATTATGTGAATGTAGTAATTACGTTCGGCTCATGTGAAGTACCGTACGTCGTTTGACCTGGGTCTAACTATATGCAGTGAAAAGCGCACGAAGACGACGATCGGATCCCATGACGCTTGTCTCATCTTGCACATGCATCTTTAAGGACTGTGACACGCTTCTGCGCATGTCCGGCGTTTTGATTTCTGGTCTGGCGAACCTTTTTAAAAAATCGGCTAATCGAAGAAAAAAATCCTCTTCCATCGACCCTGAGAGGCCTTGCTACAATCATTGAGGAATAACAAAGAATAAATATGAATTATGGCGAAATATAAAATCGAACCAAATGTCCGGAATACTCCCGCGTCGCGAACAATTAATTTGAATTATGTAATTCCCTTGCGTGCATCTAACACGCTTCCGATTGGTTTAAAAACAATCAACTACTGTCAGAACTCTTACATGCGCAGTATCGTGACACAGTCCCTCTAACTGCGTATGTGACGTCATCAGTATTCCACTCGCAGCGCTCATGATGGAATGGTTATTAACTTAATTGCCCTATGATGTAATTTTGGTTCTTGCAATACTGTCTATACTTGTCACGGTCATGAAAATAAAGCTCGTCTTTGTTGTTGTGCATGTTGCTCACTGGAAGTCCTGCCCTAAATATTTTGTTTTATTATCCCGTTAAATCATTAAATCAAATAAACGCAACAATATCCTCGGCATCAGAGCTTGAATCGTCAGGGAAGGGGTACCCGTGGGCGAAAAAAATATTAAAGGGGGGCGATTAATCGAGGGACGACAATTATTCGCGGAAATACGGTACTCTTGTTCTGGGCCTACTTTGGTCCAAAAGAAATAACAAGCAAAATAAAGTGATAAAAATAAAGAAACTGGAAATAAAACGCATTTCGCTTCAGCGCATTCAGGGGCGTGGCTATGAATTTTCCAGAGGTACGCTCACAGTTTTCCAAATCAACTTTACTCCTCCATCTCTTTAATCGCTCTCTTTAATTTCCGTTTTTTATCAATGCAGTAAGTCAATGAGACCGCACCGGAAAAAAACCGGCAATGCCTTTTTGTTTTGGAAAAATACTTCAGCTAAATCAGAAAGAGAAGTTCATAAGCAAATGCTTCTTTTCAAGTCTATCCGGCCTTATTCCCTTTCCTCCCTTTGGTCCGTCCATATATGACTTGTCTATTTTGCTTTTGCTTTTCATCATCATCATCATCATATCCTTTTTTAATAAAACTTGATAGGATTTAAAGCTCAGTGCTTGTGGGATCGGTAAAAAAAATTGCAATATGTAGAACTATAATAAAAATAAGGATAAAATAACTTACAAAATACAACTACAATAAAAACTCTAAAAAGATACAACGACATTCTCAAAAGATAAAATATGCGTGTAAAAGAATGAAAATGAATCTTCATTAGTTATCTGTAAGTAATTGACTACAGCGTTTGAAGCATGAAATAGTTAAAAACATTTAAAATCGTAGGACAGACCGTGGACAGACCGTGCGCGAAAATGAAGTTCCTTAAAATAAAAGTCCTTCTTCACTTTATGGTAAAAATCAGTGAATTGGCCCGTAAAATGAGTCGAGACCATTCCATAAAATTGCGCCTCTATAGCTAATAGAGTTTTTAAGAAAGTACGAGTTAAAACGAGGGACGATTATGTTATTACTCCTTCTGAAGTTGAAGTTGAAGTTGTAGGCCGTGCAGCTTTTATAGCTTCCACATATTTTAAGGTACGCACGTGTATATTGGCGTACAAAAAGCTTACGCCCTTGACTGTCCAATGAATGACAACAGAAATTTATTGACTGAGTTTATGCTCACAAAAACATTATAAAAATCTTATGAGCTTACCTTAACAAACAGGCTGTTAAAAGTGCAGGTGCTAAGAACCTACCCCTGTCAAACATGGGTGGATAAAGGCGCGGTTAGTTATAGTTTGACTGAACCCTAAACCTTAAACAGATAAAAATAACCAGTCATCACTTTAGAAAGAATGACAAAGTGTTGTACTGGATCTCAAGCTTTTTTCTTTTATCGTACCTACGCCCCATCGAGATTAAAGCACATCATGGCCCTTTCGTGATCAAATGCAGATGATTAAAATTCATTGAATTTTTTGCTCTCTCTCTGGGCCATGGGTTAGATAAAAGACGGGGCTCTTTTCCAAGTTGATGAGAAGAATCCACTTGAAATCCAAAAACCAGACACTAAGCGAATATTTGGTTTGGGATTCATTGAAACTGTATCAGCTTATCTTGTTTTAATCGGATAATCTTGCTTTGACATTTCAAACTCTAGCGCTCAGAATAGATCTTATTTTTTAAAATACTATTGTTCTCAATCAGAGTACTGAACATCTGCTCAATAAGTAACCTCTCAGGGGCGTAGCCAGGATTTTTCAAAGGGGGGGTCACAGAGGCTACTCACCAGATCACCATCCAGGGATCGCCGACTATATATGGTTTATACCGCTGCTTTCCCTATTGTATCAGCGGGCTCAGTCGTATTATCGCGGCATGAAGGCCCTTATCAACTAAAGACAAGAGCCGTTGACGAAAATACGTTACAAAAAAACAAATTTTAAAAAAGTGGGCTTTTCAACAATGGCTTTTACGGCCAAGATATTGTAATGGCGTTTTCGCCACCTGAATATTGTAGGTTGTTTGCTCAAAAGAAGGCCTACCAAGGGGGGGTCACGGGCACCCCAGGACCCCCCCTAGCTACGGCCCTGCCTCTTACTAAAAAAAAGGAATAGCTGACTTTGACGTATAATTTTCCATTTTATTAACACCTTTTTACTCTCTATATTGCATAACACAGTATATTTTACATACTTTACACGTCTTTTTTGTTTCCTCTAAATAGGAAACCGAAAAAACCTTGGTTTTCGGCAAATATTTTGGCAGGCGACATTGATTGTACTAAAGGCGTATAAACTGCTGATAAATAACGTACAAAATGCATTGTCTTCTGAATGAAAAAAAGTCAAAGAACTGTTTGTTATTAGTTTCGTGCAAGAAATCCTTTCCTTTGATAAATGATAACCTAACCCTCTATGTAATCGAAAACAAGGAAGAAATCTTCAGTTGGATTTTTTCCAGCTAGTTAAGTTGCTTTAGTGATATGACGGTACGAAATGTCTGTGGCAAAAATTAGTGGAAAATAAATTTTGCGAAAATCTTTTCGACGGATTCTCGTCTAGAATGACTGGTAAAGAATTTGTTGATAAAGTTTTTATGAACATTTTTTTCTCGACTTCCTTTACAATCCACTTCCTGAGAACCATATGTTTTCATCATCTCGTCTCCAGGCAGGTAGTTCACGTGCACTTCATGTGTGCTTTGTTTACATTTTATCATGTGGCTCAAAGGGCATCGTTTCAACCAATCATATTCAAGATATCATCCCTCGTAGATGAAACCTACAGGTTTTCCCGCGCTTCAAAGAGCCTTGTATTCCGCAGTTTTCTGTTGAAGGCTTTTGTCGAATCTTGAGAGGAAAGCGCGCGAGTTCTCATATTTCCTTCAAAGTAAGTGTGATAATTGATATTTTAGTTAAAATGGGAAATATGTATGCTTTTTCCTAAAGGCTGCTGAAAGAGGGGTTCTTTCACCTTAGCTTTGTTTCGGTCTTGTTTGCGTGTCACACACGACACGTGGAAACCGCAAAGGTCGAGAAGAAACTCTTTGACCGTCCTAAATAACGATTTTAATTTTATCCACAGAAGAGGCATTCCGAAGGCAAATTTTTGGCAGAAACCATTAATTAGCTTAAAATGGCCTCCAAGGAAGAAGAAGCCGCTGCCGTACAGCCATTGACCGCCGAAGAAAAAAATGGCGATGCCCCGCAAGTAGCCATTGAAGACAACAGAGTTGGTCTGAAGAAAGAAGTTTCTCTTATAAATGGCATCGCACTCGTGGTCGGAGTCATCATCGGCTCCGGTATTTTCATCTCTCCGACTGGCGTCTTAAAGCGTACCGGTTCAATCGGAATGAGTTTGGTCATTTGGGCTGGTTGTGGTTTCCTCGCGCTTCTAGGATCCCTGTGCTACTGTGAAATGGGTACGATGATCCCAAAGTCCGGCGCGGAATACTCGTATCTCAAGAAAGCCTTCGGTCCTCTACCAGCTTTCCTTTACAGCTGGACTCTGGCTTTGATCCTTCGCCCGGCTTCACTCAGCGCCGTTGCTCTTACTTTTGCACGCTATGTGAGTCAGCCTTTCTTCCCAGACTGCGAAATCAGCCCGATTCCAGTTAGAAAGGTTTTGGCAGCGGCGTGCCTCGGTAAGTTTTAATAGTTTTTCTTTTCCCTTGGTGAAATCGTATGCTTCGGCCAACTGTTTTTCACTAAATCGTTTGAACCGCATGGTCTGTTTACAAACCCAATCCCTCCAGGTTGTGGTTCGCGTTGAAAAGTCACGAGACAAAGTTGACATTTCTGCCTCGAGGCTAAGTTAGTATACATGTACTCACGCAATGCGATAAAATCGTTTCGTTTTATTTTCCAAATTTTCTCACATAGCTACCGCGTGTCTATGTCCATTTCGCGGCAGCTTTGTTTTTGTCTGGTATTGCATCAGAAAGCAGAAAAGCGTGCGCGCAGTGCAATTTGCATATCAGAGGTCACAGGGCATAACCAGATAACGACTATGTCGGTATATTTTCTTGAAAACTATCTTCCCGGGAGGTAATTCTAGAACTCTCGGTGGATTTAACTAATATAGCCTTGGCATTAGCCTTTTAATTCTTTTTATTTTTGAGTAATGAATTAACAATAACAGAAATTTTCAAAGGGAAAATCAACGGCAGTACACTTTAGTTGCAAATGAATCACGTCACGGAAGTTTAGGATGCCTTTTAAGTTGGAAAGATTCTTTAATTTTTGGCTGCAGTTGTTTTGTTTTTTGCATTTTTTCGGCAGTATGAGTATGTGCATGCTTAAAGGGGATGTAAACAGAACAAATTCAGACTTCTTTTTTCCTCCCGGGGAAAATAACAATAATTGAAATTTTTAGGGCAAATTGTGTTACAAAGCCTGTACGAACAAACTTTTATGGAGGGGACATAGGGGTTTACGGTGTTGCAATACTGAGCTTTTCTTCAAACAGAATTGTGGTAATTTTGACTTTAATGTGCAGTATTGCAATATCATCTAGTCCTGCAGTATGCTGTTTTTCATCCTTTTGGCTAACGGTATTCGCTAAAAGAAGATCCTTCATGGTATTGCAGTACCATTTATTTGCACTCTCCTGTCGAACCCCACAGGTCAATAGACTTCATGGTAAATGATTGCTCAAATTTCTGATTGTTTATCAACGATGAAATTGGTAGGGGATCCAATGACCAGGCTTTTTTATTGTTTTACCAATCCATTTGAGGTCTTCTCACATTTTCTCACAATTTCTGAGGTTGATTGCTGATGCATATATGCCTGACATCAAAAAACAGTCAAGATGGTAATATTTCATTGATTTTGTACACAGCATTTCGGTATTTGTCAATTTTTCTAGCTGTATTGGGTAGCTCCTAATGCCCCCTCTTTTACCCATTATTTGCTACCATTGTAAGATATTTTTCACTACCCACCCTTCGAAGAAATAGATTGAAAGTCGTATGAGATTGTTAAGTGTTTGGCTTCCATTTTGGTTATGAAAAATGTCGGGGAGAGCAAGTGAGAGTTGAGGTTGGGTGGGTGAAACAGTAACATGATAGAGGTAACAACAGAAGGAGAAATCCCATCAGGGATGGCCAAGATTAAAGGTGGGACACCAATGTAGCAGCCATTTCATTGTTTTTGACACCAATATGGAGAGCGTGACATCATGTGACATCACACTCTGTAGAGGTGTAATTTACAATTTATTCTTTTCTACAATAATTTATTGTTATAACTATTATTTCAGGTCTTTGATTACTTGGTTCTATAATAGAGGGTGACCACTTATGTATGTTAAAGCACAAAGAAATGAACTTCCATTTTCATGAACTTACTCTTTTTTTTTTCAGCACTGACCATGTTTATAAATTGTGGGAGTGTGAAATGGGCAACACGCATCCAGGACACCTTTACTTTTGGAAAACTGATTGCACTTGTAATCCTGATTGTGATCGGTCTTATTGAAGTTGGATCAGGTAAGCAGAAATAAGTGTAAGTTTGACACTTGAATGATGATGATAATAATAAAAATAATATTGTTATTATTGTTATTACTATTATTATTATTATTATTATTATTATTATTATTATTATTATTATTATTATTATTATTATAGTCAAACACAAACCTTAAACACCTGAAATATTTTGGGAATGTTTTGTGTTGTGACCAGTCACAATAAAAATCAGGACATGGAAGCAAGCCACTAAAACCACATAACTAATTACTGTTGTTGCTTATAGCTTTTTTTTTTTTTGCCTGATTGGCTCTTCTCTTGTGACACAATAACATTCCAGAAACATTTCTGCTGTTCTCAGTTTTTTGAGTTTTACAGTAATGACGAAATGAAGAGATAAATAACAAGGTAGCACTAACAAATAAGCATCTCTAATTCACACTTACATGTACATCAGAACAGGAAAAACATTTTTGTTGATATATTGAGACATCCTCTGTACCTTTCAGGTAATGTTCAGAATTTTAGCGGAGCATTTAAAGGTACTACATCAGACTTGGCAAATATTGGTTTGGCATTCTACTCTGGACTTTGGGCCTATGATGGATGGTATGTTGCCTTAAATTAGGCTGCCTCGTACATAAATTATTATAATGTACATCAATAAAAAAAGTGGTGTGGTATTTATTCTACTTCCTCAGATCCCCCATTTGAATTGTCTTGATTTAGCTAGAATGGTTATAGTACTTAAAGGCTGTATGTGCTCTATGAAAATTGTTGGAGAACCTGCAAAATCTCCAAACCTATAGAAATGTCATTTTTCACAATGTACAGTAGAGGTGACTATTGAGGTCATTTTGACTATTGCAATAGTATTGCGATAGTTGAAACACTATTACGATAGTATTGCGATAGTAGGGATACTATTGCGATACTATTGCGATAGTACTGGTCAGAATTTTTTTCTGTTAGAAACGATTTCAAAACACTCCGGTTGGCTCTTATCTGCCATCTTTGTTGAACAGCAACAATCTTTGCTCTGTACCCCCTTTAGGAAATAGGAGAATGACGTCATTTAAGCAGTCAATTATCCTAGAGGGGGTACAGCATCTTGTTTTCTTCAAAACAAACATGGCGGAGAAGTTTAAAGTTTATATATTTCGTGCTCCTTTTGTTGTGACAGCGCAAACAAGCAGCGAACATAGATTCTGACGTGTTTCTCTGTTAAAGAAGAAAGCTACAGTGGACTATTTTGATTTATTCAAAAACTATCGAAACTATCGATAGTTGTCGAAACTATCGTAATTGTTATCGATAGTTGGATTTGCAATCGATGCGTCGCTATCGGGACACTCGCTATCGCGATACATCGATATTTCGATGTATCGTTACACTCCTAATGTACAGTGGAACCCTGAAATAGCGATCCTTGATATAACGATGTTCCTATATAGATCGTTTTTGCTGTCACACAACAAAAAATAAATTGAAAACTGTCCAGTGGAAGAAGCCAAGAAAATGAAATGTTATAAAAGACTAATAATTTATATAAACAATAATTTGTGCAAGTCTCGGGTCTTTGTGGCCCACAGTTTCTGAGTTGTTTGCGGAAACGTTTCATGCACCTTGGTAGAGCTTTGTTTGGAGACGCCGCATTGGTGTACCATTTTGGTCCACCAAAAAAGCCACCGAAAATCAACAAAAACATCTGGAGTTGACTTTTTCTATTAAAGGTCTTTCTTTTCACTCGAGAAATAGCATACGTGAGCATAAACATATTTTCCAATATTGAAATGGTTATACTGCTGAAAATCAAGAGAAAAGACTTTTTTTCAATGAGACAGCATTCCTATTTTGGTGTCATATATATGCACTGTCAAAACTTGGAAGTTTAAATCCCTGTATTTTAAAAAGGAAACGTGCTATGGGAATTGAAACTTGTACAAAGATTTACCTTGTTTATCTTCAACCTAAGAATTCATAAAACCTCACTGTGAAAACAATATTCTATGCCCCTTCAAAAGTTACAGTAAAATGTATGGGACAGGATCGGACCCTGATATAACGATCTTCCATATAACGGTATGCCTGATACAACAATATTATCAGTACACAGTTATAATTTGTGCAAAACGTTGAAGCTAATACAGTAACATCACAGTAATCTAGTTATCTCTAATGTTTCTGACAACTTATTTGGGCTGTTCATTAGTCTGATAACGGAAGCATTGAACAAAAACAACTTAAGGTGGACTGTACGTGTAATAAGTGTGTCATCTGCAAAAATGCATTTTGCTGGCCAGTGTCTGGTTTTTTTTTTTTTAAACATTAAACTCGCAAACTTGGCAATCAAAGATGATAACATTCGCAACTTCAAATGTTTAAGTTTAGTTTTTGTTGCGCTTGTACAATTCACACCAGAATTTACTGTGCAATGTTTGAAAAATTCTTTGATACTCAATCATGACATTTAATTAAACAATATGTACTATGCAGTAAAAAGTACATGTTAGGTTTATCCTGCAATGTAATGATATTTTTGGTTATTTTATGGCCATATCATTATATCAGGAGTTTTGATATAATGATTCCTCAATATAACGATATAAATTTAATTCTCCCTTGACATATTGTTATATCAGGATTCCACTGTAAATGTTTTTTTTTCCAAAACCTTGAAGAATTCCATGTCAATTCGCAGGGCTAAAATAGGTTTCTTTGGCTGATGATGACACTGCTTGATCTGAGCCAAGTTGTTAATAACTACTGTAGCTGCAGGGGTACAATTTACGTACTGGAAAACTCAGAACACCAGAAATATATATTTCTTGGAATGTTATTATCACGTTGCACAAAAAAAACAATCCGGCATGATAAAGCTTCACAATGTTAGCAACAGCAATAATTAAGAATAAATGCAAAGAAGATCATTGAAAGTAAAGATGCAACTTATACAGTTGTGGTCTGTATTTAAAGAAAGCATGAAAAGATTCAGGCTTCCCAGGATTCAAACCCTGACAAAGAAGGTGATACTGGTGCAGTGCTGTAACCAATGAGCTAGCAAGTTAATTTGGAGCTTGGTGATTGGGTCGTGGCTTTTTGGTCTGCTTTTAATGTGTCTTGATGTTTTGTTACAAGTCATCACTACCAATCAAAATGTTCCTAAAATTTTTCAGGTCATCATGGTCTTCTTAGTTTGACAGTAAAGTTAATTAATTACCAGATAGACTGACTTTCTTCAACCTTCATTTCCAGGAATAGCTTAAATTTTGTAACTGAAGAGATGAAAAATCCAGAAAGGTGAGGGTTAAAAATTTGATGATAGAAAGTGGAAAACTTATAGTTTATTACATTGATAATTTAAAAAAAGATATTAATTGGTGTCAGGATTCAAACTGAAATCCATGGGACGAGGTGATTTCTGTAAGCAATTTTGCATCAGGCCATTTTTTCCAGCTATGAGGAAATGTAAAATATTGCCCTTTAGTTAAGCATTTTTTCAGGATACAAGATGGCACGTATGTTGTTAAATTTGTCTTTGTTATGTTGATCCATAAGTCAGCTTCTTCACTAAAAATTCTTGTCTTTTTTAATGCTGCTGACTGTGCATCACTTCATTACAAACGATGTTAGTCATGTCTTATGAACATTTCTCTGTATGTTATTATACAATGTTAACTGTTGTCTTATATTATGAAAATTAACTTGTAGGGGTAACACAATCACTGGTAAACGCAGTAGTTTACATAGTGGTCCACAAATAGGACAGATACAAATAATTATTGAAATAAACATATCATGGTTCAGAATCCCCTCTGGTAGGAGGCAAAGCATTGGGTTATTTACAAGGGTGGCTGAAGGCAAGCCAAATATTTTCACTTGCTTCTCAGCTGCTGCTGGAAACTTGTTAGACTGTTGTTTGAATGTTTCTCCATACTCTGTTTTGTTTGTAGCATTGTTAATCTTGCTTGTCTTTTGTACTTTTCTCTTTACGCTTATTTATTTGTACATCTATGATCTTGATTCATGAGCCAGGGCCAATGTGTTATTTTACAGACTAGTTGTTTTTAGGAACTCAAACTTTGGCAGTTTCCAACATTAGTTTAAAACACACTCGAGCAAAAGGTTTGTTAAACAACTAAAATTGCCAGCTGGACATCACTGGGAGCAAGCTGCTCTTTTGAACCTGGGTCTCCTCAACTCACTAAGTTTCTAAATAAAGATCAGGAATTGACAGTAATGTTTGTGCATTTTCACATTGAATAGGGATCTTCCCCGAGCACTGTTCATTGGAATTCCTCTTGTTACCATTGTTTACCTTCTGACCAACATTGCTTATATTGCTGTTATTGGAGGAGAAGGTATTTTGACCTCAGGGGCTGTTGCCATGGTGAGCTAACTTATAATTAGTTTATTTATTTGTAACCCTTCTAAAGCCATGATACCAGTATACCCAACCTTGTTCCCAAAGCAGCAAGTCCCCTACAAGTTTAAATTTGACGTCACCCATGAAGCTTGTTGCGAGAATTCACCTGGGACTGTCGCAGACTATCTAGTGCTGCCACGCCTGGTTCGTGGCCTTCCCTGTTCATCCTCATTAGCACTAAGGACAAGGCTGGCACAATATGCCTACAGTATTCTACTTGTATTCTTATGGTACTAATGATGGGAAATAATATGTACTTTTATTATTAAAAATCAAGTGTTTTTAAAACCTCTGGAGATTTTTTCCTGTCTTCTCACAAACTTGATGTTTGAGTTGTTGTTGTTGCCTGTATGGGCTAAAATATGCCCAAAAGGCATTCTTGGGAGTTATCTTACCCACTTAACATAACCCAAGCAATACTAGTACATTTATACGTACATGTAGTTTCCTCTATAAATTGATAAAATTATTGTCTGTGCTCAGACCATTTTAAAAAGCTATTTACTTACTATGTATATTTTTAAAATGAAAAAATAAATTAGGTGTGATTTGACAAGGCATGAATTTAATTTCCAGGCGGTCGGGGAAATGAAGCTAGGTCCAGTCAGCTGGTTGATCCCCATCTTTGTCGCGTGTTCCACTTTTGGCTGTGTAAATGGACTGGCCTTTAGCGGTGCCAGGTAAGATAATCCTTACACTCAAATCAAGAAATCCTATACCATACAAAAGTACTCTTTAAAGAATATTTTCTTAGAATTTTCCCACAGAAGAACATGGTCCTCTAAGGCAAGGTTCAGACACTGTGCTTCACCTTAGCCGAATCAGATTTGAAATTAGGCCGAGCTGAATCTATATTCTGAGCTGAGCCAGGCATAAAGAATGGCTTACTGCTGGTCCAAGTTCAATTAGCCATTTTGAGCAGATCCAGATGCCGCACCTCACATGAACTTAATTCATTGAATTCCATTCGGCTCATGTGAAGTACGGCTTCTGAACTGGGCTTAACTCAAAAGTTAGAACTGTACATCTTATGCAATCCATCCATCTCTGATTGGAGAAAAAGGATTGATGAATAAATTAAAAAATGCTTGTTGAGAGTGAATGAATTTGGAAGTCCCAATCATCCTGAATAAGTAATCCCAATATTAGTAGAGAGACCTTTTTCAGACTGTTTTTAGTCTCCTTTTTTTTCCAGAAGATTGTCGACATCAAGTTCTTTCTGTAATGAACAGCCATCTTGCTTTCTGTACCAAGGGGGCAGGTGTCGGGGTTTATAGCAGTGGAGGGAGAGAGACAAGAAATAGCCACCAGATTGGTCATTAGACAGCCGTTTTGTAATTTGCACTGAAGTGCAGCAGTGATGTCAGGTCACAGTCTTCCTTAATTAGCCTCCTAACAACCCCTCCCCACCCCCTAGGTACATGTAGTTTTGATGCTCCCTCCGTCTTCCCCACTTCCATTTATACCCAGAATGGTCCCTTAATACAGTCATCTCGACACATTTATGACAACGTAGACAATTTAAGACAATCTAAACCTGTACTAATCCTTTCACTCATACTGATTGAGGCTTACTGTACATAGTACAGGCTTGTTTTACAGAAAAGGTTGGACATTCTGATGTTCACGTCTGCTTTTCACATTTCAAAGGGTGTACCCTTATTGTGGGCTGCACTTAATACAAGTTTCACTGTAGCAGCATTTTTGTACTTGTTTCTTCTTTAATTGGGAATTCAGTGCTTGCTACATAAATTTTATGTCTTACAGTCTTGGCCATGTTTTTGACAGGTTGGTTTACGTGGCAGCTCATAATGGTCACATGCCGAAAGTCCTCGCCATGGTTCACAATACTCGCAACACTCCTATGCCTTCAATCATCTTCTTGGTAAGGGACTTGGGGTTTTTTGATACTAAAGTGTAATTTTTTTCAAGGAAAGCAGAGAACTTTTGATAAATGAGTTACCAGGGGTATAGCCTACTGGTTCTTTTTCAACCCTGTTTAATATGTGTGCTTTGCATACAAAATTCATGACGAAAAAACAAAAGAAATAATGTTTAACGAGTGCCTTTAAATCTGATAAAGACACAGCTTAACTTTATGTCCAATGTTTTAGACCAAACATTAGTGCAAGAATGAGTTGACCGTATATCAGAGATTTTGAAGCCATTCAAAAAGCTCACAGTCATGTATATTATCAAGTGTAAAAACTCTTGGCTTCTTCTCAAGTTTTTAAACCTGATAATACACTCCTGCTCGTACTTACCACACACTCTGTTTTTCAAAGTCAAATTCTATTGTAACTTGTATTTCTTGTTATATTACAGCACGTCATTGCCATGATCATGTTGATTCCAGACTCCAGTAAATTCAGTACACTTGTGAACTACTTCAGTTTTGCAGCATGGCTCTCATACTGTGCAGTCTTTGCAGCACTGCTGTACCTGAGATGGAAAGAACCTGATGCAAACAGACCATACAGGGTAAATACCAGTAGATGTTATTGTTCTTTTTTTTTATGTTGGAAGAATAATATTATTTACATAGCCAAACAGTCAGTGTTGGTGATTTCAAGAGTGATCTACACCTGTTTGACCATTTGTTATGCTTTCATTCCAAAACAATACTTCTGCATTACTTTTGAAAAGTACCGAAGAGGAATTTTTTAGAATTTTTATCAAAAGAAATGATGTGTGATTTATCTTTTTTGTTTTTTTACTTTAGCTTAAAAGATTTAAGAATTTAAAGATTTAAGGGAGCCATTTTTCTTACATGTAGGCGTGGGGTTGTGCTTGCATTTGTCTCCCATACAAGGGTTTATTTAAAACGGCAAAGAGGGTTGTGCCCCTCTGATGTCATTGTTATTCTTCTGCAGGTTTGGTTGATTGTTCCCATAATCATGGTGCTAGCAGCTCTGTATCTCCTGGTCACTCCTTTTGCTGGTGAGCCTGTGGAGTCCACAATGGCCCTCATCTTCATAGCTGCTGGTATCCCTGTTTGGATAATTTTTTGTTGGTGGGACAAGACAAAACATGCCTGCGATAACTTTTGTGGTAAGCAATCTTAATTTGCAAATGCCTACAACCCTTGTCAAAACATCTCAATCGGGACACTTAAGGAAATCAGGCCCGAAGGTGCACTTTGCGAAATTACTCATATTCTACCTGTTAAAAAGTTTGGGAATGTTGTTTAATGTTATAAGAGTCTATTTATACTGTCCCCCTCTCCCCCAAGCAATGTTGATTGTGTTGAAACAAGACTTGAATGCATAACGTCAAAACTGCACCAAGGTGACTGGGGAGGGAAAAAGTGTCATTTTGATGAGCTATTGCATTAGTGTCCCAAGAGTTTTGACCAGAGTTGTAGTTACTACAACAAGTATAATATATTATCAATATCCATTTCTTACTTGTTGGTTGAAGTTGCAAATTTTAATCACTTGTTTGTGGTTCTTTTGTTAATATTTGCAGTAAGTTTCACCTACAATGCACAGAAGCTGTTCAATATATCATTACCTGACCGCTCTGAAGATGACAAGGCCAATTCCATCTCTGAAGACTAGAAGACTATCTTGTTAGACATACATGTAATCTTTAAGATATGACTGCCAACTTAACTTTAACTTCTTTCTATTTAGGTACAGCAAGAGCCACAAGGGGACTGGTCCCATTATGGCTCTTGAATACAGGTATACTCTGCTTTTTCAGTGGGACAAAGTGAAAGGGGCAAAGTTGCAGAATTAGGTTCATTTATTAGGTAGTTTTTTTTTTTGCATGCAAATTAAACTAGTCATTACAAATTATTAATTAAATTGATAGGAACCAGAATCACCCAAAATACATTGTACCTTGACATAGCCCCTTCAGTTATGCCAGGTGGGGGGGTACGCCGGATTTCAAGTGACAGGAATGATGGAATGGGGGCAAAAATAAAGGCCAAAAAAATCCCATGCCGAATTTCCTAGCCATAAAAATTTCCAGAAAGCAGTACATGATATAACACAAAAAATAGGCACACGAGTTTTGAATATCAAAAAAAAATCCTTGCCAAAATTTTCCTACCCAAAAAACCCCTTCAATCATTCCTGTCACTTGAAATCCAGAGTACCCCCCCCCCCCCCCACCCCCAGGCAGTTATGTAGGGAAAAAGCAGAAAGACAGAGAGTAAAGACTAAATAATATGACATTATGCATATACTCGTAAGCTGACCTGACATGATGCTTATGAAGGTTTACTCAAAGTATGTTATCTGTGGTGTGCTACAAGGATATTGAATTGAGACTATGTTCAAAGTATACTGGATAGCTCTTGCATTAGCACAACAACCGTACCAGATAGAACTTCTGTTCCCGATTTCTGTGACGGAGTGAGGCTGTGCCATGCTGTGCCCCCTCCACGCCGATTTTGAATGTGGAGCGTCACATATCAGATACATTCTGTACCACACTTTGGTGAATTGTGAACAGGTATTTGGACCACAGGAAAAGTGAATGAGTGGGAGCAGGGATTGGAACCCACCGAGATGGAAGAAAATATTCAGGAGAGAGGATTGGAATTTAGTATAGCAAATCCTCTCAGCCAACTGCTCCAGCACGATGTTCCCAGGCCATTGCTGTTCACACTATGCTGGATAGCTTGTCATGTTAACACAAGAAGCTGTCTGGTATATCATAATAATTATTATGATGATTAATATTCCAGTTTACTTAAAGGAAACCCTAAGTAACGTAATGATAAACTGTGAATCTCTGTCTCTCAATTCCATTGGATTTTTTAATGCTACGAAAGGAGAATTTGACTTTTCATTAAGAGTGCCAAGGGCATAATTCCACCCACTCCCCTGAACATCCAAATGCGGGAATTAAGAAAATAAATGACTTCCCACTCGAACCAGCTGGCCATAGAACTTGCTAGTTATCTTTTGTTGTTATCTTTATATTGCCGAGTTCATATTTATTATTAATTTTAAAATATTATTAATGTCACAAATTAATTATTATAAATTAATATTATTGTTATTTAACTCATACATAGCATTAAGTGTTTTGAGTAGTGTGGATGTCGGTAAACGAACACCTTCTATTCATTTTAATTTAATTTTTAACATTGAATATCATACTGCTTCTGCCACGCAATGAAAG
This sequence comes from Porites divaricata, assembly GCA_038088405.1. Taxonomy (NCBI): domain Eukaryota; kingdom Metazoa; phylum Cnidaria; class Anthozoa; order Scleractinia; family Poritidae; genus Porites; species Porites divaricata. The sequence continues at coordinate 24,763,389 of JBBMOI010000006.1, read as the reverse complement.
AATTGTCACTCTATTCTCTTAGTGCAAAAGTCCTCACATCAATGGTGTGAAAGTGGACGACTATGTTGGGAAATGCTCTCATGATAACCTATGTGTAAACAACGTGCAACTGGGTCCTGACACCTAAGTTGCTCATTTAACAGCTTGTACACAAGTGATAAATATAAATTTGGCAGAATGATTATTTTCACATACTTAGGGCCTGTTTACATAGAGGTGGGTAGACCCCAGGTAGGTGGTGTAACCCACTTCAGTGGGTGAACCCGCTGTCCACATAATCTCTCATATGGTCACCCCACCTATCATGTCATCGTGATCAAATTGAAAGGAGAGATTATATGGACAGGCGGGTTACCTTGCCTACCTGGGGTCCCCCACCTCCTTATAAACAAGCCCTTAACCAGTTACAGTAGCTTTGGAAAGGCAATCTAAATAACAGTCGATAACACTCGCCATTGTTTTATTGTGCTTATGGCACAACACTCAGTTGTTGTCAGTAGTTGTTGCGATTGCCATTAACATTTTAATGATTAACCCTTCAAGTCCCAGTAGTGTTCAAGATCAATTTTCTCCTTACAATTAACCACACATTGTAGAGATAAGTTATGAGAATCAATAAAATGATCACCCAAGAGAAAATACTTTGATCTTTGAACAAATTCTCTCAACTAATTCTTTAAGGAAATGTATGGAGATCAGTTTGGAGAATTTGTATGTGGATACTGGGGCTTAAAGGGTTAATGGCAGTGGCGGATCCAGGGGAGGGGCCCCGGGCCCGCCTCCCCTCCCCCCTTATTTTCAGACCAAACTGACGACTGCCCCCCCCCCCCCCCTTATCTAAGGATCTGGATGACCAGGCCCCCCTTTATCTGAAGGTCTGGATCCGGCACTGAATAGTTTTTAAAGAAACGTTTCTAGTATAAGTTATATTTTGCTGTTATAGTAATTTAGTAATTTCTGAGCTAGAGTGATTTCACTTGATCCATGAAATAGGTAGTAGAATGCTATGCACTATTGTGCTTCTGAATTATATAGTTGTCTATGAACGGTGTAGTTTTTAATCAAGCGATTTCTGGGTGATAAAAACGTAGTTAAATAGTTGTTCTTATTTAGCAGTAACCTTACTTAGCAGTAATCTAAAGCTGTTTCAACCATTGTGTAAGGAATACGGAAGAGTCTTGCAACATTGCAGTGATAAGTGAAGAGGTCAGCACTTTTTAACATCTGTCGAAAGGCCCTTGGACACCTTATGAAGTTTACTCAACGCAGTATTCCTTATCGTTTTGGATTAGCCGGTTAAGCACTGCGTTTTACAGATTAGGGTTAAGCACTGCCTTTGCTGATTAGGGTTAAGCACTTCCTTTACTGATTAGGGTTGAGCACTGTTTGGAAACTGGTTAGGTTCCTTTTTTGGGTTGGGGTTGATGCCACGTGTACTTTAATCTACCTTGTGTAAACTTCATAAGGTGTCCAAGGGCCTTTCGACGGATGTTAACGAGTGCTGACCAAGTGAAGGAGACTCACCCCAGCCTGCGTGGCAGGCGCAAAAAAGGGGAGGGGTGAGGGAGAAAAGCGTGATCCCAATCCCCCCTCCCTTTTTCCTTCTTTCCCATCCCCTACCTCTTTTCGACGCTTCCTACCCGGGCTAACTCACCCCGTCTGGTGGTTCGTTATCAAGTTTTCAGGCCCATGTTACGAATGAAAATGCTAGCTTTAGCCCGCTTCAAACTCTGAAGCATTAGTGTGAGTATTGAAGACCTGATATATCTAACGGGACCTACTGAAGAGGTATTGAAAGTGTCGAGAAACGAGCCCCCAGACTGGAAAGTATGCGAAGTAAGATGGTATCTAAATTGCGTTAAGCTTGAGTCGCATCTACTAACATTATACAAAGATGTATCCTACGCTATTATAATATATAAACACCAATAAATACCAGGTGAGCTTTCACGAAAAAAAATTCTCTTCATACGTGACTATGACATGTTTTATTTAAAACTCAGTCATTGGATAATGCAACTGGCTTAGCCCATCATGGTTTATGAGCCATTATACCATGCTCTTCAAATATGGTAACTATACGCGTCTGCTCAAATTAAAAACAAGCTGAAAGTCGGTTGTTTTTAAAAATCAAGTCGGGAAGAATCCTCTATATTTTGTGGGCTTATTTAATAAAACAATTCCACTCGTGCTTGTTAGATATTAGATGATTATAGCCAACTCATATCCATCGCGTACTCGCGGAATAATTGTTAAATATTCCACACAGGTAAATAGTGTTACAGGAGGTGCACGGAGACTATCAATGAAGTCGCGACACTGACGGATTACAAATAGTTCAAAATATTTTTCCGTTTCTACTTGGCCTAAACCCCTTGCTAATTACCCGCTAACTTTGTCCCAAGTCTGGAAGATAATCGTTGAAATGACGTCAATCGTATCGTTACCGAGAGAAAAATGAGTACAGTCGAGACTCTTGCGACCACCCTCGTAAGCGACCAGCTCTAGTTACGACCACTTTTCAAATTTCCGAGGTGGTCGTTTGCCGGAGAGCCTCGACTGTAATTCTACACAGTGTAACAAATTGAATGGTTAAAACGTATAACTGGAGTTGCAGCAGATTTAACAGGGACGTGCATCGTTGGTGATGCAGTTAACAGCTTGAAGAATTAAATTTCAAGGTATTTGTGTTTGTACCTTTCTTGGGTTCAGCCTTGCGATATTTGACAACAACGTGCTGCGTGGTGATTGATTTGCCGTGGGCATGGAATTGGGATTCCGAAGTTTTGAAAAATGTTAAATTCATACCCCATGCGCTGTTGGACTATGTGCAGCTAGGGAAAGCAGTGTGGAGCTATGTATGGCAGTATAGAGTTGGTTGGGTGGTGGCAGTAAAGCAAAATACGGCTATGTAGATCACTTTAGGGCAACCTCGTTCCCAGAGAGAATCTGGGAACGAGGTTGACTTTAGGGCAGTGCAAAGCTATGTAGGTCAGTTTAGGGTTGTGTGGGTAGTGTAAAGCTATGTAGGACTATGCAGGTCAGGGCAGAACAGTCAGTGTAGCTAGGGCTATGTAGGGTTGTATGGGCAGTGTAAAGCTATGTAGAGCTATGCAAGTTAGTGCGGTACAGCGTACGGCTATGGAGGCCCCGCTGCCTTAAGTATAAGATTTTTGTAGTGCACATGCAAACACGACTAAAGATTTACGAATGCGTTTTATCTAAACATCAGGGGCACCCATCGAGAATATATTTCAAAACCACTTAAATATAGCATTGTTGAACGTATTCTAGTATTTAAACGATGTAGGCATATTTTTATCCCCTAAAAACTTTTCATCTGGTCGGATTTCCCAGCTAAAGGTCGAGTCAATCCGAAAACTATAGGGGTTAAAACTTACCTTTTCGAAAATTTTAGCCAGATAAAAGGCTCCCGAAAATTAAGTGACCTTTTTAGGGTAAAAATCCGTTAAAATGGGTAATAACACCACTTTAGATGTTCGAAAATCCTAGGAGAGGTAGGCAAGCAAGAAATTTTACAACAAATGCTCCGAAAATTCTATTTCTCAAATCGTCTTCCGAAGGGAAATTTTCCGATAATTGACGTTGGGTGCCCCTCAAACATGCGAGGGCCAGTTTTATTACCGTCGATAAAACATCCAACCCAAAATACTAAAACAAGCCTGTGATACGTTTGTTTTATTTCGGATATAGGTAAAATCATTTAGTTGTTTGAGGTAGCTTATGCGTGGAACCTTCTCCTAAAACATCGATTTCTGCTGTTCGTTACGGTGCATGGCCAGACAAGGAAACATTGTCGGACGGAGGCTGTGAGTGTTCGTCCATCTGTGTGACTACTGGCTTTGTCATCACCAATTTACAAAGAGGTATGTTGAGGCGAAGCCCGCTGTTTAGCGAGAACGACCAGTGGACATCTTCTTCTAAAGACAGTGCAAGATACACAGGGTGAGTCAATTGGGAAATTAGATAGAAAGTTGTTCGTTTTGTTATGTTTCTAAACTACAACTTCCGACAAATTTTTTTGAGTCACAAATTAAAACATACGTTTTTTCCCGTCAGCCTGACAAAAATGCTAACCGTCGCAAAATGAATGAACGTTTTCTCCCTTGCTTCGATGTTGTTTTGGTAGGCTTTGTTTCATTACATGCTGGATTTTAGGCCAAAACGGCAGGGTAGGGGTTTCTTTGTTCTCTTTAGAGGAGAGGAGCTAGTGTCGCGCGAAATTAGAAATTACAGTCGACTCCCGATAATTAGAACCTCAAGGCAAATAGAAACAAGACGCTGTGGGAGCGTGTATTTGGGTGTGGTTGTACTACGGGTACGATACTTTGAACATGCCTTATTGCAGCTAAAGAACTGTCATCATATCTTACCAGAGAGGACAAATCCTTTACTCCACTTGTTTGCTGAGCCACACAGCGTATACAGTATGTCCCAATCCACAACAAAAATTATAGTGTCATTAACGTGACAATGTTTGAAAATATGCACATCTCCAATGCAGACATGCTTGGAGCCAAATTGCAACATACGACATAAGTGGTTACAGCCCGGAGAATAACGTTTATCTCAGCTTCACTGATACTGACAGATGTGTTTTCACACCCATCACATTGTACAGTGTATTCCTGTTACTAACAAGGGCAAACAAAGTTCCTTAAGTCCAGTATCCACAAGGATTAATAAGAGAGTAACACATTGCCTAAACTGCTATAGGGCAGCACTGTTTACAGGAACATTGGTAACTATTAACATTTGATATACTAAAAATGTTCAACATTGCTTGAGGAAAGATGAGGTTCAAAGGTGGCAACATGTACACCTTTATGTTCATATATATCCTCATTCCTATGTAGAGTCTGAAAATATTGTACTAATTTATGCATGGACGGTATTTCCAACAATACACGTCCCTTCACTATGACTGTTATGATACATATCTCTAGCATGAGAATCAAATACATTAAATTCCCCAGCCTCAATACTGTAGATACCAGCACCAATAATTGCCACCGTTAAAATGAATGAGTTGTAGTTTAGTGCCAAGAGTGTTTCAAAGGCAGTATCCTGCGAGTGGCATATACAGTAGTATTCAAGGTAGAAATTCTGTTAACATTAACATAGATTGTCTTGCAAGCAGCGACAGACTAGAATATAATCATGTATTTGAGTCATATCATCGACTGAAGTAATTATAATCTTTGTTATCTTACAGGCTTAGTAAATTAAGGCACACAGACTCATTGCGACACATTGTTGTCCAGCATTTTCCCCAAATACTGTAACATTTCCTTGACAGTATGGAGCATTAACTGTTTTTGTAGCATCTAGGTAAACTGAAGATCTTGGATTCTTCTCTATATCAGCACAAAGCTTAAATTGGCCAAAATTAATCCGTGTAAACCTTTTCTATTCGGTCTATTTTTAACGTAACAATGAATTTCAGACGACAATGGTGTATTTTTCCGAATACTCTTCCATACAAAAAGTGTCACTTTCCATGTTTTCTGTACCAAAGATTTTAATTTGTTCATCTGTAGTATGCTAGGTGCAGGACGGTAACCGATCATTTCGTTCCATGGTCAGATCGTTCCACAAAAAAGTCAGTTCGTTCCACATATGAAAAGTCAAGTAAATCTTTCTAAATTTGTTGAGTGAACTTTATCGAGAAGAAAAACGTTTCGTTCATACCACAAGCTGATAAAATAATAATCGATCCAAAGTCGATTTGATCCATCCTAAATCTTTTGAAAACAAACAAGAGACGATTTCAACCAGCATGGGCTTTAACATTTAAACCGCCGCTTTGAGAGTTTTTGAGCTAGAATCGATCGATGGTTTTGAAAAAATAGCACAACAAGTAAAGGCTATGCCGTTTTGCCCGATTTATGCAAATTTTGAAAACAACGCGAGTTTCGAATTACAATCCCTATTTTATGGTAATTTGTCTTGCCGAAAATATAATTGACTAACCTGATTTAAACCAATGGCATTGTAAGGTCTGTCATAAATAAATTTCCCACGACGAGATCTCAATTCAACACCTTTTATTTCCTCCACAACACAATTTTCCTTCTTGTCGTCACCTGGCTGCCATCAAAACACTCTAACACAAAACTTACTGATAATGCAAAATCCATTCGCACAGCATCGTATATGTACGCGTCACAATATACAAGACGCCCGAAGGCGTTTACGCGGGATGTGCTGGTGTAAGAAAGAATTACCGGTATGTTCAATGGCAATGGAAAGTTGATTAGTGCATGCAACAAATGTGTGCAGGAGAGACGGACATGTTCTGTTAAGGACTAATACACTAGAAGATGAGTTACACACAAGGGTTCCTTTGCTACTCAGGGCTGCAAGGCTGACTACTCTAGGGAAAATTTCAGGGAGCCCTTCGGGCTCCCCAAGCATTTTACCTGGGGTGCCCTGGCCTCCAAATTGGTCGCCCAAATTAATAAATCAGTGAGCTGTTAGTTAATTATTAAAAATTAAAGAAATTATTTTTTTAACAAGTCAAGCAGAATTTTCTGAAAATTTTTTTTTTCATGAAAAATCACATCCCTTTGACCTCCTGAGTGTGCGAAAAAAGACCCCGCATGTTGTCATATGAAAGTAAGTTTTCCCGACATATGAGAAACATGGGCAACGCCGCCGAATATTTCATTTTTTTTAAATGGGAAAGTAAGATTCTGGTCTGTTTATGTATTTTTTACATAAAAAAATTGGGGGTCAAAATTAAGGACACTATTCTTTTTACTAATCATTTTCATTTAGGTTGAAAAGAAAATTCGCTTATTAACCTTGGAGCTTTCCAGGAAAACTGTTATGGTTTCAACGAAACCGCGGTGCCCCCCGGGGGGTTACTTGGGTTAATTTTTGCTGGGTATGTGCCGCTGGCCTCTCAGAGCCCCTACCCCATTATAGTCTATTCTGTGGCCAATTGTAGACCCCATATTAGTCACTTTTGGGCAAATAAGTAATTTCTGCGATCCCAACTTAGTGACTTTCTATTTTTGTATCTACCTCATCCATCCTTTAAATATCAAAAAAATGAATTGACCCATTTTTTAATAAATTGAGAAGTGCCCCTCCCCCGGTAGTCTGCTACACAGCCGTTTTTAGTGTCGTCACGCAACGTTCCTCCCCACTAACGGCTGCTGAAAATCGAACCACATTCCTTTCCCGCGATTAGCCAATTAGAATTCAGCTCCCATTTTCTGGAAGGTGTTCGCGCCTTGTGTCGCGCCACGTTTGCGGTATGGTGACTCCTCCAATCACAGCTCTTCTTTTATCGTTGCCCCATGTGTGAATGACAGAACAATCAAAATCATCGCGTGAAAACAAGCAATCAACTAGAGTAGTGTTGTCGTAGTCGAGTCCTTTCAAAATTTTTGAGATAAGCAGCAACAGCAAGCAAGTCGAGCAAATATGATGCACAACACGGATGTGCTTATAAAGTTGCCGCGTATAGTTTCGGGAAATCGCTTATCGATAATTTAAAAGATTGCTTTTGTTTGAATCAGTACCCCTGGGAGTTTAATATTCACAGTCTTCACATGTGCAACAACACAATGAGCACATCCGACACATGCAATTCATCATACATATGCAAGTTAAAAAAAACCCAAACGATCCCGGTAAGAGTCTCGTACGCCTTTCAAACCCTTTTTTTTTTTTCACTTGGAATTTTGTTAACAACTGAAAACAAACTTTTCTCCAAATAACCTTTTCGTTTCTTGCAGACACAGAGTCCATCAAAATTCAGCGACGATTGATTGATTTGTCGAAAACTGAGAAGCGTGTTCGCTCCTAGCGCCCTGCGGCTCACGTATTGTCAAGTTTCTTATACATGATTGGTTTGTTTGTTAGACCACAAACACAAAGGGAAAGGAATGTGGTTCGATTTTCAGCAGCCGTTAGTAGGAGGAACGTTGCGTGACGACACTAAAAACGGCTGTGTAGCAGACTACTCCCCCGGCCGCCCCAAAACTATTATCTCTTTTGAATACATCATCTTGTTGTAAAGTCGTCGTTTAAACACAGAACGGAAGTATTTTCTTTCTATATTATCGGTGAAATGTTAAGGACAAATGAGCTTTTGTGGATTCGGTTAGCTTTTGCGTATTTATTTTTAGTACGTGATACGTAATGCCTTGTCACAACACGAAAGACAATGCGGGTTTTATAGATTTATACCCGATTCTAAAACAATCACAATAATAGTCGTCTCTTTTCTTTTTTATACATGGTATTTTACTGGAATAACAATCTTAGTTATGTTTTAGCCTCGCAGACACAGCAGTAAAAAAAAGGGTAAAAATATTTAATTAACATAAAAGAGCGACTCCCGTGTTTATTCAGCGATTTTTCAAATTTTGCGTCACCGACCGTACTTTACGCCTGTCAGAGCAAAAGCAACAATTTGTTTTCAAAACCTAACTAATGAACCATCCTAATTTGAAGAAAAAGTTTCAATCTTATTATGAAAAGCTCTTACTATTGTTATGGAGAGCTAATGTAAATAGAAGCTTCTGGAGTTTTCCAGTCACGCAATGTTTGCACTAGAACCTTCTATTGTCACGCAAAAGAACTGTCTGGAACATTTGCTGAATGATGTAATTCATGATGTAATGTTACAAGAATAGTAATCTTGAAAGCTCTTAGAACTATCTAGAACATGAACTGACTGTATATAAGGACTTAGCGAGCTTTTAGTTGTTGTTACGGCAGAGATCGATAAGAGAAGCTATACTGGGAGAGCTATAGAAGTTTGCAGAGGAGTACCTTGAAGGTAAGTCATTCCAAGTGGCTCCAGGACGTTTGGTGATAGCAGTGTGTACTGTGAGTTTGTGTCAGTGGTGACTGAAGGATAATAATAGGCTCTAACTAGTTTATAGTAAGGTTATATCGTTAGAGTTGCTCCCAAGTTGTAGTTATCAGACGAAGTATAGTTTATTAAATTAGTTGATTTTAAGGAGTGTTTCTTTGGTATCTTTCTGTCGGTTGAATTCTACCGTAACACTATCGAAAACTGTGCAGCTTGTCACGTTCATAGTCAAGGATTATGCTACATATTGCTACTTACAAGTCGACCTCAAGAGTTTCTTAGCGAGCGGAGCGTTCTTTTTTAGGCCGCGAAGCCACCGAGCGAGCTACGATTTCGCAAGTAATAAATTCTAGACATTCTTAGCTTTTTGACTGTAAATCAACAGAATCAAGAAACCAACACCAGCAAGTCGCCCGGCTGGGCCACCTAGACATATTTCAGTCGCCCGAGGCCAGGTCTTGCGCCGTTAGATCTAGAGCACAGCCTTGAGTAGCGTAACTTTTCCCTTCCTTGATGACGCAGAATCTTTTTTCTGCTTGTGCAATCCAACCTGACTTGCACGTGATACGGCAAAGTTAAAAAACAAGGCCGCGTAAAAACACAACACGCAATGCAAAAACAAGTACATTAACCGTCACCCTGCTAAACAAAATTGAAATGGTAAAAAGAATTGCTGCAGTTATCACAGTAGTTCCAAAAGAGGCCTCAGTCCCTTTTTCAATTGTTGACAATCGTCTCTTCCTTCATCGGAACAGATTTTTATCACAGGCAACTCGTTGTGTTCCGCAATGCAAAAATCAAAATCACTAGTGTCACACTAATAACCAGCTACACAAATCTTGCGACTGTCAAATTTGTTAAACATTCCTCTGTTCAAACTCTTATCCATTTTACACGTACACTGCCTACACTCCTGATATTCCAATTTGTTGTTACGTCTATGGGGTCCATGAGTCTTTGATGTCATTGAATGTCTTGATAATTTCCTTTGTTTTTCTTTGAGTTCGCGGACCAGCCCATTCCGAAAACACTCAGGGTGCGATCCATTCAACCAAAATTCCGACCGGTCCGACCGGGATTTTTGGACCACCTCAAAAGGTGGACCGGTTTTCTCGAAACTTTTCCGATTGAACCGAACCGATCCATTGAGTCTTGGACCGGAATTTTCGGAAATTTTGGTTGAATGGATCGCGCCCTGTCAGTGTTATTTTTTAGTGTGGACCTACCACGAACAGTGTGGGAATTTGTAAGTTTAACCCGGGATAACTAGCCTCCCCGCAGACGTCCACGGTCCCACGGACCGTGGGGAGAAATGAATGCGTGACAAACGAAAACAAACCCCACAGGACGTCTGCGGGGAGGCTACGGGATAAAATGATTGAACATTATATTAACACGTTCCTCGAAACGCCGCGGCCAAATGTTACCGGCCAAACTGTTTCTTACTGCTGCTTCGAAAAATTTCGGATCAAACGATATTCTAATCGTCCCTCATTAGATTATCTACTCGACCTAACAAAATCGACCAATCACAAAATAAGGAAAAGAAAATGGACATAAAATAAAGGAAAACAGCAAATTCAGATGACCTCTTAGGAAACATGCAATTAAAACTGTCTTTCTATGATCGTCAAAAAAAGTGTCAGACGCCAATCATCTTAGCGCACCTCTTAGGAAACGAAAGTTGTCTTCAACGGGTTCAAAAGGTCATTGTTTGTCATTTGTGATCGGTGGATTTCGATCCGTTTAGTGAGTTTCTGTGTTTCAAGGTTCGTTGCTTGTGATCTTATTGTTGGTTTTCACGTGACGTCACTAAAATTCAAACTAAAAAACTATCGCTCCTACTGAGATTTTACTTTCACGATGCATTAGAGCAGCTGAAAACTAATTTTCATACAAATTTTCGCTTCAAAAGGGTTCTTGGTTTTGTCAGAAGCGGCATTTACATGACGGCCAAGAGAGCTGTCATGTAGGTTAAAAAAATGACTTATTTCAGGACATTTTGCTATTTAAACAGATCATGTATTAGAAAAAGTATTTACTTTAATGTTTATGAGTTTCTCGAGGAATAATTCCACGCTTTTGTAGCAAAACTCGGTAACAGATGTTTCTGTTGGTTTCCGTCCGCCATGTTGGAGCTCATCCAGGTGAGCACCAGCATGGCGTCTCCATACAAATCTCTATAAGTTTGGGTAAAACATTTCTTCGGATATCTCGTATACGAAATATTCCTCTGACCTGAATCTTGGCGTGGGTCTTTGTATACGTACCTGCTTTCATTTCCCAGATTCTGGACTTTATCTATTGGACGGTTTTGATTTTTATTTTGATCTATTTTGAATGGCGTGACACTGAAAACCAGCAATTGTGACCAAAACCGAACGTTAATATCCCAAATATTTTTTATTTATTTCATCCAAGGACTTCAGCCTTCCAAATTTCGATGAGGCAAAAATACTAAAGATTCAGATTAACTTTGAGATCGTAAAAGAGCGATAAAGTGCCGTGTGTTAGCAGAGCTTTCTTTCCTACATGTCATTCATTCCATGACATTCGCCTCGCTTCGCTTGTTTACTTGCCTTGTCTACGTTAGCACGTATTGCGTGCCTATTGCACATTTGCGTCAAAACAAGTCGTTTGCATTACTCTATTTGGGCCCCGCCCAAATAAAAAGTTCGAGTTATCGGGAGCTCGAGTTATTGAGGGTAAAATTATATAGAGAACGATCTGAAGGGAAATGTAAATTGCCTCGAGTTAGAGGCGGGATTCGACTGTAGGTGGATTTTTCCAAAGAGAATGTTTCGCGATTTTACTATTACCTCCCACCCCTCAAACTACAATCTCCCCCTTGACTAAATAAAAACGGGGAGAGGAAATTTCGTTTTTGAGGCCAAGGCTAAGGATGAGCTACATGGTGCCGGTGAATGTTCTACCAGTTGAAAAGTAGGCGTTCAAAAATTTGAAGGAAAACATCGAAGTCAAATGATTGACCGCTAGGTTTCTAGGTTCAAACATTTGACCAGCGTAGTGTGAACTTCTTGACCGTCCACATTTTTGTACGAAAAATGGCGTGGTTGCATGGATGCGTAGTAAATTAATATGGATTTTCCCACGAGAAGATGGAAAGACAACAAGAAAGGAAATTGATAATTAACGTGGATCATCAGTTCTGTGTAAACATAGCAAACATTTTGATCGATTCCGTGTAAACGAAATGCCCGTCAAAATGTTCAGCCGTCTGGTCCCGGTTTGGTGTAGTGTGAACAACTAGAAATGCTTACCATTTGGTACGTAGACTTTCCGATAAGGTATTCCATCAATCACCGACATGATTCTTTTTCTTGAGTTGGTCCTTTTGTCTGTGCTGGGAGGCTGAACTTTTTCCTCAAGTTTAGACGTGCGCTCGGCCGAAAACCTAAGGCAGTAGCAAAATGTACGGGAGATGAGAATAACTCAACGCGACGGCCTATAGACGTACAAACGACTTATTGACGAGATCAAGCAAAACTAACTACGAGAGAATGACTGGAGAACTGACAATTTGACTAACAATAGAAGACTGTTTAACTGTGACAATAGACGGATCGAAACGCACCAATTACTGATTACTAGTCTTCAACTGACAGACGACCAATAACATCGCGACGTAATTGACCAATCAGGTCAATAACCAGAGTATAATACCATCAACTGACGTGATACAACGCACTTTGACTCTGAAGATGACTACCACACAGGTTGTCGAAATGTCAGTCACTGTCAACAACAACAGTCCTATTCAGGACTACGTTCACCCGGACGATCAAACTCAACCTACTCTTGAGACCTCTTTAGCTTGTATCTTTGTTTCCCCAATGAAGGTCTCAGGGCAATTTGACCCTTTGTCTTTTCATAAGTTATGCGCACATATGCACGGGAATAAGATGAAATTTAAATGAAACAGTTCTCAAAGCTAAGTTCACATTATACCAGTCGAAAATTCGTACGTTTAGGTGTTCCTTTGGATCCGTTGGGAAACTCCCCACCAGCCCCTCCCCTTAGTCAACATTGACACTTACTTCTCACTTAGGGCAAAATGTTGGGTTAGGGGAGGGGTAGGTGGGCAGTTTCCAATTTCACACGGAACCACGTAATCAAAAAAATGAGGTCAAAGTTTTGACCGTACGGTGGAAAATTTGAACCGCAGCTGAGATTTGCTGAAGTAGCGCTTTGCGCATAGGCAGATGGTAAAACCTTTGAGAAAAGTTAAAATTCAACTTGATTCGAAAGTTTCGCGTGAAGAGCGCGACAATTTTTCAGCCGGTCGAAAATTCGACCAGTACCTCATGAACGAAGCCCTAGAGTAGTATCACATGGCCTATATTGGGAAAAAATAACATACAAACTATCCATCCATCGTCTGACAATTTGTTCAAGCCAAAAAAAAAAACAAACAAACAAATATTTCAAAAAATGGGGAGGGAGGTATTCCGTCCATCAAAGTAAATTCACCAAAATTGGCGACTTTCTGAAAGATTGGAACACGCATGTGCGTAGTGACCGAACATTGTGGCTTTCTCGATAAATGAACAATACAAGTACTCATTGAACTAAACTCCGTTTAATAATAAGGAGAAGTACACCAAAACCGGAAAGCATAGTCCGAATGTTCTGTTGCCAACAGAAATTTTGATGGTAGACTGGACCGGAAGTAAAATGAAAATAAACTGATTTACAATGATATCAGTATAATCATGACACATTACATAGAAATGTGCCCAGCTATGTTCTATCCTCCGCCCCAACCAGATAAAACAAGGCGCTTTAGCCTAGAACTGGATAAAAGCTGATACGACAGTGACAAAATATAGATATTGCATCTACGAGAGAAAATAGGATCCTCTTTCGTTTTCCATGCTTGTTTATGAGGACGTTGGGGATTTGGAAATTTGTCTTTCTATAAAGAAATCTGTATCACCAAACAAGGAGGCGTGCAAATTACTCGCAAGAAGTAATTAACAAAAACCAGAGAAATTATATTTGCAATCGTTTAAGAATAAAAGCAAAAAAGCTGCACTTCATCCTTTCGAACAAGACGTCTTGGCTCGTTCTGGCAACTACATGAATAAATACGATGGTTTTCAGAAAATAACCACTGAGAGACATTTTTGAAAATTGCATTAGCTATCAATGATCTCCAAAAAAAATTCACCTCCAATATCTGATTCTTTTTTACCTACAACATTATGAAACGTGTAAACAAAGACTCACTTTTTCCAAAAATACAGGAGGGAAATGAAGACGGACAAGGAAGCCTCATGAAACAGTCCTCTTTCGACAATTCCATTCTGTACCAATCCAACTATATTCTCTGCTAGATCTATAGGGATGTTTATCTAAAGAAAATGAAAATCAGTTCAATCTGCCAAGGCAATAAACGTTACTGAGATAATTTTTGCGTTACATTTGAATTGATTGAAAAAATATATTTTAAATGTGGTTTAAACAAACGTGACGGCAGCTATACAAATGACGTATATCTCTAGAGTCACATTTTACCCAGTGCTAGCTACGGTCCTGTCCTATCTATTTTGTGCAAAAAATGCAAATGTTATTGAATGGAGTACTAACAACAAGACTTTATGGGAGTATATACTTTGAAGCACAAATGAGTCCATCCTCGTTGATATATTAGCCTTCGTGCAGACTCACTTGTGCCAGTTCCGGGAAACTTTTGGTGTTGAGATCCTGAGTCCCTTGGATCAAAACATGGTTGAGTTTAACCTAGGCTTAAGCCAATTTTTGCGCGGAGTTCTTGTGTAGGAACATGCAACTGAAGCTTATGAAAAAGCTTTTTCTCCGAAACCACAGGCGGCCCAAACTCACTAGGCGAGGGAAGAGTGTAATGTAATTTATAGCCTGCAGTGCAGGCTTATTTTGGGTGGGCGACACCTTGTTCGTGTTCGTAATGACCTTAAGCAACAGCGTTTTTAAGCGACGGACGTCAACCGGAAGTGGACTTTTTGCATCATTGGGCAGTGGTTTGGTTAAAACTCTCGGGTAAATCGTCTTTAAAAGAGAAAAGAAAGTTAGCAATGAAAATTTGATAGCGTCAAGGCATATAAAAAGGAAGAAAGCCTCACTTCCGGTTGACGTTCGTCGCTCAAAACGTCTTTGCTTAAGTTCCCTATTGTTGTAGCCGCCATCTTTGATTTTATGACAGTGGGGAGAGTAGAGAGTAGAGATAGTAACCCTTACGGTAGGTGCGAGGGCGAAAGAAGGAAAGGGGGGAGGGGGAGGGCAGAAAAAAAATACGCCTGCCCGTATCATTGTTCTTCATTTTTCTTTTGCGTTTTCTCTTCTCTGTTACTCCCTTCATCAGTGGTTACGCAATAAAGCCAAAAAACCAGTAAAACGACAAACAGACACCAAAACGCAGTGGAATACATTGAAGATAAGTCTTTTTTATTCATTTCATTTAAGAAAAAGTAAGGTTTAGCGTTATTTAGCGTTCGTAAATCTCAGTAATATATTTCTCATACAAAGTCTCTTATATTTTCAACGGTCGCCTGTAACGCGACACCGGCGCTTCACCTCATGTTATGTAAATTACATTACGCTCTTCCCTCGCCGCGTGAGTTTGGGCCGCCTGTGCCGAAACCAAGGATTGATAACACAAAATCTTAGTCTGAGCAATATGTAGGAGGGTAAAAACCCTTCGTGACTGAGGTCCACTCGACGCGTAATAAAACCCACTGGTTCTTTCTTGCCGGATGTCTAATCCTCTTTAATGTAGAGATGCTATTGCCAGACGAACAAAACTGAATCAAGGCTGGCAACACGGCAAAGGGGTGATTTATTTGAGGCCAATATTTCGGCTAACAAAATTAGCGTTCCTCAGGGACAGAGCTACGATGAAAAAGAATTCTGTAACGCCCTCTTTCAGTGTAGCTCTTGCCCTGAGGAAGGTTTACGGTCAATCTTATTGTCTCTGGACAGGGGGGGTAATGTGTTCCTGTTGTTACTGGACTTGTCAGCGGCATTTGACATGGTTAATCATTCTTTGCTACTTTCGCGTCTGGAGAACTCGTCAGGGGTACCCAACGAATTATTTCTGTAAAGTATCTGTTCGGAGAAGCAAATATTGCCAAAAACGTTCTATTACTTTAGGACGGCTAAAAATTCTTAGGTGACCGTTCCATTCACTACAATTTTCGAAGCTCACCGAATAAATTCCCTTCGATTTTCTGAAGTATGTATTTATCAGGAAACCTTCGTTGGGTGCCCCTGACTCGTTTGCCATCACGGGAACTGTTCTGCAGTGGTTTCATTCTTATCTGTCTGGCTGATCTCAGTTTGTCGAAATTAATGATACAAAATCGTCGGTTAGGGATCCGACCGCAGGCGTTCGGCAGGGCTCTGTCCTAGGCCTCATTTTGTGTCTATTTTACACCGCACCACTTGCTGAGATAATACGAAGTCATGGACTCGACTATCATTTCTATGCTGATGATACTCAGTTCTACATATCTTTCAAAGATTGTGATGTCGATGTTGCAAGGCTGCGCGTAGAGAACTGTGTCGCTGATATAAGACATTGGATGGACGTAAACGAGCTGAAACTCAATCCCAACAAGACAGAAATTATGCTTATTTACTCGAAGTACCATACTCGTCTACTTTTCAGCTACTTCATTATGGGTAATGAGAAGCTGACAACCACCGCCAATGCCAGGAGTCTCGGAGTAGTACTTGATGACAACATGTTATTCGACGTGCATGTCTCAGACATTTGTAGATCATCGTTTAACCAGCTTAGAAACTTATCAAAGATAAGGAAATATCTCACACAGGAATCTAGCGAAATTGCTGTGCATGCTTTTATAACACCTGAACTAGATTATTGCAACTCCTTGCTATACGGCTGTAGGAAATGAATTTGAAGAAGCTTCAACATGTTCAGAACACTGCCGCCAGAATCGTTACTCAGACTCGTAAATTTTATCACATTACGCCTGTTTTATTTGACCTTCACTGGCTTCCTTTTAGTTCTCGTATTGTTTTCAAAATTCTTTTGCCACTTTTCAAATCACTTATAATAACCTTTCACCTAGCTATCTGGCAGACAGACTTAGTTATCAATCGCATTCCAGGAACTTGCGGTCCGCATCTAAGCAGCTGTTAGAACAACCTCGATCATTCGCGAAAACTTACGGGGACAAGGCTTTTTCAGTGTGTGCCCCTAAACTGTGGAATTCGCTACCATTAGATTTGCGTAAGTCACCATCTTTAACTGGTTTTAAGAAAGGATTGAAAACACATCTTTTTAGGCAATTTTTAGAGAGCGGGTCGTTGCTTTTGTAAAATGATTTTAAGACCTGTAATATATGGATTGTAAATAGATTTTCAATATTTTTATTTTCCATTCTTGTGATATGTAAATTATTTCATTTTTTCTCCTTTTTTACATTGTAAAGCGTCTTGAGCTCAGGATATGAGCGCTATATAAATAAAGTTATCATTGTTATTATTATTAATTTTGTTAGCCGAAATATTGGCCTCAAGTAAATTAGCCCTTTGCCGTATTGCCAGCCTTGCATTCAGGTTTGTTTTATAGGAGGGTAATTAATCCTGGATTAGCGTTAATCGTTCTTTCAGGAAGCGGACAATTACAAATAACAAGAGATGATAAATGGATCCTCTCTTGCAAATAACCAAAAAATGTCCTGATCCAAAGACAGCAAACAAACCTGAATTCGTGGGGGAATATCTGAGTCGATGTAACACTTGACAATTGTCCTGGCCTTTTCCAATAGTAAATAATCATCTTCCAGAGTGTAGTTTCCCGACCTAGCACACTCGGCCGCGTTGTCAGCCTGATATTTGAACCTCTCTACTTCCATCCAGAACTCTAAGTCACTGATTAAGCGGTCAGTGTTCACGTGCTTGCTGTTGATCACTCGCCGTGTCGGATTCAGTGCGTGACGGCGCAGGTCTAATGCCAAAAGCAAACAAAATCAGTAAACTATCAGGGTAATGGGTAAAAGCTTTTGGTGCTATGATGAACAATGGTTGCCATGGATACCAATGACCAATCATAACCAACACTTGTCCACCCAAGAGGTCCCAGAGATCGTTGCGCGGAAAGCTTGTACCCATTCTCCTTACATTCAAATCCGATCAGATAATTTTATTGTAAAAGGCGCTTACTCATGTGATTAAAAGATTTTATTATGGACTACATGCACGAGTATCAGATTTGGAAATATGTGTCACTGAGCTTGCGAGCATAATCAAATCTCATAGTCCTCAAGTATACGTACTCCACACTCTTTTATCTTTAGAAGTGGAACCAAACAAGATTCATACAGTGCACTTAAATTGGTTTTCTAGCACTAAATAGGTTCAGTAGGGTGTTTAATGCCTTAATTATAAGCAATCAGTTTGTTGTTTGATTCTATTCAATTACATATCTGGTGACAGTAATCATATTTAAGTACAAGAACAAGCACAGGACCAAGAAAATCTCGAACCCAGCCGCACTCTTTACCCACTTTGCTCCACTGTTGCTTTGCACTCCTTTCTCAGAAACTGTTTAAACTCTTGTAAGGACTCAGGATTGTGGATCCCTCGCTGGAAACACATGACATTGTGAACGAACATGGCCCACAGTCCTTTCTAGAGAAGGAGAATTGACAAACAGAACATTAGAATATCTAAAAACAAAAAGCACACTGGCGAATGAATGTCAGTGCTCCTCACCGTTTTTCCATGAGCAGCCATCTTGAAAACTCCCGCCAGTGTATTTCTTGTGGCGTACTTTGTAAAATTTTCTCCTTCACCTTCATCTTCAGGGAACGTTGCCAGATACTCAGCGTACCTGACATTGAAAGATATCACAAAAATTTGGTTTTACCAGAAAAGCACGGAAACGACTAATCAACTGATTTTACAAGCTTTCACTGCCCGAAAACCTACAGGGCTTATCGAAAGTAGGTGGATTTCCAGTCAGGGCGTTCAGGTTTCTCTAAAATTAAAAAATACTAGCTTAGTTTGGGACGATTTCGTATATCATACAGATCAACAGATTAGACAACACATCGGCGAGGAGAGAGTTTAAAAAAGGTTTCCCCTTTTGATAAGAGATCTTCAGCTTGACAAATAAAGCAAAAAAACTGCAAAATTTCCATCCGCAGAAGAACGATCCACAGTATAAAGCACATCCTGATCTCATGAGGGTAAAACAGAATTCTGATCGTTAATTTTTGGTTTTGGCCCTCAGGCTCACATTTCATTCTCGTCCCCAGAGCCTCCTGAGGGCCTAGGCATGAGGACCAGGAGGCTCTGGGGGCACAGGATTTGAAAACCTAGATTTTAGGACTTCCGATCATTTCTGTTTTTTTACAACGTTTCTAATAGCGTTCACTTGCTCTTGCAGAAGTGTCTTCAATAACTGTAATTTAAGGTGATTCAATGCTCTTAAAGGCTGGCTTTCACTAACGACGGACTCGGAGTCGTAATCAGAAGCGTAGAGCTTATGATCTAGGGAAAACAGCGTTCCGATTCCGCCTACGACTCCGTCGCTTACGTTCCGCTTATGATCTAGTGAAGACCAGATTGTCGGAGTCGGAAGCAGAAGCAGAAGAACCAAACCAATCACAAAGCGTGGGAACGTGCACTTAAGACTAGGACTCCGACTCCTTCGCTAGCGAAAAATAAAGAATCCTCCAACTTACTTTTGAATCGGAAATGACCGGACGTCCTAAAATTTAGGACTTCAAATCCTGTGTCCCCAGAGCCTCCTGGTCCTCGTGTTCAGGCCCCCAGGAGGCTCTGGGGATGAGAATGTCAGCCTCCCAATTACTTTCATCGCAGAATCCTTACCAGTTTTCCTCCATGGAACGGGCTACGCAGGCCTGGGCTGAGACAAGCATCGGAGGGGTGGCCTTGTCTAGAAGCGGAATGTCCCTGATGATTTCAGCTTTGCAGTGTAAGTATTCGACTAAAATGCAAACATATGAAAACAAAAATGGGACGACTGTTTGGTCTCAATTGTGCCAAAAGTACTTTCACGTTCACACGTACTCCATGGGGGAATTGTTCTGTACCTTGCTAGAAACACCAGCCGGGGACTCGTTAAACAAAGAAATGTCTGTCTTATGGGGGTACCTGTTAACGAAACGGTTCCAAACGGCTAGTATGAGTCACCTCCTGGACTGCAGTCAGGTTTAGCGAAAAGGTAATAACTATTTCCCCTTGGTCCGTAGTGATACCTCAAAGGCTAGTAAAGAAGAGCTTCTGGGCATCAGAACCAAATACGTTCATGTGAAGAAAAAAATTGAAAGCCTAATTTGGCAGAATGCGAAAACCTACAATCTTGAACACAAAACGCCTCTACCACTCATTTGGTGCTTCTCTCACCCCTCCCACCACCCAACCCTGGTCAATGTTGTTCAGTGGGGGGCGAAAATGATCCAGCCGGACTTCAACGTTGTTTTTTCGGGGGGAGGGGAGGGGAGGGGGAAGTATTTGTAATTGGTAGTTCTTTAAGAAGCTCTGTCTTGAAACTAGACAGAGCAACATAAGATTGTAGCTTTTGGCAAGTGCGGGCTGAAACGTTTTACTCGGTTTTACCGTGAAACAATCAGAGCTAGATTATTGATGTAAAATTCTGTTTCTCCTGATTAAAAGCTAGTCCAGTTCACCAGCCACTCAAGCACGTTATCTACTTCCTTTGGCAGTTAACTCTTTAAGCCCTAAGATCAAAATTTAAATTCTCATTTGTTGCCCCTATTTATTTCCTACAGAAGTAGTGGGGAGAAGTTGATAAAATATCAAGCAAATTCATCTTGTGTGATCATGTCCGTAATTTTCATGACCAATCTGTTTTATGAAGCATTGATATTACCAGGAGAAAATTGATGCTGATCAGTCTTAGGGGTCAAAGGATGAAGCCTCCATACCAGGAGCCCATGTTCTCCTGTCCATACAGCGTAATAACCTACCGGCTGAGGTTGGTATGTCTGTGAAGTACTTTTTAACAATTATTAATGCTCTAGCCTGCCTAGCCTTGGCGTCTTTAAAGTTTATTTTCATGTTTTCTACTGCCTGCCAAAACAGTAAAGGAGCTTCACACTGCTTCTCGGCTAAAAATCCCCTGAACCACATCAGCTGAAGGGAGTCGTGTATGACATCAATGAAGCATCTGAAACGAAACCGCAGCGGGTGGAGGGTAATCAGTCATTTCGCCCCGGTTACTTAACCCCCCTTTTTTCGAGTCATTTAGAACTCTTGAAATGGGCAGGGGTGGGGGAGGGGTCATATTTTGGGGGGCTGATGATTTGGGGAGGGCCAAGATTTTTTGGATATATATATTTTTTGGGGATTTGAATTTTGGGGGGGAGAACATTTTGTCCCCTTTTTTTGGTATTTTACCGGCCCTTTCCCCAGTAATCAATGATCACTCCCTTACCTTGGTTTCGGGGGTCTAATCACAATTCCAGTCAACTCATTTCCTTCAGACGCGTCATCACCCTGCCTAGTCACGTGTCCATAGAAATGCGAGGGTCTTTTGTTCCTTGCATTCATTCTCTCCTTTTCTTTCTCATGGTCTCTCAAACTTGGAATCTCAATATCGTCTCCGACCGCTTCACTCTCGTCTTCATCCTCGTCACGTTGTCCAAGAGAAAAGCCTGACGGAAGGCAACAATTAGTTATTTCGGCTATAAAAATTCCAGCCGAATTTTTGTAAACATGCTTGAAAATGACCCAGAACCTGGCGATCTGATGATTGCGGTGAGAATCAGTCTCACAGGGAACTTGACGTCTTGGTCGGTCTCATCGTTAAGATCAGGCCCTGAGCTAACTTCCCATGGGATGTGCCTCTGGGGGAAGTGTCGCAAAAGTGTGGTATTGTCAGGTCAGGGGGATTTGGTTTTGAATTCTCTGCTTGTGGCTAGCTTAAGTCTCAAGCTGCCTCGGTCATATGGTGGGCCCAAAGGTAGAGATGACTAAGATGAGAGTGTCTTTGTGATAGACGAATATTTCTTTGCTAATTAGAAGTCAAGAAGAGAATCGCTTTGGAGGGCTTACGGGTAAGAGCTAAATTTCTTTAAAATTAGACATTGGCCACTTAATTATAGGTCACGTTAAACTGGCTGGCCTAGACTTGCCAGCTGGTGCGGTGTTCATAAATTCGGCTAGAAATACGTTTATATATTAAATTCAGTTTTACAGTGACTCTGTTGGGTAAAGGGGAACGATCACAGTGAACAAAAGTTTTGATTTCATACCCTAACTTACCAGAAACACCTAGACTGACTACCAGTTTTAAAGCGTGCCACATTTGAACAGGGGTTCTTCCTGGTTTTGCCCCGGTGTTGATATCTTTCTTCTTGGAAGCATTCTTTTTTCGAATTCCCTATGAAATTCAAGAAACCGCGGCAGGACTTAGTAGCTCAGTCATTAGAGCGCTGGACTGCAGAGAAGCAGGTCGCGGGCTCGATCCCTGGAGCAGAACCCGGGGGGTACTCCCTTATAAGGGGTTAATGGGGACGTGCGGCCAGCCAAGGTATGTTTTTCGGGATTTTTGTCTTAATCAGGGTATCGATTTTATCAATTTTTGTCTTAAACAGGGTATCTTTTCTTGGACGATGAACAGTCTGCGCCTATGTTCTACGAATGTTTTAAACAGGGTATCAAAAATCGGAATTCTGTCTTAAACAGGGTAGGAAAATCAGCGATTTTTGTCTCAAACAAGGTCAGGGTATGAGGGGCCGGGCCGCACCTCCCCCCAAGAATATATCGAGTACCCCCGGGAAGCGGAACGAATACTCAGCGTCTGAAAACAACTGAGAAATGACGAAGGTACTCAGTCTTTGCCCTGCAAACGGCAAGACCTTCGCATGGCGCGGATAACCACGTAAAATGGCGATGCCGATCCCGTCTCCAGTAGGAGACATGACAATAGTGCCCTTAATAAGTACTTGCGCACTTAATTAATACATTGTCACATAATAAGGGCGTTATAAAGGCTAAGGCAAACCTCATATTCCAAGGGAAAAACCTCATTAAGAAGCAACTGTTTTGCAGACTGCTTCACTAAACCATCGGAATCGATTGTCTGATTATCCTTATTCCTCCGAAAAAAAATCAAGCCAAGATTTGTTACCATCACAATACCGTCATCTTCAGCTTTATTTTCATTATTACTGTCGATCTTTGTCATTATCGTCATCACATTTATTAAAATTTATTGGTTGGAATGTCGCCAATACAAAAAATCCAAAGCCTCCAGAATTTCAAAAAGGATTGCGTCACTTTTATGAGACTTACTGTAATTTTAACCATACCACCCTGGGGGGGGGGGGGGGGGGGTACTCCCTTATAAGGGGTTAATGGGGACGTGCGGCCAGCCAGGGTATGTTTTTCTTGATTTTTGTCTTAAACAGGGTATCGATTTTATCAATTTTTGTAGGGTATCTTTTCTTGGACGATAAACAGCCTGCGAGTATGTTCTACGAACGTTTTAAACAGGGTATCAATAATCGAAATTCTGTCTTAAACAGGGTAGGAAAATCAGCGATTTTTGTCTTAAACAGGGTCAGGGTATGAGGGGCCGGGCCGCACCTCCCCACCCGAGGATATATCGAGTACCCCCCTCCCCGGGCATACCACGCTGTTGATAAAATGATCCTCGTCGGAACGAACATACTCAGACCACTGTAAAGCGACTGCCTGTAAATAAAAAAAGAGCAAAAATACTCAGGAAGGACAACAACAACAAACTTTATTTGCATGACTATAACAAGGCATAGAGTGTTTTCACATGACATCACGGCGGCCATATTGGTGTTCCAAACTAATCCTGTGGGAGTTGAACTATTTTCTCATGCAAACGGTTTCTTTTGTTCCAACAAATTTGCATAGCTGCTGACCACGTGAGTGAAAACGCTCTATTACAGTAAAGCCCCGTTCAAACGGACGCAACATTGTTGGCCAACAACTCCCAACATTGTTGGATGTTACATGTTGCGTCCGTTTGCACATGCTGTTGCATGTTGTTGCGCCAAGTTTGAAACCGGTCAAACATTTCAGCCAAAAACTCCCAACATTTCTTTTGTTCCGTGATCGCCGAAGCGTAGCGCAACAATGTTGGATCCGTTTGCACAGCTTTTCCAACGTTGTTGGGGCCATGCACTCTCATTACGCATGGATTACAAAGACCTATGGGTTGTATTCTTCTCACGATGCACTGCAGGTTCCAAATTTGTTGGGAGTTGTTACATTCATTTGCACACCACTGCCAACACGCACGCAACAATTCTCAACATTGTTGGCGCAACAATGTTGGGAGTTGTTGCGCCCGTTTGCACGCAGCCCAATGCAAAAGCTACTTGAATTTAATTATCGATTCCTTTATAAATTTAATATTTAAAATTTAAATATATTAATCATTGCTAATTTTCAACCATGAGTAGGATTAATTGTTCCGGAGACAAGTTTGTCTTCTCTCAATTCAAAGCAAGATGATACAAATGAAATTAATTGGAAGTTAATAAAATAGCCAGTAGAATTTATTAGATGTGATAGAGCGATTTTCGTATGACCTTGAAAAATGGTTTCGGTGAGTGCTCGTCATCTGTTTCATAAGCCAACGGATGAAAAAATCAAAACATGGACTCTTCGTTTTCCCGCCAAAGAAAACCCTTGTCTGGAGAAGGCATTGTTCGATTGGCCAATCGTGTTGCAGTATGACGTCAAAGCAAAGGATCCATTGATTTCTAGAAAGTTCTCGGGCATGAAGTTTTTTTTACGCGAGCGTTCGCTTAACCAGCCAAAAGCCACGCGCGTTTGTACCGTTCGATAAACCAATCAAATCGCTCTATTTCCGTTTGTTTGTTGTTTCTGTTTTGTTCGCGCGTTTTCATTTCAAGGTCACACGAAAATCGCTCTAACAAGGTTTCATGTGATTGTAGTCGTAGAAACGGTATTTTCATTTTCATTAGTTTGTTTGTTCGGTGTTATACTAATAGCTAATAGAACAAGGCAATACCCACGCACCCAGTCTTAGTAGGTGTGATCATATTTGATTGGACCCCTATATGTCGCAGCTCTTTTGTTTTCGGGCTGGGCTCCCTTGTTAATTTTGTTTGTGCATTGTTTTCCCAACCAATTCTGTGAGGCTTTGTTACAGCTGCGAATCGTCTCGAAGCAGATCTTAGGACCTGTTTACATGGAGGTGGAGGACCCTAGATAGGTGAGGTAACCAGTCGCGGGTCATCCCACCTGACATGTAAACATTTTCAAATTAAAACGAGAGATTATATGGACAGGCGGGTAACCTCACCTAAGCGGGTTACCACAGCTACCTGAGGTCTCCCACCTCCATGTAAACAGGCCCTTATATAATATATACTACGGCAACATACTTCATATAAAAAAAACGTTAAACTAGGGGCGGATCGCGAGTCCCTCCCTCTTCTAACCCCAAGATACCCTTTTCAACTATGTATCTTGAGCATCTCAATGTATCTCAAGTGAGCGCCTGCACTTAAATCAAAATTCTCGACCCAACCTTGCATCTAGTAGGTTACATTTAGGAAATGTTAGACTAACGGGCCCACGTTAGTTTTCTACTTTCTAGGGGCGATCCCGCACCTATTTGAAAGATTGTTTTTGATTAGCTGAGAAAACAATAGGGATTATCATATAACAGTGCCCCTATCCCTGAAAACAATGGAGGTGTGGATTAAAGGGGAGCAGTGAAATAAGAGGTTTAGAACGGTGCAGGTCTACTGTTTTCTAGGTCAATGCTTGTAAGAATCGTCTCTGTTACAAACGGGGCGAAACAAAAGCATGCCCAAAAGATTACCTGCACTGATTTCTTCGCGAAACTTGACAACAAATGATCCCCCTTCTCTTCGGGGAGAAGCTGCATCAAATCATACCTATCACGCATGCTCATTTCTATTTGCCGCGGAGATCCTGGGGCGATATAGGTTGCAATAAGCGTTTTTGCTGATTGATATTTGCTGTAAGTGCCAAGATCCTCTGATGGTGACAAGTACCGCTGAGCGTCTTCCCAGAACTGAAGGCTTCTAAGCGCTTGATCTTGTTGGGTTTTTTCTAAGTATTCAAGGAGAGGGCCGCCGGCCAACTTGTCTGAAGTCAGTGCAACCAGCGCGGACAAACTAAATTCATCTGTCACACTTATGTCTGCACCCGAAAAAGGGAAGAAAACATACAATTTAAAATGTCAGCAAAACCACAGCAACAAAACAATGAGTTGTAGACCTGGATCAGTACAATTAAACTTATAGAAAAATATAAAACGGCAAACAAACCTTCTTATTCTTATTTTTTCTTTTTTTTTTTTTCTTTTTTTTTTCTTTTAGCTCCTGAAGTTTTGTCTTCAAACCGAAATATTGGGCAATTTGATTAAATATATAAATTTTTTGTTTTATTCTCTTGTTTACTTCTTCATCGCCTTGCCGTGAGGATCAGTTTGCCGTTTTATATTTTTCTACCAAGCATATAATACACGTTTAGTATAGTACCGGTAGTTCCAATCGGTCAGTAATTTAAAAGGTGACATTTAAATTTATGAATTGAAAACCCAATAGACCTTTTTAGCTTGTATGTTTTATTTTCCTATTTCAGACCACGCGATGGTATCCCAGGGAACTGTTTCTTTCAAATGTCATCATATGCACGTGCATCCACGTGCATATGTATGCATAATTAATGAAAAGACAAAAGGGAAATTCCCTGGAGAACATCACGTGTTCTGAATTAGGAAAACAAAACATACAAGCTAAAAAGGTTTATTCTTGGAATGTTTAAGTTTTGTCTGATAAACCTACCTTCAGGAGCTAGTGTAAACGGGAACTACGGCTAGGAAACAGAAAAGCATTTACCAGTATCACTTTTGAAGAGGGCAAGTCTCTCCTGCTGGGGGTACACATTCCGTGGTTCTTTAATCATTGCTGCTATTTCGTGTCCAATCTCTTTGAACGGGATCACACGGGACGCCGACACTCGTCTTAAAGCCAGAAGTGCAGACTGAGGTGGTGAAGCTTGAAACAAAAATTAAGAAAAAATACGAGTTGCTTATGAAGAAGCTAAGTATGAAAATGTAGCTAGGGACAAGAAACACGCTCTTTTGAATTGCACTGAAATTGTTCCATTTCCTTTGTTTTTAGTTGGTGTAGGTCATTGAGTTTACAGAGAGAAAGGGAAATAATTCCTTGTTTTTTCACTTTCTCTACAAAACCTACCTAATTATTAAACGTCACTGTTTTGTATCGAGCGGCAAAGAAATGTACCAAAATGTAAATAGCACGTGCAGTGCTATCGTTTTGCTCATCAATGACAATCCCATCGCTTATGACCTTCTCGAAACCTTCGCCGCCACAGTAAACATGTTTTGCAACGCCTACTCCCCTGGCCCAGTTTTTGCATTACCGTCTCACTTTGTTTCGATGCAGCAGCCTTTGTTTTAGCAGAGCGAGTTCAATATGTGGCTACCTGCTTCCGAAATTCACGTGCTCCAAGGTAAGTTGACGAATTCTTTGGATTTTTAGGTCACTTCTTGGCTTCTCTTCTCCGCTTTGTTTGTTACGAAAACAACCCTTATTTTAATACTTTTTCGGTTTGTTAATTTTTTTTAATCATCTGCTGCACTGCAATGACGACACTTTAACAGTCCTTTGCTTTTCTCTCTTGGAGTATAAATGCGGCATAAAGGTGTTATAGAGCTCTCACCTCCCGAGCTACGTTCCACTGTTTTACAGTGTCATCTATATATTCCAGTTTATATTTTCCTCAACACAGTTTTTCCGCATATATTCTCAGTTTTACGTTTTTGTTTTGTTTATACATTGGCCTGGCTCAGAGGATGAAAAGGCTTTTCGTCATTGCGTGAGTTAAAATGTATATTTATCATTGTAAAGCAACTTGTTAATATAATATTCTTTGCAACTCCATGTACATGTATTTACATTTATGATTGTTCTGAGAGACTGGACTCAAAGGTTCGTGCAGGGTTTTACTCTATTTTCAATGGATGGGAGGCCTGTGGTATCCGTATTTTTTTTGTCACTTTCTCTTTTTTCATTGAAGTTTAATCAGATAAAAGCCAAGCCAAATAAAAATATAGAACTCACAGTTGATAAAAAGAATATAAAAAAATAGAATAAAATGCTTCGTGCCTGTGCCGGAAACCAAATAGCCTGAGTTTAAGCTAGCTATCTCCTGAGGTCGCTATCTTTCTCGGGAGTGAGCTTCTCGACAAGACGGCTGAAAAGCAGGCTAGAGACCAAACAGCAGGGACAAAAATAAAAGTTTTGGATAGTTTGCTATCCTTTCGCGTAGTTTGTATAAAGTTTAAGAGGTAATGGATGAAAAGGTACTCTTGAGGGAGAAGACAACGGGCTTTCTTTGATACCCACCTTCTAAGGACCTAAATGGAGAGGAACTTTCTGGTGATGATTCATAAAGTTCCTCAGTCCTAAGGTTTTGTTGTGACGCCAGTGCCTCATACACGGTCTTAAGCTTCGTTGAAGGTGATGATGGCATTTGCGCGTAAGGAGGTCGCAGTTTAGGAAGGTTGAGTCGTTGTCGTTCCAACGATTTCTTTTCCTGAGCGGCCTCTGTTTGATCGACACAGAAAAAAACATCAGGTAGTGAATAACTAACTGTAAAAAGAATTGACCGCCATAAGCCCGATCAGAGAACATTGCAGCTCGGGTTTCGTCTCCAGCAAAAGATCGGATTAACGAATGAGAGTTTCCATACACATTCCCCTCCCACCAACCCTGGTGTGCTGCCAACAATGTAAATATATCAGGTTTATTAATAAGTGTATATCGACTGTTATGGTTTTTTGGAAATAACCTGACATATGAATGAAGAAAGACTACACCAAAGAATGAAATTTTAGGCAGTGCTTAAAGCTTAGTGGCAAATCTTGGTGCCCAATGCTACTTCGCGAATTTTCAGTTGTCCGAACTTTCAGCTAAAATGAGTAGAAGTTCATTGTTCGTTTTACTGAAGCTCAAATAACAGCGAACCTTTCGAGATAAACTTACAACCCTGTCCAAGGGGTTGTAAGCAGAAAATTGGTTTTCGATAAACGCGTCGCAATTGCATTTGAAAGTTCCAAAAACCGAAAAATTTGACAAAAGAGTTCAAAACAATTAATGGATAACTAATTATTAATTAATTATTAATAAGCCCTACTCTGCTTGAGTTTTTCCTCTTCCCTTCGCCATCTCATGAAGTCAGTGGTTGCAAATGCCGGCTCAGATAGAGACTTTTCCTCGAGGGGTGTGATGGGACGGGAAGTTGGTGGGTTGGGAAACGAAAAGCTGTTTCCCACAATCCTCTCGCTTCCAACGTCCGATGGCTGCCAATCCGAAAACATTTTGTTCTCTTCCTCTTCGCCAATGGCGTTTAACGAAGCGTCATCTGGTCCTGGAGTCACTGGACTTGAAGGTGGGGCTTCGCGTATCTAATTTACGCCAAAAGAACGACAGAAAGAAAGAAGGCCGCAGTCAGCTTTTTACCACTGAGAGTTTAAAAGAGACCGCAAACCACACCCATATGCTATGTGAATAAATGATGCGATTGTTTTTATTGCAATTGAATGCTAAAGAGGATATTCTATTAATAACTACATGTAGTAAAAATTGCAACTTAGGAATGCGTCCGACAGGGAAGGTGAGGGGCTAATTTCCAGGCGCCGGGTGCAAAATAGAAACCCATTCCCGGCCAACAGAAAGCACACAAAAAAAATATATTGTGTAGGAGCAGCTACACAATTACACAATATCTGATTAAAGAAGGAGGTTTAGAAATCAGGCCTCTTGACAGAGATCTTTTTTAGGAAAAGACTAGCTGCAGGGAACTTTTTCATGGTAGCCTACCTTCCTACTTTCTCTTTATCCTCCGCAGAGGGCACATTGTGTCGTTGGGAGACTGGGGAGAGGGAAAAATGAGAGCGCACGGGGTACGATGTACCTTCGCTCACCTCGCAATTAATTTTTTTATTACAATCTGTAATTATTGCTGTTTTTATTGGAATAACCAGCGGAAGCCTCTGCGGAGGAAAGAGCCACTTTCTAATGAATTAATATTCATAGCTCACCCCTCCCCACTGGCGAAGTTCCAACGGCATATCATCAGGTGGCTCAACCTGGTCGTCACTTCCGGTAAGGTTGTAATTGACACCTTCCCAGAACCATCTCTTCCATTCTTCCAACTTCCGCGCGCGAATTTCCTCTTCTGTTTCTGTGACACTCTCTGTTGAAGAAACGCGCTGTGCTTCCATAAATTCGTCAATCTCTTCTTGAGATTTTGTTTCAGAAAGTGGGATTTCTTGCTTAACTTCTCGAACCGGCGAGAATCGTTTGATATCTGGTCTAAACACTGATTGACGACAGCGTTTTTCTTCGATAAATTTTTCAAGACGTTTCTTGTGTTCTATGTACTTGGGAACCCAATAACTTATCAAACGCTCCAAAGCCATCTTCTGTCCGGGTATAAAAACGTTCCCTGAAAATATCGAAGCATCGGAGAGGTACATTCGCCTAGAAACACTTTTCGGAAATTTAAAAGAAGATTTTCTTTCCAAGTCGGACGTTCCCCCGCATATGCTAATCCATTTCATGATCTCAGGAAGTTCCCTGGGGGATCCACTACTTAGATATTTGGCTTGAATATCGCGGAAAGCGAACCTCCTGTGCTCCTTTTTTGTCACCCGACGGAATCGCTCTGCTTCAATCCAAAAAAGCAAGATTTTCTGTCCTGAAGTACCGCGCAGAAAACGGTGAAAAGTGCGCATTCCCTCGACAGTGCTCAGATAGGTTCTTGTTTGATCAAGGTCCACTGAGGTACCTACAAGAAGTAAGGAGATTTCAAATGTCATAAAGCCTCTGCATGCTCAAATTACGAGCGGTTGAAATTCACAACAATTCTTTGACTCAGAATCCAAGAATGAGACTGTTGAGACATGTGGCCTCGAGCCAAATGTTCTGTACACGGTAGCAGCAATCATTTATTGCAATTTGCAAATTAACAATTACAGCATTGTAAAAAAAGTTTCACTTTAAGTTGGGTACATGCCCATTTAGAAGAGCTTATTTTGGTATAGGGTGTGGGTTTCATAGTACATTGGAACCTCTATATAACGAACCTCTATACAACGAAGTCCTCGGTATAACGAACAATTTTCATTACCTCAATAATAGAGAAATGCATGAAAAAGAACCTCCATAAAACGAGATAACATATTCAGTTGTCAGTCTCTTGGCTCTTCGTTATCTCGAGGTTTCACCGTATATCCAAGAACTTTCAGAGTACATTGTACTTCCCGCAGGAGTCATTACAAAGGCCGAAAAGAACATTTTGGCACAAGTATTGCAGGTTAGTGTGTTGGTATAACAGGAGGGCGTAAACGCAGAACCGCTCAAAAAAGTAAAAACAAACAAAAAAACAAAATTTACTAAAATTTGTCACAAAGCAAACCATATGATCTTGTAAAGCCCCAAATTTGTAGGTTGAAACAAATTCCTGCCAACCGGCATCTCCGCAAACCGTTAAGGTTGATTTTCACTGACGCGTTTTTGGTGACGCACGTTAAGAGACAAGATATAAAGTGTTGAGATTAAACGTAAAGTTGAGCGAGGTTCAACTTTTACGCTTACGAGCGACCTTTCATGCATTGCGTCTATTTTTTTGCGAACGTAAATTTTATGCACGCACGCACGTAAAAATTACTCGACACTGGAAATCAACCCTCTTCTGTGCGAATGAGAAAAGTGAATGCAACAGGAAACCAACGGAAAAATGCAACGCGTCCATTAACGTACATTTTCGATGAAACGGATCGGGGGGGTAAAAGGTGATGTTACACGAGACGATTTGCAACGACGATTTTTAGCGCAACACAGCGTAGCAATGTTGGAACAATGTTGCAACCATTCAAAACAATGTCGCAACAACATTGTAATGCTGTGTTGCGCTAAAAATCGTCGTTGCGAATCGTTCCGTGTAAAATCACCTTAAGGTAGCCTGAGACCCCGTCCTCTCTGTATTATCCCCTTACGTTTCTCACAGGAAGAGGGAATGATCTCAGACTACCTCAACATCCTCTCTTTCATCAAAAATATGCCGTTTATAGATGCGTTGCATTTTCCGTTGGTTTTCTTTTGCATTCACTTTTCTTTTTCGCACAGTTTTTTCCCTCTCGCCTCTACGCTCTTAAAAAAAACGTCTGGTCGCAGGTTGGTATTGAGGTAGATCATAGTAGGCTTGATGTACGAATCGTGCTGTAGTTTAATCCACCATCTGTTTCTTATACCGTTTCCTAGACCAGAATTTTTTCTTCTATATCCTATTCCAAACGTAACTGCTTAGAAACCGCTACGCTTTACAGCGCGTAAAATGCCGCTTTTAACCTCCTCCACTTACAAACTCCTTAATTTAAGGCCTTGTTTCGAATCGTACTTTTTTTATTCCGGTTATAAGCCCCCTGGGATATAAGCACCTTGGGATATAAGCCCCCTGGGATATAAGCCCCTTGGTTTATAAGCCCTCTTAAACCCCCCTACGAAGATGTATAAGGCCAGGGCTGATGTTACACGGGACGATTCGCAACTACGATTTTAAGCGCAAAGCACCATTACAACATTGTTCCGACATTGTTTCGAATGACTGCAACATTCTTCCAACTTTGCTACACTGTGTTGCGCTCAAAATCGTCGTTACGAAACGTCTCGTGTAACATCACCTATAAGCGGCAATTTAAAGTATGCTTATAGCTTATAGATTAAAGATCATCTCCCGAGTTGCATTTGTTAGTAGCGGGTAGCGTAGCTAACCTGATGAGCCAACAGCTTTCTTAAGATGGATGTATAACAGGTACTCAAGGAACAAATCTGTCTTCCAAAAAAGGTGCAGCCTTTCCTTTCTCACCCACCTTTTTACTCGATAATGTGGTAGGTGCTATCAAGAAAAAAAAGAAATTAGAATGTTTAGCTTAATCAAGTTACTAGATCATTGCAGAGAGGAACAACACGCCAGCTTTAACGTAAAACAGTTTTAGTCGTCAATTTATTTTATTCTATTCTATTTGAACCTATTCTCAATGATACTCAATAAGCCCGTAGCCCGAAAAAATAAACGTTTTTTGAAATCCATAATTTCGGGCCTGCGCTTGTGTGTTAGTGTACGATGCATCGTCACCCTTGCTACCATGAAAAGCGAGCTTTTAAATCGCCTGTCGACTAGTTCATCGCAATCAGTGAATTGACGTCAAAGTTTCGTCTTCCCACGATGATGGCAGCCTGATTCTCAAACGTTCGAGATCACTCGCGGCTCCTTCGCTTCTGCTCCCTCGAAGGGGCCGCGAACGACCTCGGACGTCTGAGAATCAGGCTTCGCTGGTGGCGGTTCACTCAGCACGCCTATCGGCACCCATCACGTGGTATTCTTCCAAAACTTGGCTTTCCATGACGGAGAACTAAATATGTAGGGGGAACATATTACAAATTTAGGCTTGATTATTACTTACATAACATGTCCGTGGTGGGGGAGGGTCAATGCTGAAGTTATCCGCTGCTGGGTTGTAAGTTAATCGTTTGCCAAACACCTGTCAAGAGTGTCATGGCAGAAAATGTACATTTCAAACAAATAACACCGAAGACCGCTTTGTAACATTACGGTAACAACAATGTTTTAACCTCCGAATGAAACAAGAGCTGTAATAGAAAAACACTCGATCTAAGCCCTTGTCCACAACAAATCCAGAAATTTTTAAAACCACATTATCATTTTTCATGAATCGGTGTTCCAATCACACGAAGGCAGTGAATCCGCTTATTGATCTTGTGGTGAATGTACCACGGTTTAGGAAATTTACTGGACAAAATTGTGACTGCGCAATATTTCACCCACGAGGCAAAAAATATAGGATAAAATATAAGGGCCAAATATTTTAATGTAGCTTAGCCAGTATTTAACAAAACCGAGTTCTAAGTCATTTTAAATTTGCCCAACGATTTTATCTAAACAACATTTATTGTCAACAGTTTTATGAAAGCATATAGAAAAGCATTTATCTTCTTACATGTAAAATAACCCACCAAATAAGAGATCTGGAGGTTCAAAGATTCGTCAAACCGCGGCTTAAGTGAGACTTCTTTTGAATATTTGGCCCTAAAAGTTTAAATAACAAAGAAGGAACACCGTATTGCAGCCGGGCTACACGAAACAATGACTATCTTCCATTGCGTTTACGAATCCGATTCCGATTTCATTCCATCCTTTTTGGCCAGTTGGTCCGGTGCAAACGAAACTTACCGCTCCATTTTCAGCATTTTAATTTCCAATCACACTTCACTTCCGGTCAAAACTTTAGTGGAACGCTTTCTTCAGTTCAGAAAATTCTCAGGTTGAGTTCGTTTCGATAGAACAACAGGAAGTTGAAGCAACCAGGGCAGCGAGGGCGGGGGGACGTCATTTATAAAATGCATTGACGTTCTTTTAAAATTTATGGCGGTTATTTCAGCTGGTTCACTTGGTCAAATGTGAGAGAGTTTTCCTGGATTTGAATTTTTAGGGAGCATATCGAAGTTTAAAAGAAAAAGAAAACTTTGTCGTCGAGTGTTTAAGTTCTCTACAATACGTCACATTGGGGAGTTTCCTATTTAACAAAAAGTTATTATAGTCGTGCAGTGATGGCGAAGAAATGTACAAAAACGAATGGTGCACATGCAAATCGAGAGTTGTTGTTTTGGTCATTTTAACCTATTGTTTTTTTGACATTCTCGTTTCCGTAGGAGTCGTGGTTCCTTGAACTCCTTGGTATCATTCCATTTTCCCATAGTTTGTTCCACTGGTTTTTATTGAGCTACAGGGCGGTCTGCTATGATGGAAATAAAGCCACCATAAATAATGTTAAAAGGTTAAAATAATTTTCGTGCGCTTCGCACTCGCTTGCTTGCAAAAAGATGATTTGACCAAAGAAAACTTTGCTTTGTTGCTCGATTTTAACGATCAACGCTAAAAAGTCAATTAATTTGTGCCATTTGTTGTTTAATTAATACTTACCGGAAGCGAAAGGAACGTATTCAAATAGTCAACAAAAGCGGAATCGCTCAAAAGTTTTTCAAAGAGTTCTTTGCCTGGAATTCCTGATGAAAGTAGAGAGAAAGTAAAAATGTGCGGGAAGTAAGCTTAAGCATTGGAACAAACTCGAAGAAAAAGGGAAGAAAGTTTTATGGGATATGATCTTACCGCGGAGTTTGTCTAAATTGTCAAAAGCTTCGTTGACGTCCATTTTTGCTATCTTACCAAGAACGTGCTCTTTTCGTGTTTTCTTTTCACAGTTTTGTTGATTTCTTGTTGCTATGCATCGCATCTTGGCGCGCGACGCAATAATCGACGAAACCGTCTACGTCACGGGTGGTTGCTAAAATATGTGAGATGAGTGCGGGCGCAGGAAGGCCGCCGAAAATTCGATTGACAAACAGGCGTCGTGCAACAAATGGTAAAACTAACCATAATATCCTATAAATTCTAAAATCCCCCAGATATAATGTAAATCCGGCCCGGGTCGTTCAAAGCTGAGTTAAATTAACCGAGGGTTAGTGCGAAATTGGAATGCAGTTAGGGTTGCAGGAGCCATTTTTTGGTTCCTTCAAGAATACACCAAAGGACCGACAAGGAAATCTTCTACTTAACAAGCAAGCCACTTCCTCCCACCCCACTTAAAAATATTTGAAAAAACTTTATCTTTTGATTGGTGTAACGCTCACTAAAAAAGTGTTTTTACAGAACAAAAATTTCGAAAGCCACACGCAAAAGAAAAGAAATACGCACAGCTCAGAAGACAACAACACAACAAGCTTTTACTGGTAAGTTTTCAAGTATTCCTGTTCATCAAACTCACACCACGAATTGACAAATGAACTGTTTATACTGTTTTCTTTACTGCTCTGTTCATTTTATAATGTTGAATAATCTGATTTAAAATCACTACGTTGACAAGGAAAAACACTACACTTGCAGCCCAAACGAACACAAATGTATTCATTCCTTCAAACTCCAGGTAGTATGCAGCAATCAGCCAGAGACCCTAGCATAGTCAAGACGAAAACAACAGTTTATTAGCATACAGGACAACCCATTGATTGGTTCCAAGCGTGTCCTTTGAATAGAGGTTCCGTTTTTTAGTGATCGGGATTGTGTGAAGTTAAGTGTCTCTAAGGTCAAGAGAATTGTTTATAATGGACATAAGGTGGGGGGGGGGGGGGGGGGGGAGAAAGGCTCAATTGTATTTTGAATCTTGTTGAATCTGTATCTGACTTTGAGTACTTCTTTCTTTATTTTTTAAGAAAGGGTGGTGATGTCAAACTAAATCTGGCTCTAATAGCTTTTACAAAAACATCCCCCTGAACTCTGTATTTAGCCATATGCAGATATCTCCCAGTGAATAATTATTTTCTTTGTTGCCTGTGCAACAAAGGAAATAGGAGAAGTCTACATGCAGGCTACTCTGTCGTTAGATGTAAGCATTGATGTACCCAGCTGTGCTTTTGTGGCATCATACAGTATTAGAAAATTCTAGATAAAGCTGAACATCATTTAACCTACCTGGCTAACAAACCATGTCACAGTGAGAAGTAATGCTCTGTGTAATGTCATGTTTACTGAATCCAGAACAAGCGGCAAAAGACACAGGTACCACAGGAAATACTGTATAAAATAAGAATAACTTTGCTTGGGCAGCCTGTGTTGGCTAAGTTGTGACTAAGTTGCATTCATGTTGAATCATTATTATACTAGAAAATTGAATTATTATTGTACTAGAAAATTCCATATGAATGCAACTGCTAATATTGGAAATGCAAAATAATGATCATTGATTTACATGTAACAAGGTATACTGCAAGGTTACAGAAATGAGACTGAAAAATAATAGTAATAATAATAATATTATTATAATAGCTTTTAACCTGTCATTATAAAATAATATTATCATCATCATCATTATTATTATTATTATTATTATTATCAATATTTATGAAGCAATAGAAATTATATTTTCTACGTTTGAGTAGCCTAATATAAACATGAGAGGGTGTTGGGGAAATTCAAAACAGCAAACCCCAGAAGAATTCAAGGGTTCGCAAAACTACTGAGAAATCTCTTCTCAGCTTCTCATGTTTGATATTTGCCTGTCACTGTTTTACCTGTGATGTGCAAACTTTGTTGAAGGTAACAAATGCAAATGTTTGCACAAAGCAGCAGAAAGAAATGTCATGATAATACACGATACCAAACACAACTGTCAGAACAAGTTGGGGAATGAAGGAAGCCAGACCAAGGACAACTGACCATCTAGAACCTTCAACCAGGTACATCATGTAGAAATACACTGAAAAGTTATGCTTCACATCCTTTCTGGTTACATGATATAGGTATGTGTGCTCAAGAAACTCAAAACCATACCTGTAGAAATAAAATAATGCTGAGGCACTCAAAAGCTAGCCTGCAATGCAGATGCCTTTTCTGAGTGAACCTATTTGAAACTTCCAACATCCCCCCTGGAAAACCCTGGGAATTTGACCATCAATTGTGAGTGGGGAATTTGACAATAACCTGGGTGGGGTGGGGAATCTGAACCACAAGTGTCAAGTTAACTTCTTTGGATGATGCGGGTCTAACAATGTGGTTCAATAGATGTGATCTTTCTCATGGTGAGATGGAAGATCATAAAGGTAAAGAAACAGCTTATTTAGTAAGGAATTCAAAAGCTACAGGTATAATCATTAAAAACAAAATCGAGTGTCTAATTTTTGTAGCTCAAATTATTGCCAGTCAGCATTATGTGAAGTCTGGAAAATTGCAAAACATTTCCTCTTAGGGAGGGCCATTTGACCACTACATTGGGTTAATGTACAGTAATGGGAATTTGAACAGGCCTATTTTAAAAATCTCAAAGCCCTGGTGGATCAACCATGGGGATGTTGAAGTTTTAAATTGATTGGTGCATAAGTTGTATGTTTATGTTTGAAACACTATGGCCACCATCTCTAATTCTATCATTGATGAAGAATGGGGAGATTAGATATTACAGCCCTTCATGTAGGTGATCCAACCCCCAACTAGTTTTGAATTCTATTTTAACATGCCTTGACCGTATCAAATTTGGGAGTAACTGCTGAATACCCGGCCATTTTGAAGCAATACCCCTATAACAGTGGCTAGTTGTGGCTACGCGGCTACGTGGCTAGTTGTTAGCCAGTCGGGTTTGTCCTGTTTGCGGGTGTTCTGCAGATGGGAATTGTGGCTGCACTGATGTTAAGTTCTGCCAACCCTAACCTTAACACTAATCCTGACCCTAACTGTAACCCAAACCCAAACCCCTGGGGCACGCGGCTACGTGGCTACGCGAAAGGTAATAGCTTCAAAATGGCCAAGTACTCTACATAGCCCCGTAGCCATGTAGTTGCATAGCCATTTCAGGCGCGGATCCAGGATTTTGAAATGGGGGGTGAATTTTTGTAATAATGTAGTAGAACCAAAGCCTGGTTGAGATGTTTGAGGTCTGTGTATCAGCATGATTGAAGAGGGGCTCAGAAAAAGGGGGGTGAAAATTCACCCATTTCACCTCCCCTGGATCCGCGCCTGCATTTAGCCACTGTTATAGGAGCATAACTTCAAAATGGCTGAGTATTCTGCAGATAAGCCCAAATTTGTATCTACTCTTATAGAGACTATTTGCCTGAAAACTTGGGCAGAACCACTGCCCCAGATGCAAAAGGTCCACTTTTGGTCAAAAAAGTCTTTGCTTCAGCTCTCTATTATATCCAGCACCCTAAAGGGCTTAAAAGGTAAAGATTTCAAGGAGCCTTACCTTTTATACAGAAGTCCAGTTAATCCTAAAAAGGTTACTGCAGAAATAGCTGCAAACTTTACTCTGTGAGGGTGAAATATAAACATAAGCCTTTGACGAACGTATCCATGCGAATTTCGTTCATTTTTTAGTTTATGGACTTCAGATTTTTTGTAGCAATAAACACTATCGCCAACAAGTAAAACTAGCGGTAAGCTATAAATAATAGGATAGATTTTAAAATGTACAGAAAGTGCAAAAAGCATCGCAGCCATTGAAATGTTTTTGACAAGAACGAAGTAGATAGTCGCAAGGACCAACATGGCCATTAAGGATTCTGCATTTCCACGGGACGATACAGTTAAAGGAAGTGGGTTGAAGAGCCATAGCCATGACGCAAAAACAGCCCGGCGATCACCACAGCCTCTCACACAAAGAATCTTATATAATAAATATCCAGCTAGCACATCGAATAGTACAAATAGAACTTTCCCAAAAGAAATGTGTAGGGTAATATTTGGAGTTAGGATAAGAGAAAGTAGAGGCGTGTAGCGGTATGTCCGTCGCAAATATGGCGAGTGGCCTTCCACCATGTGTCGAGCGGCGTCCGTGAAGACATGGTAATCGATGTCCGTATACTTCACCACCATGTTCTTGTCCTGCCATTCGCCGTAAGCGATAAGGAAAATCCTCAAAATCAAAGCAAAAAAGCATGTCACTTTGATAGTGATGAAAAAGCTCTTCACGTCCGCCATGTTTATACTTGGTAGCCCAGCCTGTAACCCACAATGCAGCTTAATCGGTGAACCAATATGGCGGGATTCGGAGCAGGAGTTTATTTTTCCGCCGCTTTCCAAGTTGATTTAGAGGCCATATATTCCAAGGTAAATTAATTTCACAAATTTGAAATGAGTGTTTTCAATTTAGGTAAGATTTCCGTATAACCCCATACATTCATTATGCATGCATGTTAGGACTCTTTTCTTATAAACTTGTTGTGTGAAATAGTATGAGACTGTTGCATGCATAATGAATGTATGGGGCTTTAGGTACAATTCAATTGGATCGCACATGACACGATGTTAACCATGCATCGAAATGCGTGAAGTCCATTTTAATTAAATTAAGTGAGTTTGTTAATCCCAAGACCAAGTCTAAAAACGGGTGTAGAAAACAGCATTTTGGTCAAGCTCAGGATTTGGAGAACCAGGTGGCACACGGCCACCAAGAATTTCTAGGAGTGTTTATAACTTAAACTCACGTGTTGTGCTATTTAGCGATCTTTTGATCTTATTTTACCGTACCTAGAACCGATTAGCACAGTTTTTACCAACATAGTCCGCAGTCCACGGTCCTTGTTTTATACTGACCGTTGACGATGTGTGGATATTGTGAGGAAAAATAGCTTGCAAAATTATTTGTCCATGGGTGTGAGAGTCCACACACGTGAGAGTTTGGGCAGCAAAGCTGCCATTCTTGTGGCAGAGCTAAAGGAAGCGAGCGCCAAAGTCACTACTCTTCAGTCAGTGCATGCACTGACAATCCTACCAACTATACAGGCTAAAATAATGAAATGGTAATGGTATATTTTGCATTTGTTGTGTTGGTGTTCATTTGCTGCAGCTCATGTTTAATGTTTTGTTAAATGTTTTCAAATCTTAGTACACACAGTCTCAAGATGAGGACACTGATGCGATTTACCTCAGTGAAGTTTGTGATGAAGGTATCGTAACTTATATCCCATACTCATTGGCTATGTGTTTACAATCATTTAGTTGACATTGTCACATAGATTACAAGCACAGTCGACTCCTGATAACTCAATTGGAGTTATTGGAAGCTCGAAGCAAATAGCTGAAAGTAAGTAAAAAAATTTTACTGTACAGGAAACATTTTTGCACATGTTAATTGTAGAAATGTTAAGTGAAAGTGGAACGATGCTTCTAGATTTTAAAACAGAACATAACTTAACAAAACATAGTCATAGATGTGTTACTGTTTCATGTTAAATTTGTAGCAAACAACATCAGCCTCCACAAACTATATGCCTTGGGTGTACAACACGTCAGTGGGAAATTCAGTATTTCATAATGCAGTAATCAGTTTTTTCCCCCAACTTGTCACACAGTTAAAACGTGGTTCAATATTCAGGGTAAAGTTATATAGAAGTGACCTGAGAGGAAACAAAAATTTCTTTGCGTTAGTGGGAGGTTTGAGTTATTGAGGGTTCAATTTACCAATGGTAAAATTACAGTAAATGTATGAAGGAAATCCAGGGGAAATCGATTTTGGATCGAGTTATGAACCACCTAAGAATGTTTCCATTTTTATGCATGGTCAGTTGTTTTGTAGCATATTCACAGCTAAGAAATGTGAATGCTGGCTTACTGTTAGAGGAAGGAGGAGTGTGCTCTGCTTGGGCATACAAGTCCTATACAAAATGCAATTCATGCTCTTTGGAGATTTGTAGTTGAAAAATTCTCATCATGGTATTTGCCATTTTCTTCTCAAGTTAGACTGCAGGGTAAGCGGTCAAGTCGCCCAAAAGTAATCTCACCCGAAGTTATGACTCCTGAAACCAGAGTTACGTTGCCCACAATTTTTATTTAAGTCACCTGAAATGCAACATGACTCAGCATTTTGGGTGACTTAAGAAATTTTGGACGACATAACTTCGGGCGAGATGATTTTCAGGCGACTTGACCATAAACCAACTGTAGAACCTTCCTTTTGACATTGTCCTTAATGAAATCTGCTCGCATCTCTGTATTATTTTGTTCATAGAATGTGATAAACTGCATCACAAAAGCAAGTTATATCTGGATATATATTGAACCATGTGTTGACTGAAGTAGCTTCTGTCAACGTGCACTAATAATCAATAGGAAATGTGCACATGACCAATCAAGGCACCTGCATTTCTTAATTCTTGTTATTAAAGTATTGTTAAAATTGCTATTATTATAATTATTATTATTTTAAGAAAGCACTACAGACAGTGACAATGATGGAACAGAAGATGACATCATTGTTGCTACTGATGAAGATGACGATGGTTGGGAGTCTGGTACCAGTGGACCTAGTTATATAGAGGACTTTCCAGATGTGTGCTCTTCTGTAAGTGAAGAAGAGGAGCCTGATTCAGCCGCCATAAGAAGCGACACTTACGTCCTGTCTGAACGCAGCCACTGCATTGACGACCCGAAAGTCCAAGAGTTTGATGATGAGACCTTTCTTTTGGAAAATAGTGAACTGGCAGAGAAATTTCGAAATAAAGCCGGTAGCAGCCCCAGAAAACTTGCCCAAGACTCATTGGAAGACGCTAACGGCTATCAGGACAAACATCAGAATTCTGATGAACGCGTCCTTGATGCAACTTACATCAGTGGCAGTTCTACACAGCATAAACCTCTGAGAGATAAAGAACTGTCCAGTGTTTATAAGAAGCCTGTGTCTGTTGTACAGCCTTTTATTTCTTCAAATACAACATGGGTAGACGTTGCGTCATCTTTGGGGAAGACGTCTTCATCTAGCGAAGATTATTTGAACATCAGGGCCTTTATTACGCGTCTGTCGATGAATATAAGCCACGCTTCTTGTTCGGGCAAGACCTGTTCCCGTTCGAAGGCTCTTAAGCTTAAGAGAAACAACATTGACTATGGTGAAATGAATTCATCACCCACGAAAAGAAGAAGTATGAGCCTGTGTAAGGTGCCTGGATCACTGATTCTTGACGAACAAGGCTCAAATATAGATGGGCGTCCGATGGATTCGCCGATCAAGTCCCCCTGTACCAGAGAACGCGCTAACTTATCCGGTCATCGCCATGCTCTGTTGCTTCAAAGCCCTGTATCACCTGAACAACCATCAAGGTCTTCTAAGACTCTGCGTCGAAGATCATCACAGTTATTAAAAGCAAGCGGAGGTGCAATTTCACGTGATTTAAAGTTTACGGAGGAAAAGAAAAGGGAGTGCTTGACGAAGAGCCAAGTCTGGAAAGGTACGTTTCGTAAGGAGAGAAATATTTTTCCTCTTAACCGTTCACCGGCGACAAAACGAAGCCGGAGAGGTTCTGCACGAGAAACGGCATCTCAGCATGATTCGTCAAAGAAGTTGTTGAATTATAGACCGAAGGCAGAAATCACTCGCTCCGTGATACACAATAGTTTAATTCCAAAGTGTAATTTTAGTTCCACTCAACAAAATTCAGTCATCTTTCAAGAAAGTAATGGAGCGGTAATGGATAAGTTAAGAGAATGCGAAGGGAAGGTGGAGGCTAAGCCAGATGCTGCGTTCAAGAGCAAGCAAGGGCATAAGCTTTCGGGGTTAAAGGATGGAAACATTTCAAGTTCAAGATCCCAAGGAACTCCTCGTAAGGCAAAGCCTCTGACAGAGAAATACGATTCTAGTCCAACCGGAATGAGCAACGGTCGGGCTCGTAGGGATTTATGCAAACCGGGCGTGGGTGGAAGAATTGAAAAGTCGGGCGAGAAATCTTTGCCCTTGTTGGAGATGATAGATGATGACGGAGATAACGATAACAAGAGAAACAGTCTGAGTAAAGCTGTTGACAGTGGGAAACACCACAAATGGGAGATAAGCAGGGCTTTTGATAAGTTCATCTCTACTAATGATTGTTCTTTAGGGATGCAGCCTTTCACTTCAGCTTACAGGAAAGATCTGGAAACAAAGGAAAAAGAACAAGGAACTGTAACATTGTGCAGTTCTAGTCGTAGAGGGAGAGTGAAAAATAGTATTGCACTGTCAAGTGATCTACAGTGTATTAGTTCATTCTCGGGTAGGTCTCCCGCGCGTAAGAGAACAGCAAGAGAGAGCGTTGCCTTGGATACTCCGGACCTGTTGCCTAGGAAACAACGGAAAAGGGGCTCATCTGTGTCAATTTGTCTCCAACAAGGGACGCCACCACATTTTAGTTCACGGTCTCTACACTGGCAGGAAAAAAAACCTACGCCAATAAAAGGAAAGGAGTTAAAGAGGTTACGAGTTGAAGGATTCTCCTCCAAAGACATGGAGCTTTTGTCGCCAATTAGACGAGCTGTAGCGAGATCTTGTGATTCCAAGCA
Source organism: Porites divaricata (assembly GCA_038088405.1). Taxonomy (NCBI): domain Eukaryota; kingdom Metazoa; phylum Cnidaria; class Anthozoa; order Scleractinia; family Poritidae; genus Porites; species Porites divaricata. Next base: position 24,719,570 of record JBBMOI010000006.1, on the reverse strand, counting down.
AGAAGGCCCTTCATCTCCTTGCAAAGGGCTTCGGTCGTGTGACAAGTCATTCTGTTTTGAGTGTTGTTGAGTTAGACAAAACTCTTCAGAGTTCTTGCCCCAAACGCATTGCCACTGACCAATTACATTTTTAGTAATGGTAACAGGACTGAGTGGAGTCCAATTCGGTCTGTAATCATACGAGTGATTAACAAAATCGGACGACCGCGTAGCGGGAGTCCGATTTGTTTAATCACGAGTATGATTACAGACCGAATTGGACGACACGAAGTTCTGTTACCAATTAATCATAACTTTAACAAAATTTGTAGTATAATTAGGCTATTTTTTAAATCAAAACACAAGAAACTCAAAATTTTGTTTTGCTAGCAGTGAAAAAAAAGCCATTTAAGCGCGCGCGTGATGGCGCGTACTGTCCTATTAAACTGTCCAATTAAGGCTGAAATCAGGGCAGTTGATCGCCAATCAGATTTGACAGTTTTGTTATAGTTATGATTAAGCAAAATATGGGACTGGTGAAAAGCGCGGGAAAAGTGTAACTTGCGCGCGAAGCGTGGACAAAAGCATATAGTTTGAGTGGAAACCGTAACTAGCTCGGAACCAGAGTGAGAGTGTGGGAACAGGGTGCGTTTTAATATTCTTGTCAAAAAGTGCCAAAGGAGCTTGTGAATATTTTAATTCAGAGTATTTTTAAAATATCTGTTTATTTTATTGGGATTTTTTTAAGAGGTTTGAATTTTTTTCACATTTTAACCTACTTTTAGAGCATTGACGAAACTCTTTTGGCGATTTAATCTTTAATGACAGATTTAAGCCATGACTTAATAATAATGATAGACTCTTCCGGTGATTGTGTGTCTGCGTCTCTGCTTCTGTGTGAAATTTCTTAAGGAAGACATCAGCATTTTGCTTGATAAAAAAGATTATTACATCCATGTTTTCATAAAGATTTTATTTTCGTTATCTCAGCACAGACTTTCTCCTATCCTAAGACAAATGGTTTATCCCTTGTTTCTTCTAAGGTTTGTGTTGACCATCGTATATTATCCCTGAGTTTGCGAGATGTCAACATGACCTTTGAACTGTCGCGCTTTACTAGGCACTTGATGGGACGTCATTTGCTCAGTGTGCGTCCCAAGTTTGGGTCTTTTATTGAGCAGAGTTTATGGGACTTTTTACGACGTTTTTTCCCGCCCTCCTAAGGAGGCTTGCTGAGTTCTAATGTGGCCTGTTCCAGGCTCCAGGTTCACGGTTCAGCGCATGCTCATTTATCAAAATGCTGTTTTTCAGCCGGGACATGCTGAATCGTCTATGCAAGCAATATGATCATGTCATAATGTTGTAAAAAAACCAATCTGCACACTCCCCTGGCAGTCACTTGCACTTGATCACCTTAAATAATTGCAAATAGCTGTAAATTAATCAACCATGAAATAAAACCTTCGGGTCAACAATAAATTCAACGTTGTTAATGTTGGCATAATCCACTAGTTTTTTCTGCGATTTTATTACTCTTCCACCCTACTTCAAGTTACTCTTAAATACTCTTCTACTTTGAAATACACTCTGAGATCGCTAAGATACATGTCAGCGGGATTATTAACCGATAGAATTAATAATAAATTGGAACAAAGTAATCTAATTAATGAGCATGCGCTAAACCCTGAACCTGTCCCTTTAATAGAAAAAAAGCAGGTAGAGAAAACTGGTGCGAAAGCCACGAAGGGGCTGGGGAGCGCTGAGCGTCTATCACTCGCTCTTTTTTCCGCTTCCCACCAGTCTTTTCGCTCTTGAATCTCCCACAGGCTGGTTCAAATGGGAAAGAAGGAGCTGTTTCACGCAGTCCTTTTGTCTCGTCACGCAAAGCTCCTCCTGAGGAGCGTGACGAGACAAAAACGGCATCGTGGGAGACTATTTACAACTGCAACCCTACACAGTGTCATTTTGATGTCTCGCAAGGCACAGGTCGCAACCAAAAAGGATAGTTAGCATGTGATATTGATCGTAGAAACAGAAAAGTTTTATTCTTTTGTTCAATTCGGCAGTTAAGCTACTTATATATTGACAACAATACATTAACTATTAAGTGGTAAATAAAACATGTACAATGGGTTTACTAAAAAAAAGTGCCGTGGCGCTTTGAAAGTTTTGACCCTTACGTTCATTAGTGTAAGGGCAACGCTTATTAAAAACTGCACATGGCCGAATGACACAGTACCACCTAATCTTTCTTTCTTTCACCAGCATAGCAAGATTTGTTCAAAGTTATTTATTCCCCCCTCGAGATAAAGTCAAAAGAAATTTCAATTGAATAAGCACTATTAAAAATGTGTGTGGTAGAGTGCTTTTACTTAATCCTCATAACTATGTTCAATTTCACTTTCATCCACGTTGCACATTTCCCAGGCATTCATGTTGTAACCATTAATGAGGTCATTGCTGAAATTGTGAATAAGGTCTTCAAATTTCTTGCTTATTTCTGGAACAGGTAGCCCAGGTGGGAAGTTGCAGAAAACGATATCAGGCGGCGGAAAAGACACTACGGTATCGTGGTAGCATTTAACAAAGTCTTGAACGCCTTTGCAAAGGTTCTCCGAAGTCGAAACCAGTTTCAGAGCACATTTCTCGTGAATCGCCTTAGCGCATGACAAAAGGTTACCTACAATGAAAAATAATAATGGCCACTGGTTATGACGATAGGTCAGGCTGGTTCACACCTCTACTGCAAACAGTAGCCACCCAAGCGAGATACGCATGTGCAATAGCCATTTCAAACCCCAGCCGAACTACCTAACCCCCCCTTTACCCCCCCCCCCCCGGACTAATGGTAAGATCATGTGCATAACAATGTAAAATAATAATGGTTACTGGTCATGATGATTGGTCAGGCCGATTCTCAAGTCTGCTGCAAACAGTAGCCACCCAAGCGAGATACGCATGTGCAATAGCCAATTCAAACCCCAGCAGGACTACAATCTCGTCCCCAGAACCTGCGTTACCCTTATCCAGTGGAACGGGCAACGGGCGACGTAAGTGATCTTTGGCGCTTACCAAAACGATCGTAGCCTCTCGGAACGAGATTGGCCGGACTACTGGCAAGATCATGCCGGCTGTACTGTGTTTATGATTTTCCGTCTCGGTTTGGATGATCGCGTCTTTCGAAGGTAACGTTACGTGGTTGGCCTCGTTTCTGTCATCTTCGAATAATTCGTTTTGTTATAAGAGATGTTAAGCATCACGTTTACCCCAAACGGTAAAGCGAATTCGTACCACGCGTGGTCGTACCAAGCGACCAAGTTTTCCCTTCACTTGTCATTTCCAGGTGATCTGTGACGTCATTGCGGGGGCCTGGGGAAAGAAATTTTAATGCCGTATCCCATAAACCAACGCACGCACCAATTCAATTCAATTCAATCTGTTCCCGTCAGCTTTGGTTTATGGGATACGGCATTAAAATTTCTTTCCCCAGGCCCCCGCAATGACGTCACAGATCACCTGGTTACTGTTCATTATTTCTACGCATAAATCAGTGTTTCACGCAATTTTTCATCCATAAGGATTATTCTGAGCTGTTTTTATCTGCCCATTTTCTATTTTGAGAAATTCTCAACTTGAATCTGACGTTTGCCGTATACGTGAAGCTTAAACTCACTATAGCTAATTCGAAGGGACCACATCACTGTTTGGAAAAAGTCGGGACGGGGTCTACCCCTACCTCTAATATCACCTGGGTGGGTCATAGTAAGCTCATGAAACAAAGCAACGGCGGCACAAAGTGGCGTCTTTGTCCAGGCCTGTTGTTAATAAAAACGCTCAAGGTCACATTAGCCTCGCACCTTTTTAAAGCCTCTAGTTTCATTGGACCCCTATATGTCACAGCTCTTTTGGTTTGGCGCAAGGTTCTATTGTTATCTTTGTTTTCCCAACCAATCCCGTGAGGTCTTGAGTACGCCTGTCCTTTTGGGAAGTTTCAGAAAATATGGCCGGACTGTGATTGGAGGCAATGCAATTTTTCTACTCTTTTCAGTCGGTTTAGCTTATTTGGATATACTCTGTGGCGGTTCTTTCTCGCATCACGTGATCAAATTCTATTGTTATAACTGTACAAGAAGATGATAGCTTCGACTCCTGTTGATTTCTTCTGAGCCGCCTGTATCACTGATTGAAAAAGCATATTTTCCTTTTTTTTTTGTTTAAAGGGTTAACAATTTTTGAATAAGGCTTAGGAGAATATCTCAAAAGAAAAGAAGTTTCCTTTAATGAACCTCTTCGTAATTAGCCTCCTACGCGGGCTCTCTTAGGGCTTCATCACGTGCTGTGGGGAAGGAACTTCATCTTCGAATAACTTTTTTCGAGATAACCATTCTCCCCTGCTAGCAGAAGTCTCTCACGGAAAGAGAGAGACTTCTGCCGGCCTCAGATGCGTTTTCTATCACGCGTGCACTGGCGTTTCCATAACAACCAGTAACGTTTAAGTCACGTGCGGCACAACTTAGAGAACCATTCTGCGCGATAACAACTGTGGGCTCAGAAATTTCCAGCGTGCAGTCTCAAAAGGGCACGCACATTC
>JBBMOI010000006.1:24622500-24710000 GCA_038088405.1 Porites divaricata | reverse complement strand
TTTAAAACGATGTGTAATCTTCAAAAGTGTTTGATACGCGCGGCATTTTGACTACTCCTGCAGTCAAGCGATGTTCATGAGCGACTGAAAACAAACGGCACAGCGATAAAAATTGCAAAAGAGACTACCAACAATCAATAAAAGGACAATAATTCGGTGAAACATATACAGAGACAACAATTTTCATTCACGAACTCAAGACAAGTATTAAAGTGTCTCAGAAAATCCTTGTTTATGTTTTTCATTTTGTAAGCCGGCTTCCCGGTGTTTGCTTTTTCAAAGATGAACTCGAGGCAAGAAAATCGCTCAAAGCTTTCTTTTACAGCCAGAATTATAACGAAATATTCTTTGGAACGTTTTCTTTTTATTCGCGGTAAGAAAATGACTAAAGGCTTTTTAAAGTTTTATAAGCTTATGATCAAACCTGATACTCGGTCAGATCATTGTCTCAAATCTTACAATTAAAAACGTGCACAAACTAAATAGCCGCATAAACTACGCTCGACTTCATTAAATTAGATATAAAGAACAAACGTCAAATAAATAATTACTCAGGCTTACCATTCGAGATGCACTGAAAACTATCAAGTAAGGCCAGATTCGCTTCAGACTTTTCAACCCTCTCACGCAACAAGCAAGGTGAAAAAGGAAAACGATGCCATCCGAAATTCAGATTTCCGACTTTAACAAGCGACGTATTTCTCAACCAAAAACGCAATAAACAAACTAACCATGAATAACAGAAGACTCTTGATAGCAGCTGAATTTCATTTTGTTCATTCAGTGGAAAAAGACAGTTAAAAACAACACAAGTTGACACAAAACTCTGTCAGCTTCAGCTGTCAAAGTAAACAGGTTTCAAGATGCTGCATAAATTTTCCGCATGAACTCACCTGTCAAATTTTGACCAATCACAGCATAAAAATTGGACGTAGAGCGTGACCAACGCGTGACCTTGGTGAGAAAAGTCAAAAAGCAACTGGCATGTATTCCCTGCCTGTAAAAACTTGCGGAATTTTAGCTTCCGAGGTCAGTTTGAAATCAAAATTTTAGTTGTCCGGCACATAAAAAACACAACATATTTCATATGAATTTAAAAAAAATTAAACTTGAGCCTGCGATCATTTGAAAACTAGTAACTTGTCAGCGGATAACTTCAAAAAGATACTCGACCTCGATGGGTCGACACCTGAGCCCGCGATACGGTCGGTGATACTGGTCAGCGGATACCCTGTTCTGACAGCTGTCAATTGATCACAATATTGATGTGCAATCAGTTTCCTCCTGGGCTTCCTGGGTTCCCAAAGTAGTTAGAAAGTGTGAAAGTAAACATTGGTTTTCCTGTGGTGCGGACGGACGGCGGGCGGGCGGTCGGTGTACGGTCACGTGATTACCAAATTTTCTGGGATGGGTAGATTACGTTAGCTATGGGGCTACGTCCACGCGCGCGCTTCGCGCGCGCGAGGAGCTCCGCTATAAATCCGGATTTTTTGGATTTCCCTTTTTGTCGTTCGATTGGGAAATCCGAAAAAGGATTTGCAAAACTGTTCTCGTGAACAGCGGCCTTCTTTTTACTAATTATGCGTGTGCATGCAAGACCACTGTTCCTAAGGACAGTTTTGCAAATCCTTTTTCGGATTTCCCAATCGAACGACAAAAAGGGAAATCCAAAATATAATATTCAAATTATTTGCATGCAGGTGTCTGCAGTTCACAATCACTCTCTGAACTGTCTGCTATGGCAGAGTCGACCAGAGTCAAGGCAGAGCGAAAGTTGATTTGTATTATGAGCCCTTTTGAAGATCAGGCTCCTTTGTGAGGAAACAAGCCGATTTAGCGGAGGCGAGCGTGAAATAGGCGAAGCAAAGCACGCCGATGTTTTCGCGTAGTTCACCCTATTTTCTGGCTTAGTCTGTTTTCTCTAGTTTTCTTTTAATTTGAGGAAATTTAGGTATAAGTCCTTTGTTGTTGTTGTTGTTGTTGCCCGAACAACGTTATACACGTGTTTTGTTAAGAAATGCTTTAGTGACACAATTCAATTTATATATCCAAATTTGTGTTTTTTTGTTTCTGTTATTGTTCACAATTTTTTCTATCCTCATTTTCCCATTCTCATCCGCCATCGGCAGGTGTCCACCTCCTTTGCCAGTTGATTTTTTGAGCTGACCTTGACTGAAAGCCTTAGGCTAAACACTCAAAGGAGAAATGCACCAAGTATGTGTGCATTTAAGGAGGAGGAACGGAGCGTCCTTTTTTCTGTCATACTTGTCCAATACTCCGACAAATTTATGCATGGCTTTGTTAAATTTCTCATTGTTTTGCTTCGTTCTTTATTGTTATGCTTTTGCACAGTATTGTAATGTGAAGGCAATACAATACAATGCCATGTATAAATTTGTCGGAGTATTGGACAACCCTCATTTCTGTGACATTAATGAAAGGAATTACAGGGTACAAAACTGTGCCAACTATTGGCATCACGTTCTGTATGTAAGTGAAGGGTCCAACCATGTGACAGCGACTTGAAAGAAAGATTTATTTCCTTAATTGATAGTTTGTTTGTTTTCCTCTTTTTCTGCAATCCGCATTTCTCGTTTCTTTTCCTCTTACTTTTTTTGTTATCCGCATTTTTCTATCCGCATTTTCCCATCCGCATCCGCCATCCGCAGGTATCCGGTCTGCGTTTTACAGACACCCGTCAAGATATCAAGTTTTCGCGCGAAAGCTCACCTGGTATTTCATTGGTGTTTATATAATTAGTGAACATATTTTATTACCTCACAAAGAAAGAGACTTAACTCGGCTGCTGATGAGTCAGTAAAACATAATAAGTACGAGTTAGTTAGCTGTTACCCACTTCAAGGAATCCAACAGTGCGAAGGTATAGAAAAGGAGGATGGTATTTGTTAGGTTTCAACATTCAGCGCCAATTCTTTCACATTCAGTCGCTCAGTGCTAATTTAACTACTAATGAGACAAACTGAAAACCCTAAAAACGTTGTCCAAATCTAGGTCCTAGTTTATAATTTTGAACAAAAAAACTGATTGCCGTTTTCTTTACTGCCTGTTTCAGACTCTCAGAAAAAAGGACAGGACTTGGGGGAGAGACAATGCTCGTTCCGTCTTTTCATCTTCCCTCCCCTCTCTTAGATATTGGAACACGATATTGCCCCTACCAAGTATTGCACGATAATTGTTGGCTCGCTAATTTTCGCAAGCACACTATTTAAAGAGGTCAGTGGTGTTACATAACACATTTGCGCTGAAACTTGTCGATTTTTGGATGACAGATTTGGAGGATGCGCAAATTGACTCTTTTATTAGGTAACATCACAATTGATGATTTGTCCTACCCAACAACAACAATAAGCTTTATTTGCATGACCATAACAAAGTATCACAGCATTGCAAAAGCTACTTGAAGTTAATCATTGATTCCTTGTAAATAATTTGAAAACGTATTAAAAGATATTAAATAATTTGAAAACGTATTAAAAGCTACTTGAAATGAATAATTGATTCCTTGTACCCATTCCACACTACATGCGTTACACTGCACACTGCACACTACACATGTTGCTGGCAGCTTAGAGATTTGTAAGAGGTGAAAGATTAGGGTGCTAACGTGTTTCTTAGTGTACGGGAAAGCATTCTTCAAAGTGACGATTACACAGAGGGACCAGTTGTGGCCAATTCACTAGTGGATGTTTACACAAATCGATTGCGTCATGCTTCATGGTGATGAATTTTCCCTGGAAACTTTACCATTTAATGGTCCAGTTTCGAATTCGTGGCCGCTGAATAGAAGCACTGAAGGCTCGTTAATACAGGATTAGCCTCGACCCAAAGGTAAATATATAAACAAATTCCGGTCAGAAGAAGACCTGTGTACAACAGTGTCTATTGTTTTTAACTCCAATTTAGGCACCTTCTCGCCAGTATTTGTGAATATTTTACTTTAGGTCGAGGCTAACATTTTATAAATGAGTTTTCATTGCTTCTATTCAGCGGCTGCGACGAATTCAAAACTGGACTATTACTGCTGACAGTAAACGCTGTTTCTTCATAACCTGAGTTCAGGCCCAATTTTAGCAGTTCTCATTGCTTTGCCCGCCGGAATATTATTTACAAAGCGAAACGAAAATAGAGCCTAATCTCAGGTTATTTTTCCGAAGACATAACAACCCCGTCTTTTTTAATAGCCAGAGTACCCCGGGACTCTTGACCAGTCCAAATTTCTACGTAACACTCCTCTAAACCCAATGACCGCTTTCCTGTCGTCTGCACATACTTTCACATTGAAACCTCTAGTGTCTTAATTATTCCAGGCACAATTCGGCGTGGAAGATTGTATTGCTTTGCAACTTACCTTCATTCCTTTGCAATACCGGTATCTTATGGGCTGGTCTTCATGTTCATTGTAGTAGTTTTTTATGTTGCTGTTACATCTCTTCATAGCTCTCATGGTAGCATTCCAATGTTTGTTTACGTCACAGGTTGCTACACGTTCCATTTTGACGGAACTGTTCATGCAAACCAGAATAGCGACACCAGAAAACAGAATAGACGAGAAATTCATTTTTTCTAGTAAAAAAGAAAAGAAACTTACATAACATCATTCGTTGGATCATTGCAACGACTTAACTAGGAGATTGCTTACGGATCCTGAAATACTGATGTCATAATATTCCCATCCCTCGAAGACCCAGAAACTCCAAGGACGCGATCCATATTTTGAAATTTGTAATTTTGTTTACGCACGGAGCACTCCGTGTGTTTCAGATCGAATTGGAATTGGGAATTGTTGGTTTTTAAGGAGAGGGGAAAACCCCGGCAAAACCGGAGAACCTGGAGAAAAACCTCTCGAAGCAAGGGAGGGAACCGACAGGTCATCAAAAGTCACGTGAAACTACACGTGAAATCTAACGCTACTAAAATCCCCAGGGAATCTACACCTTGCATTACACTTACATTACACTTTTCACAGCACGATCGAGAATTTTTCTGCCTGCCGGTGCTGCAATACTTCTAGCCTGTGTACAGCCGCCCCTGTCCTCCGATTTTTTTGAGGACAGGGGCGGCTGTACACAGGCTACAATACTTCGCGTGGCATTAAGCTGGCCGCCTCGAAAGCCGACCGTCTTCGCTCGGCTTGCTCGTTGGCAATAAAAGGCTGCAAAAAAATCGTTTCATCTGTCAAAGGCCTGAATTTGAACGTTAGTTTTTCATAGTCTTTTTTACAACTTCAGAGAAAATCTCGGGACTGGAAGCGCGATTTTTAAATAGAAGATAGAGTGATTACTGAAAAGCCAATTTCAGAAAAATTAACAACCTATTGAAAGTGAGATGAAGTTCCTTTTTAAAAGAAAATTTCGAAATTCCGAACCAGTATTTCTGAACATGCTCGCAATAGATGTTAAACATGGGATTGACATTAATAATCATCTTGCTTGAGGTGAGAGAAATGATTAAAACTGTTGCTCATATATAATATAAAATATGTACACTGGACATACGGTCAAGGAGGGGTTTTCGGACTGAATTGCCAATTGTATCATTTTATATAATGACATAACAAAACTTTATCAAAATGAGGTTCATAAGTACGAAAAGTTTTTCGAGTTAAAGTAAATCGTTTTCCTTGAGTGCTGTTTTGAGGTAAAAGGAACCCCGGCCAACGAAGCACGATCTCGTGGTTTACATGGACAGAATTGTCAGTTAGTTTACAATTGACGACTGGCAAAAGAAGCAACAACAACGACAATTGACATCAAAAACAACAATGCAAACATTTTATTTTAAGATGTAGAAACCTTTAGAGCAAGCCAAAGACCACGTGACCCGAAACGCATCGGGCGCGCTCAATAATGAGAATGAGGCCTAGACTAGACAATGAAATAATGTCGATATTAAGTGGAATTTGTATCCTGACTTGTAGCGAAATTGGAACTGTTATTAAACCGCCTTTCATATCAAGGTGTGAATATGATTATACAAGATTGCAGTTTAATGCGTTTCCGATTTGATTTGCCCAGAACAGAACTGAGTGGTGTCACCTGCAGTGAAAATTTAAAGACATGAAAAGCGGCTGTGTTAATTCAGGTAAAGCGCAATAAAAACCGGCTAAATTTGATACAGAATCAGGCAATTCTTATTTTTTGCTGAAACTGTTATTGCGGAAACTATTGTTGGTTCGCTTTTGTGTTGTAGTGTGGGTGTTGAATGTTATTTGGTGAATGTACAATTCCGCAAAGCCAAGAAATTATCCTTAAAGTTCTCTTTCTTTAACACAGTGCAAAAATTGTTTTCCTTGAGCCCGGCGATAACAATGTTAACACTGGGCAATTCTCTACTCTCCTTTTAAAAAGGCTTTTTTCTTTTTCAGAACGAGCTCGAAAACAAAAAGTAGTGAAGACTACAATTTTTACTATTATATGTGAAGGCTTCGTTTTCTATTTGGTCTAGAAGGAGGACCGATTGCGCTTACTTTTATTTGCAGTACCTGATTTATTTTTACTACATCTTGATGCTCCTAGGCTTTCAGCCCTCTTTTCGCCATAACGTTTATATATTTTTAGACCGCCGAAATGTCCGCTTTAAACGCCCGATATGTGCCTTCAGTTACAGTTTCAGTCCGATCGATGTGTGCTTCGATGATCGCCACACTGAAACTTAAGCCACATTTTACGCAATACCGTTAACAACTTCATCCTTAAAAGTGATGCAACTCGCAGCTCTGGTTTGTCAGGTCTGAAATAATCAAGATTCTCACCCACCTTATTTCATTTGCGATAAATGCCCGTATTTACTCAGAACTGTACTATACTGAAAATGTCACTTCACTGTTCCAGCCCCAAATGAAGGTCGCAGGTGCAACTAACACCTTTCTAAAAAACAATTAATGTTGTTGCTTTTTATGGAAAAAAGGTCGCTCAAAATTATTAACGCAAAAGAAAAAAAGAAACAATTAAATATCAGGGACACCCAACGACAATTTTCGGAAAATATCTGTTCGGAAGACGATTTGAGATCTAGAATTTTCGGAACATTGTTGTAAAATTTCTTTCTTGCCTGCCTCTCCTAAGATTTTCGAACATCTAAAAAGGGTATAATTGCCTATTTTTAAAGGATTTTTACCCTAAAAAGGTCACCTACAATTTTCGGGAGCCTTTTTTTGGCTGATATTTTCGAAAAGGTAAGTTTTGATCCCTATAATTTTCGGATCACTAGACTTTCAGCTAGGAAATCCGAACAGATGAGAAAAATTTTTAGGGGATAAAAATATGCCTATATCTACCGTTTAAATACTACAATACGTTTAACAATGCTATGTTTGAGTGGTTTTGAACTATATTCTCGTTGGGTGCCCCTGAAATATATGTAACTAGGAGCTATAATTACGTCCCCCGTCACTTCCTTGGCTGGAAATAAAAGCTTTCCGTTAGTTCAATATATATTTGTTCAAAACACTCTTTTAAAGTGGTAAGATCACACTGGTATTGCATTCGCCAGCTGCTCATCTTTTGGTAAGTTAATTTGTAAGTATTATTACATTATTGACCTATTTTATCTCTGAATTGGCCATTTCAGTGTTTCCTGAACCCTTACTTTGGCAAAAAGGGTAAGTACAAAAACTTTTCTTGCGGAAATGATTTCATTTGCATGAAAACAAAAAATTGGAATGGGGCAACTCGGAATGGCCTATTGGAACACCTCGCCAGCATTTTCAGTTTTTGTCAAGAAACCAAAGAACTCTGTTATTAACAGGAAGCATTCTCGCCTCAATGAATCCCAATTTCAATGACCTATATCACCAAAATGGGTTAACAGATCAGTGACGAAACTACCGCCTGAAAGAAGTTCGCTCTTGCTAAAGATTTTTGAGCTCGCAAAATGCGAACTCTAAGACATGTTTTTTTTCCTCTCTTATGTTTTAAAAGCTTCTCAACCTTTGCTTAACGAAAACCACCAACTAACCTGAGTGCTTCAGATTGAAGAATTCACCCACATCAACACAAAATATTGAAATTGATAGAATTATTTTCGTTATCATGTACTTCGCTGGAAGACCGGGAAATCTATCCTGCTTCTATGCAACCGACAGCTTGAGTTAAGTTGAGTTTTCTGAAAAGTGCTTAAACATCCAGTTGTGACGTGTATTACTCAGATGTTTTTAGATGGCCAGACGCTGAGATAAGGCCCGGTCTCCAAAAAATATTTTTTTGGCCCCTCGGGCCTCAGTTTTGTCTAAAAATAAGAGGAGACCGGGGAGAAAAGAAAGCGTGACGAACGAACCCCTAAGGACGTCTGTGGGGAGGATACAAGCACAGCAAATGGCTGCGCATCCGCGCCTGGGAAGATTTTCCACCGAAACCCCTGTGGAGTTTGCCTGCGTGCGCAGACGCTCTAAACCCTCTGTATGGTTTAGACGACTGCGTGGGCCGGTTGCAACGCAGACTACTCTGGAGTGAGAACGCCGACTTGAAATTCAGCGTGAACAACGAAAGAGAAAACGTCGAAAAGAAACCTTGGAGCTGAGAGAACATCGCTTAGCACAGCAAAGGCAATACCGACAACAAGAGACAGAGGAACAGGAGACTGGAATATCAGAGGCATTATGATGAAGTTAGGCGTACATTTAATATAAAAGATGTTGGTAATGTAAGTAGTGCAGGGCTATTATATATGAAACCCCCGAACAAAGACTTTCACCGTAAAGTTTTAAAAAGGATTCATTTCCTGTATTGGCAAATTTTCTCACTTGTTTACCCCTGAGAAATCACGTGACATTGCTTTTATCCCATCAGTCTTTAAGCGCGTGCACAGATGGCGGGTATCGTGAATAAGGTCTATTGAATTGCGAAAGGATGAAGCGGATCTCTCTGTGGGGACTAGCTGGAGATCTGATTCTCGCGAACACCAATTCTCGGTTTGCAACCACGTGACAAGGTGGCCATATTGGGGGTCAACACAATAAAATTTTTTCTCGAAGAATTTACATGATAAAGGAGTTTAGTTCCCAGTCAAAGGAGAGAATGCTTTTGTTCTTGACCACCAACATGGCCGCCGTGACGCCACGTGCAAACCAGCAATATAGCCGCTGTGACGTCATGTGAAAAACGCTCTATTGAAATTTGCAGTACACTTGAGGATTAAAAATAATAGCCCTAATCTTAAGGCCTGTTTACATAGAGGTGAAGAACCCCGGGGAGGTGATGTAATCCACTTAGGTGGGGTAACCGGCCTGTACATATAATCTCTCATATGGTCACCCCACCTACCTGGAGTCTCCCATCTCCATGTAAAAAAGCCCTTACACAAGAAAACAACAAACTGAAGACATTCTGGTGACTGTAGTGCATCGGTACTATTGTCCACCCAAAACCTTGACCTTGTTCTATTGACTATTGAGTGTGCTCACTGGACTAGAATGTAGGCGGCCAATTTAGAGAAAGGGTGAATCCAGAGAAAGAGAGAGAGAGAGAGAGCCCTGGCAAAAACACGCCTTTGACTGTACAGGGTATTTGACGTTTGCCCGCGGGAATTCATTCTTTACTATACTACTTGCCTGTACCAACTTTATTGAGCCTGTATGGGCAAACCAACAGTATTCGCTAACTAACGAATGTTTTAAGGTTGTCTTTAGAAACAGTATTCGCATCAATGATAATATTTTATCATTATCGATTATAACTGTAACAATGTCATCGTCGTTGTCACCATCAATCATCAGTGACTTTAAGATCCAACGACGCGGCGACAACGAAAACGTCGCTTAAAAAGGGGATTTGCGTTCTTTCAGTCTTAATCGCAATTATTCCTATCCACTTACTTTGTCAAATGTAGGCGAACCCTCCTGGACTTGAATTCCGAGGGACCATATTCAAGTTCAGAGAGAGAAATAAAATTTCGTCGTTGCTTGTTTACCTACTACATAAAAGGTGAAATTAGGCATTCTCACGTCGTAGACGTGCAAAAACGGGCAAAGAAATGTACAAAAAGCGTGATGCACGTAAAAAGTTGTTGTTTTCCGTCCGCGTCGTTGGATCTTAAAGTCCCTATCGTCATCAACGACGCAGCAACATCTCTACTCTTCTATTACTTTTCTTGTTTAATACTACAAGACGCAATAAAGCCAGCAGTAAAGCCGCCTTATTATTCATTCAAAATATTTCCCCAATTCTGATTGGCTAAAAGCACACGCATAATTCACCATACCCGGTTACTGATGACCAAGTTTAGAAGAATTTTGTGTTTACCGAGGAAATGACGTCAAAAATGCAGCCTTCTACATTAGCTGTTAACCGAGAAGACCTGGGGACGAGGTTGAGTTGTTTTGGTTGTCAAGACAAAATTGCCGGCACTTCACTCGTTTCAAGAGTAAGAAATACAGCTGGAACTAGGCGAAGTAATAGCTAAGAACACAGCAAAAAACAGCAAGAAGACAACTCGGAGGGCGAAATCTGCTAATTGGACAATATTTGCGGAGCTGGACAAACCTAAACGTACTCTATCGAAGATGAACTTACATCGATGGATCGATGGAGGTAAGCATGTTTTAGCTATGTTTTTAAACTAGGAATTATTTTGAATGAATAATAAAACAATTATTGAATTCGGCTTTCGTATCATGTGAAGAATTATGGAGATCTCGGAGGGTGTTATCAGATACTCAGCCTCATTCATTAACTGTTAATTATTGGAAGACATGACTGGCCTGATGATACTTGCGCTACCGAACACAAAACGCCTTTCTCCTCATAACAGGCGCAAAAGAGCAGTGTACCAAAAGCAGTTCTTGGTCAGATCAGGGGCACATCCTGTGATTCTCTCCGTATAACAAAACCGACATCCTTGATAAAAGGGTCTCGAAGCCGCTTCATACTTCATCTAGCGGGTTAGTTTTTAGACCACTAAACGCAACAGCACTAGCAGAGACGGAAACAAAGGGCTGAGGTGTCTTCAGCACGTTTCCCTTTACACGACAGCGTATTGTTGGTACAACAGTTCCCGGATCTTGTAATAGTCGTCACACACGGCTCCTTCCAGGCCCACCCGGCCAGTCTCGTTCTGAAATATACGGCAAGAACAAAATTAGTCGAGAAGAGCCGTTATTTGCACGAGAAAAAAAATAAACCAATTACAGTACTCCGGCATTGAGTTTGGAATCACTATAGCAACACGTCTGTGTGTACCCTTCCAAAACCTCACGTAAAATTACAGAGAGCAAGTGGCAGGCCTAATGATGGTATCCCCGCGGAAAAGAATTTTTCATTTTGCCTTTACTCTGTTGTTGACAAAAACAAAATGGAACCCAAGATATTGGCTGATATACGACTCTTGCAGCATGTATTTTCCAAAATTTCAATGGGCGGGTAATAACGTACTGTAATTTTCAGGAAAATAAAATCCACTTCTGTGATCCACTAGGCTGTATCGAGAAAGTTCTAAGGTTTTACTTACTCGTCTAACTGCTACGACATTGTTACAGATCAAAACTCCTCCGGCAAATTCCGCTTGTATTCCAGCCTTGTTTAACACCTGCTTAAAATCCGACAAGCGAGGCTCGTTGATATAAACTGAAGTGTGCCCGGTGATCTGGGGAGAAAGAAACAAAGAATGCCCTTAATAACCTACTATTCTTGTGTTCTTGAGAATGGATTGAAACCCTCTAAGGCAGCGTGACCGACTGGTGATTGAGTTGTACTAGCGATTCAGCAATCCGCAATTTCTGGGTTCGTCGTGTTAAACTCCCTTATGATCTCTCTGTGGTGGCGAGAGCGCGAAGTCTACTGTCCAAGAGAAAAAAAAAAGGTCTCCTCGTAGTCAAGACTATTGGTGAGTTTCCCAAGAACGCCAGAATGACACAGAAAAACCTTGAACGCAGCAGATTGGTTGTTTTCTTACCTCAGATATCGGAAGTTGTTCAAGGACGGGCACTGTGTCCATTGGCTCCTCTTTACCACTTTGATTAGTCTCCATTTTCTCCTGACCCTCCTCCTCGTCACCCAACTCCCCATCTTCAAGAACCAGCCCCACGTGTGACTCCGAAGCATTAATATGCAGTTGTCCATCCACCCACGCCAGTTCTGCGTCACGCGCACGAGAAAACTGTAACGAACTAACAAGAGCGTCACGCAACTTGACCTGCAGGAAAATAATCACGTACATTTTGAGAAATTGACTAAACAACTGACTGTAATAATGGGTCCGACTGTACCTGGTAAATGTATCTTTCGCCAGTGGAGTCCACAGTTTCGCCACATTGTGGAGTAAAAACCTGATTGACCTGAATGCTGCTGCTCTGTTTGCAGTACTCAGCTAAATGTTCTGTGGCCTCTGCAGTTCCGTGCACTAGAATCTGTCAAATTTAAGGTAACGGTTGATTAATTAAAGGAGCTGTGTCACTAAATTTATCAAGGGTTCAGTTTATTCAGATGGAACAATTTTGAAGGCGGAATTAACTTACAAGATTCCTTGGGTTAACTAGTGAAAGAATTCTCTTGATGGACTCGCCATCTGAACGCCCTTCAAAGTCAATATGCAGCAATGAACATCTGTAAAAAACACAAAGAAGTCAGTTCACCCTGTGAGCATACACCGCAAAGGGCCTTCAATAAATTCCACGACATAAAAAAATGCTTAAGTGTCTAAAGGCGAGTGTAAAAGCGAAACTTCAGGCACATTTTGCTTATTTATCTACCCTGGGTGCCAGAGGT
Source organism: Porites divaricata (assembly GCA_038088405.1). NCBI lineage: Eukaryota > Metazoa > Cnidaria > Anthozoa > Scleractinia > Poritidae > Porites > Porites divaricata. Next base: position 24,697,281 of record JBBMOI010000006.1, on the reverse strand, counting down.
TTTTTTTCCTGTTGTTTGCGGTGAAAATTGAGCGGCCAAGCCGCGATCGTGACGAGCGGGTTTTTTTCCCGCTCGCCGCAAACAACAGGAAAAAAAACCCTCTGGCACCCAGGGTATTATTTATCAAGCTAAGAATCATAAATTCTCATACGATGACTTACAATAAAATTAACGTAAGAATAACTGGGCCCCCTCCACATGAATTCCGACCTTTTTATAATTTCGCTCACCAAAACCGCATCTTTTTCAAAGCACTCACCAGATGTGGGCATTTTGGATCCACAAAACGGATTTGCGAATTCGTGTAGACGATTGAAACCGGATATTTTCGAATTTAATTTAGGTCCCGTTCACACGATTCCGGTCATTTTTGAAACACGAATCCGGTGTTCTTACCAGGATTTCGTACACTGGGGTCCACAGGATTCCGTTCACATAAAACCGGTTATTTTTGAAACCACAAATGTTGTTACCCGGATTCGTCTAGACGGGGTCATACAGTGTTCTTACCAGGATTTCGTATACTGGGGTCCACAGGATTCTGTTCACACGAATCCGGTCATTTTTGAAACCACAAATATTGTTACCCGGATTCGTGTGGACGGGGTCCCCACAATGTCTTACCAGGATTTTGCAGACTGGGGTCCACGGGATCCCGTTCACACGAATCCGGTCTTTTGTGAAACCGATAATGTCGTTACCCGGATTGGTGTGGAGGTGGTCCCCACAGTGTTCTTACCAGGATTTCGTACACTGGGGTCCAAAGGCCCATAGTGAAGCTAAAAGGGGGTCATGAGGGTAAGGGAGAAAAGCGGGTCACAATTTTTAGATGCAGTCAATTCAACGTTTTCACAGGTCTGAGTCTTGGACAATTCTGGGTGTTTTCTAAAGACGCCATAACCAATTAAATTTTGGCTTATATAATAAGGAAATGTACGTATGTGTTCGTATGTTTACGTACGTTTTGTAATAGGTTTTTTTCCTTCTTTGCACCCTTGGGACCCCTTAGGCTAATTATTATAGTGCGGCATTTCCCGAAAGAGTGCGGCAATGCCGCAATGCCGTGGTCTGGTAAGAACACCGGTCCTAAACCACTGAAGAGCGATTTAAAAAAGATGCGCTTTCAGAGAGTGGATGTGGCCTAAGGCCCTACCCGTTCTCCTTAGTTGCCTAAGAAGAGAACTGTAGTGAGTGTGAGGGGATCATGATGCTCACCTGATGTTTAGCTGCCGTCTGTCAACTACACACTTTGTTGGTACTTTGGACATTTCTCCTACAAAACACATCAACATATAAATGTGTTCAATACAAGAAAATGTACCAACATTTGCGCCCAATCAAGGAAAATAAGTGCGTAAATCCCCCTTAGAAGTCACATACACTGTACCTTGTCCAGCTATGGCCTCAGATTCTGTAGCTTCCTTGTTATTTTGTTCCTGTAGTTGAAGAAGAGTAATTCATTACGTTGGGAAGAGAAAAGAGATAGTTGTTGATTGAAAGCCTTTCTCACCGCTTTAGCTTTTTCTTCTTCTGCTGCTTGTAATTCCCTGATCATGAAATCTTCAGGTCTGTTAAAGAAAAGATTGAAATTAAGACTTCTCAAAAAGCCAAAAAGTCTTAATGAAATTTGTTTTGGTAAAGACATGTTGGTAAAATTTTTTTTCATTTTTAACTTCACAGACACCCCCATACTAAAGACAAGGATAGACAGGTCCCACAAACGTCATAGTTAAGAAAATACCAACTTAAATTACATGTCTCTCTGAGAGCAGGCAAGATGAGGCAAATCCTGAGTTCTGATGGGTTACCCAAGGGAGCAAGATAAGTCTATCGTGTCTGCTTGCTATTACCCACTTTGTCCTGCCGAAACAGCCTGGTCAATAGGGAGCTTTAGCACCGACGACGGCAACGGCAGCGAAAACGTCACTTCAAAAATGAGTTCTCATTTTTCAAACTTTTCCTCGTTTATTCCAATTCGCTTGAAATGTCAAAAGTGGGCGAATTTCCCTGGAGTTGATTTCTTGGTGACTGCACTAAAGTTTAGAAAGAGAAAGAAAAATTCGTCGTCGCTTGTTTACGTCCTCCATAAAACGTGAAATTAGGCATTTTCACGTTGTAGTCTTGCAGAGGAGGTAGAGAAGTGTACAAAAAAGCGTGATGCACGTGCAAAGTAGTTGTTTTGCTTAATAAGCCTGTTACTTTTTTGACGTCCTCGTTGCCGTTGCCGTCGCCGTCGCAGTTGCTAAAGCTCCTTATTAACGCATACCCGTGATGCACAGACACCCGTTTTGTAACATGAGTTTGGGCCGCCTGTGCTTGGATAGATTGCTCACAACAGTGATTTAACTGATCTATATGCATAGCTATTTATCTTTTTAATCTGTTGGGAATGGCAATAAAGTTTGTTTTCACACTTCAGAGCAATTAAACAGTGAATTAGAGCGATTTTCGTGTGACCTTGAAATGAAAACGCGCGAACAAAACAGAAACAACAAACGAACGGAAATAGAGCGATTTGATTGGTTTATCGAACGGACAGACAAACGTGCGTGGCTTTTGGTTGGTTAAGCGAACACCCGCGTAAAAAAACTTCATGCCCGAGAACTTTCTAGAAATCAATGGATCCTTCGCTTTGACGTCATACTGCAACACGATTGGCCAATCGAACAATGCCTTCTCCATATTAGGGTTTTCTTTGGCGGGAAAACGAAGAGTCCATGTTTTGATCTTTTCATCCATTGGTTTATGAAACAGATGACGAACACTTATAGAAACCATTTTTCAAGGTCATACGAAAATCGCTCTAACTGTAAAAATGGCTTTTTTGCTGAAGTGATGGTAAGGAAATTCTACTTTCAGTACTCTGCTCTGTAGCAGGAGCCATAATGAGACATCATGGCTCCTGCCTGTAATAGAGCGATTTTCGTATGACCTTGAAATGAAAGCGCGCGAACAAAACAGAAACGACAAACGAACGGAAATAGAGCAATTTCATTGGTTTATCGAACGGACAGACAAACGCGTCTGGCTTTTCATTCGTTAAGCGAACAATCAGGTGAAAAAACTTCATGCTCGAGAACTTTCTAGAAATCAACCGATACTTCGCTTTGACGTCATACTACAACACGATTGGCCAATCGAACAATGCCTTCTCCATATTAGGGTTTCTTTGGCGGGAAAACAAAGAGGCCATGTTTTGATCTTTTCATCCATCGGCTGATGAAAACATGGGCACGTTAAAACGTGCATGAGCTATTTTGAATGCTTCAGTGTAACTTTAATGCTTCGGTGTAACCTTACCAAGAGTGATGAATCTACCTCTTTTATCCTAAATGTAGATTAGGTTTATGTGCGAAATTGCGTATTGTGGTACATCAATGAAAACGCGAAACGCTCAGCTGAATCGATCCTCAAGCTATATATTCACTTTCTTCTGTCTTTCCCTGTTACATCTGGTGCAAGTTAAACAAATCGTTAAAGTGAAATAAATTTCTACTCACCAAACGTTGATCAGAAGGAAAACTCTAAGGTTTCCTCGGAGTTTCTTAAGCCAAAATGTGACTCATCGAATACTGAATAGTTACGAAATACCAGGATTTTTATCATTGTGGTAGATGGTTGCATCATCATAATTCACGAGGTTTTCACGTGCGATTCTACTCAGTGAAACAGTCTTTAACTCCGACAACTCATTTCTTCATGTTTTAAAAGCTATTGTTTCTCAGAAGACTAAAGCCTTTTTTAAGGATTTGGTTACAAAAGGAAACAGGTCTTCATACGTCCAAGTTACTATATATCATTGTGAAAAGCCAATCTGCATGAGATGTACAGTCACACAGCTGGCACGTGAAAGTGTTGGACTTTGCCCCCTTTCGTGGTTCGTACGTGAGGGAATTCGAGTTATCACACAGTTAACTAGTAAACAGAATTATAAAAATAACTTATGCACACAATTTGCACGTGAAGATGTTGGTCTTTCGCCCTTTTACAATTCGTACGTAAAAAAAAAGGCAAAATAATTGTTTTACTACAAAATTTTCTCAAACGATTTTAAGAAATCACCTCGGCTTCATTATAACATCTGCAATTAAATTATGTTTCATGCAACGTCAAGGTTGATAACCTAACATTTATTAACATTTGTGAAACAGTCTTTAACTCCGACAACTTATTTCGTCATGTTTTAAAAGCCATCGCTTCTTAAAAGAAAAGAGCCTTTTTTAAGGCATTGGTTACTAAACGAAACAGGTCTTCATACGTCCGAGTTACTATATTATTATTGTGAAAAGCCAATCTGCATGAGATGTACAGTCACACAGCTGGCACGTGAAAGTGTTGGACTTTGCCCCCTTTCGTGGTTCGTACGTGAGAGAATTCGAGTTATCACACAGGAATCTAGTAAACAGAATTATAAAAATAACTCATGCACACAATTTGCACGTGAAGATGTTGGTCTTTGGCCCTTTCACAATTCGTACGTAAAAAGAGGCAAATTGTCTTACTACAAAATTTTCTCAAACGATTTTAAGAAATCACCTCGGCTTTATTACAATATATGCAATTAAATTATGTTTCATGCAACGTCAAGGTTGATAGCCTAACATTTATTAACTTCCAAGAAAATTATCGAACTTCCGAAATATATTTCTACTTATATCATGTTACTCCACTGAATATAACAGTATCTAATAATTGTGTCAACTAGCTTCTTCCAATTTTATTCCCTAACGCTACTATTTCTACATAAGTTACGCATCTTTATTAAATAGAACGAAAAAGGTCGGTTGAACTTTGTAAGCGAGAGAATAATATTTTTAAAGCTTGTTTACGGGATCAACAATACTCGATACAGCTTTCAGAAAAAAAAAAAGCTGCCTTTTAAACTTCTAAAACCACATTTTATAGGGCGCATACTTTCGAATTAAAGTCTATATCTAAATATCAATTATTGCTTCATTGGAAGAGATTGAAAATATATGATCTTTTATACTCTACCCAGTTGTAGCAGGTGAAACAGAACTCATACTGACGTGCGTTGTACCGATAGCCGAATTAGGTCAGAAATGCCCCGAAGCAGCAACCACACTTAAATATGAACCCTTAAACAGCTGCATCACTGTTCATAGCGTTTGAAACATGAAGATATTTTATGTAATGCTTCCAAACACCTGTACCCGTAATAAAAGACGAAAAAATTGTGAAGGATTAAGGTGGCGGTCTCAAAGTGCCCTTGTTCGACCTTTAACAATGCCATGTATAAATGGATGCCAAGATCTCATTGGTTCCTAAGCATCAACTCATAGTACCTTCAACCTTATTGGCTCTTGCAACAAACATCCCAACATACAAAGCCACAAAGCCACAGAGCCACAGAGCCACAGAGCCACAAAGATACATACGCTTGCACCACTGACATATGAGCTATTTTTTCAAAATAGCTCAACAAAGAACGAACACTTACCGAAACCTTTTTTCAAGGTCATACGAAAATCGCTCGAAATGTAAGTACACACCTTATAAACTCTCCATAATCATCCCACTTTATCTTCTCTTCATGACAGGGAAACATAGGATATGATCTGGCCTGTTTAAAAAAACTACTTTTGCGACCACCCTGAAGATAAAAAATATTCAAAGTAGAATAATGTAATCAACAAGTTTAAATTCCTACCAATAGACTCTCAGATATTCTGAAAGAACCATGTCCAAGACCCCTACTTGCCAAAAATTAGCATTTTGGGGCAAATTCTCTCTGAGATATTAGCCCAGTTATTTGTAAGGAGTCATCAGAGCATAACTGGGCTAATAATCAGGGTGCAAAGAAAGTCAGTTTTACATCTTGCCATTCGGGCAAGCTGTAGCTAGAATGTTCTAGCTGAAGAGTCATTTTATATAGCTCGAAACAATTTTGATTACAGTGAATTCCCCCAAAAACTTAACCTGCGCGTCGGGCAAGTTGAGAACAGAATTCACTAGCCCAGTAGCAAACTCCACTAGCCCCAGGCTATTGGACACCACTTTCTTTGCACGCTGCCCACAATGCTAGTTTTTGGCAAGTAGGCCTCTTGGATGTTGCTCTTTCAGAATATCCTGACAAATCTCATAATTTCACAAATTTAATTTTTTATGATGTCATAATTTAGAACTCTATGCTGGTACCGTGTTTGTGGCTCCAACCCTATGCCCATTTTGAACCATACCTTTTCATCTGCCATCATGAGATCATGTCTAACTCCTCCTTCTAAATCTTCATCACTGTCACTATCACTTTCCTCTGCTGTCAAATGATGACTGAAAATAAAAACTCCTAATCAGCCAAGTTTAAGGTTTGTACTATTATTAACTTGAAATTGGTTAAACACAGAACCGACAAATGAGTTAGCCAGATGACAAATGTCTCAAGGTAAACACGTTCACACATCAACGAACTGTACTGGAAGTACATGTATTTTGTTTGATTATTGATTGTTGAGTCCAAAACTGTTTTTTTTTGTGTTATTTTTCTCAAACAGCGTTACTCATAAGGGAGTGGTGCATTTAAATATATGAAATTCATGTATTCATCATTTTAGTACTGTAATAGACCTATTCAGCTAACTCAATGTTGTACCCAATTCAAACCCTTTGGGAATAAAACGTAATGTTTCAGGAATTTCCATATTGTTTAAATGTGAATGCCACATTACAATACAAATACAATACACAAAGAATCTTAACCCCGGGAGATTTGAATTGGGTACAACATTGAGTTAGCTGAATGAGTTTATAGCTAGAAGGATTTATATACCGCACTGGTCACATCTCCTTATTTGCCCATTGTAAAAGACACAATGATTCCATCAAGGACCTCCGGATCTTCTGCTATGTGGGGTCATTTTAAGAACAAAATGTTTTCCATCTATAAACTGTATACATGCTTGACATAGTCACACACACAACAAGCAGGGTTTGTACTTTGTTTTAATAATGATCCCAAGTCGTTGTACAAAACATGTCTTCATACATTATAAACGATGCTAGAGAACAGAACAAAACAAAGACAAGACAAAAAGGAGAAAGTTTGTCATGGTAAATGCACAGCCAACTGGACTAAAGTGAAACTTCACAACAATGTATCATTTGGAAATCGATTTGTACTTTGTCAACACCAGTAACTTCTTAAAGCAAATTGAAGAAACGCATATCATATTTTATTAGTATTACCTAGCCATAAGAAGAAAAATAGCTCATAAAAAAACAATACCATAAACTACAAGTACCTTCTTTCGGTGGCTTCAGTTGTTTGTCGACTCTTTTCCTTTTCCTTCTCTGTTTCCAAATATCTTTCAAGTTCTTCTCCTTCCAGCTTCACTCTTGTTTTCACCTGTACTCCAAAACAATATTTATTTTTTATTTTATTTTATTAGCTTTGCCAACATAATACATAAGGGTGATCAACAAAATAACAAAGAAAAAGTGGCAGGGATTCCACAAGAACGTGAGCCAGTTACTGTGGGCCCAGATAATTAAAAAAATATATAAGAATAAATAAAAGCAACATGAGACAGGCTGGGCAAGACAACGACACTTATTACATTTAAGACAGACAGTCTTAAAAGTGCGGGGATTTTCACAGTCGTAATTACTTAAGGTCGTTATGTAATACTCTACCATTGCCCGTTTAAAATCATTCAGGGCGTTTATGTGCAGGTTCAGTTCATCAGTAACAACGTTCCAGACGCATATGCATCTGATGATATAGGACTTTTGATAAGTTGCTGTCTGACATTTAGGCTCTACAAATTTATTAACACCACTGGATGAAGATCTGGTAGGCCTCATAATGCGAGCAATAATAACCAATTAAAATTATTTGAGTAACTGAAGAGTTTTCAGGGTGTTCATTAGGCAACGGAGATTGGAGAATTCTCTGTTTACTACTCAGAATTCCAGGCTAACATTTGGTAGCCTCTGCCCATTTTTTATTCAGATGTGGATCCTCTTTCAAAATATTCTCCTGTAATGTTACACCTTTCTCCTGCTTCTAGGATTCTAAAATGAAAACCCTGTGTTTTCCACAAGCTCCAGCAACCAGCAAAAATTTCTCTCTAGTTATCACAGAAACACCAGCTAGTCACAGCAAATAATCTTAAGGTGTGAAAATTATTCTAGCCTTACCTCAATGTCAACCGCTTTCAGCTGTAAGTTTTCAATCAAAGTCCGAGCCAATGTCCCAGGTGATGGTCGACAGGTGAATACTACTGTATTTCTGGGTTCCTCTGCCCACTTGATGAACAGTTCTCGTGAAAAACCACATGTCAGGTCTGCTACTGATGCTAGAACAACTTTTGGTTCTGAAATTTTGGCAAGGTCTGCCAAGCTGTGGCATAATGCACAGTGTCTGCAAAATGGAACATGATTAACACTAGAACAACTAATCAAACAAAACAAAAGAAAAGAACTACCATGCCCATGAACATGGTGTACAAACCTGAACTGATAAGGGTTCATTCGACCAATTTCAAAAGACTTCATGACCTTGTCACTCATCCATTCTACCTGAAGAAGGACAAAAATAAAAATTTCTCTACATAATTTCTGTTTTGTCAAATGGGCTTATATAGTAACTTGGCCACTCCCAAAAATATCATTCAATAGCTAATTTTTGAGCACTGGGTCATTGTGAGTACGTTTCACTATCCCATCGAAAAAGTGACACAGTTTCTTCAAAAACTAAACCCTTGATATTATAAGTAGTTTTTTGGTGTCATTGCAGACTACATGAGTACCTCTATCATTTGGAAAAAGGAGAATTCTATCACCAGAAAGCTAAAAATAAATTCTGACCTCCAGGTGAGAATCGAAACTCATGACCTTCCGAGTTCTAGTTCCATAAGACATGTGAACTCAACATACTGCAGCACTAAGGAAAAACAATGTTTTCATTTCCTCACCTGTGACTTTGCAAACTCTACAACATTGTAGCTCACATTGTTAAGCATTGCAAGGGAATATGCTGCTAATCCTGAATCAGCATTACGCCATAACTGATCCTATAATTTTAAACAGATTATCAATAGGTGAATCTTTCCCCATGTTATTGTTTATATCTTTCTTCATTAGCATGCACCTGAACTCATAGGAGCTGTGGCCATATATACAAACTAAATTCAAAAGTTGAAAGAGCTGATTAACCTGAGCAATTTGTGCAATTTTCATCTCTTTGCAAGCAATATAGAAGGAAATACCAGCCATCGAAAAGTGCAAAATTGGTTGGTGGCAAAAAAGTTATTAAGCCATATATTCTTTGTAAAATTTTGAGTTTTTATAAGAGAATTTCTCCGTAAACATTCAGTATATCAGGCTCAATTTTTCAGATACATGTATAACTGAAATTATTATGCTCTCACAATATTCAGTGGTTATATTTTATTAGTTTCATCAGATAATGATAAGCACAGGTAAATGAGGCAAAAAATGTAAAAAATATTTGCCTATAAGAAAATACAAAACATACTTAAAGCCTTGTGTGTTCTTTAATTTCTTTTGTCCGAAGCATCTAAGCATAATGTAATTGAACAGTTTAGGCTTAAAATATACATGTATATTTAACAAGACAAATCCCAAATGTTTTTGACACTAGGTCATCATCAGGATAAGAAAATACCATCCATTAATTGCATATTCTATATCCTTAGGTAATTTCCAATAGGAAACATAATAATTCATATTTGAACTGCGGTTCAAATATGAATTATTTCATATACTTCACATCACTTCACTCCGCACGGGAGACATGAACTCAATAAATTGACCTCACTCCCAATGTGTGGCTTCATAGCTCAGTTGGTAGAGCAACGCACCGGCAACGCGGAGGTCATGGGTTTGAATCCCGTTGAAGCCCTGATTTTTTTCAGGCTTCTTCTTTCCAATTGCTTAAATTGGAAAATTTACTGCGATGATCACTCTTTACTTTCAGGAAACATTTTGTCAACATAGGGGTTAATGTGCCTGTTTTTGAGGTTATGAAGAAAAAAACAAAACAAAACAAAAAAGAAATTCCAACAATATTACCAGTAGCTGAGATAACTCTAACACTCTCCCAGCTGTATCCACAACTATCAGTACGTTGCCATTTCTTCTGGCTGTTGTCAGGATTTCCGCTATAAGAGCAAAAGACATGAAAGCATGATCATGACACTTACCTAGTTATATAAAAACATATAGGCAGTCTTTTGTGTCAATTGTACAAGAGGAAATTCTGTGGATTCGTACCACATCATTATCATGGACAAGAATCAAAGGAATAAAATAATGTCTTCAACACAGGACTGGTTGGAAACAGCAAAACAAAATGTGTAATGATAGATCTTATGAAAAAGTGAAAACACACATTGAGGAAAATTGTAGATAATTAAAAATTATTTCTCGAGCCCGAATGGGCTCTTGAGTCAATAGCCCATGAGGCCAAAGGCCGAATGGGCATTTGACTTAGAGGCCTTGAGGGCGAGAGGAATAATTGTTTTAGTAAAATCCAACTAGTTGGTCAAAAATATCGAGACAAAACAACTTTAGCTAGCAAAATGCAATTCAGCCGCCATTGTTTTGGTTTTCAAAGCCGGTGCTTTTTGCTACTAGTGGGCTATAACAGCCTAGAAGTAGCCCAACCAATCAGAACGTAGCAGTGGTAATAGACCACTGGCTGGATTTTACTAAGATGTTTTAGACAGAAATTGGAAATGATTATAGAGCTTAAAAAAACATACTCATAAGTTGTGTGTCCCTTTCTCTCCTTCTGGCCTGTACATTAAGAGCATTAAAGCTATCTGTTATTAGCAGAGAAGGTCTGCTAAGGGTTTCCAGAACAGCTCCATTCAGGTGCCTTGAGAAAGCATGGGTAAAAATACATGTAATAGTTAACAATTAGTTGCTGAAGGTGATGTGAATATCAGCGAATAGTCACCTTGACTTTGTCTCGGTGACTATTTGCCGATATTAACGTCGCCCGAGGCGACTAATTGTTTTAGTATAACTACATTGATGATTATTCAAGAAAATAAAAGTATTGATCAATTTCCGACTCCGAAACATCAAAAAATCTGGCTGCCATTTTGAAAACTGCAAGCCTTCAATGTTATAATCACCGCGCAGTGATTATAGTGGGATAAAGCGAAGCTCCTAGCCAATCACAGCGCTCTATTTTCGATAATCATCAATGTAATTATACTAAGGGTAGTTAGAGTGAGGGACAGCAAATGGTTATGAGCCTGCATAAACATTTCATCTGAACTTGAAATTTTTAAAGTGCTTCTGATTAGCTAGAGTTTTTATGACATGTATTTTCCCTCTTCCTGAGTGACTGGTGACTGCCACATGTGGGTAAACATTACAGAAAATGTAAGGCAAATTTTTGGAAATTGTCCTGTGACTGTAATACCCAGGGCCTAGTTGTTCGAAGGCCGATTAGCGCTTAACCCGGGGTTAAATTTAACCCTGGTTTCTTTTTCTTGTGTTTAAAAGCATTTTCTCGGACAATTTTCTCTCTTATTTTTAGAGCTTCCAATCATCAACTTGTGGACAAAACGAATTAAAACTGAAATGCTTTTTAAGCTTTCAAATCTTGATTCAAATCTCGCACTAACCCTTGGTTATCTTAACCCAGCTTTGAACAACTCGGCCCAGGATAACAACTTTTTACAGGGTTATTATATACAGGTTTGACTATACTATCTTATTCCCATGACCCAGAAACATTTCAGAAGAAAAAACATCTTCACAAGAGTCATTTCTCTCAACTTGATTTAGACAGCAGTTTTTGCTACTGAAACACACCTCTCTTTCTTATGATTATAGTCCACAGCATAAATAATGTCCTCCTCTCCATCCTTAACAACCTTCCACATTGTACCACCAATCATATGTCCAGCAGCATAAGGTGTGATTGTCAGACCGTGACCCTTTCCTAGAAGAATCAATAAAATTCTGCGCAATTTTGGGGGAATTTAAACGTACATGATAGACCTTTTTAGCTTGTATGTTTTGTTTTCCCAATTCAAACCAAATGATGTTCTGCGGGGGATTTGTCTTTTTATTAATTTACACATACACATGCCCATGGATGCATGAGTATAGGATAATATTTTGAAAAAAGAAACACTTCCCTGAGGCACTGCCATGTGGTTTGATTCAGGAAACAGAACATACAAGCTCAGCAGGTCCTTTCCTTTTATAGCACTCCATTCTACCCATACTGCATTGCAACTAGCCCCACCCCCCCAGTCCCCACTGCTCCTGTGCTGCAGAAATATTTCATTTCCTGCTAATTTGTATCCACTCAAATGCCGGAAATTAAAAAATATTCCTTTCCAAAAGAGGAGTCAAGCTAAGACTACATAAAACAGTACGGCAATGGTTTTCATTGTCTGTACATTAATCATGAGAGTGGAAGTAATAGATCTACTGTAGGAGTTACCAAATTTACCTTTCAAGCTGACATTTTGAGAGTATTTCAATTGAATGATTTTGTCAAAAGCAGCATCTACATCATCCAGACTGAAAACTTCAAAATCTTCATAATTTTGATGAGACTAAAAGGAAAAAATATCATTCTTGAAGGCATAAGGGACTACAAAATAAGCTTACAGTTGTTATATGTAAATAATACAGTCGAACCTCTACTTAGGGCCATCTCTCTACAATGGCCACTAATGAAAAAGTCAAGAATGGTGGCCATCAGTGGAGATTTGACGGTATTTGATAGTGTTGTAAGCGATAAAATACAAGTACTTGCAAAAATGCCACAAAAACAGCACAATGATAAAAATGTTTTTTAAAAATGGACTTAATTCCAAACTAAGTACCAAATGCACAATTCTATCCAGGAGATTTGCTGGCCCATTTGGGATAGTGGGAGATTTGCCCTGTAACTGTTGCTTGGTTAGCTCAGGGTCTTTAAAAAATCTGAGAAGAAAGTGCTGCCTTTGTAATGAAATTTGCAAATGGTTAGACTTTCTAGTCTTTTCAAATAAGGACAAAAAACCGCAGGTCCTGTCTCACAGCACTTTCAATGATCTGTTCTTGTGGGACATAAAAGAACCCACACCACTGTTTGAAGAGAGTAAGGGACATAGACCCTGGTGGTGTCACGGCCAACCTTTATGGGTTGAGGGATTGGGTAGGGATGGCACCTCGCATGGGACCTATGAGTCCTATTTGTGCCCATTCCCTCTGGGCAGGCCTGTGTCCAGAAAAACTGGTAAAGAAAAAAATCCTTTCAGAGCTTGTCATGACATTTAGGATGTTCTTCACCAGCAAACAACAGTTATAAGCAGGCCAGTAGCCAGGTTTTTTTTACGGGGAGGGGCAATCCCACAAGGAGACGGAACAAATGAGGCTGAAGGAGAAAGTATCTAGGGGGAAAACTAGGTGTCTGAGGCTGCATTAAGAATGTTTTGAAAAACATTGATATTTGTCAAACTTTTAGCTCTAAAATTGATTTTGTGTTTTGGCAAGGAGACTACTTAATTTTATAATTCTCAATCCCCGAAACCGCCTAAAAAAAAGTAAGGTCTGAACATTAAACCAGTCAGAATGGTTGCACTACTCTAGATACAAAGACAAAGTTGAAAACAATGTTGCTCCCTACCGCTATTAGCTGTATCAACTGTCATAATAACTACAAAAGGAGGAATTATAAAAACATCATTGTGCTCCAGTCCGACAGTACCGTTCAAAAGTAAGTTGACAGTCCGTTGTGAGTCTCGATTCCTGCACGAATCGAGAATCGAGAACAAGCTATCGAGAATCAAGTGGATGATTGATGGAAAAAAATGTAAGACTTGCATTATTCTAATTTCCTGAAAGGGCTTATAGTTGACTGATGCATGCTACACTACAAGGGTAGGATAGCTTGAGCTTCAATATCCTGCAGGTAACACTAACTACAGTGTACATGTGTAGCTGGGTCCAGTATGTCAAACTTTTAATTAGCAGGGAATCCCATACTCACTGTTGAAATACCTGGTAACAATAATTGTTACCGGGTATTCAGATCCAAGACAGACATTTCACGATGCCACTAACGGTTTCCCCACAAATTGATGTCTGAGAAACGAGTGCAGAAATTCCATACTAATGACGCGTCACTACCCAGATCTGGGTAGTCTGGGTAGTGCTTCTGATTGGTTGAACCAAAATTCACAAGACTTCTTATTGGTCACTTAGTGGCATGACCAATAATAGAAACACTTCCAAGATCTGGGTAGTGCTTCTGATTGGTTGAACCAAAATTCACAAGACTTCTTATTGGTCACTTAGTGGCATGACCAATAATAGAAACACTTCCAAGATCTGGGTAGTGCTTCTGATTGGTTGAACCAAAATTCACAAGACTTCTTATTGGTCACTTAGTGGCATGACCAATAATAGAAACACTACCCAGATCCGGGTAGTGCTTCTGATTGGTTGAACCAAAATTCACAAGACTTCTTATTGGTCACTTAGTGGCATGACCAATAATAGAAACACTACCCAGATCTGGGTAGCGCTTCTGAGTGGTTGAACCAAAATTCACAAGACTTCTTATTGGTCACTTAGTGGCACGACCAATAATAGAAACACTACCCAGATCTGGGCAGTGCTTCTGATTGGTTGAACCAAGCGACATAAGCAAGCGACATAAAATTATTAGCAAGGGGCAAATGCCTTTAGGCATATCAAATCCTCTTTTAAAACTTTATAAAGACTTTTCGTGGAAAGCTTGTGACTCTTTCACAGTACTTTCAATTTTACTACACATCAGTGAGTTAGAAGAGAATAATACTCTTAATTCACTTCATTTTAAATTCTTGATGAACAAAAAAGTGGACCCTTTGAAGCCTTTGGAGTGGGGGGGGGGGGGGGGGGGTGTGAGTGCAGCTTTCCTCACTACGGGCCTAATAAGTTAGAAGGAATAATATGGCAGAAATGAAACCATACCTGAAACAAATCATACATGAACATCTGTCCCATCTTATACACAGGAATGGTGGTGTATATTGGACAGTGGAGACCACACTTTCCTACTAAATATGGCAGTGCACCCATGTGATATATATCAGGAAATGTCAGGAGTACTGCATCTATCTGGTGTATGTGTCTGAAGAAAAAACATATAGTACCATTGAAAAAACCACTATAAGCTTACAACACTATAATTCAATCCAAGGAATTTGTTTACTGAAAGACGTGTAACTTTTCTGTTTATTATATAAACACCACTGATTAATACCAAACCATTTTACTAAAATAGTTTTTTGGTCTGAAAGGTGCAGTTTATTATGAAGCCATAGCAACGGTGATATTTTCACATGTGAAGATATCAAGTTTTCGCGCGAAAGGACACTTGATATTTCATTGGTGTTTATAGAATAAGAGGCTATCTTTTATTCTTTAATTTCAAATGGCAGATAATGGCAACGTCACGTTTTACTTGACGTAGATAGCATTAAGTTTGATCTACTGTAACCTTAACTCGAAATCTGCAAAATAATAAACCTATCAGAGCATATCTTTACAAAGTGCATGTGCACTGACTTATTACAACTTGTACAAGCTTACTTTTTCACCGGCTCAATAACTTCTGGACTGAAGGCCTCGTTCCATCCGCAATCAAGGAGAAACCTGAATTCGTCGACTTGAAGCAAATAACACAGCGGCCCCTCATCATAAGCTCCAGAAAGGACAGTAAGTTTGATTATAGAAGTCATCGTGATCTCCAGGATCTCCTTCTTACTTTACACTTGGGTCCTTACACTTGAGCCGCCATCTTACTTTTCTCCCACAAACCATTGGGATGCTGGTTCGCGCTGCATCATGGGTGGGAATTCCAAGGCTTTACAGCGTGTTTTTTGAACACAGTCCAGTTGATGAAGCTATTTTTTGCCTTGCCTTATTTCCCACAGAAGTTATGTGAAGAAAAGAGCAACTGTTTGAGGTAAGGCGAAGAAGAAGTAAACCCAGGATGAGTTGTGGTTTTCATCGCACTTGTAGTCGGAACACCGCTAAAAAACTTGCAGAATACGGTTCATTGCTGCATTGCTGATCCCGCGCGCGGTATCAAGCTTAATTGCTACTTTGCAGGTTCTTTTCATTTCTGTGCTTAATGATAGCGTTTTTCGGCTTATGCACGAATGTTTCTGTTCTTTTGCAGGAGTAGCGTAATATCAATAGAATGAACTCATTTATGACTTGGCTTGAAGTGTCAACAATGGTGAACGTACATAACCACCAAGACTCTTTGCATTTGAGGTAAGGGAGGACACCTTGTTTTTCTCGCTCGGTGCGGGAATTAAGCTTAAATATCTACCGGGAGTATTTATGGCCTAAAGACTATTGTGGCCGAGCAAATGACTGAAACAAACAAATCTTATGGTTAAGAATTCCAACTGAACTCGAACTCAGGATTACCAAGGAAAGATCCAACTAGTTGTCAGGGTGGGACAAATGGTCCTTTTTACCGATACGGCGGCCATATAGAATTAATTCGATTTAAGGAGTATTATAGGATGTCCAGGGGGCATGAGCGCATTTCGTTTGTATTTTCGAGCGTTTTTCGGGACATGTTTTCTTAAAATTTTCTTAGAATAAGATTGTAATGGAAAAAAAAGATCCCTGTGCCGTGTTTGGATGTAATAATGATTGCCTTTTTCTAGTTTAGTATTAAAAATATAGTCTTTCACTGTATATTTCTCGGGAAAAGGGCGATCATTATATACATCAAAACACGGCACAAGGATCTTTTGTCCCATTACAATCTTATTCTAGGAAAACTTTATGCAAAAATGTCTCGAAAAGCGCTCGAAAATACAAACGAAATGTGCTCATGCCCCCTGGGCATCCTATAATACTCCTTAACCCATTCGCTCCTGGAGATTTTACCCAAAAATGCGTTTTGAAGCTAGTCGAGTGGTTTTCTGGTCACTGTCATGCTATAAAGAGCTAAAACTTACCACAAACCCGTTTACCAGTCGTACACTTCACGGCCTTCTGATCCAGATGCAAAATATCAGCTTGTGAAGTTCGGGCATGCGCAGAAAGCAAAATTTCGACATAGTTTTTGGGTTTAAAAGTGACACAGCAGTCTTGACTTTTACTCTTCCCTTTCTCTCCTCCCCTCCTTTTTCGCTTTTCTTGCTCATTTTTTTTTCCTCTTGCTGGGCATTTAGTAGGCTTCATTTTGATGGGAAGAGTTTTTAGGAAAGCTTTTAGGATCTTAGGATTAGGTGAAAGGAAAGGTAGGTGGGTAAGGGGACAAGATTTTCATGGAGATTTACAGGTCAACCTTGAATGGTTTTTTGCCGTTTTTTCTGGTGTCCTTGACTGAATTGTGCTCATTCTGGTATGGTTTGAAAGATCTCTTCACTCTGCACAAGTTAGCGGACAAAGTTGGCCTTGACTGTTAAAACTGATGACGTCACGAGGGTTAGAAAGGACATGGATCCGCATGGGCGGTTACGGGTGGTTCAGGGGCGAATGGGTTAAATTGAATTAATTCAATATGGCCGCCGTATTGGTAAAAAGGTTTATTGAGAGAGTTCAAAGCCCTAACTACTCAATCCCACTACCGGAGCGTCTACAGAATAGAGGGACACTCAAGTAACAGTGTTGTATTTTAGTGGCTCCGCGGCTCGCCCGTCACATTCACTGATTAAAGAACGAGAAAGGTGTATGATTTTAGTGGTTGGTTTTTCTTTTTTTTGAGCTATTTTGAAAAAATAGCTCATATGTCAGTGGTGCAAGCGTATGTATCTTTGTGGCTCTGTGGCTCTGTGGCTCTGTGGCTCTGTGGCTCTGTGGCTTTGTGGCTTTGTATGTTGGGATGTTTGTTGCAAGAGCCAATAAGGTTGAAGGTACTATGAGTTGATGCTTAGGAACCAATGAGATCTTGGCATCTATTTAAACATGGCATTGTTAGAGGTCGAACAAGGGCACTTTGAGACCTCCATCTTGATCCTTCACAATTTTTTCGTCTTTTATTACGGGTACAGGTGTTTGGAAGCATTACATAAAATATCCTCATGTTTCAAACGCTGTGGACAGTGATGCAGCTGTTTAAGGGTTCATATTTAAGTGTGGTTGCTGCTTCGGGGCATTTCTGACCTAATTCGGCTATCGGTACAACGCACGTCAGTATGAGTTCTGTTTCACCTGCTACAACTGGGTAGAGTATAAAAGATCATATATTTTCAATCTCTTCCAATGAAGCAATAATTGATATTTAGATATAGACTTTAATTCGAAAGTATGCGCCCTATAAAATGTGGTATTAGAAGTTTAAAAGGCAGCCTTTTTTTTTCTGAAAGCTGTATCGAGTATTGTTAATCCCGTAAACAAACTTTAAAAATATTATTCTCTCGCTTACAAAGTTCAACCGACCTTTTTCGTTCTATTTAGTAAAGATGCGTAACTTATGTAGAAATAGTAGCGTTAGGGAATAAAATTGGAAGAAGCTAGTTGACACAATAATTAGATACTGTTATATCCAGTGGAGTAACATGATATAAGCAGAAATATATTTCGGCAGTTTGATAATTTTCTTGGAAGTTAATAAATGTTAGGCTATCAACCTTGACGTTGCATGAAACATAATTTAATTGCATATATTGTAATAAAGCCGAGGTGATTTCTTAAAATCGTTTGAGAAAATTTTGTAGTAAGACAATTTGCCTCTTTTTACGTACGAATTGTGAAAGGGCCAAAGACCAACATCTTCACATGCAAATTGTGTGCATGAGTTATTTTTATAATTCTGTTTACTAGATTCCTGTGTGATAACTCGAATTCCCTCACGTACGAACCACGAAAGGGGGCAAAGTCCAACACTTTCACGTGCCAGCTGTGTGACTGTACATCTCATGCAGATTGGCTTTTCACAATAATAATAGTAACTCGGACGTATGAAGACCTGTTTCGTTTAGTAACCAATGCCTTAAAAAAGGCTCTTTTCTTTTAAGAAGCGATGGCTTTTAAAACATGACGAAATAAGTTGTTGGAGTTAAAGACTGTTTCACAAATGTTAATAAATGTTAGGTTATCAACCTTGACGTTGCATGAAACATAATTTAATTGCAGATGTTATAATGAAGCCGAGGTGATTTCTTAAAATCGTTTGAGAAAATTTTGTATTACGACAATTTGCCTCTTTTTACGTACGAATTGTGAAAGGGCCAAAGACCAACATCTTCACATGCAAATTGTGTGCACGAGTTATTTTTATAATTCTGTTTACTAGATTCCTGTGTGATAACTCGAATTCCCTCACGTACGAACCACGAAAGGGGGCAAAGTCCAACACTTTCACGTGCCAGCTGTGTGACTGTACATCTCATGCAGATTGGCTTTTCACAATAATAATATAGTAACTCGGACGTATGAAGACCTGTTTCGTTTAGTAACCAATGCCTTAAAAAAGGCTCTTTTCTTTTAAGAAGCGATGGCTTTTAAAACATGACGAAATAAGTTGTCGGAGTTAAAGACTGTTTCACAAATGTTAATAAATGTTAGGTTATCAACCTTGACGTTGCATGAAACATAATTTAATTGCAGATGTTATAATGAAGCCGAGGTGATTTCTTAAAATCGTTTGAGAAAATTTTGTAGTAAAACAATTATTTTGCCGTTTTTTTACGTTCGAATTGTAAAAGGGCGAAAGACCAACATCTTCACGTGCAAATTGTGTGCATGAGTTATTTTTATAATTCTGTTTACTAGTTAACTGTGTGATAACTCGAATTCCCTCATGTACGAACGACGAAAGGGGGCAAAGTTCAACACTTTCACGTGCCAGCTGTGTGACTGTACATCTCATGCAGATTGGCTTTTCACAATGATAAATAGTAACTTGGACGTATGAAGACCTGTTTCCTTTTGTAACCAAATTCTTAAAAAAGGCTCTTGTCTTCTGAGAAACAATAGCTTTTAAAACATGAAGAAATGAGTTGTCGGAGTTAAAGACTGTTTCACTGAGTAGAATCGCACGTGAAAACCTCGTGAATTATGATGATGCAACCATCTACCACAATGATAAAAATCCTGGTATTTCGTAACTAGTCACATTTTGGCTTAAGAAACTCCGAGGAAACCTTAGAGTTTTCCTTCTAATCAACGTTTGGTGAGTAGAAATTTATTTCACTTTAACGATTTGTTTAACTTGCACCAGATGTAACAGGGAAAGACAGAAGAAAGTGAATATATAGCTTGAGGATCGATTCAGCTGAGCGTTTCGCGTTTTCATTGATGTACCACAATACGCAATTTCGCACATAAACCTAATCTACATTTAGGATAAAAGAGGTAGATTCATCACTCTTGGTAAGGTTACACCGAAACATTAAAGTTACACTGAAGCATTCAAAATAGCTCATGCACGTTTTAACGTGCCTATGTTTTATGTTGGCCCTTCCCTTTAGCTCGCGCATGGCCAGAAATCCGTGACAGTATAGCCGCCAAGCATGCGCACGAGTATGGAATTTGGTCTTAAATTACAGACGCGAAATCATCGCAGTACAAAAGAAACAGTCAAAATTTTAATTACCTTGTTATATTTTCCATCACTATATCTCAGTCACAGCAGTTAATCAAGTTTCAAAAGTCTTAAAATGAAGTTTGACAAGTCCTTTACCTCACGAATGATGTTGTTTGTCATTTTGTAGTAAATAAACCGGTTCCCATATTCGATCTTTTTTAGAACAATGAAGCCTCAAATCCCTCATATGTGCATCTCTCTGTCTCACAATATTGCCAAAAATGCCATAAAGTCCTTTCCTTCTCGGATCCAAATGAAGGATGCCTGCAGTTTATCAAAACTCTGTTTGCTTTGTTTACATTTGAAACCTCCTTTACAGTGCAAAATTAAAAGCATTCTACAATGTTTGATGGTTCCAAACGACGACAAATAAAGGGAAAATAACGTGAAATTTGATGAGGGGAATATTGCGATTTAAAGGTCCACATGTGGCCGAGAATAAACCATGTTGTAGAGTGTTGTTTTAGCGGCTTCTCGTCGCGATTCATCCTCCATTTTGATTCCCAAGAATCTCTATTTCGGCTTAGTATCCACGCCTCTAATTTATAAATAGCAAATTGAAAAGGCTTACATCATACCATAGCTACTTTGCAAGTAAAGTGTCGCACGAATTCAGCAAATGCTCTTCCAGTTTCAAGAAGGAGATTGCGATCATTCAAGTGGATATCAGTTATTCGGCTAAAGCAAATACCAGAAAAATTCTTTTTGCTTCAGAAATTCCACTGCCACTCCTGAAGGAATGGCACAGAATAATAAACGAAGAGGCTTCGAATCGTAAGGCAACTTCCGGTCAAAATTTTGCAACTGGAAGTGAAGATGTACAAGCTAGTTTGATGCCCTCAACATCCCAGAACAGGCAGTGCAGGAAAAATCTCGACTATATTGATCTTCTGGAGTATTCTGTACCTTGTGCCTGTTTGCATTTACTGATGATCAAGCCGTAAGAGATGAAATTAGTGTCCATTTAATGAAGTTGTCTAACGCTGTTGTGCAAGTGTACAGAAAAACCAAGGGAAGAGCAAGAAAGGAATTAGATGAAAAAGTAAAAAAAGTTCATGTCTATGAGGGTCAAACAAAATCGGTAAGCGAGTTTTATGATGAGATGGAATATATGACAGATGAAATCGCAGAGTGGAAAAGGAAACACAAACAACTGGAGGAGGAGAAAAAGAGGCTCTATGAAGATTTGATTATGGCACTGAATAAACAAAGGAGAGTTTCTGAGGAGCTTCAAAAATCAAACAAGGAACTTGAAGAATATGTTAAAACACTTGAGGATACAGTTGGAGTAACATCCCACAAAGGAAAAGTTGTTTTTGAAGCTACAAATAAAACAAGGACTCTAAAATCATTCTTGTCCAGGGTTGAAACAGCACTGTGGTTTTCAAAGTCTTTTGGGATTGCCTTGGATACCCTCACTTTCAAAGAATGTGACACAGGTGTGATTCATCACCTAAAGTTTCCAGGGCAACTCCAAGAGAACTTATCCAATGATGGGTCGAAGCACAACAATTTAGATGAGGACACCAAAACAAAAATTGAACAAATCTTGTTTCTTTTGGACAAGTTTTGTGTTGGTGATGCATTTTATCACGAACTTTCAATGACAATAGATGGTCTTCCCAGGTCATATCTGGTTAAACAGTGCCGAGATGACCTCAACAAAATGTGTCATATTGACCCATTGCAAGGAAAGTGCACTGGAGCCAAAGTCAGCTCAGTTGCTGCAGTATTAGAGCAACACATTAAAGATTATCTTAATGACAATGCTAGATCTGACACAGCTAATGGAACCATTCAAATTAAAATAAATGGTGATGGGGCACGAATGACAAGAAACTCCAAGTTTCTTCTTCTCTCCTTTTCTATTTTACAATCTGGTGAATCAGTGATGTATGCTAAAGGAAACAGAACTATTGCCATTGTCAATGGCTCTGAAAGTTATGACACTATAAAGGAAGCATTTGGAGGAATTTGTCATGAAATTAACAACATGACATCCTTAGGAAAATTAACAGTGAACAACCAAGAGGTAAATGTTGATTTCTTTCTAGGTGGGGATTACAAGTTTATCTTGTTGATACGTGGACTAAAAGGTGCTACATCAAACTATGCCTGTGCTTGGTGCAAGGTACACATAAAGGATTGCTGGAAAATTGAGGAACACTTTCTAACTACAACAGGTCACCCTTGTCCAGATCATTAAAAGAAATTTGTGAAATGTGCACCAAATCTAAAGACAACTATTGTTGTGATAGGAGACCCATTCTAAACATTGAACTTGACCACATAGTTGTTGGTGAACTACATTTGATGCTGCGGGTGACTGATATTTTGACAGAAAAAAGAGTGCCTTGACTGGGACAAGGAAGATGATCTTGACCGGAAATGAGGGGACCCACAGGAAATGCATCTAACGAAACTTGTCCAATCTATAAGATCATGTGAGGTTTCTTTTGACGTGTGGGAGCAGTGTAACACTGATGGAAAGGCAAGTGGAAAGCATGATTGGACTAGCCTGCTTGGTGCTGAAAAGAAAATTCTATTAGATGCACTCCCTGATAAAATGAAAAGCTTTTTATGACCAGAAGCATCAGATGCTGTGGTCAAAATATGGAGACCATTCCAACAGGTTTACAAGGTTGTCAACAACTGGGCACCAGAGCAAGACCCCAAACAGTTTTTCAATCAAGCAAAGGATTGGATCAATTGTTTCCTGCAATTGAATGGTAAGAGGGAGGGCTATGAGAGAAGCAGGATTACACCATACATGCACATCATGGTTGCTCACATCCCCTAGTTTTTTGAGCTTTACAAATCTGTTAAAATTTTCACTGGCCAAGGGGCAGAGAGGAATAATGACATGGCTCATAGTGTAATCCTGCGAAGGTCAAACAAATGGGATTCTGCAGGAGATGTTCTTCGGCAAGAACAGCGACAGTGGGAGCTGTGTGACCATCAAAGGGAAGCTCATATGTATGTCAAAAGAAAGGAAGTTTATTGGAATGAGGAAATCAAGGAAAGTCGAAAAAAACGAGCTAAGAGTCACTTGGATCTGCAATCAAGTGAAGTTCACAATCAAGAACCCTCTATGCAATCAACTACTGATGCCCCACCTACTGATACCCCAACTGCAGGAAATAATGATTTTCAAATATGACAGTAAGACAATTGAAAGAGGAATTAAAAAAAGAAATGCTAAAGGCTTCAACAAGAAAAACAACGCTGAACTAATCAAGCAACTTGAGGAAATTTCACAGGGGGGAAATGTGCCTACAATTGGTTTTGTGATGTGGATGTAAACAGGATGAAAGTTTCTTAAAGGTGCTATGTCATGTTATTTGCCACCTTTTTGAAAAGCTAAAATGTGTCTTCTCATCAATTAAATTCTAAAAGTAATGGTTCATACTATATCTAGGCATTAAACTTGTTTCCTGTTGTCTGCTGCAAGGATAAACAGGGATTGAAACTAGAAAAAGGTGGGCCAACCTTTTCAAGTTCTAATGCATTGCATGCAAAAAACACAAAAAATATCATGTTTAGCACTCCCTTATACAATTTGTGTTTTATCTTCGTAAACTCTATGGGAGCATATTTTTGTGTATGGGTAAAGGCACTAAGTAATGATGTGCTTCTCGATTAACATTCGCTGATCCTCTTGAAGCTCCCCATTGATTAAAGAAAACATCTTGGGTGACTTGGAGAGGAACAGCCTAACTTTAAAAGGATATTTGACCCTAACCCCATCCCCATTACTGTCGCGCACTACATCCCAGTTGTCAAGAAATTTGCACCTTTCAAAATCAATTTTGTCTAATAAAATATTCCCCTTCTCCCTAGCTTCCCTCCCCTTTCCATGAAACAGAAACCTAAAACAATCATGCTGAAAACCTAAAATAAAATTACCCCTATTTTTACTTTTTAATTTTGTAAGAACTGATACCCTAAGGGTATCAATGTTCTGAATAAGCCTTTCCTGGCTTATGTTTGGCTTGTCGTAGGATCTGTTATAAGAGAAAGAAAAACAACACATGCTTGAGTCGAGAGGCTTTTAATACTGTTATATAAATAAACAAAAAATGTTGCAAATAAGCTTACTACATGCATAATAAGAATGGTGTCAAAGTTAGTTACAGAAGACAGAATGGGAAGAGAAATTATTATTTCTGGAATCAAACCGGCCAATAGGTAATAATAACATATTTCAGTTTCTGAGTGCATTTTTTTCTTTTTACTTTATACATTACAGCTTTAAATTACATGAAATATTATATCAATAAAAGATGAAGTAATAAGAAGCACAAATTTATAATACCTGATAAGATCGGCAGTGAGGTTCTCTTCATCCTCCCAAGTATTAAAAAAGGCGCTATAGCCTTTCCAATTGACCAAATATTGAGTCTGAAAATGGAAAGTTAAAAGCAGGGGGGGGGAAGCTACTTCCCATACATTCTCTTAAATGAAATCCAAACGATGTTCTCACAACTTGCAAAGCGATCAGCAAGGGTCTTGCCAGCGGATTTGGTACTGATCATGCGCATTACGTCAAAATCCATAGATCAACGGTCTCGAGAAGAAACAAAAACATGGCGGTCGAAGGCGGGACTGTTTCTCACTATTATATTTTGGTAATTCGCAAATTTATTGATTTGATGTCGCTTTTCAGACATAGTGTGTGGTTTTCTTTTTCTGTTAAACAATTTCCCTCTGCAGAGTTTGGAATATGCAACATATAGCTCCGTACTGATAAGAACCGCCGAAGAGTTGAGCAATCGAGCAGTGTTTTGCAGCAAACCTTAGGAAAGTTAAAGTCGCTTCAAGGTACAGAGCGTTCAGTAGTAGTTCTGATTTGTTTATTAGTATCGTTTTGAATTTTCACTTTGGATTCAAGGTGTTGACTGATCGTAATAAACGAAGTGAAATGTTATGAACTGTGAATGTTTATCTGATGTTAATTCAGTTATGATATGTAGAGCTGTAAGCTCATATTTATAAAGGTTTCTGAATATTCTTGCTTCCGATAAATTTGACACTTTCTCCAGTAATTTTTATCAGCATCAAGTTATCCTTGCTCGGCAAAAACGATGTAACCTATAAATCGATCGAGCGCGTTGTTGTTGGTTAAGATCTAACGCGGTTGCGTTTTAGTTTCCCCCGCAATTTCAGTACCGAAAGACAAATACGATATGCAAGAAGAACAAAGATGCATGATATTATTTTTTTCAATTTTTTAAGCATTTCAGATTTCCTCAACCGGTTCGCTTCTTGTTTCTGAAAAGTCTAAAAATATTTACCGTGGAAAAATGCTGCAATTATCCGCTGGCCATCACGCAGGGTGATCGCTTTGCAAGTTGTGAGAACATCGTTTCTCGGTCCCAGACCTCGTCTCTTCCCCCCCCCTGGTTAAAAGCTTTAATGAACCACTTTGCATTAAAGGATAACATAATGCGGAAAAATAATTATTAACTCACCGACAAACGTGAAGTCCTCCTCAAGATGAGCCTCTCAATGGGAAAATAATCCTTGGAGAAACTTTTTTTCTTTTTCTTTAAACTTTGATGTCCCCGTACAAGATCTGCAAAGGACATTTTCTGCATTTGCTGAAACAAACTGCGGCTATTTCGGCTCGAACTCCTCACTCCATTCGCCATTGCATGAATTTACTCACTGTAATCTGATATTAGGGCGCATGTGCAGTAAGAATTTGTCTGGATTTGTGCGCCCCCATTTCAGACCGCTGACTGTCACGGATTTCTGGCCATGTGGCCCTTCCCTGTAGCTCGCAAGGGTTCTGCAAGGCAAGGGATAGCTGGAATAATGGAGTGTGTATAAAATGCGAGCCATGCAGGCCATTGAAGACTCTGAAAAAAACATTTGAAAACGGTAATATGGAAAACATTAACTGAGAGGTAACCATCGTAAATAAGTGTTTAACCCTAAAAAGCGCTTAACCCTAATGCTAACTCTAATCCGTAAAATGAAAGCTTACCCCAATAAGTGCTCAACCCTAATCTGTAAATTTGCAGTTTTTACTTGTTTTAACTTTATTTTTGCTGATGGCTCGCTTGACGCGCCTGTCTCGCTGGCTCACAGTTTGCCAGAACCTGGAGAAATGTAAAGAACGACATTTAGTGATAAAACATTAAAGATATTTATTTACAAGTAAAAGATGGAGGCTACAATCTCTTCTTTTTATGAATAAAAACCCCATTCTGTAAAAGGAGAATAAAAGTTGTTTGATTGATGCATGATACCAGTTACAATACTAAATGTTAAGATGTTGAACACTCTGATTGTGCTCAATGTAATAGCATTCGATGATATAAAGCTATGGCAGCCTTAATAAATTGTCATTAGAGAAAGACTATAGAAATGATCACAGTTCTTAATTAGAAGTGATAACTCCTTAATGTTCTGGTGGGCATTAAAAAGTTGGGCAAACAATGGGCATATGTCAATGGACATTTTACTTGTAAAATAAAGTTAACTAAGTAGAGCTTACTTCAGCTATTGTTTTATTATTTACTTTGCCTTGGGTGGCAAATATTTTGCTATCACACATAAAATAACAATGTATGACTCAGCTCTGGTTCAAGAGCTCCTTGTTTATCTTAGATTACATCAATAACTGACCTTCTGTTGTTTCTACAAGCTTCTTTGATAACAGGTCTTCATTGTTAGTAGCTGTAATCAATACTAAGTTATGCTTATATCCATCAATGCTAGCTCAGTGCTCCTTTGTTTTGTTCACTTTGCGTGCACAAGTTGTATTTTCCAATACTACTTTACTACGCATTAGTTTCTTATTTTCCCCGCCACACCCTCCCTCAATTCAATAAAGCTGGACTACTGGCTTGGGTGCACACCTGCCACTTTTACCTCCGTGTAGCAGGTTGGGTGGGGCCCCCACCCCACCTTAGTTTATTCACTCCTGGGTGGGGATGCACTCCACTTGTTTCCTCGTCTGTTACCATGCAGGGTCTGTCGCTACCACCTTCATTCCATTGTGTATATTACCAGGGTGTGTTGCTGCCACCCTTATTGCAATACTCAGTTTATGGTGTGGTGCAGCCACCCTTATCACATGCAGTTTATTGGGTGTGTTGCTGCCACCCTTGTTTTACCCCGGGGTGCACCCAATAACCTTTAGTCCCATTTACTGCCAAAGACTGTATTTTTTATCTTGGACTATGTAGTTAAGCGATTAAGTTGTTAAGTTCAATTTATGCAATGTCTGCGTGTGTGATATGTCCAGCATGACAAGTGCAGTTCTAATAAATTATTCTCAGTAATAAGCCTGTTGACTGGCTCAGAAATTCGTTCTGCATATTCTTCATGTGCATGAAGCATCTGCCAAGCAATGGTTGTTTTCTCAATAAACAGTTGTTTTCTTAGTAAAAACTTGCACCTTCTGAGTGCCTCAAGGATAAGGATTTCTTTTTTTGTTTTGTTCTGTTTTTAGTTTTCAAACTTTTATTAAATACTCCACAGCGTTACAATACTAATGTCACATGGCATTACATGATATTACATTACGATAAATTACAAAATTTGTGTTATAGATTACACTATATTACACTATGAATTTTAATGGTAAAGTAACTATACAAAAAAAGATAAATACGTGCTAAGTACACATGACACTAGGGTACAGAGTTCAAAGGCAGAGCCCACTTTTCTGTTTCATACTTAATTTTAACCTTGAATGAAAAGCCAGTTATGACTGGAAGAGTCTGATTTCTTCTACAACCCCATAAGTATAGTTTAGCAATCAGTATCAAATAATTCAGTCAAGGGCAATTTCTATATAATATTCCTGTAATAACGTCTTGTAAGGTCAGACAGACGAGTTTTCTCGTCAATGTGTAAAAGTAATATTGAAATTCCTTCCAAAACTGCTTGGTGTGTCTGCATTCGAAAAAGATGCGGTAAAGGTGTAACGGGACGGGGCGGTCAGCAGCAGGAATGAAAAAGGATTCAAGGATTTTCCAAAGCAATTTATTTGAAACTCAATTCCATCAGCAGATACAGCAACAATAAAATAAAACCAACCAAGAAAAAAAAAATAAACGGGAACTACTAAAAGATTAAACCTAGCAAAAGAATGCAAAGTAAACTAAATGTTTGCATGCAACAAGATAATACAGAATACAATGTAATTGACCAAGGACTACAGAAGAATATCGAAAAACATATTCTAGACTAAAGTGTAAACAACTACCAAATATGATATAAAAGTTTGAAAACAAAGTCAGTGTGAGCTGCCTTCAGGACCTCGCTGCGTAGGACACTGGGTACTATGAGTAGCTGTTTCAACTGGTCATCATTGTTGTGCACAGTTCTGAAAAGCAAGCCATCCTTCTCTGCAATGCTGTCCAGGTAACCAACCAGTTGTAGGGTTTCCCACGTCTCTTGCTTCCTCTCTTGTCGGTTGGGCTTTCTAACTAGGTTAAGGTAATGCTTCAGCCTCAGTATTGTTGCATCCTTCTGCTGCAACATGGAAATCTGATCTCTTGGGATGGATGGAAGACAGGTCGCCTGCTCAGCACACTCATCGGCTGGTGTTGTAACTCCCAACTCTTCTACACGTATAGCATCCTCCAGCAATCCCAGCTGCACTCTTGGGAAGTCTGGTCGTATCAGCAATTGAAGCTAACGTCTCAGCAACATGGGTGGAGTGCTCATCATCTCTGTGTTTGGCACTGTTGCGAGCTGCTTCCCGACTGACTTGGCTCAGGGCATCAGCATTGGTATTGTGTTTACCAGCTCGATATTCTAATATTTTTGAAGTTAAAGCTCATCAGATCGGTTGCCACGCCCTCTGCTGACACCACGTGACCAAGGTACTTGACACGACTCTGGAAGAACTGACACTTTTCCGCTTCTATCTTGAGGTCATGTTCTCTCAGCTTCTAAAAAACCCGCTCAAGCCTTTTGAGGTGATCTGCAATGGTGTCGCTGTACACAATGATGTCGTCCAGGTATACCAGAAGGATCTGCAGTAGCTCTTCACGGAATATTGTCTGCATAAGCCTTTGGAACGTACCAGGCGTGTTACAGAGGCCAAAAGGCATCCTATCGTACTCGTACAGGCCCATTGGTGTGGTGAACGCTGTCTTCTGGCAGTCACTTGGATGTACCTCCACTTGGTTGTACGCTGATGCCAGGTCAATGGCTGAGAAGTACCGTGCTTTACCAAGCGCATCAAGTGACTCGTCTATCCTTGACAAGGGGTATGCATCCTTCCTGGTCTTTGTATTAAGGCGGCTGTAGTCCACACACAGGCGAAGGGCTCCAGACTTGCAGACTAATACAATAGGTGATGCATAGTCACTTTGGCTAGGTCTGATAACCCCTCTCTCCAGCAGCACCTGTAGGTGTTCCCTCACCTCCTCAAACTGATTGGTTGGGATCCGTCTGTATCGCTGATTGACTGGAATGTCATCTTCGGTGTGGATTCTGTGATGCACCATGGTCGTACAGCCAAGCTCCTCTCCCTTGCGAGAAAACACATCTGCATACTCTCGGAAGATTCTCTCTGCCTCTCTCCTCTCTGCTTCAGTAGCGGGGAAATTGTCCAGCAGCCCTCCCTTGGGTAGAGTTCCAACGTTCTGTTGCTGCGCGTCTCTGCTGGGGTCTGTGAAGATACCTCCTGGCAGTCTAAGTCATGAGCATAAGACACTACTACCTCATTGCTTCCCACAGTAAACGCCAACTGCTCCTTCATAATCACCTCCGCTGGCTGGACTGTACTAAGGCATGTTCTGGGCTTCAGGCTGACTCCTTGACTTGTCGGATTGATCAGCTGGACAGTAAAGCATGACTTGGCTGCATCCACCAGCGTAGTCGCGACTCGGAGTCTTCCTTTTAGGGGGTACTGAGGGGTTCCACCACTGTGTTTGCGCCACAGGCTGAACCAGTGGCATCAACGTTCATTGCTGAATATGGTGGGATCCAAACAGCACTGCTGCCAGCAACCCTTACCAGCCTCTGCTTGCTCAGTTTATGGCTCAGCTTTGATGAGGTACTTGCATTCTCCTCTACACTCAGCAGCTCTGCCCACTTCAGGATTTTCACAAGCACATTAATCCCCAGGACTCCGGGTCTTCTTCTCTGCTGCTGCACAGTGGCTGCCGTGTCTTTAATGTATAGGATCTGGTTACGTTCTTGTGGGTGGCGTAGATTGCTGCAAAGAGTGACAAAATCTTGCAGGGGAAGGTCTGCTAGATAATGGGTTCCTTCTTCTTCTTGTTCCGGTGTCGGCTTCCGCGTGTTTGGAACAATAATTAAGAAGCAATCTAGAAGACCGTAGCCTTTGTCCATTCTGAAGAGAAGAATCGCTGCATTTTGGATCTGGGTTGACCTTAGAATGGAGAACGTGGTGTTGGAATCATTTTCTTGTGTAGCCTCTGTCGTGAAATGGTAGGAGGCGGATTCTCCACTCCATAATTTGCATAGCAGCTGTATGTCAACAGTGGTGTTGTCTTCGTCATTTTTAAGAAGTTTGTTCAAAATGTCAAATAATTCGGGGGATGCAACAAAGGCTTTACCTTACTTGGAAATGGTTTCACAACTCTGGATGATGTTGTGGTGCTGACAAGGGTCTCCTTTGAGATGGTGTCAATGTCTCAAAGTGTGGCCAGCACTGTCTCTATGGCAGGCGATTTTCCCGCTTCTGGATGACCAACGTACGTGGTGTATAGATTTAGTGGCTGAATGTGATTTCCATTTAGGAAGTGGGCATCAGTATTTCTGAGGAGAAATGAAGTGGCTGTCATCAGTGATGGCACCAGATAACCACTGAAGCTGCCAACGGATTTAGCTTTTGCTTCTAAGAACTGGAAAACAGTCTCGGGAAATAGATGGTCATAATTGTAAATGAAGCCCACGTAGCTTTGTTTTGACGAGAAAGACAAAAGATAAGATTGACATTGTGAACTGGTTGGCATTAACACACGAATGACTAGTAAGAGCAATGCGTTGAGATTAGGATGAAACGTACAAACAAAATGTGTTGTTTAAAAACAGAAGTAATCGGTGAGTGACGTCGTTTGAAGTGAGTGATTTAATTAGTATGCCTTAAAAATGAACCAATCTAAAGGTGAGGCTTTTTGTTGATATATTGGAAGGAGGAAAGCATTGGTTGGAACTTAATGAATGGAAGTTTTAAGTAATATTTTAATCTAATGTCACTAAAAAAATTGTAACTTTAAAAAAGTATATATACATATAACTAACTTTAACTAAAATAATTTTTGTAAGTTTTGTTATAAAATATTTTAGTTTGTTTGTGCACTAGTAAATGTAAACACATTTGCTTGAAGCGTGCTTTTCAACTCTTGGTTAAAAACAATGCATTTTAAAACCAGGTGCAGAATTAAATACCAGATGAACTTAAGCTGTAGTTTGAAAGTCTGCTGCTGCAAATTTCAAAAAATGTTCAAAGAATTAATGCTAAAGAAGTTAGGTCCTGAGGTTCTATCAATAGGTTGCATCAAATGGTATTCTCTGAATGTAAATCCCCCTGCTAGTATGCACAATAAAATCACACCACTTGGCTCCAGTGACCCCCAATTGTCCTTGAACTCGGGCAAAATATGGATAGTCCCTCTTTAGTTTACACTCTGTATCACTGACTTTTCCATGAAAAAGGTGGGGTGGTGCCTCCAGGGGTGTCACATAGAATATTGTGTGAGGGATTATCCAAAGGAAAGTGAACATTAGAAGTCAACAACTTTGGCTTCTGGTGATGCACCAAGCACAGGACAACTTTTTGAAAACACAAATCCATTTGTGGGATTTGCAACGGGAGTTTTCCTGTTGAACATTCACTTTTTATATTGCTGAAGGGCAATAGGTTCATACTTTTAGCCATGTGTTACATACCTTGATGAAAAGGGCTTTGGATGCATGAGTGATTGAGCTTAACTTTGGTGATTTCTTGGTTGCCTTATGATAAGCTGGAATTTGGAAGCTGTGATTTGGTGCATTGTGTCTTTCACTCATCACATTCTGCTTGTTCCCTAGTAGCACTTTCGACTGAATGCATTCTTTCCTCATCAACAGTTAAATGCTTGATTAATTAATGCCTCTTCAGTGTCACTCAGCTCTCTTGGTTCAACCATGTCATTATCATTACTCAAGGGAAATGTAGGATAATGATTAAGTTCCTGGGCCTTTTACTGGAGAGCTCGTTCTTGGCGCTGAGGTCAGTTTGGAAAAGAAAAGTTTGACTCCGTGATTGACATATGTCAATCACGGAGTCATATTATGATAGCTTGAAATGGAGCCAACAGGGCATTTCCCAAATTGCTTGTCAGCTTGCTCAATACTCAAAAGTTCCTTCACTCACTTGAGCAAAACCTATATTAGGGCCAAGTGTGGAAAGTTCAGATTTGAAAGTATTTTCACATACAGGATCATGGTTAGGCTGTTTGTGTGCTTCATACAGCAGGCATTTGACCCGTGCACCACCTTGTGGGTTGCTGGTCTGACTTACTCATATACAGTGTAAATAGAATGGGATCTAGGCAGGAACCCTGAGGCGATATCCAGGATAATCAAGGTCTTGACTCTTCTGGATATCACAAAAATCAAATCTAATATTTTTTTATTGTAAATGTACATGGTTTTAAAGAAAATAACCCCAGGACACAGCTTGACATTGCTCTTGCAAATCATACATTGCACATGCCACTTACAGATTAGTCACTTATAATTATGCTAGGAGATAAGTAACTTATCTTTAGGTTAATCTTTCTTGCTCCGCTCAGGTGCAAATGATGCTACGAGAGACACAAATAAACTATATGCCCTCCAATAGTCACTTTTATTATTATCGATACACCAATCATCCAAATTTATTTCATAAGAAAAAAGTGTTTAACAGAGATATAGCTTGAAACTATGGTATAAAGAGTTGTTGCTACAATACGATCAGCTAAACAAGAGCCAAATAAAATTCCTTTTTGTTTACAATAAAATTCAAATATAATCTAGTTTTAAAAAGATTAGTAACAATAATTGGCAAAAGATAGTCTATATTTAAAAAGTAATAGTCTTCCTGTTCAAAGGCCCATACTATCTTCGCTTCTGTTTATTTTGGCAGTCAAAAAGCTTTGTGTGTTGATTAGGTGACTTGTGCTGTAGAAGCTGGATTGTTGTTGGAAACAGGGTCTTTTGGGCAGGATTTTGGGCTCATTATGCTCTGGGGTAGGCTAGGTTCAACCCACTGCTTGTGAAGGTGTTGTCTAGGAGTCAGGATTACTAAGTCAGTATCAGCCTCATGGTGTGCTTTGGAAAAAGTTGTTGTGATTAAAATTCTTGAAACATCACAATTCCTGTGAGATCAGCATGGATTGACTCTCCCCCATAGTTCATTCACAGTGTGACAGACTTCACGAAAAGACTCACAATATGCAATGAAAGTGTGGAAC
This sequence comes from Porites divaricata, assembly GCA_038088405.1. NCBI lineage: Eukaryota > Metazoa > Cnidaria > Anthozoa > Scleractinia > Poritidae > Porites > Porites divaricata. The sequence goes on along the minus strand of JBBMOI010000006.1, from coordinate 24,663,303 downwards.
TGAATGAAATTTTAAAAAAAATGTTATGTTGTCTATTTTTCCTTTCCCCAACAACAGCAGCATTGAATTGAGTCATTGATTGTCAGTCACTCTTTGGAGGAAGAGAGAGGTTGAGATCCTAATTTCTGTCTTGGCATAAACTTGCTTTCTTTTTGAAAGGAATCAAATAATATGGATGTATGACTCGTCACACAGTAAAACACTGGGGGATAGTGCTATTTGCATCTCTGCTATTTGTATTTTGTCTAGTGCTGTTCCTGCCCACCGGTTCCCTAAACAAGCTCCTCAACTTCAGAGATTCCAGTAATTCTGAGTTGTTAAACGACTTTTGAGAAGAACTATATGTCCAACTGAGACTTGTTCTTCACTAACATTTCTTCAGGGCTTCTGATATTAGCAATCGTGTGATTTCGCACATTTGGCCTCAAATACACCGATGTCATTAAAATGGCTGCCTCTCGGAGGAGGAATGGGGCGAGCGCGAGAACGAGGCATTTTAGGATACGCAAATGACCATAAACATGGCTTCGCGATCGAATATACATTGCTGCGTTCCTCTTTGTAATCAAAAGGGAACTATTGGCCCTAACGGAGAAAAGGTTGGTTTCTTTAGCTTCCCAAAAGATGCATCACTAAAGAAAGTCTGGCTGGCTAAGATCAGAAGAGATCCTGGTAAAAACTTTAACTTAAACGAGAATACAAAAGTATGCTCTCTTCACTTCGAACCGTGCGACATCCAGAAAGGATACGGCGGAAAAATGTCTCTAAAAAGACGTAATGAAGTATTCCCCACTAAGTTTAACTGGCGTACTTCACCAAGAAAGCGACCCGCTCCTTCTATGAGGATGGATCCAGTAAGAAATAATCGCGCGAAAAAAAAACTGGAAGTCGACGCAACCATAATAACAAGTAGCGCTTCTGAAGAAGGTCCTTCGGCTAGTGCTGTTGAGGAAGTTTCACTGAGTACTGCGACAGAAGAATCCTGTAATGAAGAGATTTTTCAATTAAAACTACAATTAGAAGAACAACAGAAACAAATAGCCGCTTTGTGCAAGGAAAAGGACGATTTGTTAAGTGAAGTCGAGCATTTACAACAACAATGCGCCGAACTCAATGAGAAATATTTAAAGCTGAAGCCACGTGTTTTTTGTTTGGAAAATCTTTCCGACGATGCAACTATTTGCTTTTATACTGGATTCCCAAATCTAAGAACATTCGAAGCTACATGTAAGTACTTGAATCCTGGAGATAATGGCAGAAATGTTCGGTACTGGTTATCTAAAGATCAAAGTGTTGGCGAGGATCACTACAACCCTGACAACATGGTTCAGCATAATAAGCGTGGCCGTCCGAGACTCCTCACACCAAGGGAAGAATTTCTTATGGCGTTGTGTCGACTGCGGCAAGCAATGCCTGTAAAACATCTAGCATTTCTTTTTGGCGTTTCAGAAACTACAGTAAGCCGCAATTTTATATCGTGGATTAATTTTATGTATCTGCGTTTTGGACTTATTAACATTTGGCCCTCTAGAGAAGATGTTGATGCTGCAATGCCCGAGGATTTTAAGACGAAATATCCTAGCACTAGAGTTATAATTGACTGCACGGAAATAAAATGCCAAATGCCGAGTAGCTTGCTTTTCAATAGCCAATTATTTAGTTCCTATAAGAACAATACCACACTTAAAGGCTTAGTTGGTATATCACCCTCTGGAGCAATTACCTACATCAGTCAGCTGTACACTGGAAGCATCTCAGATAGAGCAATAGTAGAGAGATCAGGCTTCTTAGATCTTCCCTTCACTGACAAAGACAGTGTTATGGCAGACAAAGGGTTTACAGTTGAAGATATTCTCCCTCTTGGTGTATCCCTTAACATCCCACCATTCTTAGGGGGAGATGAACAAATGACACCAGAACAAGTGGTCAAAACGCAAGAAATAGCAAGCCTCCGTATTCATGTTGAGAGGGCAATAAATAAAATAAAAAATTTTCATATTTGGGATAAATATGTCCCACTATCCTTATTTCCAGTTGTAAATCAGATGTGGACAGTATGTGCTTTTCTGTGTAATGTGCAAAACCCAATTTTATCTTAATAAATACTTTTATTTTTAAATAATGATCTTGCATTATCTAAATCTTAAATAACCTAAAACATTTAATTCTACTGCACAGTAAATTGAAAATGATCTGCTGATTACTACTGCATAGTAAATTGGATTTGAAATCAACTGTTGATTACGGGGCAGTAAATATAAAATCTGCTGAATTACTACAGCACAGAACATGAACAAATTAAATTGACTTGTAACCTTGAATTGTGAAACCATCTGCTGATTTACTGTGCAGATGCTGTAGAACTTTTAAGAAAATCATCTACAGCAAAAGAAATAAAGTGATTATAATAATAAGCTATAAGTTTACTCTCCAGATCTTGCCAGTATTCAGGATTAAATGGTATTCTTTCAATTGACATGCCTTTCTTTGTATAAACTATGAAGTCACACCATTTGGCACCTGTTATTCCCATCTGCTCCTGGACTTGTGCATAGTATTGGTGAGAGGTTTTCAGTCTGCAGTGGCCATTGGTAAAGGTGCAAAAGAAATTTGCATCCGAACATGCATCTTGAGGAGTCACCATAAACTTGGTTTGAGGGCACTTCACTTCGATTATTCCGAAAGGCTCAGTTGCCCCTGAACCAATGACTTTGCCATCTGGTGAGCACCCCAATATTGGCTCTTTCTTGTATACAACAAAACCGCATTTGTATACTTCGATTGGTTTCTTTATGCTGTTCATGTAGCACATATACTCGTGGATTGCTGTTCCTTCGTATTTAATTCCATGAGCGGTATAGATGGACTTGACATCTTTTGGATGCATTAAATTTGAAGAAAAAGTGTCATGGTTTCTTTTCCTATTTGAGATAAGGCTGAACCTTGAAACAGTAAATCTGTACTTTCGTTCAGCTTTCCACAAGTCGCAATTTGCTTGCCCCCTAGTATTTCTTTCAATTTCATTTATCTTGTCTTCTGATACAGAAAGGGACATTACAAATTCTTGTTGCAAATCAGTTAAGTCATGTTTGTCATTTTCCTCAAGTACAGTAAGGGGAAATCTTGGAAAAGCCTCTATAGGCATGCTTTGTTCCTTTCTATCAATACTGCTTATATCCATGTCCACAATAAAGTTGGACTCTGTATGGGACACTTGATAACTCAAGTAGGATCCCTTAGGGCTTTTGCCATACTTTGTGTCCGTTAGACCATCAGACTTTCTTGAAACTAATTGAGCTAGGCCCATTTTTGGGTTAATATGCCTCAATGTCTGCATAAATTCATTAACTCCACTCCCATCTAGTTGTGGGTTTTGCCTAGCTTCATACAGACTGCACTTAAGGCCAGAGTCGTGTTCTGCATCATCCAGTCTGGTTTTCTTTACTATAATGTCCATTACTGGTTGTGGCACAATTGTTTCCCCTCTTCCTCTTTTATGCCAGTTCTGGAGGCTTGATGTGCACGCTAACTGAGGGTTTTCATCACTTTCACTTGATAAATCGACTGTTGTTTTGCTTCTGTACATAGAGAACTTACATAATTTCAGCATGAGGCACAGAGAGTGATTACAATATCCAGTTTTACCAGCAACACATGAACAGACAGAATGAAGTACTTCTCCTGTAATCATACTTAATGTCAGCTTCAGAGAGTGAGGTTTATCATTTTTTTTGAAGGAGCGATGACATTGGCAACGGAAATAGAAGTGGTGGTCATCACTTGAACATTCAATGTCCTTCAAATATTCGTCTTCAAGAAAGGTTTTACCCTTTCTCCAACTAGTTGGTACGGAATGGTTGTCTTTGCTTCCTATCCTTTTCCCACTTTCTCTAATATGATTGTCTATCTCCGCTCTGGTGAAAAAAGGCATTTTAGAAAGAGATGTTGTCCAGCCATCTTCGGGGTATTTTAAAGTGAGTTGCAAAGAAGACGCGGTCGTTGTGTCATCGAGCAGTTTTCCTTGTTTATTCAACTTCCTCTTCGTGAATATTTGATTAGGATCAGGATCCACTAAATCTTGATCTTTTCCTTGAGAAATATATTCTTCCACGCTACAAAATTGATCAGAAACATTGACTTAGTAAGGAATATGACACTTTATTTGCACGCTTGAGGTCAAGCAAAAGACTACAAGCTGAACTTACCGTTTTACAAGTTGTGCTTTCGTATTTAATCCTTTTGCCCGATCGCCCCGACACTTCAGCCAAAATCTTAATTCATCATTTTTTAAAATTGATGGATTTCGACCATCTAAAGAAGAACCAGGAATATCACACTCGTGTAGCTTTACAGAAGACGCCATGTTTTATCCTAAAATGCCTCGTTCTCGTGCTCGCCCCATTCCTCCTCCGAGAGGCAGCCATTTTAATGACATCGGTGTATTGCATGTGATAGCACAATTTGAGAAAATAGCAGAATTCATAAAAAAATGCTCAACTCAAGTAAAGTAAACAATAAATTTGTAGCTTCAATTAAACTTTTTCCCAATCTTTACGTTATTTAAGGTGAGTTCTGACTAAAGAAAGCCTTGCAAGACATCTGAAACCTTTTGATCGCGGCATCTTTGACCAGCCATTTTGTTTTCAGAGACAATCAGTGTGGTGAGTGGTGCAATAGGTTTTTCTTTCTTTGGTCAAGATAATTGGACAAACATTTTTTATTCTTTTACATTCAAATTGCCTGATAAACAACATTAAAGTGATTTTTCTCCTTTGATACCTGGTAAAAGAATGTTAATTAGCTCTGAAAAAAATCTCATAATTTATTGCACAATAGTCTTATCTTATTGTCCAATCTGTCTTAAAAATGCTGCATAAGTTCAGATTTTTTATAGCACCCTATCAGAAGGCCTGTCTCTTGATTCATGTTGCTCTTGTTCTGATTAGCTGGTGAGGTACTTCTTTCTCTGTTGATTTGTCTATTGTAAAAGTTCTTGAGGCAATGTTAAACCCGATATTAGAGACTGATATGAAGAAGTAGTATGTTGTCATGAAAGATATTCATTGTGGTACCATATTTACGTGCTTATATTGTGTACCTACAAAAAATGCGTGCTCTTAATTTACAGACACTTTCTAAAAAGAATTAAAATTTCTATTATCACTTAGTTCACAAAACAGAAACAATCCACATAGAAGGACTTCTGAAGCAGTTTGGTCATTTCAGGTTTGCTCTGTTAATAAGACTTGGTATGAAATGGTGAGTGATAGTCATGCAGACCAAGAATTGAAGGTGGTGGTCCTACACCCAATGCAGGATGATTGAAACAAATGGTTTGTGAAACCAAGGGAAACAATAATAATGTCTTTCTTGTGTCTGCTGTTAAGCTGATAGTGTTTTATCAAAAATTTGTCAACAGGTAAAAGGTATGAAAGAAGTAGTTGTACTCAAACTGCGGCAATCTTTCAAGGGGGTTCAGGCTTTGTTGACTTTGCTGATCCATCAAATCAATGTGACTTTAGAGATACGCCAAGAAAAACGGGCAATGAGGAAAATGGCAAAATGGTCAAGTTTTCCAAGGGCAAGTAAGATGGGGAAGATTTGATGAAAAAGGCAAATCTGGGAAAAAATGGTGCATTTGGCAAAAATTTGCCCAGGGTTTGGAAAAATTCAGTGATAAGTCAAGCAAAGTCCCTGGAAAGAGGTGAATTTGACAAAAATGGTGTCTCTGGCTTAATAGGGTTGGTGAGAATTCACCAGTGGAAACAAAAATTTAAGTAATATCGGTAAAGAGACCTCTGGAAAGTGGTGAAAGTTAAATATGATGAGAGTAGCTCGTTGGAAGTGGCAAATTTGACTGAAATAGCAAATAAGAGCAAAATAGGTGAAGGAGATGGCAGGAAGGTGACATTTTTTATACAAAAATGATGAATTTACAAAAATTTGCTATAAGCCAGTGGTTTGGTAAAAATCTTAGTGGGAAAGGTAGAGGGGCTGAGAAGTTCCTTGGAAAATAGTGCATTTGGAGAAATTCAGTTATAAGTAAAGCAAAGCCCCCCTGGAAAGAGGTGAATTTGACAAAAATGGTGACTCTGGCATTACAAAAATTTAAGTAATATCGGAAAAGAGACCGTTTGGAAAGTGAAGAATTTGGCACAGATAAACCAAGGGTGAGGTGAAAGTTCAATATGATGAAAGTAGCTCCTTGAAAGTGGCGAATTTAACTGAAATAGCAAATGAGAGCAAATAGGTGAAGGAGATGACAAGAAGATGGCATTTTTTTAAAACAAAAATGAATTTACAAAAATTTGCTATAAGCCAGTGGTTTGGCAAAAATCTTAGTGGGATAGGTAGAGGGGCTCAGGAGTTCCTTGGAAAGTGGTGAATTTGACAAAAAGGCCTAATAAGGAAACTAAACATTGCTTTGGGCAGGTTAGAGTGGATCCCCCTAACACAGGGTCAATAACTTTTTGTGCGTCAGCAGCCCTTGTAGAACATTCTGTTTCATATCAAAGAGCATGAAATTCACATTTTAAACATGGGATAAATGGTAGGGTTTCTCGGGAATTTTAATAAAAAATAAATAGTAATTCTGTTATTTACCATCGGCAGTATGTTACGGTAGAATTCAACTGACAGAAAGATACCAAAGAAACACTCCTTAAAATCAACTAATTTAATAAACTATACTTCGACTGATAACTACAACTTGGGAGCGACTATAACAATATAACCTTACTATAAACTACTTAGAGCCTATTATTAACCTTCAGTCACCACTGACACAAACTCACAGTACACACTGCCATCACCAAACGTCCTGGAGCCACTTGGAATGACAACTTCAAAATACTCCTCAGCAAACTTCTACAGCTCTCCCAGCATAGCTTCTCTTAACAATCTCTGCCGTAACCACAACTAAAAGCTCGCTAAGTCCTTGTATACAGTCAGTTCATGTTCTAGATAGTTCTAAGAGCTTTCAAGATTACTATTCTTGTAACATTACATCATGAATTACATCATTCAGCAAATTGTTCCAGACAGTTCTTTTGCGTGACAGTAGAAAGTTCTAGTGCAAACATTGCGTGACTGGAAAACTCCAGAAGCTTCTATTTACATTAGCTCTCCATAACAAGTATTTATTACACTAATGCTACTGGGACCGAGCAAATGGCTGAAAAAAGTTATGCAAATTAAACTCGTCACTGGCCTGATAACAGACTTTTATCATAAGATGTACATTGTCTCCCAAAGGTTTGATAACCACTGGGCCTGTTAGAGTATTCAACAACGGTTTGGACAAATCATATAGTTTCATGGAAGTGGGTGTGTAGTCGATCTTTAACCTACAACTTCAGATGATCACCACACGGGGGAGCTTCCCATTCTTCTAGACATTCCAATATAGTTGTTAGGGTCATCTGAATTTTTTTGTCTTTCTTGTTCAGCTTTCCACTTAAACATCTTTTCAACATAATCCTTTCCAAGCTGCTCCACTTTGTCAATAGTAGCAGTGTGGGCTCATGGTAAGTCCCCATTTAATTCCATGGTTGTAAACCTTTATAAAGGAGTGAAATAATTATGGTTAATTGAACACTTCTACTTCTGAAAAAAAAAAACAAGTAAAGTCCTCACTTTTTTTAACAGTGACTAGAAAAATGGGGAAAGAAGTTTTTCTCATTATAATGGATTTGAATAAGAGCCATTAGTATAGTTACATCGATGACTATCGAAAGTAGAGCGCTGTGATTGGCTAGGAGCTTCGCACTATCCCGCTATAATCACCGCGCGGTGGTTATAGCATTGAAGGCTAGCAGTTTTCAAAATGGCAGCCAGAGTTTTTGATGTTTCGGGGTCGGAATTTGATCAATAATTTTATTTTCTCGAATAATCATCAATGTAATTATACTAAAACAATTAGTTGCCTCAGGCGACATGAATATTGGCGAATAGTCACCTCGACTTCGTCTCAGTGACTATTCACTGATGTTCACATCGCCTTCGGCGACTAATTGTTAAATATAGGTGTGATAATTTAAATAATAAAATAATTGAAGTGTCAAAAGCAGAAAGCCTTTTGTATAATGAAATTCCCCTCATCAACAAGGGAAAATTAACACACCCTTCTGAAAATTTTAGGACCAATTGAGATAGGTAGTCTGTGTCAAAAACAGGTATGATCTGTTCTCTCACCTTGTCTCACCTCTGTTGCCTTACGTTAGTTGTTGATCCTTCCGGAATAAGGCTTGCTGTTTGTTGTGGGTACTCCTTGGTGCAGCCGTTGTTTGGCCAGTTTCGCAATGTGAGAAATGGGAAGGTTTGAAAAGTCTCATTATTTGGAGGTTCAATCATGTCAAAATGAAGTTCATAAACAGCCGTTGTTTGGCCAGTTTGTCAATTTCAAAAGTTTCAAGTGATTAAAAATTCCAAAAAACATGCATTGCATTCACATTTAGGCATTCATGGTGTTCGAACCAGATGGTAAGATATTAAAAACACATTATCATTGCTTTTACAACTTTTGTGAAAGTAGGAGTTGCATTTTGTTGAGTAGGAGTTGCAAGACCTGTAGGGCGTTTCACACTAGGGGGGTCCATGGGCATCCTCCCCTGGAAAATTTTGAAATTCTAGACTCTTGGAGATGCATTCTGCAGCAGTTTGAGATGAGAAATGGGATATTTCAGATACCAAAAAACACTGACATTCTTATTAGGTTTTAATAACTCTAGCCATAACAATGCACTCCTTTCATTCAAACAAGAGTTCAGGAAAGTAATTGCAATTTTGACAGAGCAAAATAATTATGATGCATGTGTTTAACAATAAATGAAAATAAACTGGTAAATTTTTAACTCTACTGTATGGTTTATGGTGTCATTTATGTCCTTTGCAGGGTTTTCATTAGAAATGTAATACGTGTCTGATCTGAACTGAGTTGGCAGGTGAAGTAAATTGTGCTTGTGTAGCAAGCACGGCGTGTTGCTTTGCAACATGCGTGTGAGGGCATGCTCCCCCAGAAAGAATTGAAATTTGAAACTGAGACGTGTTTTGCAGCATTCTGGGGCGAACTAGAACTTACATTTGTGCCCCCTAATAACAGCTGTAAAACATGATCTAACAAAAATCTATGCTCCAAAAACGATTTCATCAAACGAAATTTCTTTTGATTGAGTACATAGTTTTTTTATGGCCCTCGCAATGTATTGTGGGGTGGCATGTCAAAGCGTGCTTGACGTCACGTGGTGTTTTCTTCTGAATTCTGAGTTGGCTCATCATCTTCCTGATAAATCGTCCACCTTTCCTTTCCCAGCAGCTCACTTGATAAGAGATACCTCTTTTCTCTTCCATTTATTTGTTGGGTCATTTCCATGATCCCTTCTTCTATGACATCAGTATTGGTGCCAGCAGAACTCTCTCTGCCCTTAAACTTGTTCTCCTGCTCAGCTACTTCTGTCTTTCGCTTGAATTAGCCTATCCTCTGTGAAAAAATGTATGTGACAATCCACTGAGTCCTTTGGTTACACGGAGAAAACAATTTACGTGCACCAGCGCAGAACATTTTAAAGTACATGCATTTTGTTGCAAGACATGAACATGGGCAAAAGGTAAACAGTCTTATTGGATATGCTGGAAGCAGAATTTTGCTCGTAAAGGGTTAAGAAATGGTACAAGAAAGGAAAGGAAAGAGTTGAATTGAACTTCATTATTTTGGTCGTCTTTTCTGTAAAATGATGTTTATAATTGTATGCTAAAGTGCAATCGAACACAAGGCTAAAGATAGGCTTAAAAAGACTGTTTATTCCATTGAATATTATACAAACTTGCCATCTTCCTCAAATGCTTCTCCTGCAGGAAATAGACCCACATGCTGATTCTCTTGTGTGCCTTTTTATCTCTAATTACTTCAATATCTTGATATTTATTGTCAGCTTCTTCACTAAGAACACGTGACGTTCATTCATGAACTTAGAGTGTGATCGATCTGCACAAATCAATTCAAGTTTTTATTGAAAGTGTGCATGTCAAAAGCACATTGTTTTCTACAGATAACAGCCAAACATCAAGATTTGTTATTTAATGTATTTCTTACCATAAAAACTTCATCCCAAAATATCTCGATAACGCTCTGACAGATTGTAAACTTCTTGCAATGCGGCTATCTAATACAACTGTGTTGGCAAGTTTTGCAAATCTTTATTTATGGTGCCCTAGTTAATGCTGAAACTAGGGAGGTATTGTCCCTGAAAAACTGAATCGAGCCACCTTACTCACAGTTGTTTGGCGCTGCTTGGTCCATGGCATTTTTTGGTTTTGTTACAAGCCCTAGGGATTTTGAGGGGGCTTTCGACTTTGATCATGCATGTCACTTGGCATCCACAGGGGATGCTCATCACAACATTAAAATTAAACCTCTAATGCAGCACTGGTGTGGCTCAGGCTTAATCTAAATCCTAAAGAAGACCATACTACATAACAGATGACATCCAAATCAGTGCTATTCCAAAGACGCACTTTTACAGTGGTTCTGTAAATCTCTTAACCCAAAGGTCTGAGAGATACTAGAACGGGTGAAAATAGTTGCTTTTTGTCCCAAACACCCTAAGTGAAACTACAATGCGCATTATGTACTACTAAGTAGGGATGACAAGCATCTCTATCACTTTTATATGGAAGTTCCCCCCGGGCCTTGCGGCCTATTCCGGTTGGGGAAGACAGTTGACATACCTTGCCTGGGCTGGCAATATCTCCTCAATGTATCTCCGTCACAATGTCTCTTTGTAATGGCCAAAGATAGCCCTTGGCTTGCCCAAGCACACTTTGCAGATAGCTTATGTTGGAGCCATTCGGGGGCATTGGAATGAGAAGTAGTTGTCTGGACCACCCTTCCCCCACACAAAGAATTTTGTAACCTTCCTCCAATGTCGGAAAGGCTACCAGTATGGTTTCGTGAACCACTGCTGTGTTTCCTTCTTTGGGGAACAATAATTTCTTCTCCCCCAGGCCGTTCAGTGACAGGTCAATCCTCTAAGGTTGATGGTGGCATTTCCTGTCCAGCGGTCGCCATACATACGAATGATCTCTTCCACATGGAGCTCGCACGACCATTGGCTGCGTTTGTGTAGGGGGAGTAGCTTATTTCCCGCCTATTTGCACAAGGATTTAAAACAGCTTGTGACAGGGCTGGCGGCCAGTAGCCAAAGAAATGGTTGTGCTCATTCCTAACAGTGTCACAGTTTGTTGTGCTGTTTGGTTGAGGTTGCATCATCTGTTGCTTCACAGTTGTCGAACTCAAGGTTGTTGTTGTTGTCTGCATTGTGGACATTGCAGCAGCGGTCTGGTTAGTGTCGCAAATAAATTCTGCTGTCTCTAACAGGCACTGCACAGTCTTGGGTAGCAAATTTGGATCCACTGTAACTGAGAAAATTTGAGAAAACGGCAGAACAATTAAAGAAGAATGAAACCAACCACATTTCAAGCTAGGCGTGTGAGAAATTGTGACATGTGGACCTCAGCGCATCATTGGAAAGTTGATATCACGTGACTTTTCAACACCAGTGGAAAGTCTGGTTGATTTTTGGCAGAAAATTTGCGGTAAGACATTTTAATACTAATTCGATGCTTGTAGTTTTGAATGCTTGCGGCTGTCTTACGTCGATCTAGTAGAAATAGAGCTGTATAAAGAATGTTTATGGTACGAGTTTGGATATTTCGGAAATAATCTTTTGTGTAAAGTCATTTTTGTGTTCGGAAAATAGCCTTCACATGTTTATGTTTCAAGCCAAGAAACATGCAGAATGAGTAAGTTCTTGCAGAAAATGTGGACAAAAACTTAACTGGCAATTAACCTGTAACAAGAGTTGTAATTTGAAACTAATGGTAAAGAAAAACACCAGTACGCCATGAAATGTGTAGATCGAAAGAAGCAAGTTTTCGCAAAAAATGTCAATAGAAACTTCATTGGCAGTTAATCATGCCACAAGAGTTGCAATAATTTATTAGAAAGTAATGGTAAAGAGAAGTTGGCGTTATTAATTTTGACCCTAATAACACCCCATACCTATTGAGCTGACACATACCAAATGATCTTGTCCTGTATGCAATAACTGCACAATTCACCAGAAAATACGGTCAAATTTCTAAATGAGCAATGTCTTTCAGATTAACAAGTTGTAATCTAGTAACCTCAATGTGATCATGCAGCACTTTCCTCTCCACCGTCAGAATCCTGTGGATTAGTTGTCAAGTTCCATGAACTCAGGTTCACCATCATAAGATTGAGAAGAACAAGTGGTAGTTTAAACTGGGTTTTCCTGACATGCAGATATTAAAACCGCATTCCTGTCATGAAATGGCTTTGCATTGTTCTTGGACACTTAAACTGCAGAAGCCTGCAGTAGTGTGGGCAGTACCAACCCTTGGGAAGTGGGGTTAAAATTGCCAAACAGGATGGATGAAATTAAATAAATGGGTGTTGAGAGTTCTCACATTTCAGTGTTTCCATCTGATGGCATTCTGCAAAAGCAAAGTCCAGTGCCTGCTTGTGGCATCTCATCAGACATGTCACACTTTCGTGAGTACCATCTGCCTAAAATTTAAAGCAAAATACATGTTCTCCAGAAAGTGGCAAGTTTTGGCAGAGAAACCCTCCAGTGACCATGGTCAGGGTAAATTTCTACTTTCTTAATTGTTGGATGGTGGGAACTATCAAAGGCACAAACAACACAGTTATTGCCATTTCTTTCCGGTAATGCAAAAAGCTGTTGTTGCACTTGAAAAAGGTAGTTGTATAGTCTCAATTATGTATTTAACCAAACAAGAGACTAATCAAGTGTTCTGGATAATTCGCCTTTCCTTTTTTCCTTTCCATAAAAGGACTGCTTTGTTGAAGTCATAAGTCTCAACTGAAATGTCCTCAACACCAATTTTCATAAGATTGTCTAATGTTTCTGCCTACATTCCATTTCTGTGGACAGTTTTAGTTAAATTCTGAGCACTAAGTCCACGCTCCACATCAACGTTAACTGTTTGCAGTGGAAGAATGAGTGCCAGCTGAGCTTGCATGGGAGCCACGGTCTAACTGCAAGAAAATTTACTTTAAAACACTTAGAACCATGTATTTATAAAATATTTGCCGCATGCTAGGGATGGTTTAAATTTCACGCATTTTTGGGAGGTGCAGAACGGTAAAGTTAACTAATGTAATGCACCTTTTTACTTGATATTTGGATTATTTTAAAGTAACACATATCTGTTGCTTAAAAGGCAAAGGAGTGCAGCTCAGAACATGGGGCGCCTATTTAAATGAAGGTGCTAATTGAAGCATTTGTGCGACACTGTTATCAAGCCAAAAACTTTCTTATGCTGTTTGGTCAAAGGTGTTTCTTTTGACAGTGTCATTCCAAAACGAGATGTGCTAATAAAAGAATTTCCTTGGCAATTTAACAATACATTGTATATGAGGACAACAAAAGGATGTTTTTTTAACCGAGGGCTTCTGTATTGTCCTGTACGGGCCTTCTGTCGTTGTCTGAATATCACCCTCTGAGATTTCTTTTTGCATGCTGCGCATTTAGCGCCTTTTTTAGATGCTCTTTTGTCCACTTTATATGTGTGTTAACCCTCTGAAGAACAAATCACTTTTGAAAGTGGGACGTTTAAGAATGTCATGTTTGACACTGTTTGCAGATCCTGTCTCAGGGCATCATTGGACAGCAAATTTCTTGAAACCCTGTTCACGAACATCAGGTGATTGACCCAGTGTAAATCCTGGTTCTGTTTTCCCAGCGTCATGTTTTTTCGTGGGATTTCAAAGTCAGTGTTGTCAAATCCGATGGTGAAACCTGGATAGCAATTACTAAGATGGTCTTTCATCCTTTCATTCACCTCTTGTGTACTACCTTGGTTTTGAAGTTCTCTTGTCTTCAGGTTTTCAGTTGTAATCTTTTCCTTAGCACTCTGAAGTGGTTGATCAAAGCCCTCACCTAAAGCATCAAGTTTGGCTAAGACACATCTGTTTCAGCAGGTGATCTTAAACTGCGACAAGCGGTCAAGACTTCCCTATAATAATGATAATAACAAAACAATGTTTGTAAACTTGCATGAACCTTGCTACATTAAAATCAAGGCTCCTGACACACTTTGGAAATGTAACAGTGGTCTAATAATAAACTAGCAACAACAAGCATGTGACGAGATGTAGTCTTTAAGACCAACTTGCTGCTAAGCTGTATGAGGGGATTAGGTTTCTGCTTGCAATACAAAGAGACCACTCAAAGACCATTCAAAGCAAGGTCATACATAGCAAAGAGCTTAATCATGCAGCTGATGTATATTTCTTTCTTTTCCAATTCAAGCTCCTTTATCCTTTGTTATGTCACACAAAATCACACAGTCAGTTTGCATGTTATTGTGAAAACCTTCATCTGAAAAGTTACTTTTGTACAAAAATCGTTTGAAATATTTAGAAAAAACTATATCGCACAATAAACTAATGCCTGGTTACATTACAATTTAAAGGAAAATAATTATTATTGTTTAAGACTAAATCTTTTGTCTTCCTATTTTTAGAACAAAAATCAGAAAAACTGACCTAAGTACACTGTTCAAATTGAGATGGTCATTCATACCTCCATTGAACCTGTTTTAAGGAGGACTCCAAGTACACTGGCAGTGGCATTCACTTGAGGATTTCACTGCTTAAGCAATACAGATCCTGCTATTGCCACACTTGGCAGCCACAATTCTTCTCTTGTAAGTTGAACACTGCTGCAGGTCAAGAAGGAATAAAAGATCGGCGCTCTGCTTTTCCACTCCTTGCAAACCGGTTAATAGCTGAAATTTTCGAAGCTTTCCCTGTTGCATTTTCGTAAAATGGACGGGTTTGATCTGGAGCATAAACCACAAACTTCATTCGACAACAGTCAAAGGACAATCTGAACCACGTGCTTAGTTAACGATTTAGATTTTACAACAGCATTGGTGATCCTTTGCGGTGGGCTGTAAATAAGGGCGTTTCCAATCGCCTCATATTCTGACGCTAAACATTTGTTGACCGTTTTACTTGGGTAAAAGATCGACAGTTTTATTGCTGAACTTCTGTATGGCTCCGCTTGTAGAGAAGAATGTAGCCTTAAGTTGGCTGACACTGGTGTGGACGTCAAATGAAGTGAAGAAGGCAAGGTAAGCAAACCATTTGACAGAGTTTCAGGAATTTCCTGTGTGACTGAAGAGATACTTTCCTCTTGACCTGAATGACCTGCAGTTCCTGCGGGTGACCTTTCACCATCTTTTTCCAGGAGATCAACAGAAGAAGTAGAATGATTTTGCAGCGCTCTGTTGCACAATCGTATTTTCAATTGATGGTGCAATCAAAACGTCCAATTCAGCAGAATCTCGGCGAAGACGTTTAGTTCTTACTGCCCTCTACTTGTAATCTTGTTTTATCTCTTCCTGCATGAACTGATTGCAGGTTTTTCTTAATTTTTTGAAATCGAATTAAGCATTTATAACAGTTACTGCATACAAACGGTCAGCTCGACGAAAACAAACTTACATCAATTTCCACAACTTCTTCGATGAGGCCTGAGATGCAGGCAGAACTCTTTCCAAAAACACATACTCTGCCAGAAGGAAACAAAGGACTGCTACAGAGAAAGCAGTTATTTCCCACGACTTTTTTTGGTGTTTCGGCCATACATGAAGCAAGGATTTGGAATAACTTTGCATACATGAAAAAATTTGGCGGCAGAATAAACTCGCGGGAAATTTAATTCCTACCAGATGGCCTGCTCTAAAACAGCTTATGATTGGCTTTTCACTAAACAATAACTTAGCGCCAATTGGTTCTGCAATAATTTGCACGTGCTCTCCAACTGATATTTGCGAACAATGGGAAAGGAATTTCCTGCTCAGATCAGCAGACGTTCGTGGGTAAGGAACGTTTGACACACCCCTAAGAATGTCTGCGGGGGAGGCTATGCCAGACCCCCAATCTCTCAATCCCGATATAAAAAACAAAATACCCAAAAGTACTAGACTCTAACCTTGAAATATAAAACATCTAAGATAAGCCACAGCTAAGAACCATGTTAATTTGCCTCGTTTTCTATTTGGTCACAAATGCTCATAACAAGGAACACACAGCAGGGTCAAATTTCATGGAGAACTTGAATACTTCTGCAATTTGCCACCACTGAGTTATCCTGAAATACTCACATTTATTGTTGTGACTCGGTAGTTGTTGTTTCATGAAAGCTGCCAGAGCCTTGTCGGAGAATGAAATACCAGACCGTTCAAATTCAGCCGAATGTGGATGGGCAAGGCTGGGATCGATAATGGCAAACAAACCTCAAAGACCAAATGTCAGTGTTCTTTAGGTCTTCCTGGCCAGTGAAACGGAGGTTTTTTAAACAGATCTTGGGTGCCATGAATACAGGAGTACCACAGCAAGTTGATTCAGTCCTCGTCTGCAGGAATGATGTTTGATTTCTCAATATTACTAGCCCATCAGGTTTTGCACCCCCTTCCCACTACCATGCACTCCCCTAATTGATGGTGGAAGCATCAAGCCATGAGTTCTGTTCACATGTCTGTAGAGTGGCTTTTTGGAAACATTGTAAATTATTTGGAATTTCTTGAATATCTCTCAGTGCAGTTGGCAAAATGTGCATTGTGGCTTCCATTCTGTGAAACGCCTTAACCTGTATGTACAGCAAGTCAACTTCAGAGTATTTTGCTTTGGACCCTCCTATTCATGATTATTTTGCTTTACACAAAATGCAAGTTTAGTTGAATCAAAAAGTCTCAACATGAAGCTGATATGACATGGAAAACCTAATAATTAATAAAAACAAGTCCACAAAACAAAATCATGGAACATATGGCGGAAAACTACATTTATGCCCCCTTGCTCACTTGTCTTTTATACCCTTATTATAAAGAAAACCTTGGGCTAAATTCTGGGGTCATTAGTAGAGCTATGTTGGCAAGAGCGCTTAATGAAATAAGGAACAACTATGTGTTTGGGTATAATTTTGGCCTCGCAAGATGGCCGATTTATTGATATTAAAAATGTTAGCTATGATTATTTGATTATTTACGCACTGGCAAAGGTGAGGGTGGAGAAAAGAGAGCCACAAGCCTCCCATAGGGAGGCTTGGCCCACCTGAAGACGGATGACCGAGAAAAAGCCGAAGAGTAAATCTTGTACCTCAGCACCTGCGTGAGGATAGATTACTCATGTTCAAGCTGCATGTGTAGATAAACTAGGTGTACGAATATAGCTTAAAAATGCATTGGACTTCCATTGTCCTGACTAGTGAATTTGAGCTTCAGAAAGACCTTTAGCAGCGGCCCAAGTGGCTGCACCTATGTGAAAACTGTATGCTTTGTGCAAGGTAGGGTCAAGATTACAAAATCTAAGAGCCCTATTAAGGTGTTCCACAAAAATGGAACAGCAAAACAGGGGGCCACTGGTGGTCCCTCTAACAGAAATAATCTCTTAAGACAGCTTTGACCGGGCAACAAGATTCTTCTTGAAAGATGTCAATAACAAATGGGCGCCCATTAGTACTGTGCTTATATTTATAAATTGTCAGTTAAAGAGGTACGACCTGCCCTTAAGTCGTCATTAAACATGCAAGCTGATTAAGCGTAGTCAGATTACTCTGATCACTTCCGTTAACTGTTACTTCACCGATATGTAAAAATGCAAAAAAGGCTATATAGCACACAGCTGAAAACATCTTAAACTGGTAGGCTGACTCTGTAATGTGCTGAAATGAGGCAACAAGCTGCAGCAAGATTGTTAGTGTAATAGGAAGACGTACATCATGTACCAGTGCTAAGTTGCGATGATCTTTAAGAATTTGGCGAATGATCGCAGTTTCCGTTGGATTATTCACACCTGCTAACTTTTTTTTGTATTTTTATTTTTTTCAATACAACTTTATTGAACATACACGCGTACAGTTAACATTCACAAAAGACAATCTACAACAAAACGAAAACTACAACTTGAAGCTGACAAAAAAGAAACCTAACACAATAAAAACATTAGTGGTACTTAAATGGGAGCACAATCAGTTAAGTAAACAGAATTTCACACTGTATTTAAGAGAGACGAAAAAATAGACCATTTTGTTTTGAAATCTTTTTTGCGACCAGCCGTACAAGAAATATATTTCTTGCTCAGTTATAACATGAAGTAGTTTTCCTTGCCCGTGTGGAACAATCCATAGACAAAAGTATAAATTTATAAGGCCTGGATCGCTTTCCCCTTTAGGGAAGGGAAGCAAAATTGACTGCGCAAAAATTAAGACGAAACAAAAAAGAAAACAAAAAAAGCGAAACGTACGAACAAAAACTCCTGTCTTTATATTGAAATAAAACCTTTGAAAAACAAAAATTTCATTGCCACTTAAAAACACAAGGTTAAAGCCTTCAATAAGCTTTAAGATCAAAATCGATTGATGACTAGTAAATATAAGCTTATATTCATATACACATGTGGCCGTACCTATTTGTATTTGCTTTATTACTAAACATTCTCACCAGATGAATGACTGAGGTCTCCACAATGGAGCACCTAAAAGCTAAAATATACTGTATACCATTAAGTTGAACTGATGTTTCTAACTAAAAGATGTGACAGAAAACTGAAAATCGATCCGATCCAACACAAGACTTAAAAGTAAATTGAAACGCTGAGCACATTATAGAAACATATTTGAAATGAAAAAAACAAATACAGTTATTTAAAACAACAAATAAAAAACACCCATTGGCTCGGTTTGCACAGTTGCAACGGAAATGAAAACAACTGCCAAAAGACAAAAGGTCAACGCTCTAAATAAATCGCTAATCAAGCATGACGAGATTGAACACAGAATTGGAGATTGAACACAGAATTTAATCGATGGCTCATTACAGGCATGAAAAGAATGGATTTTAAATCATACATACCTTCTTCCCAGTGTTCTTTGCAGGCCTATTCAAAGTGAAATCCCCGCCAAAGCCCCGCTAATGGTCCCCAGTTGCTGTTGTGTCTGATGTTGTCGAACACCCTGCACACTGGGGCAAAGATGACCACCAAAAACCGCTAAAATCCCTTCGCTAATGCCCCGCATTCCCCGGGTATGGGGGTGCGGGGTTTTCCACTGACTTGTGCATAAGTTTGTTGCTAGGAAGCTGTGCTTCCATGTTCTGAGTATCAAGCTCAATACCCGCAAATGACAACATGAAGCTAGGGCCGACTGTTTTCTCTGGAACTATTGGAACAACCAGTTCATCACACGTTTTGAGAAAAACTTGTAGATCATTAGTGCTCGACGCAAGTGATTTGCTGTCGATCAGAAAGTCATCTAACAAATGTAATATACCAGGTATGTTACCGAACGACCTTTCGATCGGTAAATAAGTTCCACTTGATCTAAAAAAATAAACCAATTACAAAGCTGGCAGAGTTACTGATTGTTTAATTTTCTCAGCAGGATACAGAAAGAACCGTAAAACTAGAAAGCAATTACATAAACAAACTCGATAAAGGAGCTGAATGATAAGCGAGTCGGCTACTCGAGACAAAATGAAGGAAAATCTTACGAGAGCACAATAAATCATTGCAAAATCGAACTAAAAATTACCTTTGTCCAGTGACAAGGGAAATGGACTGGTTTTTAAATCTCAAGAAGTCGAGAAATCCATCGAAATTATACTTCATTTGTTACAAACTAAAGCTACACCATGTACCAAGCGTGAATCAAAACGATCTAAAGACACACGTGTTTTGCGAACGCGGGCAACGAAACCTAGGAAATTACCCATGCATCTCTAGTGCCTTAGCGTTAGCTACAAGGTATATGCAACCTAAACCAGAGCAGAACTGAAACACTCAAATATTTTGCAGGAACTGGAAAGCCCCATAGCAAGATTTCTATCAACATAGAATCGATCACACCACCAAATGCCCAGCAAATTGTAATCAGAGGGGCTGACTGGAATCAGCCGAAAGGCATTTTTGATATCGGTTTTCGCTAGCGTATTGCCTAGTCCCTGTACGGCTTTTTCCCAGTCCCTCTCGGTCAATTCATTTCGGTGACGTATCCGAGGTGAACGGTCGGGAAACGCCTAGACAAAAACAGAATGCGCATGCATGCGTTGCTTTTTGAAATTCAAAGATGTTCGTTAATGTTGTAAGCAGCAGGAGATTTTGTTTTTTAACAACCCTTGTGGATATTTGCGGGATCGAATTTTGCCGACTGGCTTTGAAAAGTCATCAGAATGCTATTCATAGTCCTTTGAGGGTTGATACTGCTCCTTCTGTTTCATCATTCCAACTGAGCTATTGGAGTTTGCCGCTCGCGAATTTTCAAAGTAAACAGCATTCACCCTAGGCCTCTGTGTTCTATTAGACTTCAAATCTTGAATAATGAGAAAAACCATACTTTCAAATAAAATACATAAGCTGCGTAGCAAAAAGTGCCCAGAGACTGAATCTAAAAGTAAAATCCTATAACTTAAAGAATTAGAAATTCGCCGACATTCACAGAAGTGATGCGTGTATTGATGTGAGAAGCATAAAATTCAACTTGCGTGCGTTGTCTCAGGATCGTGTTTTGAGCTAGGTTATCAATGAAAGAACACACAACAAGAGACACAGAAATTATTTCTCGAAAAATTTTTATTCAAAGGCCCATAAATTAATCCTTAAAAGCAATTCGCGTAACACAAATTTGGCTGGTGGAACCGTTCACGCAAGTGAAATCGGCTGAGCACATGGCAAAAAATGTACAACACAAATCTCAAATCAGGGCGCTCAAGCCGATCTGGAAATGTATAAAGCGTCCAAGATAAAATACCGGACTACAAAGAACACAATTTACCTGAAAATTCTTCAAAAACTTCGCTACTTGGTGTCGTTTCAAAACAGGCCAACCGCTCCGATTGGCCGTGATGAAAATTTCTTGTATTTTTAATTCCACGAAGGACAGTTTTATAAAGAAAAGCCTCCCTTTATCAACTTAAAGAAAACTAAGCATTCTTTTGAAGTTTCCTTTCCCATCTGTGTATTTTAGTGGTGTATTTTTAACCTTGAAATGCGAAACTCTTGTCTTGTTTACCATCGCCATTGAGCTGTCTCACTTTTGTCTCACTTTCTAGGATTTTTGTCTAGGCCTCACATTTTCGATCGGACCACGTGACCCAAAACGCTTTGGCCGCGCGGAATAATGAGGCCTAGGGACTAGGCAAGCTAGCGTACAGCCCCTGCCTGTGCACCGAATTAACGTGATGGCATCGTCAATATTAGCGTAGTGGACGCTGGAAGCAATTTGTGGGATATGGGAATTAAGTGAATTCCCCCGGGAAAGGACAAGTGATGAATTAGGCGAAATTCCCCTAGCACCTTTTTAGGAATCAAGCCTGAAGGAGAAACATGAAAGACTGGAAAGGGCTGTGTTTTGAAAGGACCAACTATTCTTCCTAACAGAATTTCTTTAGCTAATTTTTCGTCTACCGCCTTAGGATTAGTGGTGGCTGACAAAATATTTTTGGATACAAAATTACTTTGATGACCAACATAATCAATAGAAAAACCAAAATGGAAACCTTCAATGAGGTATTGCCGAGGTCGAGAAGGGTAGCCCTCCAGATAGGCCTGTAATTTATCTATTTTGATTGGTGTTGCCAATGGACAAGACAGTGCAGGAGATAGGGGCTGAGATATTTATGGGGACTGCTGTGGATTTCGGTCGTGACACAGCTTTTGTGGAATTTGCCTGTTGCTTATGAAAGTGGCATTGGTTGGCTGGATGATGAGATCCACATCGAAAGCATTCGTGGCGTGGTGCAGGAGGTATGGTAGGGGCAGCACAAGATTGCCGACAAGTCATCATATTTACTGGAAAACAAAAACAGATTATGTGTAGCAAGGAAAGTAACCCGTGGATGCGAACCACAAAAATTGCGGGTATGTGCGCGTTGCCTAAAGAAACCACATATGCGCAGCAGGTCCATACTGCACTTTTGAGCACGTGTTAAAATAAATAAAAAATAATATAAAGAACAGTTCAAGCAAACTGTAAAATATAACAAAAACGGCAACTTGTTTGGCAAGCCACAAAGAATGATGGGTGCCGCAAACAAACAGTCTATTTAGACATGTAAGAGAAAAGAAAGTGTGGGTGTGAAAAAGGATCTAATTTAAGCTGGGGGCGTGACCCGCTGGGGGGGGGGGGGCAATTGAGCTTAATATCGCATACAATGGCACCCCTGTAACTCCGATAAAGAGCACATTGCCCTTTGGAATTGTGGTGTATCCCGTCTCTGCATAAAATGGGAATGGTGGGTTGTCAAAGTCCTTTCTGCCGCCTTTGTGAGATATTGGTTGAGAAGGGCCACACGATCATTGAAGGAGGGTGGATCCCTCAGACCTGTAGCGCGGTTAATGGTCTGACAAACTACTATCGTTTGAACTTGGCATTCAGCGTGTAAACACTGAACTAGGGTCTCGATCTTCGAACCTACCACCTTGGGCCTAGCATCCGGTGGGGAAAGGTCATTGGAACCTATCTCCAAAATCACAATCTGACATTGTAGGCGCCTTACTAGATGTAAATCAAATTTAGAGAGCTTGTCAACAGTGCGACCGCCAACTCCGAGGAAAGATATCTGCGCAGAACAGGAGATGTTAAGATCCCGTCGTAACGCCTTTAGACAAAAATCAAAACGACGGACAAAGGAGTGGCCTATAATAGGAACATGGGGTTTAGGAGATGTGACTAACTTAAAAAACAAGAAAGATGTATGCCGCTCTGGAAGTGAAGGACGGAGGTGCACTGTTGTCAAATTTGCCAAGCTTGTTATGTCTGGAGACCAAGAGGAAGACTTCGGGGAACACAGGTTGTGTTATACCCTAACCTTAATTGATGTCGAGGCTAAGTACTGTTCCGGACAAGCTCGTGACTGGTAGTTTTACAGCAAGTAATATTCCGGCAAGTAATTTACCAGCTAGTGATTTCCCGGCTAGTAATTTTCCGATTGATCTTGTGATAGTTGTGTGATCGATACTCGGCTTGACTATTTTGTGTCAAATTGGACCCTGCTCACAGCTCTTACCTGCCAATTACCTATGTTAAAGGTGAATGCGTGACTAGGAATAAGTACCCCTCTCGACAAAATAACATAAATCACTGTGCGACTAGGTGACAAACATTTTTATTTGCGGGCAAATAAACTCCTTATTGCACAGTGCAAAATCGGGCCGTGGCTTAGTTTTGTTCTTGTATAAGTTTTATGATAATTTGAGACAGCTGCTTCTGTTTTAAGGTTAACATCTGAAAATGTTTCATCCGTTCTTGTTGCTGTTTAGTTTGCTGCAGCATGACCTGCGTCAAATCCTGATGTTGCTTTTTGGACTGTTTCTCCTTCTTACTCTCAGCCTCGTCAGAACTTATTTCAACCACACTGATCACTGGCATGGGCAGCCACAGTGGTAATTTCCATCTTGAATTTCCAAATTGGGAAAAAAAGGGTAAAGTGTGTCTAGATCAGCTGCATGGATCAGAGACTCCACTGCTCCTTGATGCCAGGGACTATTGGCAGGTCCAAATACCCACGTTGAACCATTCTGAGCAGAATCTCTCTGTAAGGACTCCCTGTTGATTCTTGGCCAGGCTTCTTTGAGTTCCCTCTCTGCGCCCACAAGCTGAGAACCTGGCTCGCTGTAAATCTTCTCTGGCCATCCATGAAGACTGGCAAATCTTCTAAGTGCCATCAGGAAATTGCTGGTGATGTATCCAAACACTGCCTCGATATGAACAGCTCTCATTGCGAGATCAGTGAACAATACACCATATGCTTTGGCACTTGTGCGTTTCTGGACTTCCCCTCAAACCGTGTATGGTCCAAACAAGTCAAGCATCACGTGGTTGAATGCTGGTGCGGGTTTGAGTCTAGCTTCTGGCAGTAACCCCATTGGTTGCTTAAGAAATTTGGCATTATGCAACTTGCACAGTTGACAGTCCATTTTCACTAACCTTGCCACCTTACTGCCTTGAGGCATCCAGTAACGCATTTGAAATCCAGGAAGGGTTGTGTCACGTCTCCTATGTCCTCCTGCTTGATGTGCACGATCCATGAAAAGACATGTAGCTGAATGCTTAGAGGGTAACAATCTCTGAAGGGATGAGTCTGGTGTCATTGCATTGTACCTAGTTAGTCGTTCTCCAACGACCCATTTTCCACTTGCATCTTGTACTGGCTTCAGCTTAGCATAGGACCTCCATGACCTCTCTTGCTGCTGCTCTTCTATAGCTCGCATTTCATTGTTTTCTGAATGTACTTCACAGCAAAGCCCTCTGCATCTTTCAAGTGCTGTGCGGTTACTTGCATGGTATTCCCTGCACTGAAAGTTTTGTTCCTTGCAATGTTTTTCAACCTTGACACGAACCCAAATGACTCGAGGCTTGCAGGGTGCTTTGCTCCACATTTGAAACAAACCTGGTCGAATCAACAACCTGTCCAGCAGGACCCTTTGGGAAAGGACTGGTGAGGCTGTGAGCACATAGAAACCCCAGAATTGACCTTGTCCGATTTAAATTGCGATTTTGGTAGGAAAATTTATTACCGCCTTAAGCCATAGCTCCCAGTGCACAGAATTCCAAGGGTACTGGTCAGGGGCTGACTGCCTAAGATAACGGTTTGGCTGAAATGTCACGAATGGTCTCGCAATATTTCATAAGTTGCGGGGCTTCATAGGGAAATTTCTCTGTAAATATGGCTACAAAAGTATTGAAACCTGATAGCCATTGATTAAAGCTATGAATTTTTTTAGAGGGTTGAAAAGGCTCCAGGGTCAACTGGGATTGTCTCGGGGAGCTATCTTTAGAGGGGCAGAACCGACAAGTATGCGAGAACAATGTTGCGTTGCAATGACAAACGGGAGAAGTCAAAGTTAAAGTATAGAAAAACATCGTCGGCCAAGTTCCAGTGAAACGAAAACAGCGAAAATTAATAATAACCATAGACAATCAAATCAAAATAAAACAAAATCAACGGCAGATACAGAATACTGAGTGCATTGGGCACACCCGAGAAAGATCAGGTGGCCGGAGATTTATTGTACACTCCAAAATGGTATCTGACTGCAAAATATGAATGGAATCAGAGTGTACAGCCATTGTTGTGCTCAAATAAACAATCAAGGACTAAAAAATATAAATTAAAGACTGACAATAAATGCTGGCCGCTAAACTGTGACTCATGGTGTATAGTCAGTGTTAAACTTAAAATTAAGAGGCAATGACAAAGTAAATAATCAAAGGCAACAAGATTAATAGGCTCACAATAGACCCACAATAGTGGGTCTATTGACACTGACACTGGAATGTCAAAACTTGTAGCGATGCTTTCGACTTAAAAGTTTGGTACCAGCTTCTTTTGGTTCAAACACAAAATAATATTACCGCTTTTTTTGGCCTTTCCTGTCTTTGAAGTTGACGCCATTTCGTTTGGAGAGCAAAGCAAATCACTGTGCTTAACAGAATTTGTAACAATGTCTACTTCGACCTACTTTTGCATTCTAGAACTCGATCATAGCTATTCATCCATGATTTTGACATTGGAGCACGTTGAGAATGGCGGGCACACCAGCCCTGTGGGTTGCCAGACTCTGACCTGCCTCATCAAAAATATATATATGTATGTACCCTTTTAAAGTGATCTTTGCCAGTTTGGGGATAGCTTGGTGCACTAGCACCAACCTCCAGTTCGGCCAGAGTGCATTGTTTTCTTGCAAGCATTGGTTCGCCAAGTAGGCCTCATTCTTGCAGGCAACATTAGCATAGATTGGCAGGCGTTGTCCAAAGACAGCAGCCATCTTAGTACCCTGACGATCCTTAGATATATTATCAGTGTGGGAATTAAGGTGCTCTCCAAGATGCAAAGAAAAGAAAAAGTCAAATCGCTCCATTTGGGCCTTATATCTTATTATCCTTGCATGCACATGGAGTTGTAATCATATGGACAAGCAAACATCCCACTCTTCATTACGGCAAATAACAGAGCTTCAAATCATATCAAGTTTTGAAGTAGAAACAGTTCTCGGTCTCCCAATAAGAATAGATAAAAACCCTATTAAAATCAGTATCTCTGGCAAGGATCTGTCGTTAATTGCTAATTTGCATGTACTGTGGAATACTTGCATTTCATCACCCATTACCCTGTATGCATGAGTGAGTTTAGATAAGTGTCTCTCTTATGGTTAGTTTATAAGCTCAATAGCTTGAAAATGCAAACCATAAACATAAACTCGTGGCATTTTTTTAACCTTACTGCACTTTAGAATTGTGACATGTCATAATGTATTCTAGTTACTCAGTAGTCGCCTAGAATAAGTCATGTGCAATATCCAACCCTTGTCTAGACACTAACAATTTATTATTAAGGAAGGAATATCTTATTATTTGTCTTTCAAAGTGGACTTACCCGCAGTACAGTTAATGTATCGTCCAGAACGCGCCAAACCTCGAAGTCCCAACTAATTTGAGTTCCCGCCAAATTGTTAACATACGTGTCAAGCCCTCTTGATCACATAAACGCGATCTCTGTGTCAGAGAGCTATGCGGGCACTTGATTTGATCCATCTGCTTGATTTTTGACTTGTTATTTTTGTCCTGGTCCCCACAGAGTTTCTTTTAAAGTGCCACGCATGGAGCGAACCAAACAGGGCGGACATTCAATTTGTTATGACCGCTCTTATCGTAGCCTGTGTCGTACTAAAGTAATACAATAAAATGTAACGTGACCTGGTTTAATAGTTAACAAAAGCCCAGCCTCCTTGTAAAAATATTGAGAGCTGTTCCTTTTTTAACCCAAACCTTCTTTTGTGTTGTTTGTGACATTCAAGTTGACAATTGACAAACTTCACATGCAGAGAACTGATGATGTCATTGTATTGTATTGCGCAGATCGTATGACCTTCCATTACATGATAATTTCACCTTGTGTAGAAGACCCTGATTTCGGAAAAATGACTTGTACCTCTAGTATCAAGAGTATCAGTGCCACGCACTTCCAATGATTGAAATCATCCTACTGCTCTGAAGACATGAGACGGCGGCTGGGATTTGCAGAGCTGCTTATCAAAAAACTAAGCTTGTGCGGGGAAGAGCGATGGTTTAGTTGTGTTAAGACGAAACGGTGAATTGGTCAGTTGTTTACACAATAGCTTTCTTGGCTGTTTGTTTCTGTTTAGTAGGTTTTTGTGCAATCACAGTGTGAACTATTTTTCCCCAGGAGAGAGAAGATTAGATAAGGTTGATGATGCAAGTGCTGGATGCAAAAAATATCCTGTGTGAGAACTGTTCTCACTGTGGCTAGGCAAGCAAACTGGCACGTTTCCATATGTATTGCTTTTTAGCGCACTAGACTCCAATTTCGTAGTGGTTTAACAAGAAATCTGCTGTATAGTTAAATATCTCAAAAATGTCAAATGCCAGTGTTGAGCTTTTTTTTTATTCTTTTAGAAGCATTCTTGGTGTTCCAATTAGCATTTTGCTAAGTGAGAACAATTCTCACTCTGGCATAAACCGTTTAACAGTAGCCAAGTGTACAACCGCTGTAACAATCTAAGCCAACACAAAAACATTAGTGTTCTTTCTTTCTCCTTTTTCGAGCAGGGGAGTCACCGAGGACGTTTTCTCTGTCTTTACTATGCAAAGAAGTCTTGGCTTTGGGTCCACGGATCAGTTTAACCTAAAATAAATGGTACTGTACTAAACGTTTTGTAATCCAGTACTAATTGTGTCCTTTCAATCTCTTTATAAACCTTTCGCTGAGGAAATATGAGTAGAGCTGGTTACTTTAGGTATTTTAAGGGGCTCGCCAAATTGAAACATCTCAGTGACCGACACTTGCGACCACTGAATCTAACTGTTCTGGCTGATCTTATTCTTAGTGGCAAGTACCTCGAGAACCCAGCAGGGTTTTACATTGCTACTTTTTATCACAAAAAATCTTGAGTACAATTTACAGGACGGTGTTCCTTTTTTAATTGCTGAAGTATTGCTGACTCGCCCCTTTAAAATTTCTTCATCTACCAGCTCTTTGTCTTCCGTTGAAGGTTTAAAGTGGAGAGCGCTCACATCAAATGACTTCCTAGCTTCCACGTACTCATCCTCGGTCATCCCTTCCCAAATTTCTCTTTTCGGTCTTTCTCGGGAAATGGAGGAGGTCCACCATTGTGTTTCTGTCACAGTTAAGCGGGCATTAAATGCTCAAGCGCTCTCCCCATCTCCTCAGGTGTGGCGTTATTGGTGTTGTCTGGCTTAAGCAAAGAGGGAAATCCTGAAGGCATTTCAAACATAATAATATGGGGCTGTTCTGGTAACCACTCCTTACTGTCGCCACCAGCAAGAAGACGGTATACCATTTCGACATCACCTTTTCCATTTTTTGTAAAACGAAAAACGTGAGGGGCCCCATGATTTTAAAATGTTGGGAGGATTATGGCCGAATCCATCCATAAATTGTTGACGGTTTTGGGGTATAACTTGATGAGATCAACTGTTGCAAGGCATCCATTGTTGTCGTGTCCGTTTTCCTTAGAGCTTCAGATATTCTACTAAATATCTGTTCAAAAATAAAATGAAAACAGTGTCGTAAGAGCGGTTTTTTATATTGTTCTTAAATGTAGTTTACTCAGTAAACAGTTTACTCTGGCTAAGAAATGCATATGGTATAAATACTTGTACTAGCGAGTAAGAAAACAAAAGATTTAGCAAAGTGCTTGTGCACTGTACACTTAGTTGATCAACGTCCTCGTGCGTGTGTCCAACAAGAAGGTGGGACAGTTATACATATAAAGGTAGGGGAGGTTAAGAAGGGCCCACACAATTTTACTTTAGAAACTAAACTGCGATGTGACTTTTATTTTATGTAAAAAATCAAGTGTTAGCCTTTCTAAAAGTTCCGGCCATCACCAGGAAAGCGCAGAATCCAAGAATGTACATATTCTTGCAATCTTGGAAGCAGTTGTCCATCTGCCAATATAGGACTTTAGGGATACTTATAACCTGAAGAAATTAAATATAATAATTATTTTTAAAATGTGACAGTTGCCATTAGTGAATTGTGATTTTTTTGTATTTAACGCTGACAAAAAGAATGTTTCACCAGCGGTATACCTTTCTTACATACCTTACCTACAACGTCTTTAAGAACAATTAAAAGAGTATTAATTGTTGGATTTGTGTCTGCAGGTCATCGTAGAAGGTCGATAATCGACCAGGCCAAGTTGTGTCTGTGTGACAAAACCTGTTTCATGTGTCCTTAGGAACTCCACCTGCTCCCCTTCCAACTGTCAAAATAAATTCACGCATATTACCACACTGAAAATTTGAAGAATGCTTGCTTAGAGCAGATATGCCATCCTGATGCTGTTCAGAATGCTCCTTCTCATTTCTCTTGATTTAGCCTGCAGTCACAGCACCATTAAACTGCCAATAATGCCAGTTATGGAATTTTAGAACACTGCTATGCGCAATCAATTTGCGAAGTATTGATTGTAGAATATTGGTACTCGAAAAGGCCGTGCTTAAATTGATTTCACCTTAAAATGGTGAATGTTTGTTTTTGATGAGTCCATACCATCTGTAATTATGGACATATAACGTTAACATTTTCCTTGCTTTAGCTTGGTATTTATGGTATTTCTGCCTTTCTCACCTAAACGTTGGGAAGGGAAATTGGATAAGTTTTTATTATTAGTTCATGTTGCTGTACTTTCTTTTGGGTTATTTGTTTTTTTGTTTGTTTTTGTGTTTTTCTCAAATTAAACTGGGAAATCATGCTTGTAGGGGGCCAAAATTTAAACATACTGGCAGCCCATAGTTGTTTTTTTTTGTGAAATTTTAATCTTTACAGTGAATCATTTCCTTATGCTTGTTGTTGGAGAGGCATTTGCTTTCTCTCTATCCACATCAACCTGCGGGTCTTTCCCTTGAGTTTGTGGATGTGATCCTTAATGACAGTACACATGCCACACTTTGTAAATTGATTAACTTGCGATATAGGGAATTAGCAGGTAGAAAAACCAAATCGTACTTATCCGTCTCTTGACTTAGCAGTTTTTAAATGTACGAAGGGAAACTCGAGAAAATCTTCGAAATATGGTCATTTCAGTCAACTTCCTTTTTTATAGCGGACACTCCAGGGACCTCGAGGTAGTGTCCTCAATAGCGAGAGTCCGTAATAGCAGGAGTTGATTTCAATCAAACGCCTTTAATTTATTTTTGCCAGAGATTTAAATGCTGTCCGTTTTATCGGGATTTCCGCAAGGCAAGAGTCGCATGTACATTACAAAACTTATTATGGAAATAAGATTACAGTACCTTTGGTATGACGACATCCGTAAAATCAGATTTCCATATATGTTGCAACTGAGGGTACCCAAGGACGTGTTTTTTCGAATGGTATATCTTTTTCATCTCCTTCACATACATCTTGTGTATCTCTTCCTTTGTCAAACACGACGGCAAGTTCTTTTTACTTTCGTTTGGCATACTGTTTGCCATCGTCTTGATGAACCTTGCAAACCAATTTTTTGCCGACGGATATGCTTTAGATTTCCTATACCTTCCTTACCATGCACTTGCGGGTGTTTGTCGACTATGTTCAAAGTCTGTTTTAAGATTAAAGAACCTAAAATTCGAAACAATAAAAAATTGGCAAAAAAAGCAAAACCATTAAAGTTGTGTGTCAATCAATTTCTTCTCTATACGTACATCTTACCTGCCATTATTTATACCATGACACTTTTTCCACACTTCCTGACACAACTTTTTGTTATGAACTTTATATTCGAAGGATGGTTTTCCACTGTTTGTTACACTTTCGGTTATGTAGAGGTAAGTTAGAATATATTCCCTCCGTTGTTCCTCGTTTTTTTCCCAAAATAATTTGAGACAGTCCTCGATCTCTTTCCGAGTCAAAACTGTCGTCAGGCAACTACTTCGGCAACATTTCTTTCCCGTTAGAAGTGAAGTGCTACTGGTGAATCTTCTTTTTTTAGTTTCTCTCCTTTGGCAAACTCCTTGGCGTTTTTTCACTGGTTGCTCAAGTTCAGATTTTTTTTCTGTGGAGTAATTAAAGGTGAAGATATTTGTCATTATTTGGCTACATTTGTGCCTCTCAACAATACACAACACTGGCCTTTTTGCAATGCATCCTACTTTTGCTGATACTATTTTCAACTTTGGTGGACCTGCTTGAAATGCATCAAGGCTCGTAGGTCACCTCTTTAGTTAACAGCAACTCATAGTTCGGGTAACATGGCTTATTCTACCCTATACAAATCGTATCACTATTTCTTGTGCTAATGTGGTGAAAAGTGGTACGGCCCATAAAAGGACAGACAAGATGTTCTCTACATTCGTTTTACTGAGTTTTAGTCACTGAGCACCATCAATATATATATGCTTGTGCGGCATAATATCATTAAAGATACTCCACAGAAATTTTAATTCTATACTTTTCCAATATTTTAACGTACGCAATTAACCCTATCATCAGCACTGCTTTCACTATCGGAGATCTCGTGTGACTCATGGGAACTATTTTCGTCTTCGCTGCCCTCCGATCCCTGGATCAAGATCATTAGTCACTTAATAATCAGACAATGTCCCATCTACGTGAATCAGTCTTATCACAAGTTGAAGAAGGTAAAAATTGTTTCACCAGTAAGGAAAATGTTTTACTACATGTTAAAGAAAATTCTTTACAACCTAATATTTTGCCAATTAAATAATTGCGGATTGATACCCAACAAAATACCACGTCTTTCGTAACGCAACAAAGATGGAAAGTCTCAACTTACGTGGCTGCAACCTCCCCCAAGCCTGAGAACATTAATCTTCCTATTACATCTGTCCTCCTACAAAAAATAAATTAACAACTAGACCTGTAGCCCGAGGTGAAGGGTCTAATTGTTTTAGTATCACTCAACTAGTCATACAGAAAAGATAATAATAAAGTTAGCAAATACAAGTTGAAGAAATATT
The DNA here is from genome assembly GCA_038088405.1 of Porites divaricata. NCBI lineage: Eukaryota > Metazoa > Cnidaria > Anthozoa > Scleractinia > Poritidae > Porites > Porites divaricata. The sequence continues at coordinate 24,631,249 of JBBMOI010000006.1, read as the reverse complement.
TATTTGGGAATAAAACGAAAGAAAGCGTCATGCTCGATTGCGCCAAATTTCCATAAATTTACATAACTGTCACATTTTTGAAACACGTGATACAAAAGCATAGTATTCTGTATATGCAACCTTATTTTGATGGGTGTTGCTGTAGATGATTTCAGACTTTTAATTACCAACTATCTTTAGAAGGATGAAGGAAAAATAATCGTTGTCAACCTTTGTAACGGCATCTTTCCAGAATTGTTCATTAAGGGTAAAACGTTCGGTATAAAGACTTTTTATGTGTATAAACAACAGTCATTGAACATAGCTCGGGTTAATGCTAGCTGACATTAAACTTGAAAATACTATGAGTGTTCCGTTTTTTATATGCAAACTATTTCCTACAGCTTCAAGGTAGAAATTTTTTTTGGCCTTTTCCACATCCATGAGGTCACTGTCTCTTTAATCATATGGGCATTTGGACTCTCCAATACCAACTTTATTGGGGAACAGTAATTTCACGTCAGGTGAGCAGCCTAACCATCTATTAGTAACATTTACCACTAATCCACAGGGAAAAACTTTCACATCCTGTCCAAGTGAAGCAAAACACTCAAGGTATATTCTCCAAGCAGCTGGCTCGTACATTCTACCATCATCCAATTTTCTTTGCAGAAATCTTGATGGAGTTGAGCCCCCAGAAAAGTTTTCTGCATGCCTGTCTTTCCCTTTCTTCCAACTGTAAACTTCATAAAACTTGGAAGCAGTCACCCTGTTTTTTGCTGCTCCATCCAAATGGGAGAATTAACCTGGTCTCTTGTGTCTCTCTTTAAGGCTCAGGAGTCTGTAGCTGATAAATCCAAATCATCAAAGACAAGGAGTTCCTCATCTTTTAGTTGATGGTTACCAATTTCATAGTAAACTGGGACTTCCTTGTGAGGAAAGGAAGGATATTCTTGAATTAAATCAGTAACGGTTCCTTGACCTATCATTGTGTCAACTGAGTAATACACTTAAAAATGTTCTCCATAAATTGGTAATTGTTGTGAAAGTGGTAAAAAAGATGGGTATCTACCATACTTTGTTTCCTAATAATGAGTTGCAAGAATATCTTTTACCTTGTGGATGGAATTCACAAAAGGGATCATGGGATTAACCTTTGCCAGTTAAATTTGACACTGACTTAATGAATGAAAATTGAGTTGTTTCAGATGTTCTACTCTGGCTTTAAACAAATTGCACGCAACTCCCTTGGATTTAGGCTTTCTTTTAACTGTGGTGTCCACAACTAAAGATTTAGAGATATTCTGTTGCCACCTTCACGGCACTGTCCAGCCACATGGTTTTAAAAAACGCCTCTATTTTCTCTAAGAGTGGACAAAGGTAGTCCATCCAAACTTCTAGTTCAAGGACTCTCCGCATCTGAGGAGGAGGACCAGTAATTTCCAGTAAAAAATGAGTCCCATTATACATTAAATACGTTGGAAGGTAGTGAATATTATGATAAAAGAAAGGTATAAATGAATTAAAGAATGCCCACGCAGTTCTGTTATGTAATTTTCTCAGAGTAAATTAAGCCTCACATTGAGTATTTAATCAATCAACTACAGTAGAGCGGTTTGTCAGCAACTTTACACCTTACCTTGTCTAAATTCTTCCCTATTATCGCTGGAAACATATTGATCAAACTGTCTTGACAATGCTGATTTTTAGTTCCAGTTTCAGTGCCATCCGATTGCTTTTCCAAAAGACTGTCGTGAGGGTTTAATGCGATAGCTGTTCTTCCATTCTTTACGTATTCTTCGATTCTAAAGATAAATTGTGAAAAAGAAAGAAAAGTAAGCTTAAGCTTATGTTCGGATATTAAACTGATTACATTATTTGACAAACATGCTAGACTTAACTTTGAATACACGCTGCTTTTTTTGGCAGTCTCTTTAGGCTATCTCCCCAACATTTCAGCCAGAATGTAAGCTCATCAATTCTGTATGAAGCCAAGCTTGCAAGATTTAGGTTTCTGCACTTACCAGAAGTTAATACAAAAAACAAGAAACAAAAATAGCCAACAAATACTGGAGAATATTGGATATGGCCTGGGAGTAACGCCATAACCCACTTTAATGATAGTCAAAAAATGAACATAGCTACTGCAAAGGTAATTAAACTAAAGCTACATGTAAGCGTACCAGGGTGGCCAGAAAAAACGTGCCCCAAAAAACCTGTGGGCAAAAAAGGACAGGACATCTGGGACGGGCCAGGCACTTCTTACGTCCCCTGCCAGGACTCTATATATTAAGTAAATTACTCAAAAGTACAGAGTCAGGAAAAGCGAAAATCTAATTCCGTTTAATCAGTCGCCAATGAATACTGGAAAATATATAATGATAAAAGTATATACGAATATCATAGACAACTAAATTGAAAGTTCCTTAGACACGGCTAAACGTTCGATAAGACCATGCTTTATATATCTGTGCTTAGTGGATTCACACCTCCAACCAGCATGAATATCTAACAAGTCACCAGCTATTTTCCTACAAGCCGGATTTGAAGCCGTGCCAGACTTCATACTGTGTGCCATACTTAGAAATATCACTAACAAATGGCTTGATGTGCTTCTTAAATTCCTCCCTTAAAGTGGAAACAGAAACACCCAAACTACAGTGAAAATACTCCTTAGACTTAGCTTTGACAATTCTGCGAACTAATGGAAACGCAGAGGAAGACTATGAAAAAGCTTAATCAACCTCTCGGTCACAGCTACAGGACAAGTGACCTTGCCGGTTCTAGTGAGAAAAGCAGTGTGCCCTTCCCTATACTGGTCGTGTTCAGTCTGGATGTATTTCAACAGCCGCCAGTGAAAAGTACAGACTGTGGACTATTGTTTTCACCGTGTAAATGAGTATGTGACAAAAATTCTCCCATAGTTTTCCAACCCTTAAGACGAAAGTCCACAGTCAGTCAGCAGGCTGCATTTTACACTGCCCTATTTCAGCAGTATTTTGAACACAGCATGGGTAACTGAGACTGTTGTATTTTGTGGAAAAGATGGTAAACCAGTAGCTATGGACAATACTGAAGTCTCTTAGTTTGCTGTTACAATCTTGTTCAGTGATCCTGAAGAGGATCCAGTGGAAGCTGTCTAAGCCACAGTCATCATGTCAACTGTGTTTCTTTGATGTCTTTTGTTTCCTTCATCAACGAATTGTATGTTGATTATAACTTTATTTGTAGACCTGACAGGCTAGATTGGTGGCTGATATTGGGATAATAGTAATTTGTTTTGAAAATAGCCAAGTGATTACTTTAAATCAATTTTTTTTGCTCCTATATCAAAGACACCCTTTTGTTAGCGATATGATGCACATGCGTTTTGAGTATATACAGTTGTCTTTCATGGTCTCAAAGGGTAATTTTGATGTATTTTGAGACCAATTGTCTGGATAAAGAAACCTTGATTAGTTACTTTGAAAAAGCATAATAATAAAACCAGGAAGTTAAAAAGCATATGTTTATTTCCAAATATGTATCTTGATTAGTCACTATGGAATATAAGTTTAGAATACAAAAATAATAAAAAGAAAAATAAGTGTAATAGAAAAAGTAACTGTTATCTTCATTTGTCCCCGGGCCATTTTGCACTAATGAGGTCTGACATCGTGACCTTGTAGACCTGAAATTCCAAATAAGTGCAATTTTAGGTTGGTGGTGGGAATTCAAAACCTTCTTATATGAATAATGATATGTCCAAAAAAAAAACCTGAAGTGTGATATAATGAGGCACGAAATAAAGTGACTACTTTTTTTTCAATGCCTGAAACTTAATCAAAATTACAACCTGCTTTTGAGAAGGAAAGATGCAACAGTGGAGTTTACAAATGGAAGGGATGGGGTGGGTGGGCAAGGTACTAACATTTAGTTTATAACAATAATTCTTACTGCAGGAGTTTCAGGATTTGGGTAATCCCTCAGCTGTTCACTGAGTTTTCCCCTGATGACCCTTCTTATGCATTCAGGGTATACATAAGTTGGTAGGGATTTTCCCCTGAATTGGCCTTCACTAACTTTGTTACCAAACTGTTACAAAACAAAAACAAAGACAAAACAATTACTTTGAGGTATGCACGTGAAATTTACTGCGCATCAATGAGCTGGCTTAAGTGGCATGTGGCGTAGACATAAGTGCACGTAAGATGTTACCTGAAAACTGGAAACTGCGATATCTTTTCTTTATCAAACCGGAAGGAAAAATCAAATTGAAATCGAAATTTACCCATAAAATGCCAAAAATGCGACGAGGCTATTGAGGCTTTTTCTGGAATCCACGAACCAGCCTTGCAAGGCCCGCAGGACTTCCCTGAAAACTAATTGACAAACATATTTTGTTAACCAAACCAATTCTATGAAAATCACAGAAAGAACTACTTTCTTTTAAAAACGAAATTCATTTACCTGTTATTGCGGAACACCGCATCCAACTTGTTCAAAGCTGTCTCGTTCCTTGCAGCCATGATTGTTGCCTATCAAAGAGGGTCTTGTGTATCAGATGACATGGTTTTATGTCAACGAGCTGTCAACAACAACATCCTTTGGGATTTCCAAAGCAAGTAAATGGTGTTTGGAGCGCAATAGGGCATCTTATTTTTCCCGGCAAATTGGTCTTAGAAACAAAACTTTGCTCGCGTATGTCGTTATCGTTTGGATGTCTTGACCTGAAATTTTGCTTGCGAGTTCCTGATGACATTGCCTTTACACTGCCACAAAATTATGGCATTCCGAAATGGTCACCTTAGCCTCCAGGAATACCTTAAGATTTGTTCTTGTTAACATTCAGATTTGCAACTTTCCTAAGTTCTCTTTCGAGGTCTTCCAGCTGAGTGTTGATGGTTCTATTCCTCTTCAGTCTATTGATGCAGTTTCTGCAGCCATATTTACTACCAATCATTTGCAGGGGAAATGACAGACTCGTGATTTCAGCCATGACATCAAAGGACTTCGTCCCCTTCTCCAAGATAACCCGGTCATATTTTTCTTTGATGACACAAAAACAGAAATTGCAGCTGCCCAAGGCTTGCGTTGTACTTGATTGAACTGGTGAAACTGGCCATTCTCCAGCTCTTGTAGCTGAAGCTGATCGAACAGGAGACGACTGCAGAGGAAAACTATCAGGCTCCATGGTTTTTGCCCTTTTTGTGGATGAATCCACATTGCTCTCTAATGACTCCTCTCCTTTTCTCTTTAATTTGTCAGATACTTTTTAACTCAGATTCTACTTGAGCTTTTTGGGTGATAAGTCCACGATGTTGTTTTAGCTTCGCAACACACTGTCTGCATGTGTATTTGCTGTCAAGGTGCAAGATCTCCAGGCTTTCAATTTCGGCGAGTCAAAATTGCATCTGAATGATTTGAGATTGATTTATCCTCGATATTTGCATGTGAATACCTGACTAACATAAGTCCGATTCGTTAGTTTACTGCTGTTTTTGTTTACGTGACTTGGAAAAGAGTTACAAACAGGTAAACTTGGACAGATGTAAGAAGGATATGCAAATCGGACTGGACATTGTCACAAAATCAGACCAATCACAAAGTGCGTAATAAGCTAGTGGCTATCTAGCCAATCAAAAATACTCACATATGCCCTTGCGACTGCAGGATTCGAAAAAGATATTGTGCTCTAATTCGCAGATGCTATAAACAAGGTTCAAAGTGTCTGCGCACTGCTACCCCAAAAATTAGAGATAAATTTTCATACACACTCATAATAGACCTCTTTAGCTTGTATGTTTTGTTTTCCCAATACAGGTCATTTGATAATACTCCAGATATCTTTTTTTTTTTCAAATTTCGTCTCATTCATGTGTATATGACAACTTACAAGCTAAAGAGGTTAATTATAATCGCCAATGTTATGTTTTCATTTTTTTAGAATTACTGAGTTTGTTTGTGTTTATCTTAAAATAACTGTGATTATTAAAAAAAGGCAGATCTTTATGCCTAAAAGTTTATACTACTAAGTTGAGCATAAGTTAGTCTCTCCCACATCCCTCTACAACAGCAGATATGTTCTTTTTGCGTATCTTAGTTCTGAAAGTTGACAGGGATTTATTGTCCTCTCCTTTTTAGTTAGTTTCGTCCAAAGTGATGACCCCAAGTATCTCTGATGGAGTGTTTCCCATTTGTGACTGTATTGTTATGAGGCAGCCCAAAATCGGAGTTTCTTAAGTTATATCTTCTATCCCTGTCACAGTTCACTTGGACTAGTATCCTATTTACATTGATCTTACCAGCACTCCTATTGAGGTATGGAAGTCTGGCGGCCACCGTCAGATGAAAATGCAGAACAATTAGTGCATGATATAGGGTGGGAGGTAGGTAGAGTGCAGATAAGCATTGATTGTTTCTGCCTGGAATAAGCGGACGAAAGGCTTGTTGACTTGAGAGAGCTGATACATAGATCAATAGCTGGGAGGTCGAAACTAACTGCAGTGGGAATGGCTGTGTGAACTGACTCCTAGCATAAGCACAATTTTGACAAAACTTGAAGACATGATCATTGGGATAGTGGCAAGATGGGCAAACAGCTGCTGGGACGAATAAGCGCGGAACAGGAGAAAGAGGCTAGAGAAAAGGAAGAATGGGTTAGAGGGGAATGAGATGGGAGACATTAAAGAGACAGGAGATGTAAAAAAAAACTGAATATTAATTATCACGCATAACACATTTTCATTGCAATAGCTTATGTCCCCTATGAATAGCAAAAAGTCCAAGATGACAAACCGATGTAGAAAAATTATGTGAACAGACTAAACCGAAAATTAGTGTATTTTATTCATGAATAAGCTAAAGGGGATCAATAGTAAACACCCACAAATCTTAGGGGAGGGGCCAACGCGGAGAAAATCCTTCAGAAGAGGAACAACCATTCCAAGGGTACCCTTAGGAGCAAGTTGCAAAGACAAATATGATTGCAGAAGAGGCCACCAGAATGGGCCCCCTAAAATTACACAAGGGGGCCCATATATTGACCCTCATTGGCCAATTTCTAGAATAAACCCTGATTATGGTCATAAACAACAACTGAAGTTTCCTCTACAACTCTTCTGTAACAAATATATGGGTTACACAGTTTCAGGCATGCAGTTTAGTAGTTAACCATGGCAATAACATTACTGCACACTTACTACCCCTACTGTATTAACCACCTGCATTTGGGCCTGTCTAGCTAAAAGGATTTTAGTGAAATAATAGGCACCTTAAGCAACAGATGTTTTCGTTGATGACGGCGACGGAACGACCGATAAGAAACTGGGGCTAGAACGGCTTCAGGTTGCAGTCGCGACAACAAGTTACCATCCTTAAGCAAGGCGCGCGAAAACGTGACGCAGCGCCCGGCGAGCTTTCGCAGAGTTGGCGGCAAATTCATAATCCATCACAAAGCTTTCGATTACTTTGCATTTCGCCGAGGTTATGTCCAGCTTAAAGGAAACGCGAGATTTACTTTTAGTTTCTTGTGTCAAAGGAATCATAAATGCAAATAAATTTGCCATTCTTTACGACGTAAATATGTCAAAAAATCTACTATTTCCGTACGCCAACTATGACGAATTCTCACTGGACAATTTCAGCGAAGAAGGGCTAAATCAAGCTCTGAATCTTCAGGGGAGATGCCAGTTCCATTTTCAATTTCACGTTTTCGTTTCTTGGTTTTTTTCTTGAGGATGCCGAAACGATCTCTAACAGCTCTCTGTGACACTGTGAACCCTGAACGAGTATTCAAATTTGTCGCTATTTGGCTCCACACCGAACCACGTTCTTTTGAGCCAGCCCTATATAAAGGGCTCACAAAGAAGGATTTCTCGGGCTGGCATCACATCTTTTTGCTCTGTCCACTCCATCTACAAAGTGAAGATAAACGATATTTGAAAAATAATTCGATGGAATTAAACCTTATACTAATAAAGATAACGAAATAATTTAAGTTTATAAAGTTAACTTTTCCTGCTTTGAAATGTCAAATGTAAAGAACAAAAATTATTTTACACGTAAAACGTGTATTGCTAAAGTAATTAATTGGATTTTTAAGGAAAGTTTGTATCACCACTCATTGCGAAAAAATTAAAAGCAGGTGTATTTATTTTTAGACTGCCAAGATTACACACAACTTATCACAATAAGCATAGATTTTGAACAGTCTCAGCTCACTGCGTTTTTCATTCAACACATTGATTGGCCGCTCAAGTCTATTTTGATAAAGTATCGTAAAGAGCATTCTGCAAAGAATGCAACAATCTCGTATGTACGAGAACTAAAACTCAGGTGAGAAAATTTTGTAGGGTGAAGTTTGTCAGCTTGTAAACATTGCAAAATAGACGTACACACCATTCGAATACAAATTCCTCTTAGTCGATTAAAAAAGCCTCTATGTTAAGCGAAATACGAAGAAGAAGGGTTAACTAGAATAAGTCAATGTTATTCAAGCTATAGCAATCTATGGGTTGTACGTTGAGAAAATCTGAAAAGAAAAGTAATTATACTAAGCGGCATTACGGTGAATGAAAAAACCTCTTCGCTGAAGGCTAGTTTGACATGCGAAAAACAATTTTTCAGTAAAAAAAAAATGAGCCCATGAATACTTCCAAAACATTGTTTTAAGCATAAAGGCAATCATTGTGCATGGTTCGGCATCAAAACAGCACAAAAGTAAGCTAAAAGGGATCAAAGCAAAAGATTAAGTACCGGTAGTCACGTTTTCGTCGCGATGTGAAATCCC
>JBBMOI010000006.1:24242500-24617500 GCA_038088405.1 Porites divaricata | reverse complement strand
TTTCAAAGTGGACTAAAATTTAACTTTTAATTCTTTACATTAATAAATTTGGAAAGGTGGCAACAAATATGATTGTAGCTGGCAATCCAGCACTAGGATTGTCATTGGGATCTTCAACACAATAGGAAGATAATCATTAGAACTGTGGGATAAATGTAGCATAATTGAATGTGAAGAGTATTATTAAAAAGCCTTTCGTGTTCTGTCTCTCTCGCCCTATCTCTCAAGCAGATTTTCAAATAATATCGCATAATAATAATATTAAAACTACAATAACTGGATCGGATTCTGTTGCCATTCATGGTTTTTAATAGAGAAACCTTTATTATTGGTTGTTTAGTCCATTTCTGTTTGAGTTGATTTCCATTCAAGCAATACATTTTTGTACATGATGGGCTACTCTTGATACATTGACATGAAGTGATAACAATTACTTCCCATTTATGGTTTTTAATGAAGAACCATTATTGGATTTTATAATACCCATTACTGTTATTATTGGGTTGATTTCCATTCACGGGATTTATACATTTTTACATGATGGGCTATTCTTGATATATTTACATGATGGATGATATATTTACATGATATATTTACTTGATATATTTACATGATGGATGGATGATACACCCATTACTGTTATTCTTCAGCCGATATCCATTCATGGGATTAACACATTTTTACATGATGGGTTTTCTTGATTTATTGACATGAATGGGTAACAATTTCTTCCCAGTTATGGTTTTTAATGAAGAACCATTATTGGATTTCATAACACCCGTTACTGTTAAGTTGATTTCCATTCATGGGAATTTTGACAAAATACACTTTTATATCAAGCCATTTTTTCGGTAAGAAGGATGCTGAAACCTTGCATTGCGTGACCAAGGGCTCTGCGTGGCGGCGCACTTGTTTGCTGATGAGATAAACACAGAGTCGGATTTGGTTGGAAAAAATTTAGCCACCAAAGGTGACAAACTTTATTTTCAAGATCTGCCAATATATAATAAACTAAATATCTCTTCAGCAAAGGTGGGGGAAAAAACTGCCAAAGAGCCACAGAGTGTGGCACCCCCACCAAGACGCCAGCAGAACCCATGGGCAAGTAGGCCGGGAAGTTGCAGCCCTTGCGTGACCAACTTCACCAACTGACTAGAAAGCTATTAAAGCTTAAAACATGAATCCTTTATTTTTTATTATTATTGTTATTATCATTAGCATTCTTTTTTTGATACAGCGAAACAGACTCTGCAGTGAAGAAACGCAATGCAGAGTCCTTGTATGAGATGATGCAGCCCCTGTCTGACCATCATCGCATACACACGCGGCAGTGTGAAATGTTACGATTTTATAAAGTACTACAAACACGTCATGGTGCAGCCCTTGCGTGACCACCGATTAAGTAGAAGAGCCCCTGAGTGGAGTGAAAAGTTCTACATATGACAGACAAGATGCATGGCAGCCCATGTCTGACCCATGCGAAATTAAATTCCTTGTAATGTAGAATTACGAATGTAAAGTTTAAAGGCATCAGACTTCCATCGGCCAAGAGCGCGAATCTGGGCGTCAGAAAAACCTTTGTCTGCTGCGAGACAGGCCGTGCCGATGCGAAAGCTGATTCTTATAGCTTTGGGCATTCAAACCACAGAAATTTAAGCAGCGCCTAAGTTCGGTGTTAAATTGGTTAACCGTAAAGGATGTATTGTCTGCATGGCAGAAGAGGGGACCGGGCTTGTTACCCCGTAGATTGCAATACCGCAGTATGAACTGCAGTGCCTAAAGGAGAACAAACAAAGTTTGGAAAAGGAGGGCAAGTGAAAGGACCACATATCCTCCCGGCCTCACACTCTTTACGTAGTTTGGTCTGAACTATTTGCGGTTGGTGTAAGGAGCTTTTAAGGTTGGGTGAGTGCAACGTGCAGCATTCCCCATCAAAAGCAACGCGAAAACCAAAAGTAAACCCATTAGCTAAATAAAGGCGGAGAGAAGTTTCGTATCCGCTAAGAAGGAAATTAAGCTGATCCACCTTTACGGGTGTTACTGGCTTGTGCAGCGACGGTTGAAATGCCTGCTTTGACGGGGTGTGTTTTAGGTTGGCTGGAGGAACACTGTGCGGCAGGGTGTTTCAAGCCTTACTTATAGCAAATGTGTTCGAAACGGCACCCGTTGCACACTTTCCCCGCATGGAAACACCAGCATGTACCTCTTGGAAAGGACTGGGAGGGGGAGCACAGTGGTCCCTTGTCTGAGGAAAATTGGGTTTTCGGACGAAAATTTGTCACAGCCTTTAGCCAAAGTTCCCAGTGAATAGCGTCCCATGGGTATTGTGCAGGGGCTGATTGCAGTATAAAACGAAATTGTTCGTCATAATACAACCAGTCACCTGGTTTTGCGGCGATATCGCGGACAATTTCACTTTATTTCATCAGCTTGGGTGTGTCTGTGGGTAGTTTATCCAAATAGATCGCAACAAAAATATTAAAGGCAGAGAGCCACTGGTTGATAGTTTGGATCTTTTTAACTGGTTGGCTAGATTCTAAAGTTAAGTGAGGGCGGGTAGTCTCACCATCCGAAGAGGCGAGAGACAGAGAATACTTTTGATTATTGGGAGAAAACGAGAGGAGAGTTCCAAAATCAAAATATTCGTTGGACCAGATTTTGGCCTTGACTTTGAAACTCACCCGACTGCTAAGGGAAACGGCCACGCTAGAAAAAAATTGTTTCGGAGCCGGCGAGTCTAACCCAGGCTCAGCTAAGGTGACAACGTTTTCACTATGTAATGGAGTACCTTGGGTGATCTCAGCCAAGGAGGCATTCACTATATTGGCCACTGACTGGTCCATGAAGGACTGTCTCCTGGCTGGGTGTGGCTGGCCAATGGGCTTTCACTGCCTCTGCAACAGCTAGCTGTGCTGCGCTAGAAATGGAGGCCGAGAGGGCCTGCATGTTGACGGCCATGAGAGGCTGCTCTGTTGAAGTGGCAGGTTGTTGTTGATCACTCTGTCCAGGGCAGGTTTCGGTCAGTTCTGTTACACGTGTCCGCTTTGCATAACTTCGCGTGCGTGTTTGAGACATTCGCTTCGGCTTAGGAGGCATAACTTAGATAAGTAAAATTAATTAGATTAAGATAAGGCTAGATGCCATATGTTTCTGCTAAGATAAGATAAGAGGTCAAAACGGTATGAGTCAAAGAGGAGCAAATTAATTAAAGGGCTGAGCCGGGATGTTTACTTTTTCTTCGAGTTTCGTTTTGTGTTTGTTTGCTTGTTTTGTTTAACAAATGGTAATGTGGCGAAGCTACGCCCACATAATGGTGACGAATAACCGGACTATGCTGAAAACCAAATGGCGAGCCATGTAGCAAGAATTGAGTGACATAAATGCCAGGTAAAAGAATATCAAAGTGCATTGAGGACACACACAAATAAGGGCGGTTGAATAGGATTGCACACTCATAATATTCACCAGGACACAAAGTATGGATAATGCCAACGCCAGCAAATACAATCTGTTATGCACAAAAGGCAAACAACAGTTCTGTAGAACTGTAAGAACAGTGAGTGCAGTCAAAATAGAATGCACCCAATTAACTAAAGGCGGCAAGTCAGTAACATAAACGGCTGTCACTAAAACAAAGGCATGCTGAGGCAAGTACGTAAACTTGAAAAAGGTTGACTGGGAAATGAAATGAAACGTTGAAAACTCAACAAGACGAAATTGTGCTGATTGCTCCCCTAAGACTACCATGGTATTTTTCCTGACCCAAGGAATTGAGATGCACACCACGTGCGTAAAAGTTCTGAGTCGGGCATTAAAACCCCCTATGGCCCCAAAAGATAGCATAAGGTATAGGGTCTAAAACTACCTGAAGGTATTTCGTTAACAGCTTGGCCTTACAATTAAAGACCACTGCGCCCTGGTGCATGATGGTCTGGCACACGCAGACAACCTTAACACCATAGGTGTCATGCAAGAGCCTAACAAAATCTTCAATAGCTGAGCCAACACGTAAAGGGTCAGAGTCTGTTAAATCATTGGAACCCAACTGCATTATACCGTATTTACCCATGTATAATGCGCGCCCGTGTATAATATGCACCCTAATTTTTGACCACTTTATTCTAAAAAGAAAGATTTCAAGATCAACACCAAGAATTAAAACTTCCATTTTTCCATTTAATTAACAAGAGCTGGGAGTTCATTAATGACATGTTTACGACAAACTACAAATATCGCACGCACCGAGCACTTATTTACACGCCTATTCAATAAAAGTCAAACGTTTTACAAATCGTGTAACGTGAAGTCCCTATTCATAACTTGAATTATTAACATAACAGCAATTCATAAACATTACCGGTATTTCTACTCACTGCACTGCTGGTAGCTTGAGTATCACTACTGTATTGCGTTCGATTCAAGTAAAATGTTCAGTGTCTTTAAACCACGCATTCCTAAACAATGAAACCTTCAAATTCTGACTCAGGGTCTGAATCAAAATATTAATAGGTTTTCGATGCTTGAATCATCAAGTTCATGAGTGTTCTCGGTTGAATTGTAAACCAGTTCATCTTCTGATCCAAATTGTTTGTGATGCCACACTTCAGAAAAGAGGCAGCGATCATTTCTGATGGAATGGCATTCCACGCTTGCGAAATCTACGAACCTTAAATTCGTGAATTCCGTCAGCCATCCACTGCATCCACTGCTTTCGGACTCCATCTTTAAACAGTTTGTTTAAAGATACATCGAGCGGTTGGAGAAGGGTAGTTTAACCACCAGGAATAACAGCAAGTTCAGTGTTCTCGCGTTTGAAGGACGCTTTTCACAGTATCTGTCATGTGAGCTTCGAATGAGTCGTAAACAAGCAAGCTCTTTCCTCTCCCCAGGCTACCGATCCGTGCACGCCATACTTTTTCGATCCACACGTTCATCTGCTCTGAATCCATCCATCCATCCTTTCTCTTGGGCTGAAACAACGACTACATGCTTGTTGTTGATCTTAGGGATGGTTTTCCTCTTGAAGATTAACATCGGTTTCAGTTTTAATCCATCGCTGCAGCCCGCCAACACAACTGTTACTCGATTCTTCTCATTCCCCGTGGTACATATTTTGATGGTTTTCTTGGAAACAGTTCATTGGTAGTTTACTTTACTGAGTTTATTAAACACCAATCACTACAAAGCTTTTGTCTTCTTTTGTTTTCTTGGCCAAACAATGGAATCCGTGTATAGTACGCATCGTAAATTTGAAGGTCGATTTGAGGGGAAAAAAGTGCGCATTATACACGGGTAAATACGGTAACTATCTGTGGTCGAAAGGACTCGATAACATTCAAGTCAAGATGTAGCGTTTTGGAAACCTATGGCCACCGACTCCGTGCCATTTTACAAATGCACGGTGAGATAACTTGAAATCAACGCTATAATGGTAAGAATCACAGGACAGGAAAAGGCGCAAACGGCGAATAAAAGAATCGCCCAAAACTAAAACACGGGGCTCAGCCATTGAATAACAGGAAAAATAAGAGGAAAAGAGGGTACTTGCCTAAAAAATGCTGAAAATTGGTTAAAACCAGCGATGTGAACAATGTGATGGTGAGCGATCGAAAGGGGGCGAGCACATGGAAAAGTGCCCCTAAGAATGATATAGTCCAGAACGCCCTAAATTCTAATTGGCTGGAAATAAGATAGGCTTGGAACCTGCTGCCTTGGCCTGCAAACCACTATCAAATGCCTTGACTTAAAATCCCATTATGCTGTCGTCATAACGGTGTCTTTTAAAAAGCAATATACATTGTGGGAATTAGCTATAAAAATCTCATTAATGGGAAGTCTGTGAAAATGTAAATTAGGTAATTCACACTATGGTTTTTTCTAAATAACATCAATGGATTTTTTATTTTTTTCCTGTGCTTACTGAAAATGTGTGTTACATCTCTCCTGTGTAGTCCACGGGCCGATTTATGTCCGTTTTATGGGTTGGTTTACCTTTTCCCATACAAATCCTTATATTTCAAATGTTATGCAACAATGCTGATGTTCGCCGATGCTCTTATTTCGAGCTTGGGCCACCTGTGACTGGACACGTCACAGTCATTAACTAGGGGAAGCAACGAAACACAGCAATAAAAATAGAAAAACTTCTTGCCAACAATAAACAACAACAGCAACAATAATAATATTAATAATAATAAAATGACACAACATAATCGCTGCCGAAGTGGTGTTTCACGGCATATACATAAAACACACAGCATGAGCTCGTGTTGTTTGGGATCTCACAAACAAAAAATAAACGCCAATAATAAACGAGTAATAAACGCCAATAAACCGTAAATTAGACGGGTGTGGACAAAACCTGGGGGTAGCCCATAGGGTGGCCCATGGGCTAGCCCATGG
This sequence comes from Porites divaricata, assembly GCA_038088405.1. Taxonomy (NCBI): domain Eukaryota; kingdom Metazoa; phylum Cnidaria; class Anthozoa; order Scleractinia; family Poritidae; genus Porites; species Porites divaricata. Next base: position 24,611,098 of record JBBMOI010000006.1, on the reverse strand, counting down.
GCCTAGGCCCAGGTTTTGTCCACACCCACAATAACCGGATGATAAGTTGTTGGACAGGTACAGTTTTTTAACTGACTCTTATGGACCTACCAGCTACTTCGTGTTTCTTCATTTTGACGAGGAAAGCCTGTGACGAAGAAGTTGATGATTCGTTGTTTTCCTCAGAAATGTCGTTCAGTTTGTTGACCTTCTTTCACTTTGGTTTGGGCGGACTTACATCGGGACTTTCCACCGTTGGACTGACATTTAACTTTCGCTTTGTTGTCCACATGGTTCTACCTGATTTGTTTGGAGGTGTTTCTACAGGTTCCGCCGGTGTATTTTCGATTATATCATCACCCAGGTTTTTTTGTGCCTCCGTGTCTGCTCTTCCAATTTCTGATAAATTGTCTCATAGGCTGGTGGATGATGGTCGAGAAACTTGTTGAAATCTTAAAACAAACTGGGTTGCGCTATCAGTGTAGTTTTTAAATAGTCTGGACACTTCACTTGCAGTGAAGTCAAAGCATTTTTATTAATTATAGTGAAATACTCATATTGCAGTTGGAAAAAGTTATCTAAAAAAGTCAAAGTATGGGAAATTTTAATCATTATGGTTAAAAATAACACATTAGTGGTCTTTCAGGTATCAGCGGCATTTATCACATGCCATTGACAGATGTTGAGAATACATGTACAGTCAATCATTCAACTGGTCAGTCAGTTTCACGAAGTAACCCCGACGATGCTTGCAGCCTCCAATTTGTCCAGCCGAAAATACCAAAATTTCGAGGAGAACTTAATGATATTTGAAAAACCCGGCTGAGTTTTAAACACCATTCTGACTTTTCTGAGTCAGAGCAGGAGCCTGGTTAGCGTTAAGAAAACATCAAGAATAATCATACGAAATCGAACTGAGAGTAAGACGGACAAAGAAGTTGATTTATTAATCGGAAGGTACGAAAATTAACCCGTTAACCAGTATTGCAAAGATCGCCCGAGATAATCTAAATTTCAAGCAACAACAATGAACTGACCTTAGTACATGCAGCAGTCGACTTGTCTTGTGGCCATTTATTCCTCAGAATTCATGTCAAGTACGAATAGCTGTAGATTATTTGGACATCGTATGTACTACCCCAGTCCCAGAGGTTTCTCTTGTAATATTCCTTCACGAAAGAGAGAGCGAGCCTCAAAGATCGTGTGTATACTTAGAAAAATCAAGTCGCTCGTGGGATATTTCACCGTGTTATGTCGCTCGAAAGCATTGCGCTATACATCACTAAAAAGTATTCCATCTCAGTGACAGAAGCTTTTCATTTTAAGACCCTTGTAACAGTCACTCCTGGGGTCACATATGCAAATAAATATGTGAGAATATATATCTGACTGGATTTGATAAAAGGTGCCTCCAGAAATTTCAAGTGCGTTTTAACAATCTGACCCTTGAGGTCAATAAAAACCAGTTGAAAGTCGCTAGTTAGGGCTTAAAACACACAAATTAATCGCTGGCAACACACGAAAAGTTGCTCTTGGCAAAAGCGACAGATTTGTAACGAAATGAATAACATTTAAAAGCACAGAAATGACCTTTCAGTCTCTTAAACTATCAGGCTCATAGCAAGATGCCCGACTAAAACAGACCTAGAATCCACCTTTCTTGACCCCAAAATCGGTTGTCTAAGACAAAATCACTTCAACTAAACACTTACAAAGTGTTTTCATGCTTGTGTACAATATTCGTATAACACGAGTGCCACCACATATCTGAAATCTGTCTGTTAACAACTTCAGGAAATCACACAATTAACCACGTTCGTGGCACTGATAAAACTATCCACAACCAACCAGACACAATGTTTCCACACTTAATATGAGCGACATATCATCAAATTACTCTCTCTCAATAACTCTCGCTTTCTCCATATAAATCATCACATGTAAACTTTGCTGACACAGTCGATTTATTCAAGATCCCAGATGTAGACGAGCCATTTTGAAAAGGACACATGGACGCTGGCCTTCAAAACAATTTTTTACTAAGTCTCTGGCCTGGTCAGAAATCAGCATCAATTTTGCTCTCACCAAATAGTTTTGACTCCTAAAAGCTACTTTTTTGAGGCCAGAGACTCGTCACCGCCTACATCAAAGCTCACAATATGATGCCTTTCCATCTCAAGCCCGAGATCAGTGTTTCACCCGTTTAGCCAAAACGAGACAAAATACAGTAGCATATTGGACGACAGCAGACTTTGCCAATCGTGAGACTTGTTCCTTCATAAGGCTTAATGATGCCTTCCGGAAAACTTTGCTGCAGGAGGCCAAAAAGAAAACTAGAAAATTAACCGACCATGGAAAACAACCTCTACCGCTGGCGCTGAACTCAAATGTCATAGTGTTTTATGACAAAAAGAGAATTATGGGAAATGATAGGTAGGGGAGAGCTGCGGGGGGGGGGGGGGGGGGGGTGGGGAAGATGTAAAGAGCATATTAAACACGTTTTTTGATCTAATGCAGCTTGTAAGGGGAGTTTTCTACTGAAAAGATCATTAAAAGAAAAAAAAAGAATGGTCAAGTGCTGAACAAGCCTCAAATGAGACTTAAGCTAAAAATTTCTGGAGGCGCCTTTTATCAAATGCAGTCAGATGTAGAGTGTTTTCACTCACGTGGCCAGCACCTATGCAAATTTATGGGAACAAAAGAAAGCTTTTGACCTAAAAAGCAGGTCAATTACCTTTTTGGTTATCTATAAATGATCCCTATTGTTCCTGGGCAGGACAGTTTTTTGCCGCAGAGCTCACGTCGCTACGTGGGAGTCAGTCAGTTGCACGGAAACTTGATTTAAAAATATGTAAAAAATAAAACGTCAAAAGAGGTAATAAACTAAATCAGTACTTCAGAGCGTCTATGGCTAAGTGAAAGGAATTTTAACAAAATCCCAATGCAGAACAAAAAGAACAATTATATTAGTGTGATTTAACTTATTTCTCACTTTTGTTTTATAAATTACCTGTTTAATAAAAGGTGGTGCCAAACTGAGCAACAAAGAGCTGTTAGCCCTGTTATCATTTATCTGCAGCTTGTCAAACTACCGGTAAGATAAAATCCGGCCCCGCCTTAAACCTAATTACCAAGGTTCCGTTTCTCAATTCCATCAAGTATTGAATCTGTGTAGTTCATTTTACAAAGGGCGATTAAAACGTGTACTCAGTGACGATCGAGTCAGTGGCTAACACGGTCTTCCACAAGGAATGAACTCAGTGTAAAAAACGTTCAAAGGCAACTTCAAAGTAAGACAAGTATTAGTGAAATGACCGGATGCGAAACTTGTGAAAGGACGACCAAGGAACAGCCCGCCATAAATGGGAAGCATGTTACATGTATATACTTTAACTTTCATGACAACTGTTGGAGCTCGCAAAAATTGCTAGTGCGGACATTTATTTGCTATTAATTTAACAACGATTTTTGGAGGTTGTGTTTTCCAAATTTTATTAACAAATAAGAAAGGTTTCCTGACAATTTTGGTATAAAATCAAAACGTCTAAACGGACCCACAAGGATAAAGCATACCTGAGACATATTGGAAACATATGGTAGTCGGGTGCCCTTACTTTTTAAAAATCTATACATCTTATATTTCGTTAATTCTCATAGTTTTCTTTATGTTATACCCTTTCTAAACGTCAATCTGTATCTAATATGTTTATGGGATAATGCAGCTATACCTAACCCACACAAGACATGAAATTTGGTTTCTGGGTTTTTGACAGGGGCCGATTACTTCTCTATTGGTTCCTGTTTCTGAGGATTATTTTCTATGGACAGTAAGAGGCCGATCATTGTCTACTCGGTTGCTTTGGAGAGATGTTGTATTTCTAAGATATAAAGTTATGGGGAAAACCAGCATTATCATGATATTTTTCACTTTTGTATCTTTTTATACAGATTAAATGCAATATGGATTCCAGTGATGAAGAGGAGGCCGTTGTATTGTTACAAGATGGTACATGATCTTCACCCGATAGTGGCACACTGGGTGCAAGTATGTCAGTTCTGGCTTGCTCGGCCCGCTGCATTGATGCACAGAAATGTGAAAGTTTTCTGTTGCTTGTGGCTGGGATCTTAATGCCTTCATGAGACCCTAACTCTGACAGAGCTTCAGTAAGAAATTTGAGGTCTTTTGTTCTTGTAATCATCTCGGCGGAGCCATTGAAGTGTGGTAAAAAGGTCAACCACCAGTCAATGTCAGATAGCATATCACTGGTAACTGGAAAACGTGACGGCTTAGAAGGCAAACTGCGCAAGCGATTTAAAAGGCGGGACATAAATATCTGGCCTGGCCGGATGCAAGCTGTGACAAAGGACAGTTTCCTTAGTAACAATTGCAATTGACGCCGTGTAAAGGTTGAAAATTGTGTCCACTGCAATAACTCCATTTTGAGGTCTGATAAGCGGTTCGCCGGAACTTCAAAGAGCATCTTCTCAGTGTCCACCAAAATCCCAAGGCAAATCATCCTCGTAGAAGGATGACAGTCTTTTTCAGGTGATGATTGTAGGCCTAGTTCATCAAATAAATCTTGAAGATGTGCAAAGGCGAAATGAGAATCTGGGGGGTGTTCGGCTCCGTAAAAATCGTCTAAGTAGATGTCGGCAGTATAACCTTCCTAACCTTCCTTGGTAAAAATATGAATTACCGCCCAAGTAGTTCGCTGACACACTAACGCTGATGAACGCAGACCAAATGGGCATCTAGTAACGAAATACAAAAGACCATCCCACATAAAACTTAGATATTTATAATCTTTGGGGTCAATTGGGAATTGCCGGTACGCACGTTTTAGATCTTTCTTGTAAACGTGACAACCTGATCCTTTGCTGATAATGAACTCGCGCAGTCTGTCTATGCCTGGAAGACGAAGTTGAAATGCATTGTCCAAATAATGAGTTTTCGGAATACTGCTGTTGACAGAGGCTGCATGCGGGAAACTGAGATCCATCACAACCCAGCGCTTTGTAGAACCACGTTTGTAGACTGTCTGTAAAGGGGACGTAATAAAGTCGTCCGGTAAAGGATTCTTTCGAAGGGGCCCAGCAAGAGCTCCGAAGCTCAATTCAGTTGATAAATAATGTTGGACATCCTCGGGATAGGTCAGAGCTGACTGATGATTGGTGTGAGAAGGCTGAGGCAAAACGCTAAATGTACAGTTTATAGGCCAATCAAATTACAAGAAATCAACAACGACGTGGTCGACATAATCAGTCAAATAATGTCTCCAAACAGAAATGTTCAGTTGCGAAGAAACTGGTATTTTGGCTCCATAGGCATTCGGTTGCGGAGACTTCGAGGCGAGAATATAAGCAACAACTGCGCGTGATGAATTAGCTGAGAAAAATTCAGGTTGCGATAACATATGGTGTTCCGTTTTCGTGTTCGTTTCCGAGTCCGTGTCATAATCCGTATATACTGTTAAGCCAATAATCTGACTGTCTAGTCTTGCTGGTTGGGAATTGGCATTTTCCACTTGGGACGGTGTAGCATAGGGTGCTCGCTTGACTTGCAAACTCGGCACAAATGATGTGAGGCGTGGTTACTAGCAGTGGAATCACAAGAACAAGAACCCTTGTAATTCCACGCTTGGCAACCTTTAGCTGTGAGTTTGTGTGAAGAAGATCGAGAAGAAGACGAAGAAGCAGCAGATGAATTCAGATTCCTGGAATGGGTCGAGCGTAAATCCGAATGCTTGAAAAAGGGGGACGCCATGTCCCAAATTTCAGTAATGCGATCCCAATCCAATCTACACAGTTCGATGTGCCTTGCCCAATAGGTATAGAAACCTCGCACGCTCGCCCATGCGTAACTAATGGCTTTGGCCATAAGAACTTCTAGTATGGCAAGCATGTGCACGGTCGATGCTGTATCATAGGTTCGAATCATCGCCAAATAACCGGCAACAAAAGATGGTAAATCTAAAGAATTGTACTCAGGATTTATTGACGTACCTGGAACAAAGTCTTGCGGCCAGTCGATGATCTTTTTCTTCGTGTCAGACTTTCCAGTCACACATGGCACTGCCGATGTAGTTGGGGACATTGCTGGTCCGAGAACTTGGCGTAAACGGAGCACTTCCAGTTCTAATGCCAACTTTTCTTTTTCCTGCTTCACCAGCTCTAGTTCTTTATCCAAAAAGTTGTTGTTTTCTTTCTGAAGGCAAAGGATGCCCGAGGACAGGCCCAAGGGCTGATTCGTTGTCGCAGAATTGAGCGTAATGCTCGAATAGCTGAGCTTGCGGCGACGGTGGAAATGCGTAATCCTCCAGCTGGGGTTTGGACCTGGATTTCTGCTTGAATTTTTGCGACATGACTGAGAGTGGAAACAACGAAACGCTAGAGATTGACTATTAAAGTCAAGAGGGCGTTCATTCCCAGAATGAGATAAACAAAGTAAGCGATGTCTTGCTCAAAGCTAATGCGGAGCGATCTGAAAGCCGGTACACTAAACCTGCGGAAGACTGGCCCGAAAGGGGCGTGTTCTCTGTAGCAATTAGCAATCATCACCCGTGGTGATCCTTGTACAATTTTTAAGTAAATACAGCTGTAACTGTTATAGATACAGTTGAAACTCCATGTGCGACCATCTCGCGTAAGTGACCACCTCTCAAGTGACGGCCAATCCAAAACACCAAAATTTTCACAGTCAAAGCAGTACAGTTGGAACGTTTAGTAAACAACCACCTCCTGTAAGCGACTACGACCACTTTTTCGGCCTGATGGTTCATGATTTTCTCCCATAAGAGACCACTCAGTCTTTGTAGTTTTTGTTCGACTGTATATCACAATAGAAGATGCAAAGAGGATTTTGTAAAACGATGGTCCTATTAAGCAGCCTTTATCAGGATAATATAATAACGAAAGTTCTAATGACAGAAACTAGGACTGGACGACTGTTGTCTGTTTCTCACAAAGGGACAAAGTATTAAAATTAATTTTATTGATGCAATATCCAGACCTCAATGCCCTTGCCTCATCACTGGCCTCAATAACAGGACCATCCAGATAAAGACTTGCAGCTTGGTCTAGCACATCTGAATTATAACCTGGTTCCAAGGTTTCTTTCTTACTGAACTTGTCACAAGTTGTGCTGCAAGGAAGACCAAACAAATCCTGCAATGTTATAATAAAACATTTTACCAAAATGGGAACAATAACAACAATACAGGAGTACATGATAGAATCATTTCTTTCACCTTAAAACTGCCATCTGATTAGTGATTCTCATTTCTGGCCTCTATACATTTCATTGTACTTTATTTGAGAGAATTTGGGGTTATATCATAACAAAATCTTTCTAAAGGCCATAAGCATTTGCCCTTCTTATTACCTGTCTGCTGGACAATATGTATTGATGTTGTAAGAGAAGTTACATGTCTGGGCCGGGTTGTTCAAAGCAGGATTGAGTTAACCCAGGGTTAGTGCGAAATTTGATTTCAGCCATGAAAGCTTGAGAGGCAAATTCAGTTTTAATTCTTTTTTGCCTACAATTTGATGATTGTATGCTCTAAAAAGAAGAGAAAAAATTATCTGGGAAAATGCTTTTGAACAAAAGAAAAAGAAACCGGGATTTAAATTTAACCCTGGGTTAGCGCTAACCGGCCTTCAAACAACTGGGCCCTGGATGTTTAAGGGTAGAGTTGCTTTTTGCTGTGAAGTGGCAAAGTCACAGTGTTGCCATGATAGCTTAATCAGGTAGAGAAATATGACTTTTTCAAAACTAAATCCTGTACAAGCAGCCCACTTATTCTTAGATAACCTTTAACCAGCTGGACAGAGCAGACATACCTTTGTAAGCCGATAGTTGCATTCTCCAAGCCTTATCTTCTGCATTTTGCCAGTTGTTTTAATTAATGGGATGTACTGATGATTAACTGTCCCTTTAAGTTTGCCAAATTGTAAGTATTGCTGTCTGCACAAGTCTAGTCTCATCAACGTCTTGCTTGAACAATGTGAGAAGGTCAACTATAAGTTTCTCCTGGTATCCATGCTTGCAGCTTTCATGTAGCATTTCCTCCCAGCTTTGGACACTTCTGGATGCATTCTTGTTTTCATGACTGAGAGAATGGATAGTGGCTTTGACTTCAGTCTTCTTCGCATAGTCATGCTGAAATCCCCTTTCCCTATCCTTGAGACGCCTTCAGTGTTTTTCAGTTTTGCTTCTGAGCGCTTGTTAAATAGATCAACCAGATAATGCTCTTGCTTGTGGCAGTTGTCACAGGTCAATGGATGTTTGGGGTTTCCACTTGGTTTTCCAGTACATGGTGGATCAGTACTTTTTGTGGTACCAGTTATTTTTTGTTTTATTCCATCATGGATGATTTCTCTGTTTAACAGTCAATACACTGCTCTGCCTGGCCTTGTTTCAGAAAGTCTTTGTGCTTCTTCGGGGTGCTTTGCTTTCCACCCACTCCACGATACACAATTTCCATGCCCTGGTTCTAAATAACACTGGTACTTTCCCTTTTGTCTTTCTCTTTCAAACAGCAATTTGCGTGAAATTCTGCGTATTGTCACATCCTCTTTAAAGCTCTCCATAATGTGATTGTTTTGGTAAAACTCTGTGCATGGAGTCACTACTGTCACGTTCTCTGATCTTCAATGCCACAAAAACGGTTCTCTGCTTTACAGTGAAAGAGTTAGGACCAGAGGAGCTTGGTGTGTCCAACTTTAAGGAGTATCTAGAGCAGTTGTTGCAATTTCCGTCGTCAAAAAGAAGCAGTGAAGAAAGATCACAGACATACAAAGACTCATCGTATGGCAACAACCACTTGAGTAATTGTATGAGTTTTTCTTACTGTAGCCTTCCCACCGATCGTAGTCTGCAAGAAGGCTGCCAATGAGTTACCCACCTTTACCTTTGTCAACGATGTAATCCTGCAGTTCACTGCAGTATGTAGCCAATCCCCTAGGAATAGAACAAGAGTCTCAATCAAATGTATGATTTGACCTCATTACGAAGCTCTGTGTGTCAAGCGAGGCATGTTCAATAAACTGTCCAAGGTTAATCATCACGACTTTGATGTTGTCCACAGGCTATTGATCATCAGGCCCCAGTTGTTCGAAAGGTGGATAGCGCTATCCAGCTTTCTAACAACCAGGGCCAGAAGCCAAAGGTACACCAGATGGCTGCATTATTCTTCACTGGCTCTAGTAAGGAGGACTTTTCTGTCTAATGAAGACACTTCCACTTCAAAGTTATTCTAGCTTCTTGATTTTAAAAATGCTTTGTTGCAGTAGGATTCTGCTGCAGCAGATGCTGGAACTGATGTTTGGAATTCATCTTCAGGGTTTTGTACAGGATCTGCTGGAGCTGATCTTTGGAAGTCATCGTCAGGGTCTTGTACAGGATCTGCTGGAGCTGATGTTTGGAATTAATAGTCAGGGTCTTGAACAAGATCTGTGGGAGTCGACGTTTGGAATTCATCATCAGGGTCTTGTACAAAATCTGTTGGAGCTGATGTTTGGAATTCATTGTTAAGGTTTTGTACAGGATCTGCTGGAGCTGATGTTTAGAATTCATTGTCAGGGTCTTGCACAGGATCTGCTGGAGTCAATGTTTGGAATTCATTGTCAGGGTCTTGTACAGAATCTGTTGGAGCCGATGTTTGGAATTCATTGTTAAGGCTTTGTACAGGATCTGCTAGAGCTGATGTTTGGAATTCATTGTTAGGGTTTTGTATAGGTTCTGCTGTAGCCGACGTTTGGAATTCATTGTCTTGGTTTCATACAGGATCTGCTGGAGCCGATGTTTGGAATTCATTGTCTGGGTTTTGTACAGGATCTACTGGAGTCGATGTTTGGAATTCATTGTTAGGGTTTTGTACAGGATCTGCTGGAGCTGATGTTTGGAAGTCATCGTCAGGGTCTTGTACAGGATCTGCTGGAGCTGATGTTTGGAATTCATTGTTAGGGTTTTGTATAGGTTCTGCTGTAGCCAACGTTTGGAATTCATTGTCTTGGTTTCGTACAGGATCTGCTGGAGCCGATGTTTGGAATTCATTGTCTGGGTTTTGTACAGGATCTACTGGAGTCGATGTTTGGAATTCATTGTTAGGGTTTTGTACAGGATCTGCTGGAGCCGATGTTTGGAATTCATCATTAGGGTTTTGCATAGGATCTGCGGGAGCCAATGTTTGGAAATTTGCTATTTTTTTTAATATTTCTGTTCCTTTCCCATTTCAAAACGAAGAAAATTGAAAGTGTTTACTTGCATCAACAAACGTTTTGGCACTTTGTTTAGACTTTGATGAGGTTAGCGCAATCCTATAGGCACTACATATACGCGCAATGTTGTCCAGGTCAAGTGGGGAGGTGAAATTTGATGGTAGCTCGTGTATGTTAAAGCCAGTCTACTTCGCTTTTGTTAAGACCATGTTACAGTTTTTTGCAAACTACACATTTTTTGAAATCACGAGCACATTCGCCAAGACCGACGGGAAAAATAATCGCGCAATGGCTTTGAGACGCACCATTTTGATGAAGGCAGACCCTGTTGTGAGCCTCCATGCACTTCGTTGTTCAGCGGTCACGCATGCTCATGCAGAAAAGACCCCTGTTGTTGTGTGACACTACAAAACTTTAGTGTCTCTGGAGAATCAGCGCCAAAACCACAATGACTACCTTACATGAAGTTAACAATGCCGTTTGAACTTGCATGTATGTAAACCTAATGTTTGCAAAATTTGAGTTAGTTCTCTGTACTCATAAAATTTTCTTCATACTCTTAAGTCAATAAGCATCGTTAAATGCCTGTGATATGGTAGGTTCATACTCAAACCTCTGCTATAAATAGTAAACAAAGGCAGGCCATGGTGGGATTATAGGAATAGAGGATCTAAAAATGGTTCCTGAAAATCACTGCTGCAAGAACAGTCCTTACCACTTGCTTTGCAAGCATCAGAACAGTCATCTGCTGAATGGGTGTAGATATATATAGACTTGCTTCGTATCTTGTCTACCACTTCCGTTACCTTCTCTCGTCAGTTTCTTTCATAAGGCCAAGAAAGTCAAGGTTACCTAGCTCTCGCGGCTCAGATTCTTACTCTGCATTCCAAAATGCAGAACTACACTGTTTTTCTCTGTAGCCTACAAAACCACAAAATAAATAAATAAATAACTGATAAACAATTACGTACAAATAGTTCTTCAAACCGGTCATTGATATTTTTTTGCACAACCAACAGCCAAATTGAAGAAGGTAAGTATTCAGAGTACATGTGCATAACACAAATTTTAAATACCTCCCTCCCCTGAAAGCAGGTGGAACACTTTGTTGTAGGCTGTTGAGAAGCCAGAAAAGCTGACCCAACCGTGGTTTCTTGAATTTAAAAAAATATGTGGTAACATTAAGCTTATTAAGATTATACAGCAGAAGATAAGTTTTGTTGCCAGTAGCCTGCGATCATGCTCTCTCCCTTTTCCTCTGTAATCTCGAGCCAAGGAAGGAAACAAGAAAATGTAATGCCTGACTTCAGGTTATGTGACCAGTTTAAAACTGACTGTGGTGCATTAACAACCAGATTGCTGCAAATGTAATCAAAGATCGAAACAAATTCAGATAAAAACAATGATCAAAGTAAATGACATACACCAAAGCACATTAGAATTCTAGCAACTTCCAGTCGACAAAGCATACATCGGTTGCTTCAACCAAAGGCCTCATCTCTTTATAAAGGCACCAAACCCTTGAACAGTTACCATACTTATCATAATTAAAATTTAACTTGCCATGGTCACATCGTAAGCCAAACTTCAGGCCGGTCTTTCTACACATAAGTGTCAAGGCTTAAACATCACAGTGCTTGTTGTAATCGATCAGTTAAGTTAACTGCCAACAGGCAGGAGGACAGGGAAGCCATTGTTCTCCATTTCTAAGTTCCTCTTCCCGGCGACAGCAACAGCCTCATACAGGAAAGTAGCCTAGTAGAAGTGAAGTGAACATTAATGGAAAATCTGTCCTAATGAAAAATGAAAGGTACAGAAAGGTAAACCTACAGATTAAAGCTTATCTTAAAGCAACTACCTCGAATGATAATAATGCCCTTGAAGTTATAATTTATCACAAATCCAAAGAATACTGGTGACCTTAATCCAACAAAGGACCTGTTACCATGGCCAGTCACTGAACTGACACTGCCAGTGGGAAATGGAATTATTACTTCTTAGGAATTCAAATAGCTAGGTCAATAGGGATATAACAGATCGACCTTCTGATGGAATTAAGGGATATTCGAATCAAAAACTGATTTGCATTTAAACCCTTATGTTAAGGAAGTTAACACTAGAAGTTGCTATTTTGCTCTCTGAACCAGAAATCCATAAGGCAAATGTACAAAAACTGAAACAATGTTTATTCCAGCAATAACTGAAAAATAGCTCTCCATGTTAACAGAGTAATAAGAGCATGAATATCAAAGAGTAGATTGGGAGTTTAAATTGTGAAGGGAAATCAGTTTTGGTTTAAATAAACTTATGTTTTGTTGCAATCGGAAATTGAGGGTTCGATTGGTATTCTACTGTATCACTATCAGCACTTGGACCTGGCTTTTGTTTAACAGGCTTGCTTCAAATTCATTAGCCTTCGATCTTGTTGCTGTAAGATATAACATGAGTAAAACACGAAGTTAGAAATACAAATGCTCAATTCGACGAGCCAGATATCTATTTGATGTAGCATAAAGATCAGTTCTTATATCGACAGCAAAGTAAATATCCATTTTATCAAAAAGATGCCGTAAGTAGACGAATGAATGCAGTTTTACTTACGAAATACTTTCAGCACGACGGCTTTGTAGATAGTTTTGTCGGTCTTGGAAGTGACGCTTACAGTCACTCCTTCCTCGATGTTTTTCTCGTTTACCTGATTGTCCTTAAGGACTGCGATACTATTCTCTCCAACCCATTGAACAACAAGAAAAACCATTAGGAGAGATTTAAATAGAAGGAGAACAAGACAAAAGTCACGGCAGATCAGAATGAATCGTGAATTGATGAATGGATTTAAAAATGGCGGTAGAGAAGGGTTAGAGAGCTGTGACTCACTCAATTAGCTATCCTCGACCACATGATGAGAACTGGCGCGAACAAGACAAAGGTTCTTTGTCGATTGTTTGATCGTCACGTGCATCATGCTTTGAGTGGGAGTCCTTGAATGCATGACAAAATTCACCAATCCGCTGTGTTTAATCCATATGAATTTTGCGATGTGATTTGACTTGATTTCGCTCGATCAAGTCTGGTGATATTGCAGGTGACCCCAAAGAGAATGAAAGTTTATTATTTGAGGAAATTGTGCAGGAAAACAAAAAGCTGTACAAATGCTCCATCTGCCTCTGTTTGTTCTCTCGAAAGCAAAGAATTGAATCTCACTTGCAGTTAGTTCACAGCAAAGGTAAGCTTTTTCCTTCGAGTAGAATAAGCTTTGATCAGTCTTTACTTTCAACTCGTCGGTAATAATTCAAAGCGAAACCTTAAATGGATTATCTCTTGTCACTCTGCTTGTAGGTCCTTTTAAGAGGAAATACAAATTATATGTCTATGATTCCAGTATACCAATTCCCAGGACAACGCATGTTTAGAATTGTTTCAGTGCAATCACTTAACAAAATTAAAATGGGCAAAAATAAGAAAAGACTACGAAATCTTGTTTAAGTCTTTCTGATTTTTAAACATCCCTGAGCTGAATTCCTAATGTGCATAGCTTAGAATTCCTAGGAAGTCCCAGGAATTCCAAGCCGAGTTGGCCTGAATTTTTCTATTCCCAGAAATTCTTAAGCTTCTAAAATTGTAAAACGTAGAATTCCTAGGAATTCCTAGGAATTCCAAGCCTAGAGTGAGACCTAATTTGCCATTCCCAAAAATTCTCAAGAATTCCAAGCTTATTTGATGAAGGCTGATTTGCACAGTTGGGAATTCCTAGGAATTCTTTAATTCCCAGAAAGCTGGGAATTCATTTTGCAAGGGCTGTTTCCAAATGACGCATTGGTGGAAGGACCGCAAGCCCAGTGCAGGAGTTGGCGACAAAGGGGACAATGTTTGGCTTGTACTTTGCCATAACATACAGCCACAAAACTTTTAGTGGCAGGAGTCTGATGGAATGTTTTTAACTCTGTGGACAGCAGCTGACGGGAGGTTTGCAAAATCGCTCCTTTGGCATTTAAAGAGTGCGCTGCTTCTTCAAAGGCTTTGGCGCTGAGACGCTTTCTTCCCCTATCTTTTGGAGGCATTTCTGACAGTTGCTGGTTAAACTACAAAAACTACCCTATTTTGTATATATTTACAAGACTTTATATCTACCTAGAGTTTTGAAAACCAGGTTGCCTGAAATGTTAAGTCAAGTCCAGCACATTGCAGGCAATCTTCCAAACCATAATTTGTTTAAAGCAGAGATGCTTTTAGTTTAAAAATAGAAATCTCCCTCTTCGGGACTAACCATCCTCAGCTTTTAACTATGAGCTCCAAATAACTTCCTAGAATTATTTTCTCTGACGAGTTTCTGCAAGCTAGAGGGAGTCAAGGACAGCTGGATTGCTTGGTTCACCGTTCAAACCTAGAATAACATAAAATCACAAGGATTAGCCAGTTAACTGTGGGCCAAAGAGACAATCCTTTTTGGCATTTGGCAAGAAGGGTCGACTTACTGCCAGTAACTTTGGCTCTGTCCTCAAAGCTAAAAGAGTCACTCCTTCACTAGTAAAACGTCTCGTTGGGGAGTATGATTTATCAAGAGTCAAAGCAGTCCAATGTTTTTTCGGGAAAGAATAGATGTCATAATGTCATTAAATAAAGTAACATGCAACACATGAATAAATGTTAAAATGATGTTTGCAATTGTAGCATCACTGCAATTAAATAGCTGAGCGAAGTGCAGGTTGGTGTAGTTCTGTTTTACTTTCATTGAAGTAATGAAAATCTGGTCTTCAAAACTGGCCGTCCAGCAAGCAAAATAATTGATGTGCGCTGCCAGGCCTGAGCCTTGTTGCTGGGTACAGGTGGTTGGTGATCCTTAAACGGTAAAGAGATCCGATGTGCCCATTTCTCAAATCCACCGTCTGTTCGGCGATTTGCATAAATATACGTTCGTCTGGCACCACGCATGCGTAGTAACAAAACTAGTCATTTTTAAAGCAAAACAAAATGACAAAGGTTCTTTTACGTAACAGAGTTCGATGAGAGCTCAATGAAAGTTTGATGAGAGTTCTATGAAACGATGATGAAATAAAAGCTGATCTAAAATATTTAGAACTAAAAATCTGAAAGAAACAATAAGAATCGAACCCTTTACCTTCAACATTTAAATTTTTGGATGGCGCCAGTACTAACGGTATCACAACTGTGCTAACACGTTCCCGCCCATAAGAACAAGGAAATTTAAAGTAAAAAATATTGGTGCACGAAGGATTGAGCTCAGTATTGGTCATAAACTTTTATTTTATTTGGTGGCTCCTAAAGGAACCGTTTGTTTGTGTTTGGAGTTTTAGTTACTTCTGCATGATGAAGCAAAGCATCAGTACTGTCTGCAGTGGCCAGCAACAGAGAGATTGTCTTTTCTTTCTCAGCAAGCTGCTTACGAAGAAGCAGCTCCTTGGAATGTTGAAGATGCTTGTTTGGTACCTTGGCAAGAAAATGCCGATCAAGCTGTACTTTCAGCTGTCGCCCTCTCACGTCTTGTTTCTTCTCTGTGAACGAAGTGTTGTTCACCAAAGAGTTAGTTGGTAGAGATAGATCTCTTTCGACTTCAAGCATCGCTTCGGTAATAGCAGACTGCAGCTCAGGGTCAAACTCCATCTTCAATGTGGGCTGTCTCAACGAAAGTTGAATTGTGAATGTGTCTCGAAAGATTGAGGTTTTATACGTTTTCGGTCAAATTCTAATTAATTGACCATTGCTTTACAACTATTCAAACTACCGACTGCTATTCACACTACCGCCCGCCCGCCTCCTATCAAAAGCCACGAGTTTAAAAAAGATTTTTTCTCGCACGCCAGAGAAACTTGGACTTTAAAAGATAAACAAATTCGTTTATAAACTAAATTGTGAGACATGTTGACATCGATCACCCAAGTTGAAACGCACAAAGATTTAGACTGTTCTTTCCAAAATTAATGAAACTACTGACTACTACTAGTCACAATACTCAGCGCCCGCCTCCTACCGAAAGCTGCTACTTATTACTGCGAAGTAATTACGGCTAAAAGCCGCTTCGAATTTGCCGCTCATTAATCCTACCTACAACTGCTCCAATCATAGGTCGTCCTCAAACCGCACCAATCAGAGCTTAGGGTCTCTTACTAAAGCGAAACTTTGTCAGTCGCTGTTTCATCAGTCACTTGACCAACGTTGCAATAGCAAAAGCTCAAGAATCTGCGAGTGATGGAGACCGCAATGGCCAGAAAATACTTTTCACCGCATCATCTGCTCGCTGTTGTCTTAGAAGCAATTGGTTATGAAGAAGAGAGGAACAAATTTCGTCAAGAACATCGTCACAAGTTTAGATGTGTACTCAAAGAATTTATTATGCAATCAAATGTAATACAAAAACATGTTTCAGAAAAGAAAATGTAAAAACTAAATGTTCAAAGTAAATAATCTAGCAACCAGTTCAGGTTCTGGGTTAGAGCTTGCTTCGGGTAGTAGTAAGCTTCGTTTAAAGATGTTTTGCAATTCCTGTAAACCATTGGGAAACTCATAAATATTTCCTACACCTACAATAGCAGTTCTTGGCATCAAAGTAGGTACAGCAATTTGGTCTTCAGATATCTGATCACACATGCGAAATACTTCTTCGCTATGATCGTACCAGAACCATATGTTTCTTTCTAGATCGTACACATAAAGTGTTCTTTGCAGCAGTTTGGCAAATTCTACCGCCCAACCACTCACTCCAAAACAAGTAGAACGTTCAGGTTCGAACATAGTAAAGGTCAACACCATCTCAGCCTGTTTGACTATATGATAGTTGCAGTGAATGTATTGCAAACTAATAGGACTTTGTAGACGTTTGTTGAGACGATATAGTGCTTGGTTTGTAGCTGGAATCGCTTCAGCGAGCTGACTATGCATTAATGGAGGCAACGTTTTGCTTCGTGAATGACAGGGTGGAATGAGAACTTCTACCTCCAGTCCATAATGTCTTGCTAATTTTTCAGGTTCCAAATCTACGCGAAGAGCTCCACCACTGATAATTGTAAAAGGTTTAACACCCAACATGATTGTATCACTGTCTTGATCTAACATTGTTATGTGTAACTTGGAATTATTCAAGTTGTTTTATAGAATATGTTTTGCCAACATAGCATTAAAAAGAGCTGACTCAGCTCCCATAGGATTTCTTTGCCATGACATGTTTAAACCCCAAAGGATTTGATTTCTGTAGTCGCATACGTGTCAAAGAAGCCTATTGCTGTTTGACAAAGCGCTTCATAAATTTTTTAGTTGAGTTCGAACAGCTGATAATTCAAATCCTCAAAGGTTAAATTAGAGCCAGAGACTCCTCCTAAAATCAACGCACGCATAAATGCTTTATACGAGGAAAATTTTGTATGATCCACACTTGCTAATAAACTTTCAATCTCAATGGACTGTCGTAGCCGTATTCATCTTCTAGTCATGTTACAAGAGTCTTAAGTCTAGTCACTTTGTCTTGCAATTTTTCCAAACGTTCCTTAAACTGTTTGATTTTCTGTAGCAACTGACCGCCATAAAGCAACGATTTACTAGCTACGTTGATCCACTCAATATCACACATACTGATACAATTTTCAAACTTACTCCAGTTTAAATAGATAGGTCATGGTCCACTGGTTAGTCCAATCTAATATATTTTCTTTGGGACTCTTGTAGTTTCTTTTTAAAAAACAGAGTCACTATAACCGGACTATCTTTATTAAAATCTGGTATACTTTTATTCCATTCATTCAAAGTTGCTTCTAAAATATCTACCAAAGCACTTCGTAGAGAATAAAATTGAAGAGGGTTACATTCAATCAAGGTGTTTTCATTATTATACACCACAGTCTTCAGCATTGTGTTATTATCATAGGCACTTTTGGTTAAATTACAGGACAGAAACAGTGGTCGTAGGTTGGTTTGTCCATGATTTTTTGGGAGGGTGGAAGCTTTCTGGTTTCCTGTGACGGTAGTTGTCTCTGTTGTTGTGTGAGAAGAATGAATGATTGGGTGATCATTATACACATCAGGGACTTGTTCCACATGTCCTTTTACACCGTACAACACTAAAAAAGTGTTGTTTTTTAATTTGAAGTGACGATTCAACAAAGGAAATCCAAACTCAAGTTGTAACTTTTTCGTTTCTATTAAATAAAAACATGTTTTTCTTTTACAGGGTCTGTGTTTTATTGTTTAGTAAAATGTAACTGAATGATGCATTGACTATCCGTTTGAAATTGCACTTTATTTCCACCTATTTCTTTAAGGGTAATTTCCACTTCCTCCCACTCATTATCCTGCACTTCGTAAAAGGTTACATTTGTCTTTGATTTCACTGGCAGTTTAGCAGTGCCAAGTACTGTTAGCTTATCTTCGGAGTAACTGACTAGATTATGGTTGCAGGTATTTATCTCTGGATTGCTTCCAACTATCTTCTTTAGATCTTTGAGTGGCATGATGTTGACTTGAGAGCCGGTGTCTATCTTGAGTCTTGTGATATGTCCTTTCACTGGCAACATCACAAAGCACTCCTCATTCTGGATCTGAACTTCTGTAGTGACAGCTCCTACAAATAGGGTTGAGTCAAAATCATGTTCTTCTTCTTGTTGCTCTACGCCCAGTCGATGGACTTTTTTTCGTGATCTGCACACACTATGGAAGTGATTTCGTTTCTGACAATTGTTACATGTTTTGCCATATGCAGGGCACTCCCTTGAGCCATGTCTGGTTCCACAGTTCCAGCAATGGAACGTCTTGCTCGGAGGTCTTTGTTCTTCGTTATCTGAGGATGTTTTCTTGCGGGTTGGCTTGTTTTTATCCTTTCCAATTCCATGCACTGACGAGTCGCTGTCCAGTTCTTTCATTTCCATTTCCGTTGCTTCTGCAGATCATACCACATCTAATGCTTTCTCTAGTGTAAGGTCTGGCACCCTGAGTAATTGTTCCCTTGTTTTTGTGTTGTTTACACCAAGTGCAATTCGGTCTTTGATGAGAGAGTTCTTCAATGTTCCAAATTCACATGTTTCACAAAGCTTTCTTAATATCGTTATGTACTGATCGATACTTTCGCCGTTTTCTTGGGCTCTTGAGAAGAATTTGTATCTTTTGTAGCTTACATTTTTCTTCGGCTCACAATGTTCCTCAAATTTCAACAGGACCTGTTTGATTTTCTTGTCATCCCAGGTTAAGGTGTTGAAGACATCGATAGCATCATTGCCGATTACTGTCAGAAGTGTTGCTACTCTGGTTGCACTGTCCTGCGAGCTTCTTCCAGTTGGCCGAGATGTTTCCCCCACTTAAGTCGAGAGGTTCTGGAGGTGGAAGGCCCAACTGCATTGCCATTTCAGGTGTATTTTCTTCGTCTTCAACTGGTAGTTGCTGTATTTCTTCAGTATTTTCTTCTTCGGGTGCAATAAGATTCAACTGATCCTGTGACATGAGGTACGATCACTGATGTTGACTGTACTGAAATACGGTCTGTATTTTATCCAAGAAATCGCTAGATCAGTGGTTGGATTTCTGTTTCGTACTGTACTTCCGATACTGTGTAATGATCTTGTTTTAGGAGCACGATGGATTTGGATAAACAGGGCTCCAATAAACAACATCCAAGTTTTATTCCAACATGGCTACCGAGACCTAGTACAATCCACATGTCTACTCTGTACTAATACTAAATACCGCTTATCATTACATAACTACTTCGGTTTCCTTGGCCTTCATCTTACTCACTGTACTTGAGGCCTTGAGCTTTTTCTTAGGCTGAAATCGGCTCGATTGCTCCGTTTCTTTCCTTTTTTTTAAATTTCTCGAACCCTATGGTCTTATGAGATGATTCGTTTGTGGGATTCGAAAGAAATACGCCACAATTTGGGCAGTATTTAGCATTTTCCACCAGAGACTTTGTGCCACAACTACAACAAAACATGGCGGCTAGCGAGGAACTGATCAAATGCTTCAAAAATGAAACCTGGAGCTCAGGCCCTCGCCATTCCTCTTTACTTCCGTTTTTCTCTTTTATTTCGTTTTGCTTTTTTATTTGGGTTTCTTTTTTTTATTTGCGGTTTCTTTTTTGTTTGTGTTTGAGCCTTCTGGGCCACCATATAAATACGACAAACAAAATTCACACAATCTCGCGTTAACCTGGAAAGTTGAGCATGAAGGTTCACATAAGCATAGTATGAGAACGACCTCAATCTAAACCCAGCTAGGGGTGACAAATGGTCTTTGTGAGCATTCGCGAGCATGCCGAGCACTGCGATTTTTTTGCGAGCAACGCAAAAATTTGAGTAGCACGAGCAAGCGAGCACTCGTTTAAATTTTGCGAGCGTTTGAAAATTTTGATGGACCATTCATCACCCCTCCAGCTGTTTTAGCTACATAAAATAGTAAACTGTCATTAGGGGAAAAAAGGAAAAAAAGCAAAGAAGAGGGTCGACTTGTATCAAAAATAAAAAAAAGAGAAGACAAAATCTCTCGTCACTATATAAATGACCTGTTGCCACAACGTCCTTTCCGGGGTTTTTATCCATACCTGAGAAATCACCGGATTCACAGCGAATCGTAAACAAATCAGACGTAAAATAGTCGAAAAGCGCAGTTTGCAGGAAACAGCATTTTTATTCAATCTACAATTCCAATGATCAGTGGAGATTTCTTAACACGATGGAATGCGATCACCGTGGGAAAGGAGAGGAGAAGATCGGAAAATGCAATGACGGGAAAAAAGGACAATTTTGGGCAGTTTCATATTTTTGGACAGAATACTTTTAGGTCTCTTAGCAAACGAAGAAACCAACTTCATGCTCAATAGCCTTTTAAGTTACGACAAAGCTGTGAATATGGTTGCCTGAAACCGACAGTTATCTTTTATTTTCTTTTTTATACCCGTATGACTTTTACATTTGCAAATCAGTGACTTTGCTCATAAATTTTGCAAGTTTTTTTTTTTAATAATTAAAACATGGCAGTTTGAAAACACGAGGTATGTGAGAGAAAATGACGCCGTACGGAAATATAATTTTCTCGATTCTTTTTTGTTTTGTTTCGTGTGCAAAATTTTTGCTGTATTGTTCTTAAGGATTCGCTTATTTGCTTTGCTGACCGCGGGAAAGGGGAATGGTACTGGTGTATACGTGGAGATTTCGTTAAGTGAATTTTATCATTTTTCTTTCTATTTATGTATTTATTTTATTTTCATTTTATTTTTTTACTTTTTTTTACCCACGACATTTACCCACACTCACGACCCATGACATTTAGCTACACTCATATGGGCCTACCGTGCATTACTTTATGAAGAGATACTCCACGGGCTGCAAGGAACTTTTTTATTTTTTGAGCCACACAAGCTGTGCACAGTTCCTCTTCAATAGCTATGTTAGTAAGGAAATGAGTCTCTGGAATAATACAATCAATTATTCTGCTTTGACATGCCAACAATAAACACAAATGGTAAAAAGAAAACAACAAAAACAACAGGTCACATTTTATCAATCAAGCGTGGAAAGTCATAAAGTAGTATGTGTCGTGTGTCATTCAAGGGATTCGCAATTAGCACATGCATTTTATAATTAAACCCCCTGTAAGAAGTATTCTACTTGCTCCCAGGAATCCCGCCTCTAGCAGCCATTTCATTTCCCCATGTTATAAACGTTCGTAAGAACGAGTGCTTTTTATAATGGTAAATTTTACCAAACTTTAGATGACACGTTGTCAAACGTATTAGGAAAGGCCAAAGGAAAGTAACAAATTATTGGCCGGGCATGGAAATGTTTGGTGCGCCAAAATTACCCAGGATACGAATATTTGGGGGCCATCTTCCTTCGAGCCCCGCCAATGCTGCAGTGGTGCGCTCTAGATCAGACACTAAGGTTGTAATTGAACCTCTGCACTCAAGCAGTACATAAAGGCTTAAATCGTCCGTCCTTTGAGTGCAATATTTAGCATATTAAGATACCCAATTACTGCCTTTTGGCTCAATAAACAATTTTCCCAGTACACTGTTGGACGGTTTACAGACTTTAAGAGACTCAAGAGAGGAGGATTAAAGATGGAAGACATAACAAAAATCCGACATGTGCAGGCTGCCGATCGTTCACCAATGAATGTAGGCAATGGTCTAGACAGCATTATCGAGCAAATCAGATTCTGACCTGGAGCATTCAGTTTTACAGTCTTCCACGCCAACTAGACAAGTGAGGACATATTACAATAACCTTCAAAGTAAGAACACTAAAGCTTTCATTATATTTTCGTCCCAAATGCATGTTCTGGTTTCCTGCGGTGTTTGGGTTATTGGAGAAAAAATTCACACCCTCACGACGGTACCAAAACCATTTGTCTTCCACTGTCCAAACCATGGAATTGTTTTTTTCTCCTTGGATGTCCCATGCAAACTTTAAGCAGAAAAACTGCCAAGGGCTGCATTAAAGATAACGCAAAGATGGTTCACTGCTTGTTGCAAATCATGCAAATAATCTTTTGGCTCTCTGGCATTCCCTGTTCCTCCACAATTGCTTGAAAAAGTTTGGCGCGTTCTTTCTCCTAGTTTCAAATGGAGCTTACATTTCTTGCATAAGTAGCTCAGAGGTCGAAGTCTCTGGAGGAATTACGAAAACCACGTAATCATCAGCAGCGATGTCTTCTGTTGACTGACCCAGTGTAGATGTAACTTTCTTTGGCTGAGTCGTCACGCAGTTAATCACAGAATTAATCAATAGGGGAGTGTGTATTGCTACCCTCCCTTTCCTACCTAGAACAGTAGTTTTGAGGGACACTGGCTTAAACTTCTTCATTGAAAAATCACAGAATGCGATAAACGAAAGACAAAAATGTGGCAATGAGAAGAATTTTCGCCATATACTATCTCAGACCTTTTTATTTCTTATGTGGTATCCTCTCTACCAGACAGCTAAGACGATCATTTGCTATGGGTATTGTGTTCTCAATTAAGAACTAATAGGTGTTACTTTTTGAGAAAATGTGATGCAGTTGTCAATTTTTGTTTTTGTGTGTGTCCAGGCAACAAAGAGACGCCAGTCACTGCTTGTTGCTTTCATGTTCAACTGCATTTGCATATAGTAGCTTTCTGGGATTTGTTTGTAGTGCGAGGGATAGCCTCCTTTAAATGGACACTTGTATTCAACAATACCTCTTCCACTTATTCCATGCATACCTGTGCAGTTAATGATAACAATATCATCTTGTCAACACCCAAACATATCTTTATTGCAATGTTTGATGCTTGATTGTCCCTAATCCTGTTTCAATAATCCTGTTTCAGATACCGTGTAATCGCTACATGAATCATAGTAGGTGACCCGAGCACAGTCCTCATAAGTAGTTCCCCACTCCATAGCTAATTTGTTGATGAAACCCTGGTTGTCATCAATACTTGCTCCTTGAACTGCAGATTTCCAATAATCTTGAGCCTGTGTAAGGCCCAAGTGCCCAGTAAGAACCCCTGCTTTACTTGCATTTAGTATGTTCTTCCTTGACTCTTTCCAAGCCTCTGACCTGTTTTAAATATGAATGAATATCTGTCACGTCAACTGGCAACTCATCTTTGGGGTGCTGATACTTCAGAGTTGTTCTCTTTTAGGTCGTGAGTTTTGAGCAAGGAAGTAAGTGCGGGTAAATATATGCCTTTTTAGTGTCACTAACCCATTTACTGGAGGTATTCCTGGTCCCTATGTTAAAACATTCTGCAGCTAAATGGCCCTTTATTCCACATTTGTGGCATTCCTGCTTTGCAAGCTATTCCTGCTTTGATGAATTTGTAGAATTCTTTGCCAATTGTCCTAACCTGTTGCATCTCTCACATAAATCTGTGAGGGCTGCCTCTTTTGGAGGTACATTCTTCATAGCTCTTTTTGTTAGTTTAACTCTCATTCAAGCAGTGTGGTCAGATAATGGAGACAAATCCTACCTTATTAAATGGTATACACACCTTCGCTTAACAACCTTTCTTTATTTACCCGCCCAGGCAAATTTTCATGTTTTGAGATCTTATTTATGCTTTTAGCCCAATTGTAGTCTATGTCATCTAATATTCAATAAAAAGGTTTTTTTTTTCCGAATACACAGAAGAGTAAATGCTCCAGAAGGTTGCAAAGTTTTGCATTTTAACCGGAAGTCAGTCCCTTTGACCAAGGAAGGATCTGGGCTGGTTACTAGGTGTTCATGCTGTGCGCGCAAAATTATCCAGCGGTTTCACCGAAAAGATTTGCTGGACATCGATCGACAGAGCACAAAAACGGCTGGACGTGCACACTAGAGCTCTCCCATATGTTTCTTTTATTCCCACCTTTCGATTTTCAAAATGGCGGAGGACTAATCAGAATCTAACACGTCAATGCGGACGCTGCCTAGCGGCTGTCCTTGCTCTGAGAATTTTTCAACATCGTTAAACGGAATCTGTCAGCATTCAGCCGTGTCTTGGCGACGCCAGTGAAAAGATTGGACTTAAAAAGGTTCTCTAAAGCAGCGATGTTTGTGATCAGCTTCAGAGCCTATTTTGAAGCTTGTTGTTTCAAAGGAGTGCAGGTTTTTTGCGTTTCTTAAGGTGGTCGTTTACTCTTTAAGGTCAGGAAAGAGAAATGTTGGAGGTAAATAGTTTTTGTAAAACATATCAAAAATGACTTTTCTTCCGTTTCTATAAAAAAATTTTTAGAGGTCTTTAAAAGTGCCGGACTATTGTTTCATGACTTAAGAATGACAAGGAAGGCTTGTTCAAGGCAAAGCTGGGAGAACTACAAGTATATTTACGTCATTTACTGCATTGCTTTGCAATTTTTGTTTCTACTGACAGTGTAAGGAATTCGAGTTGCAACTGTTTTTTACGGAAATTGAAATCTAGAACTTTGTAATCTCACCTGTGAAAGTCGTAAAGTTCGGATGATGTACGTTGCGTTTTTTGAGGCGCTAAATATAAATACACCCTGGTGACACTGAATCCTTGTGATTGCTCACGTTGTTTTCTCAGCGAAATCACTGCTACAGTGCAGCTGGAAAAGGCATTCTTCTAGTTTCAAACAGCAGCATAGACATTCTATGTTTAAAAGGGGCCAAGAGAACTAAGGAGCGGGACAAGATTTAGGGAGTATTGGGGGGTAGGGGCTAGAGAATTTTTTTAAAGTTCTACAAAATGCCATGTAAATCTGTATTTCTCTTACAAATAAAATATATCGAAAAATTTAAATTATTATGACAACTTAAAATTGGTGGGTGGGGGTGGGGGGAAGTAAAATTATATTACTATGCAATCAAAGGAAGCAGAGAGGGGTTACTTCGAAAAAAAATTTTAAAAAAGTTGGAAAAAATCAAAATAAAAAAGTCCACAAGAAACTTAAAGGTGGGTGCTTGTGGTTTTAACTTTATTATTATGATCAAGACTATCTTTTAAAACATATTTCATCATCCACCCTCCTCCCTTCCTCCAAATAAAAGTTCACTTTTTCAACCTAAGTTTAATGGAAGACTAAGCCACTGAGGTGGAACAGAAAGTCATTAATACATATAATAACCCAGTTTCACTGGCCACAATAATGATCTGCTGTTTCTGAAACAATGGAAAGGTGCAGTGATCAGCCTTCTCAAAATATCTTGCATGCTCAGTCATTATTTTTATCTCATTCACTCCTGGGAATTTTGCAGAAAATTGTTTTCTTGAACCTACTGTTACGAAAAACTCTGTTGCGTGACTAGCGTGACTTTCTAGAAGCTTCGCGAGAGTTCATAATTTGTTTATTTTAGGATCTTGTGTAAGTGTTTCTAAAGTGAGATATTTTGTAATCTTTTTGTAATCTTTCTATAATTAGACTATTTAGAAACTTCTAGAATATTATTGTAAACGTATATAAGTAAGCGAGTATGATTTGAGTTTTAACTAGTTTACCACAAGCGAAGAGAGTTCGACGTTAGTCGTGTTTAGTCAAGTGTGACTGAAGCAGTGTTTATTCAAGTTGGCAGAGGCCGTGTAAATTTATTGAAGTTGGCGGAGGCCGTGTAAGTTTATCGAGTTACATGCTGTTGTGAAGTTTTACTTCGTGGAAACTACGTTCATTGGAATAAATCTTCTTGTTGCTGTTCCGATAACCCTGCGTTCAGTTTAGTTTGCAAGCTACCTGTCCTCTAAAAGATTACCTGCGTAATACCTAATCAAGCTGTTTTCTGGTCCCTGTCTCGCTACAGGAAGCCAAAACGCTTTTCGTGAGTTGAGCACTTCGCAGAGCCTTCTGTTCCAGGTGCAAAGTATCGGCTTCCAACATTTGATCATGCTCAGAAAGCAAAATTTCAAGCTAGTTTTTAGGTTTAAAAGTGACACAACAGTCTCGACATTTATTTTTCGCTTCCTCTCCTCCCATTGATAGGAAATGTTTTGGCAAACCTTGTTGGATCATAGGATTAGATAGAAGGAAGTGTAAGTGAGTAGTAAGTGAGTAGTGGAACAGGATTTCAAGGGAAGTGGGTTTATAGTTAAGCATTAAATGTTGTGATGGGTTGGTTACAGTAAGTGGCATCCCAAACTTGTTGTGTTCCTATTATTCAGGGAATGCAACCAGTGATAAATTCATTAAAAAGTGTAAAAAAATACACAAGTGTGGCTACTGTTTTCAGAGCCCAAAATAATAACTTCTCTGGTATATATTTTCGCTTGTGAAAGTTTTATTGTATTGACCCCATGACAAACGATAACTAAACCAGTGAATTTCTCATGGAGTTGCACTGTTCACCATCTTTCAGAGTAGCGTACAGTACGACCTGCACCCAACCATTAGTTGACGACAATAACTTCAGAGATGATGTTCCATGTGGTTGCCTGCCTGAGCTTATCTCTATTATCCCAACAAAGTCATACAGCATAAGAAGCTTTTGGTGGAGAACTAAAATCAGCAATATGCAAGTTAACTAAAAAATTAAGAGATGAAAACATGCTTTACAAGAAAGTGCAATGTAAATCCTGTATAAAAGCAAACGAGTTTGAGTACCCCGTGTGCACTAATGCAGGTATTTACTGCATGCTTGACCAAAATATTTTTTGGCCTGGACTGAAAGCCAATGTCATGTTAATAAACTTGAAGCTTGTATTTGTTGTAGTTAATTTTTTTAACTCAGGTAATGTATGCTAATGAAGTTGAAACAAAATTAGAAATAAAAATTGCCTGAGATTAAAGAAATGAACTGCAACATATATGTCAAATATAGCTTCAGGCAGAAGCTACTGAAACTCTTTCCAGAAAAAAAATTGTGTTCAAAATCTTAGATTGTTCTTTGTAACAACATTAATATTTAACTTATTGACAGGCAAACAGTTTTGTTTATTGAAATCCTTTATCAAGCCCCCAGGTGGGCTTATTTATTATAAACACACTTGAGGGGGGGGGGCTTATTTGAAAGGGGGGAGCTTATTAATTTAGCAAAGACGATGGTATCAGTTCTCCATAAAGAACTAGCATACAAAGTGGAAAAGCCGAGGATCATAAACAAATCTGACCTTCCAGTTGGTGAATGAACCATCCTGGATCGGTCCACACAAAGTTTTACAGTTGTCATTGATTAATAGTCTATCATTTATTAATTAGAGAAGAATATAAAGGGGAACTTATTTGAGGAGGGGGGTTAAAAGAATTTCATGTTCATTTTGTGAGTGTGTTTTCATTTTGTCATATCTGTTTGAGACAAAGGAGCACATTTAGTTACTGTAGCATACTTTGATAAACAAACTTGACAGCAATGCTTATAATTATGTGATAAGTATCGTACACATCCCTGGGTGATGTTTGATTGGCAGAAAGACTGTCCACCTGCCATCATCATGACAAGCAATTATCTCAGTGTAAATGGAGACAATATTCAGCACTCTTTTACATCTCAATAATACAAGTCATTGGTCCATCATTACACAAAAGGAGAAAAGCATTAATTTTATCCCAATGTAATAGAGCAACTCTGCAATAAGCACAATCATGGCGTGAATGAAGATACTGCTGTTCCATTCCATTTACAACAATGAAAAATAATTTCATCAATCAAGAAATCTGATCTGAAGAGAGTTAGGTAGTTGTCCTTCTATACAACCTCAGCTCTTTTTAGAAATCAGGTTAATGGTTTCTGTTTCCTACAATAAAAGAATTAATGAAACGACTATGGTAGATGTACAGCTTGGTTTATAAGAAATTATTTTATTATTTATTATACTTTGACAAAAAAAGAAAAATCTACAGTGACAGAACAAATAAAAATTATTAACTACAAATAACAAACAGCAAAAGAAATCAGCTTCATACATGTAAACAATCGTCCACATGCTAAAACATTATTTGTAGCATGCTGTAAAATGTCTAACAAACACCTGATAGCAGGTTATCATCATGACTAACACATAACTTCAAGAGTTTGGATTTCTCACCTGCTTGCCTGTGTACAACGAGGACAATGATGATGACCTCGATATGAAACTTTTGGATCTCTACAACTCAAATGTGAATCCGAATTAAAAGGAGGCAAAGTGGGACACTTTAATTGGAAATCATAGCTATGAAAGCTGTTCGACCACACGAAGTTCATTCATGAAACAAGATGATTCTAGCAAGCCAAACGCATTTTCAAAATATGGACAATCAAAGCTGAAAGCCTTTGGGTATAATCAATAGCAAGTTCCCTGTAGCTGTTCCCTTAAGCAAAGGAGTAATCCGATGTCAGTTTGCTGAAAACTGAAATATGCTTGAAGGATTTGTAATATAAACACTCAATGTTTACATACGGTGGACATCCCAAACGGCGCTTTCAGTAACTTCACACACAGAGTTTTGAAGGCAATTAAACAGTAGGTTTCATAAATTTCATTTAAGTTTTCTTTCTAAATTTGATTGTTTCTTTTTCAACGAACAGCAGTCTTGTAGGTCCTTGTAGTTTTGCATGTCTCTCTCATGCTCAGCTGCCATGCTTCGATCGATCTTCAATTTTCTCGGGATTGCGCAGGTGTTGTGACACAAAACAGGCCAAATTACATCATTATCCAGTAGCCAATCAGCGGTTTTTGCGCTCTGTCACATCGATCTGGAAATTAAGATGGCAGCAAATGGAGGCGTTCTTGTCGTCAAGCAAGAGGCCGCATTTGAAGCATTCCATGCTGAATTTACAAAGGAAGGGTACCTTCATTGCCGTCTTTTCATTGATTCTCTTTTTATTCAATGACATCTTATTTTATCGCAGTCTCACCATCCCAGAAGGAGTGATAGTGCTCTTGAAAACTTCGAAAGTCAAGGCCAACCACTCTCCAGACGAGAGCCGAGCGTGGGTCTACAAACGCCTTTGTTGTATTTTGTGAGTAAGTCGCTACTCTTCGAAAAGGCCTTTCTTTCAGTATTAAGTAGCGCTCCAGCTAAGAGCTAAAGTGAGAGTAATAGACCTGCGGCTCTAAGAGCCATTAGAGATTTCAGCCCAAAAAACCGGAAATCCAATTAATGTAAGCGAGTTCATTGGATATCTCTCCATGAGCGCGAAATTCAAACAGTAAATCTGAAATTTATTTGCTTAAAACTATGATTACAATGCTGAATTTCACACAGCATGTTACATTTGTTGTACACTTTGATATAGCAAAAACTTAACGCAATCGTATGTGCGGAAATATACGTTTCTTGTTTTACATCGTGGTCCCGCTAATAATGTCTGTCCTTCGTCATTTCAACTTTGACTTCATTTCAACTTTTATTGGTCTGATACTTGGCGGGAAATTATAATCAATGTGCGCTCACTCGTGTTTTGTTACAGCAGCTCACAAAACATAACAATTTCTCAATAAAAGAAGTGAAAAAGTCAGAATAAATTAAAGTAACTCTTCAAAAGTTTCATCCTTGGCCCCAATATCCACAATGTCGAAATAGTAGTCACCATCTCCTGTACTGTCAGTTTCCAGCTGAGTATCTCCATTCCTTAAACACGGAAAAGTCTTCGCCAAGAATAACATGTCTGTATGATCAAGAAGAATACCGTTTGCACAAACCTCTGTTAAGGAATGGTATGAGCAGAGACATGCAATTGCACGAACGCTGAAGTGCATGTTATTAGTAATATTGATGCGTTCGAGGCCAGAAAGACAGTCTTTTGCCTTGAAAATTGCAGACTCGTTGATGTCGATACAGCTTTCAATAGGGACCTTAAGCAACCTAGACGACGAGCCGAGTGGACGTCAACCGGAAGTGTTCTCACGAAGCCGGCAACTTCTGCGCATGTCAGTGATGTCGTCCACATGGCGTCCAGGACGTGACATCTGTTGATTTGCCGTCCTCAGGTGAACGTGAGCATTCAAAGCAATCTTTGACGTTTCTGTGCCCATTTTACCTTGTTTAATACCAATGTTTGAGAAAAGGAAACCTTTTTTGTACTTTTTGCCGAAGGTTGGGGCGTTGGAGGAAAGATTTCCAGAGATTTTCGGTAAACCGTGAGCCGTGGTTTTCAATGGCTTCGGCGGGAAAGAACCTGTGAGTTGAAGTAAAATGTTTATGTTCTCCTTAAATGCTTCTGAACTGTAATCCGTTTCCAGAAGCACTATTTAACTCGAAAAGGAAAAGACGTTGATATTTGGGACCCTTGCATGAAAGAGACTGGTTAAAAATTCTAAGGAAAATCTCTCGAAGCATTTTCATCCACACTGTTATTTTTTATGTGTTTTGAGATGTACATGTCTGCCTCTCGAAAGCAAGATTTTCACTATATTTCTTATATACTGTTTCCGGTAAACTTAATCAATGTGAACAGAGTCGTATATCTGTAGTAGATAAATGAATGGGACTGTACGGAAATCTTGCCTCCGGCAATTAAGTCCTGTAAAATGTATAGGACAACAAAACCAGCTCTGTACTGTTTTATTCTCGATTGATTTGATTCAAACCTTTTCATTTGATAAACGGTTTACTGATTTAAATCCTTCGGAGAGTAGGAAAGGCTCTTCCTTGTTAATTGTGTTGTTCTCATCGCTAAACTAAAGAAGTAACTCTTGTATTTCTTTAAACGAAGCCATTCAGTGCAGTCTACCTACTTCGGCGACCACCCAAGAGGGGAGCTTGCTTAAACATTTGTTTTTCCCGCTTTGGACGATGTTCTCGACCCAGACCTCACTCGTCTTCTCTCGTCGTCGTCCACAGACTCGTCCTGGCTGCTTAAGGTCCCTAATGTTCAGAGAACGTAAACATTTGACCACACTCGTCACTCTTGCAAAATCACCTGTTGATATCTTAGTGCATTTTAAATTTAGGCCTCTTAATGAGTGGAACAACCTGAGGGGCATCTTCTTGCAAAGATTTCCCGTGTTTGCCAAGTCGATTTCCCTGCATTTTTCAAACTTGCGATATACTGCTCCACGGCCACCAAAAATAATCTTCCACCATGCACAACACACCAATGACAGCCCGATGAGGTCCTCTGGTCCAAGGTACTGACAAATCAACTGTCAAATGAAACAATAGAGCATTTTCACATGACGTCACATTTTTCGCGGGAAATTTGATTCGCCATGTTGGTGTTCCACATTTTCCAACATGGCAGGATATCCTCTCTCAGATTATCCGAACACGCTCGATCCCCATGTGAAAAAAACGTTGTTTAGAGAAGATTTCTTGTGTTGGAATCGATCCTGTCTTGATACCAGACAAAACATACGATCCAGAGTGCCTACCTGCTGTGGCATCCATGGATTTATTGACTTTTTTGGTGCTCGACATGAGTTATTACAGTAAGAACCAATTTAAGACTTATAGAAGTTTGCAGTCTTAACCAATTGGTTTCAGGGTTTGTAAGTAACTTTAAAGGACAAAAAATAGGCAACAAATAGTGTCTGGGAAAGTCAGACATTTGCAAAGAATGAACGATCCATTTGTCGCACTTTGGATAATAACCAAACACAATAGTACGGTTCTATTCGCTTACTGTGTGAGATGCATTGTGGGTCAAGGGGAGTGCTGCTCGCATATCGCAAGTGTTTTGTTCTACATCGAGGCATGGAATCAAATAAACGAAAAATTTACCTGTACACAGGTAAAATGCACCTGGCTCTTACCCAATGCTGTGAAAGAGGTTCCTTATGCCCCAATCGCTGACATTGATTTTTGTTCACCAAAGAAACTTGGATGAAAGCGAAATTTAGATGAAACCATCAACAAATTGATGACTGCCAATGGAAGTACGGGCAGTCATTCTAGTGAGGTGGCGAAGGTGGGAGCTCCGGTCCCAGGTGAAACTGAATGAACTTTTACGCAGAACTGAATTCTTGTAAGACTAAGGCTGCAGCTTTAAGCTTGATTCACCCCTTCTTGGATGCTCTTGTGTCCCGAAGTTGTACGGTACACAAGACTCGACATTATGAATAATTCCCGGGTTTAATGACAAAACGAAACGAAAATAATACAAAATAGTTTCCCTCTCGATCCTCGTGTTGTTTGCGTTGTGTTCGTGTCTCTCGCCTTCAACCTATCTCATAATACTTGTCTCTTATTACAATTTCACTTGTCAATCATCTTTAATCATCTAAGAACTAAATATGACATCCGGTTGTAACGCTACGCAGTCACGACAGTTTTCGTCACACTCACCTAAAATTTGATTATCACTTAAATTTTACTTTTTGTCACGATCAATGTCACTTGAAACTGTAAAAAAAAGATTCAAAGTTCAATCATCCGCGGCGATCAATCTGATTTTAGCTCCTGCATCTACTGCTGCTCTTCTCTGAACGGTTCTCCCCTGCACTCTAATCCCCGCTAGCTCCTCTGTGTTCCTTTCAAGTGAGCTCCGTACTTTCAGAGGACACACCAGCTGTAATGGCCTCTGGATTTGGTTTCCCTTGTGTGGCAAATCAACTCCTCTTACAACTCCGTCTCTGCCTCTGATGTGTTTCAGAACACGACCTTTCTTCCATTCTCCTCTGTTCTTCTCATCACCGATGATGAGTACGACTTCTCTGATTTCTGGGTAGTCACTCTTGCCTCTCTTGATGCGGTGACTTTCCATAAGGCCGTGAACGTACTCCTTCTTCCACCTCTGCCACACATGCTGCCTTTTCTCATTCAATCGTGCATGTAACTTGGTGACTTCGTCTCTGTCCAACTCTGTGTCTTCTATGGTGTACAATTCTTGTCCCCACATTAGTGTGTTAGGTGTCAACACTTGCCCCTCTCCTGTTTCACTTTCCATGTATGTCAAAGGACAGTTGTTGAGATGTTGTTTGATATCCATCACTACCGCTTCAAATTGTGCATGCTCTAGGTGAGTTCTCCCCATAGTCTTGTACAAGGTTCTCTTCACCTCTTTAATTAACCTTTCATACAATCCTCCCCACCACGGCGACTTTGATAAGTTGAATTGCCACTCTATCTGCTGTTGCGCTAAGAAGTCTTGCAGCTCTTCGCTCTTGCGTATCTTCTTGATCCAGGTAGCTGTGGTTTTGAAGACGGCTGCATTGTCCGACACGATGAGCTTTGACCGGGTACGGCGTGTGATGAATCCGTTGAGCTTTCTCTGGAATTCCTCCACTGTTTGTGACTTAGTCACCTCTAAGTGCACTGGTCGTGATGTTGCACAGGTGAATATCAGTATGTGATACTTGCCCTGCTCCTTGGAAATCTTGTAACTGAGGGGTCCTGCGAAGTCGATCCCTGTGGTCTCAAATGGTCTTCCACATTCTGTGCAGAACAGTGGTACTGCAGCTGTTTCTGTTGGTCTGTATGGTGGAGTGCTAAACACCTTGCACAAGTGACAACTGTTGATTATCTTCTTCACCTTTGATCTCAGTTGAGGTATCCACCGCTCCTCTGTCACTGCTGCCATGATGCTTGCTACTCCTTGGTGCTTTACGTCTTTGTGGATATGACGTATGAGCTTGTCTGCGAATATTCCCCCCTCGATGTACGTCGGCTGGTAACCAGGAATCCTCCCCTTGCATTTGAAGATACCAGTGTTTTCATCTGTTACCAACTTCCAACCGGGGCTTTCTAGATTTGGGTCCATGTCTGCTTACTCTTTCCTTATCCATCAGTCTCTTGCGTAATTCGACTCCTTGGTCGTCAACGGCCCCTTCCTCTTCTTCGTCCTGAGCTTCTTGGTGAGTGAGTTGTGTTTGAACCGTAGAGCCCACGCAGTCACTCGGAAGGTTCTCCAGAGTTTGCTTCTAGCAAGGAGTGTGTCCCACTCATCAGGCTCCTTGACTGAATAAAGCGTTTCTTCCTTTTCTGGTCTGTGTTCTTCACTGACGCTTTTAGTTTTCTCTAATTCCGGCTGTTCGGGCCACTCCTCCTCATGTAGCAACCACTCCGGCCCTTCAAACCACCGCCCTTTCTGCATCTTCTCTAATGAGGCACCACAGCTTCCTTAGTCCGCCAAATTCTTGTCAGTTGGGCAATATCTCCGCTGAATTCTGGTTTCTTGAGTGATCTCAGCGATCTTCCTCACTCGATTGGATATGAATGTTTTCCATGCCCTTCCTGGGTTGCAGATCCAAAATAGTGCAACTATGCTGTCCATCCACACATTAACTGAAGTAATAGGCCACCCCCCCCCCCCCCCAGCGCTGTCAGCAAATTTCTCACCATGTTTGCGGCCATCTGTCCTCCCAACAGTTCTAGCCTTGAAATCGATGTGTTACATTGAAATCCTCATTTTGACATTAGCAGCCCCTTCACTAAACCTGTTGAGTGCTCCACTACAGCAACAGTCACCGCTGAACACGCATCCTCTAACTCCGGCGGTTGTTCATTGAAATGATGCTGAAGGGTAGCCCCCAGCATGAATGGGCTAGCTTCTGCTCCAAAGGGCACTCATGCAAAACGTAAATGCTCCCCCTTTCCATTTATGTTGAATAAGAAGCAGAACGCATCCCTGTCCTCCTCCTTGATTGGAATCTGTAGGAACGCCTTTTGAAGATCCGCCAGCAGTATGTCAGATGACATTCGCGCCCTAATCATGATGTCCCATAGCAGCGGTTGTAGTGGTGGGCCAGTGTGCATACACTTGTTCACACTGTTGGCGAGTGGATGTGGTTTCACACTTGCATCGAACACCATTCTCACCTTGGTTGAAGTAGCGCTCTCTCTCACCACCGGCTTGTGGGGCATGTAAAATACATGTTCACCCGTTGGCTGCTCTGGAGCTTTCTCGACGATGCTGTGCTTGATCTGTTCGTGAACTATGTTGTTATACTCAATCTTCAGTTCTTCGTTTCTCTTCAGTTTTCGTTCTACATTTTGAAGACGTCTCCTGCTTGGCTCCTCATTTGTATTTGAGAGCCTGGCGCCTGGAATCCACGGCACGCCCACCTCGCACCTGCCATCACTTCTCTTCGATATGCCTTCTTGAAATTCCTTGTAGATGTCTAGCTGATCGTCTTCCCCTCGGTCCTCTACTCCTAAAACGTCGAGCGAGTACAGTCTTTCATACTCGTCAGTCTCTCTCACATACATGTAATTGCTGTCCGTGTATTTTTTACCAGCATGAACAATCCAGCCAAATGTGGTTTCCTCAACGATTGGATCTTCGGTTTGCCTTTATACACTTGTTCTGTCCTGATCTTGCAGTAGGTTGCATCCCTGAGTATTAGATGGATTGGATACTCCTCGCTTGCGATCCTGTAAAACATCTTTCCCTGGACATGTTGTCACGTTATCCGCGAGAAATGACATTTTAATTAGTTACATTCAAGGACTGTTTTTTCTTTCGTGATTATAGCATTGCTTATTTTATTGCATGATCATCGTATATCCGTTTTTTGGCTAGGCGTACAAAGCGTTATTCAGTTTTATTTCCTTTACGTCAGAAGGCATGCATTAGATTATTCTTTCCCTAAGCACGTTTATTCAGTTGTTAGAAGTCCATCACAGTGTAAGGAGCTATTGGAGAACTTTAGGAGTTAACACAACTGTAGGAGATTCGGAGTTCTTTTAACCCCCGGAGTCAAGATCAGACGTAAGTCACGCTTGAAAATTTAGTAGTTTGTTTTTCCTTCTTTTTTCGTGCACGGAGCATTATCGTAGTTTTTCGTTTCGTCTGACGTAAAAATCGCACGTTTCTTTCTAGTTTTCACCGCAAGTGCTGTAAATAGTCGGACTAGCCTGATTTTAATAAACGTCATTGAATCTTGCTGACCGCCTAGTGCTTCACTGTGGTTGACCTGGTGAACTCCAGTGCCTAACGCCACGCGTCTACGACACTGGGAACGCGACAGTGAAAAGTCTGATCCGTCAACAACAGAGGCTGAGGTAAGCCGTATGTAACCGTATTTAAAACTGAAGTCACGAAAAGATGGCAAGCAAAAACATTGACGGAGTCACGGAGACTGGAGCTAGGAGAAGTAAAAGGAAAATACAATTGACACCTAAGGCCCTTCAAAACGCCATAGAAGATAGACAGAGAGAAATCATTAAGTCGCGTAGAAGGCTCTTAATTATCATGCGATCAGTTGAAGAGACTGCTGATGACACCGATGTAAAGACCATAGCGAGCGACCTCATGGCCGCCACGGAAGAGTTTGGAAGCCTTTTAAAAGGCCTACTTAGCCTGTATAAACAGGATCTTCACGGTGAATTTATAGATGGAGACCAACTCAAGGAGGAAAACGAGACCCTAGAACGAGCCCTCCTACTTGTAGATAGTTTAAAAAATAGAATTGCTAGACAATCCGACGAATTGTTGGAGACAAGATCTGTTTATTCTCGTCACTCTTCACGCCGCTCATTAGTCTCTAGTACTAGCAGCAGCGTTGCAAGATTGCAAGCGCTAGCCGATGCGAGAGCCGCAAGTCAAGAAGCTCAATACACGCGCCTCATAGCAGAAAAAGAGCTCGAGCGCAGAACGCGTGACGCCGAGGCGGAAAGGATTCAGCAACAAGAAAAAGCGCGATATGAAAAGGAGTTAAAGATACTAGGAGCAGATAAAAAAGCCGCTGTAGCAAATGCGAAGCTAAAAGTATTTGAGGAAGCCCTATTAGAACAGGAGTTGGAGAGAGATTCCGAATTGTTATCACTTGAAGTTCCTGGAATAAAAAACGAAGAGCGCACTTCACAATGGGTACATTCTTCTCCCACGCTTAACCCTCCACCTGCGGATTATCGATCACGCCCCGGACGTACACAAGAATCGTTAAATACTTTAGAACAATCAAAGCCTTCAGCAGTACCGAAAAGTCAATCTTCCACTCAAGATCTGCCAAATAAGAAAGCGCAAAAAGATACTCCCCTTAATAGAGAGCCAATTATCACATCAACCCCCTTAATAGACGTCACCGGAAGCCAGCTAATTGAGACATTGACATCGGTAAACCAGAAAATTGTCGCTGGACTCGCGCGTCAAAATCTGCCTAAATGCCACCCTGACGTTTTTAGCGGGGACCCCACGATTTTTCACCCGTGGAAAGCAGCGTTTAAAGCCATGATAGAGGACGTCATCGTATCCCCCGTCCAAGAGATAAACTACCTGCGTAGTTTTACAAGCGGAGAGCCCCAAAAACTTGTTGACAATTATCGAAAAAGGAAACATCATGACCCCTGCGGGCTATTAAAAAACCTCTGGGCGGAATTGGAGAGGCGTTTCGGCAGCGCAGCGACAATTACTAATGCATTACTGGAGCGAATGCACGCGCTTGCCGCTTTCAGAGAAAGTGAAAATGACAGGCTTCAAGAATTTGCCGACCTCTGCGCTGATGTAACCAGCCAAATATCCTGCCTACCTGGCCTCACGTGTCTCAATTTTCCCAATGCAATACAACCGATCGCAGCTAAGCTACCACCGTTGCTTCGCGGGAAATGGGAGAAAGAAATAGCTAAATTCTCGGAGAACAATGGAGACGCCTATCCTGCCTTTCACGTTTTTTCGGAAGTTGTTCAAAAACATGCTAGGATAAAAAACAATCCAAACATTAATATCGGAGCTAGACTTACCAATCCTCCTATCCAAACGCCGAGTCGCACAGGACAGAACAAAAAGGCGCTTAAAACAAACACTGACCCCAATGACTCAAACGTACCAACAAGTAAACGGGAGACAAAACGGTGCCCATTCCACGACAGAGACGGACACAGCTTAGAGGAGTGCAAAGCCTTCGCTGCAAAAACATTAGAGAAGACTGAATGGATCCTTCAGGCTGGACTTTGCTATCGCTGTCTATCCGAAGGCCACAGAGCAAAGGATTGCAGACAAAAGATCAGATGCAGTATATGCAAGGACACACGTCACATCGCACTCCTCCACAAAGAGAGGCAGAAGAAACCCGAAGGTGGAGAGTCGGTCGACACAAAATGCACATCCCTGTGCGGAGCTAGCGAGGGCGGCGTCTCATGCAGTAAACTAGTACTGGTTGATGTCGTCAGCAAAGAGAGACCGAAAAGTATTTGTAGAGTCTATGCGATTATTGACGATCAAAGCAACACGTCCTTGATCACCAGCGAACTTGCCGATGAATTAGGGGCAACCGGCCCAGAAGAAAAGTATTACCTAACTACATGTAGCGGCGAGAAAGAGGCAAGGCAAGGACGGCGCGTGACAGGTGTAGTCCTAAAATCCTTAAAAGGAACGGAGTCAGAACTGCCCACCCTCATCGAATGCAATAACATCCCTCGCGACAAACAAGAGATTCCAACACCGGAGATGGCGAGAAGATTCCCACATCTCAGCGATATCGCGAACGAAATCCCGCAGCTCGATGAAAATGCCGAAATTCACCTGCTTATCGGACGAGATGCCCCCGAGTTGCTTAAAGTGAGGGAGTTCAGAAACGGGCCGAAAGGAGCCCCGTGGGCTCAAAAGTCATCATTAGGCTGGACGATAATCGGACAGATGTGCCTAGACCTTGTCGGGGGACCCGTGCACGTGCGCGCCTGCCGCACCAGTCTCCTCGCGGCCGATTCGAGGGAGAAGTCGACGGAGACGAACAATTACGAATTCTTGCCATGTCCTAACCAGTTTACACTAAAAGAGAGCTTTCTTGAGCAAAAGAGAGACCTAACGGACAACGTGTTCATTACGAGTCGGGAGGATAACGATGTGAGCCTATCTTGCGAAGATCGCAAATTCTTAGAGATCATGGAGACTGGCGTACATAAGAACGAACAAGGGAACTGGGAAATGCCCCTACCTTTCCGCCGTAAAGACCCTCATTTGCCAAACAATCGAAGTCAAGCAGTCAGCCGCTTAAATGGCCTCATTCGCACCTTAAAAAGAAAGCCTCAGATGGCAAAAGACTACGTGGAGTTCATGGGGAAGATAATCGAAAAAGGCCACGCCTCCCCAGTGCCGATAGAAGAAACTGCTAGGCCCCAGTACGGTCGGGTGTGGTACCTTCCGCACTTTGGAGTTTACCACCCGAAGAAACCAACTCAAATCAGAGTGGTCTTTGACTCTTCAGCGGAATGCGAAGGTGTGTCGCTGAACGGAGAGCTATTATCGGGTCCAGATCTCATGAACAACCTGTTAGGAGTTCTATTTCGCTTTCGGCGAGAGATAACAGCTGTCATGTGTGACATCGAGCAGATGTTCCATTCCTTCCACGTTGATCCAGAGCACAGAGACTTCCTACGTTTTCTCTGGTACGAAGACAATACACCCGGCAAACGGATAATGGAGTACCGAATGAATGTTCACCTCTTCGGAAATGGACCAAGCCCAGCTGTTGCGACGTTTGGTTTAAGAAAGACCGCAGCTGACGGCGAGGAGGAGTTTGGAGAAAATGCAGCCGAATTTGTGCACCGTAACTTCTATGTTGACGACGGCTTGGCATCACGGCCCACTACGAAAGAAACAACCGATCTTGTCTTCGTGACTCAAGCAATGTTAGCAACCGCTAACCTGAAGCTTCATAAGGTCGTATCCAACTCAGTTGAAGTCATGGAGGCGTTCCCAGCCGAAGATAGGGGAAAGGGAGTACGAGATCTAGATCTTCGACACGATAGCCTTCCCGCACAACGTTCTCTAGGAGTCTATTGGAACCTTGAGGAAGACACCTTCACGTTCAAGGTCTGTCTTCCCGAAAAGCCATTCACACGAAGAGGAGTACTATCGGTCGTGAATTCAATTTATGACCCACTAGGCCTCGCAGTGCCAGTTCTACTTGAAGGGAAGTTGTTGCTTCAGCAGCTAGTACTCTTAGGGAAGAAAAACAACAAAGAAAAACCATTAGGATGGGACGACCCTCTACCAGACACGCTATTGTCGCAGTGGCAACGTTGGAGAAATTCACTTCCTCATTTGGAGAACGTTTCAGTACCCCGCTGCTACCACCCAGCTGGTTTCGGGGAAATCGTAAGAAGAGAAATCCACGCCTTTTCGGACGCCAGCAAGGACGCAATTGGAGCTTCAATATACCTAAGACTTTTTAACGATAGAGGCGATATCTGCACGGCCTTGCTCTTCGGTCAATCAAAGGTAGCACCTGCTCAGACCACAAGCATTCCCCGCCTAGAGTTGTGTGGCGCTGTTCTTGCCTCGCAAGCAGTTAACAAGATCGTAAAGGAGATGGACATAGAGATTAACGAGATCACGTTCTACACGGACTCAAAGGTCGTCCTCGGTTACATCCAGAACGAGAGCCGAAGGTTCTATGTTTACGTCGCTAACCGTGTACAAATAATCCGGAAGATTTCCAGCCCCAAACAGTGGAAGTATGTAGATACAAGCGAGAACCCTGCAGACCTGAGTACACGTTGCCTGAATGTGCAGCGTCTCACAGGATCGGACTGGTTAACCGGACCAAGCTTCTTGAGAGACCCAAACAGAACAGCAGCAGAAGATCAAGAGGACGAGATTCCACTAAATGAGAACGATCCGGAAGTACGAAAGAACACCGTGAGCCTGAAAACGCAAATCAGCAAACAAAATGGTCTCGGAGTAGACAGGTTCTCACGATTCTCGAGCCTTCATTCACTGCAACGTGCAATCGCACATTTGATCGTAGTTATCAAGGAGTTCAAGCGGAGAAGGAACAAGAGTCAGGAAGAGATTGAGTCGAAAATATCAAGCAGCAAGAACACAAAATTGATGCGGCAGCCAACGGCAAAGGAACTTCAGGAGGCCATGACAGTAATAATTCGTGCCGTACAAAGTGAAAGCCTTTCAGAAGAATTGAAGTCGGACCGAAGG
The DNA here is from genome assembly GCA_038088405.1 of Porites divaricata. Classification (NCBI taxonomy): domain Eukaryota; kingdom Metazoa; phylum Cnidaria; class Anthozoa; order Scleractinia; family Poritidae; genus Porites; species Porites divaricata. The sequence goes on along the minus strand of JBBMOI010000006.1, from coordinate 24,569,776 downwards.
ATTGCAGAGAGCAACAAACTGGAGACTGTTCCAAAGAGTTCGAAGCTGTACCGTTTAGACCCCTTTGTGGACAATAATGGTGTTCTACGAGTCGGCGGCCGTCTTCGACGCGCTACCTTAGAGTTTGGAGAAAAGCACCCCGTTCTGATGCCGAAGAAAAACCATGTTGCAGATCTGATAACACGTCACTACCACAGACAAGTCCACCACCAAGGTCGTCAGATTACGCACGGTGCCATCCACCAAGCTGGGTACTGGTTGATTGGAGGTCACAATACTGTAGCACGGGAGTTAAGCAAGTGCGTTACATGTAAGAAGTTGAGAGGACCAGTGATAGATCAGCGTATGGCCGACCTACCAGCAGACAGAATGGAAGTAGCCCCTCCCTTCACAAACGTTGGTTTCGACGTTTTCGGCCCCTGGATGATACGTTCTCGGAAGACACGCGGAGGCGCAGTTAACTCTAAACGCTGGGGACTGGTATTCACTTGCCTAAGTAGCAGAGCGATCCACATAGAACTACTGGAGTCCATGGATGCTAGTTCCTTTATCTGCGCCCTAAGAAGATTCTTTGCACTTCGCGGTCCTGTTTCCATTCTCAGGTGCAATCGGGGTACCAATTTCATTGGTGGAAAATCGGAGCTGGGAGACGCCCTGAGAGAAATGGACCAATGTCAAGTGAAAGGCTACGTAAACAACCATGGGTGCGAGTGGATCTTCAACCCACCACATGCCTCACATTTTGGTGGCGCTTGGGAGCGCCAAATAGGTACCATTCGCCGTGTATTAGGAGCGATGTTTGCGGAGCTTGGCAGTCATCAACTTACACACGAACTACTCGTAACACTTATGGCAGAGGTGACTGCGATAGTCAATGCTCGCCCTATATCTGCTATACCAACAGATGCAGATGAACCTCAACCGCTGTCACCCTCTATGCTTTTGACTATGAAGACACGCCCACTTGGCCCGCCACCTGGCAACTTTGTTCCACCTGATGTCTACGCACGACGCCGTTGGAGACGCGTCCAGTACCTCGCGGACCAATTCTGGATACGATGGAGGCGAGAGTACCTTCAAAGCATGCAGACCAGGACCAAGTGGGAGAAGCCGAAGAGAAATCTACGCACAGGAGACATAGTTCTTGTAAAGGAGGAGGGAGCTTACAGAAATGACTGGCCCGTCGGCAGAGTTTCAGAAGCCATAGAGAGTGATGACGGTCGAGTAAGAAAGGCCCAAGTAGAGACAGTGAGAGGCGGTGCAAAGAAGACGTTCCTGCGACCAATTAAGGAGCTTGTCCTTCTGGTACCCGCACCAGCGGAGTAGTTTCCCAAGAACGCAGAAGATAATTAAACAGGAGCAAGGATCAGAGATCCTTGGGCGAGGAGTGTCACGTTATCCGCGAGAAATGACATTTTAATTAGTTACATTCAAGGACTGTTTTTTCTTTCGTGATTATAGCATTGCTTATTTTATTGCATGATCATCGTATATCCGTTTTTTGGCTAGGCGTACAAAGCGTTATTCAGTTTTATTTCCTTTACGTCAGAAGGCATGCATTAGATTATTCTTTTCCTAAGCACGTTTATTCAGTTGTTAGAAGTCCATCACAGTGTAAGGAGCTATTGGAGAACTTTAGGAGTTAACACAACTGTAGGAGATTCGGAGTTCTTTTAACCCCCGGAGTCAAGATCAGACGTAAGTCACGCTTGAAAATTTAGTAGTTTGTTTTTCCTTCTTTTTTCGTGCACGGAGCATTATCGTAGTTTTTCGTTTCGTCTGACGTAAAAATCGCACGTTTCTTTCTAGTTTTCACCGCAAGTGCTGTAAATAGTCGGACTAGCCTGATTTTAATAAACGTCATTGAATCTTGCTGACCGCCTAGTGCTTCACTGTGGTTGACCTGGCGAACTCCAGTGCCTAACGCCACGCGTCTACGACACTGGGAACGCGACACATGTTGATATTTCTCCTTCAGTTCTGAAAGGGTGGGCCTCTTGATAGTTGTGAAATCTGTGAGTTTGCTTCCTGTAATTTCTATTTTCTTGCTTGCCTTACTGTCGATTGAATTGATTGTCACGTCATAGATTGGCATGGACTGTTTCTTCGTCCCATTAACTGTTACAATGTGGCGTGACTCATGACGTATTGGGTTTAAGTTCAACTTTTTAGCCGCTTCTTTGGAGATAAAGTTTCTTCGCGACCCTGTGTCTAGGTAAGCCCAAAACATACTCCCACTATGGCGGGTAGGGATCTTTCCTTGACAGAAGGCGTGTATCCGCTTAGCGTGTTGTTGGGATCTTGCGTCTCGCTTCCCTTGGACCTATCACATAGGCTGGTGTGGTGTTTGCTCTTACACTTATAGCACAACCTGCTTCGACTTTACTTCCCGGTATGTCCTGGGCGGGCGCAATTGAAACATAGTCGTCTTGCTGCAAAGAACTCTCTCCGTTTCGCCATTGTGTCGTATGTTGGCACGATTCTCCCCAGTGGTTTTTCTCACAGAACAGGCAGTGGGGCTGTTTCTGGCCAAAATAACTGCGTTCCCTTCTTTTTGGTTCTGTTTGCTCTTTGTGATTGTCTTCGGGTTTGTTGCGCTTGAGCCATTTTTGGATAGAATTGATCAACCTTTCCATGTTCCAATCTTCCCACCCTTTGTCTGTTCTCACCAAATCGGGTTTTACTTGGGGAAGCTTGTTCGGGGTTGACAGAACAAAACCCTTGAGCATCTCTCCCTCCCCCAGAGTTTGCAGCGCATCGAAATTCTTGCTCAGCTTCTCATAAAACTCGCGCACCCTTTCATAATTTAGTCCTCTGGTAACTGGCAAGTCAATTATCTCCTCCATATGTGCAGCGACGACAGTTTTGCTCTGTCCAAACTCAGTTCTCAACCTGTCCCACGCCGTCTTGTACCCCAGAGTACCCGGCTTTAAATTAGCTAGTCTATCTCTTACCTTTGGGGCCACCAGCTCCAAAAGGTAGCCATATTTTTCCTCGTCCGATAATGGCTTGCTTTCTATTTGTGATGTAAACATGTCCTCAAACCTGATCCAGTCACCCGAAGTGCCGTTGAAAGGGGTTATCTTGAGCTCTGGCAGTTTCGCACGGGCAGCTTTCACGGCTTTTTCCATCTCAATTTTCGTTCCCGTTAATTTTAACTCCGCCGTCATCTTCTCTTCCCGAAGTTCCTTCTCTTGTTGCTGGATCTCGCATCTAAATTTCTCCTTCTGCTCGAGTTTTGCTCTGAGTTTCTCCTCTTCGGGCTTTTGATTTTTGTTTTGCTCTCTTTCCTCCAAAACCTTGCTTAGTTTGGTTTTCATCTCCAAAAGCGGAGCGTATGTGGCCTTCAAGTCCTTTTTCCACTGTCTCACCTCTCTCTGTGTCGATATTCCATGGTCGATTTTGAGTTCTTGTAGTGTTGACATAAGGTTGTTTAAGTGGTCTTGAATTTCATCCGTTCGTTTACACGTAAGCGCAATCTCGCTGTAATCAGTCTTCTAAGAGCTCATCGCTTTCCTCTATGTAGAATTTTAGTTTGTCAATCTCTTTCTTGATTTTCTTCTCGAGATCTTGCTCTTGTTGTGACATGCCTGGCTCACCTTCGTCGGATTTCTCGTGGTCAGAGTCTGCCGTGTTTGTGCGAGGTCTCGGGTTGAAATCACACTCCTTGTGTCCCGGCGAATCCTGGTCTCGGCACCACTTATGTCCCGAAGTTGTATACACCGATTCCAAAATGGTGGTCGTGCGGGATGATCTGGGGAGAGCAGCGCGGAAACGAGGCATCGAGGGCCAGGTCAAACATAACAACTATGGTGCCCTTCGCGCATGGTCCATCGTATTTATCAGAAGACATTCCTGGCAGTTCTTTGAACGGAAGGGATCCGAATCAGTAGAAAAATAGCGAGCTTCAATTTTGGTTAAAGTGCCGTGGTGATTCTTGTAAAGGTTTAATTACCAAAGCACAACTTTGCAAGCGGTAAGTGATATTTGTTGTGTGTCGCCATTTGACGTTGCTGGTAAGCGCCTAATTCTCTCTGTTCTTTTACAGCTTGAATGACTATTTGAATGCCAAAACCAATGGTCTTCTGGTCGACCCGGACATAAATAACATCTATACCAGGCGAAAAAGACAAAGATTGAACCACCTGTGCCGCAGGAAAGTCTGGATTTTGCAATCATATCCTGGCCCTCATGCTAAAAGTGTGCAAGTACTCGCTTTATGATTGTAAAGATGTTCGTGACCTGAGGCATGAAGAAGACGAAAATCCAGCCACAGCATGCACTTCTGCCCTGCAAAATTGGCACCGATCACGCCTTGATGGCATCCACGCACAGCCTGTTATGGAAGTGGTTGTGTCCAACCCAACTGATAAAGGCAAGAAAACCGGGTACTATGCCTTTTACATGAATCGAGAAGAGAGCCCAGTGACAATATAGAAGGGCTTCAAAACCTCCTTCAGTCTCTTGAGGGACATAACTCTAAACTGGGTATAATTCAGGTACTTGATACGGCAAGCATAGGCACTTTGCCTGTTATAGATACTCGATTTGGTCAGTGTCCAGTTGGCTCATTTGGCTTCTACCAGCTGTCTTTTACGGAGTCAAATTTCTCCTTTACAAGTTCAGGATTTGGAGAGGTAACACCCTGCATGGCAACAGAATTTCCACCATATCCTTCTTTTCCACTGGATGATTTTAATGGCAGTCTGGAAGTACCGGAGAGTTTAAATGAGAAAGAAATGGAGCTGCTGAACAAGTTAGATGCTAATACTCTGGAGCAGAAAACCCAAGATCAGGCAGATTGTAACGAATGGAAGCAGGAAAGAAAACTTAGATTTACAGCATCCAACTTTAGAAAAATTGTTAGAAGACAAAGAAGCCATGACAAGTTTGTAAAAGATCTTTTAGCACAAAAGGAATTCACATCAGCTGCTGTGGAACATGGCAAAAAATATGAGCCAGTTGCTTTAAAAGAGTATGAAAAATACATGCGAAAAATAGGAAAGCCTGTCAAAGTAATCAAGAGTGGTCTCTTTGTTTCACCTAAGATGCCAATTTTAGGTTGCTCACCAGATGCAAAAGTGGTTGACCTAAGTTGCCAAGACAACTTTGGAATTGGGGAAGTGAAATGTCCCTCCTCAAAGTTTAGTGTCTCCCCTCTTGATGCCTGTGAGGATCCTGGCTTCTTTTTGGAAAACAAGGATGGAAAGCCCACATTAAAGAAAGGACATGTATATTATGACCAAGTGCAAGGTCTTATGGGATTAACAGGTGCACAGTGGTGTGACTTTATTGTTTATACAAGCAAAGGGTCAAGTGTAGAGAGGATCAAGTTTGATCAAGAACATTGGAATGGACTATGTGACAAACTCTGTTGCTATTACTTTAAGCATTTTCTTCCAGTGGCTGCAGTTTAATAATGTTGCACATATTTTATTCTATAAGTGTTGTGGGAAAATAGTGTAACTTGGTGTTACTCTAAGCTCAGCCCTACATTTTTGAAAGTTGATCAACTTTAAGTGAGAATTGAGCAAAACATAGTTAATTCTTTTCTTGCAGTCAAAAAAAAGAAGATCATAAAATATTGTTTTGGGATTTTGTAGTTACATATCCAGGGCTGTCACTAAGCTTTCGAGTTTATATTAAGTAGGCTAGAACTTCAACAGGTAGCAAAAATGTTACATCCTATTTAATTTTTTTCCTTTGTTTCCTCTCAATGTAGCCGGGGTTCACGCTCATAGTAACAAAGGGAAATCCCCAGCCTTTTGCCTTTGGTGACAGCCCTAGAAAGAAAAAAAGCGGAAATAACAGCCTAAAAGAGTTCAAAGTAATGTCAGCTAATCTATATTTTAGGGCTATTTTTCCCTTTTTTTCTTTCTTTTGACAGCTAGTCCTTTCTTGGCATTGTATAGTTTAGAGTGGAGAAAAATTTATTTTAGGATTGGAAAAATTGAGTATTGCACTATTTTAATACTGGATAAAAAAAAAACTGTTATTATTATTATTATCATTATTATTATTCCCAAGAGAATAACAGCAAAGAAAAGAATCACACCGTACTAAAATAGAATCAAATAAGTACTAAGTTAAACAAAGTAAGGTTTGGCTTACAAGTTTAAAGGTATAATCTTACTGTTCCATTGAAAACAACTAGTCAATTTCCAATCATACTTTAACTATGAGAAACAAAAACAGTATGTACAATAAGTTAGTTGATACGAGGAAAGAAAATCGTTATCTGTATCTATGTGCTTATGATGCAATTTTGAAAATTGCACAAAAAAGCACATACACACCACATTTGATTGACACAGCTGAACAGAGTGAATGGTACTACACTGTCCCATATGTGGAAGTTCTTTATCTTATTGATTGCATGTTCCACATGAATTCGAAGGGAGGCAATTTGTTGTGTTTGCACAACTTCCTCTGGTGTCATTTGACCTTTGCTTCCAAGGAAAGGAGGGATGTTAAGGGAGACACCAAGGGGAAGAAGATCCTGCACAGTAAACCCTTTATCTGCCATAACAGAGTCTCCTCTTGCAAAAGGTAAATTTAAAAATCCTGAACGCATAACAATTTCTCTGTCTGAAATATGGCCTGTGTATAGTTGACTGATGAATGTTATGGCACCCCCGGGTGAGATGCCAACCAGACCCTTCAGAGTAGTGTGATTTTTGTATGAGCTAAAAAGCTCACTGTTAAAACGAAGACTCTTGGGCATTTGGCAGCGGATTTCAGTACAGTCAATTATTACCCTGGTAGAAGGGTATTTCTCCTTAAAGTCAGCAGGCATGTGCTCTTCAACTTTTTCCTTGGAGGGCCATATAGGGATGGTGCTGAACTTAAGAAACATGAAATTAATCCAGGAAACTACAATTCGACTGACAGTTGCTTGAGAAATACCATACAAACGACTCAAATGCTCCTCTTTAAAGCCCTGTCTTAGGCGGCACAGAGTTAAAAAAAATTCCTCCCTTGGGCTCAGTTGCCTTGGCCTTCCTTGTTTTGGGGCATCCTTGTCACTTCCCTGATTCACATTTGTCACATCATCTGTGGATGAATGCCAGTAGTTTATGTTCTCACCTTCTTTCCCAGGATTAAAGTACTGAAGAATACTTTCCAAAATGCTAGCATTGGGAAATCCGGTATAAAACGACAAATCTTTGTCTGACGTGATAAATCTGTCTATGCTAAATACCTTTGCTTGCAATGAATTGTTCTTAGCAGACAGCCGTTCTATTTCCATCATGAGTTGTCTGATTTTTTCTTCTAGCTTAGCCTTTTCAGATTCCAAATACCGAAGCTTTTCTTCGCGGCCGTCCAGCGGCTCTTCAGCAGAAGAATTGTCCAAATTCTCAAGATCGGGAGACTCCTGATTTTCTCGGGAATCTACAGATGACGCACACGTGGAATTGCTGCTGTCGCTTATCGTTGTCGTTTCGGAGGTTTTCTTCGGGCTTTTTTTCTTGATCGGACTTCTATGCTTTGGCGCTCTTCTTTTTGCTGGCGAACCTTCGTCCAAGGAAATACGGATGGGACAGCAGAAGATTTTAATGTTTTCTTGCGACCTGTAAGCGAACGAATGTAATCCGATGGCTTAAAATGGCGAGAGCAAACCCACGAGTTTTGTGTCACTTGAAAATTTATCCCGATATCTCTTCGCATTGCAACAATCCATTGCCTGAACACAGCTTCGTCGTCTGGAAACTTATGAAAAGAAATTTTCACGCCATTTTCCTCATACACTTTCTTATTACAGTATGGAACTGAGCAATTTTGAGGCATGATCGCACACGATTACCATACGTAAACGCAGAAATGATTTGCCACCGGCCCTCGATGCCTCGTTTCCACACTGCTCTTCCCAGATCGTTCCGAGCGACCGCCATTTTGGAATTAGGTGTATGGTACACAAAAGACTCTCGACGTTATGAACAATTCCCGGGTTTAATGACAAAACGAAATGAAAATAATACAAAATAGTTTCCCTCTCGATCCTCATGTTGTTTGCGTTGTGTTCGTGTCTCTCGCCTTCAACCTACCTCATAGTACTTGTCTCTTATTACAATTTCACTTATCAATCATCTTTAACCATCTAAGAACTAAATATGACATCCGGTTGTAAGGCTATGCAGTCACGACAGTTCCCGTCACTTGTTTCTAAGAGCAGAAATGTACCAACTATCTCAGATGTATTTGTCAAGAAGTACCTAGACTTCGAGCGTCATGACCTACTCAAGGCTTGTGAAAACATCCCCCCCAAAATCACTGATGAAGAAGTGAGGCTCATAGAGGAAGATACCAGAAGCCAGCAAAGGGCTCTGGCTTCTATCGTCGCAGGGCTGGAGAACTGGGGCATCAATTAGCAAAGCAGCATGTCACACCAACCGAGCACAGCCCTCACAATCACTTATTAAAACAATTTGTTACCCAAACATTTTCACATTTAGTACAGAAGCTACAGAACATGGTTGTAAACATGAAAGTGCTGCTATTGAAGCTTATGAAAAGATCATGAATGAAAAGCACATCAACTTGGGAATGTATGGTGTGTAAATCAGAAGGAAGAACTGAACAAAGCAAAAAAGTTGTTAATGACTCTTTCAATACATGTGATGATGGTGTTGAGATAACTCGAGTTTCAAAATGCTCTTGAGAAAAGTCAACCTCACTTGCAAAGCTGAATGATAGGCGTTACGGATTGATTTCATCACCCAATGGTTGGCTTGACTGTGACATTATCCATGAAGTACATGTTTGTCTCCGAAACATTAATCCAGATGTAGAGGACTTACAGAGACCAACTTTGGTCCCTGTCAGAAACTTCAATCAAGTTAATGGGGAATTTATTCAGATTTTGCATTCTGGTAATGCCCACTGGGTATGTGTAGGTTTAGTAAGGTGTGAAGATGGCACTGTAAACTTGTTTGGCAGTCTGTATTATAACATTCTAAGTGAAGAACAAGAGCAGTTACTCAATCTTGTTGGACGCTCATATTTTACTGGCATTCAAGTTGTCCCTGTACAACAACAGTCAAATGGCAGTGACTGTGGAGTATTTGCTGCAGCCTTTGATACATGTCTCTTGCTTATGGTATACACCCTGAAACAGTGCAATTTGATGTCCCTAAAATGAGAAACCATTTATATCAGTCTTTAAAATCTGGTGTATTGAAAATGTTTCCTACATTTTAGACTGCCTAAGGTACATCTTTGGTAAAAAAACTTTTGAAGAGAAAGAATAGCCGCTTTATTATAGACAAAATAATATAGTTGCCCAATGGACCTGCATATTGCAAAGGAATCACCAATTCACATAGTAGTAATTTTACCCTATATATAACTAACCTGATAACTTCATTGATCACTAAGTTCTTGATTGACAAACACGGGAATCATTGTTGCCATTGTGTATGAACAAGACAAGATACTGCTGAAATACCAGGATATAATGCTTATCCCGTGCTTAAACGGTAGCCCCTCCCCGAAACCTTAGATCCAAAACCCTATATGTAGTTATTCAATGAGCAAATAGTGCTATCGTATATAGTGGACTACATATATTAAATTACTGGTATCTAATGTTTGGCTCTCAGTGGTTCAAAATCATTTAGAGGATAATTCTATCTGCTTTGATTATGATGAGGATGATGATGAAATCTTTACTCAAGTGTCAACCTGTACTAGCAGTGTAGAACCACTAAGTGGGGACACTAAAATAAGTTTAGAAATAAATAAATAAATTAGTTTAATTTTGGTTTAACCAAGGTTGATTCTCCTTTTCCTTTGTTTCCTAGGGTCCGTGGGCCATTCGTCCATTTAATTTTCAATTCAAAAACAAAAATTGAAAATCGATGTCAATTTTTGATTTTCCAATTTTTTTCTTCCTGCATATTGGATAACATGTTTCATAATTGTCCTATCGTTTTGCCCGTAAACAAAAATGAGAAAGTAAACACACAGCTCTTATTTGCTACAGTCAATATTAAAACGGTCGTTGAACCATGGATATTTTAGCTATTCGCGGGAATACACGCGCAAAATCGGCTGTCAAACAAAGAGCTGGAACACCACAAGAAAGAAGTTGTTGCTCGTTTACATTAAAGAGATGTTCAAAGCTTAAATATTAAGAAATTAGATGGTTCGAGTTTGTTTACTTACCTGAAAAGCTGGCAAAAGTCGAGCCACATTTATGTCGCCTGAATTCATTAGAATTCTTAGCTCTTTTCGTTCTCGACTTAAATCGAAACTCCTCAAAGATGCCATGCTAAATGTACAACGAACGAATTCAACAAAGACAAATCTGACCATCAACAGCGAGACTCATCCGAAACAAAATGATGAAAATGACACGTACAGAAGCGCGCGAAAAACCATAGGTGTTGTCAAAGTAATAAGACGCAGGTGGGGGTGGGGGGCAAAGAAAAATATTTATTTTAGTCAAAAATAAAACCTGGTAGAATGAAATGTATAGTTATAAAAAACAAAAGCTTAAGTGCGATTTCTCTACTTTCAACAAAGGAGGTTGGGAATTTGTTAGTTTTAGAGTGGCCTTTCAAACAAAGCGGGAACTCAACCATGACCCCCATCCCCATAGTGTTCTATTTGCAATTCAAGATGGCGCCTTTGTTTTCAACTGACTCAGGTCACTCAGGTCAGGTAACATGTAGCTTGGACAAGTACAGGGCCCCTTACTTCCCCACCTAAATAGCCACTAAGTCCTTCCCTCCCCTCCCCTACTGGGAACTTCTGCACTTCGGTCCTCCACTCTGGTACCTTTGTCACTTACAGCGTGATCGATTGATCAATTCTTCGTCCAAAAACAAAAATTGAAAAATTGATTGCAACATTCAATTTTCAATTTCTTGGCTAAATTCACGTCATTGTAGTTGACAGATAACTGTGGAAACGGTTTTCCCGCGAATAGCTAAAATATCCATGGTTCGGAAAACGTTTTAATATTGATTGTAGCAAATAAGAGCTGTGTGTTTATTTTTTCTTATTTGTTTACTGGGGAAAATTGTAAAAAGAGTTATGAAACATGTTTATCCCATATAAAGGAAGAAAAATTGGAAAATCAAAAATTGACATCGATTTTGAATTGAAAATTAAATGGATGAATGACCCACGGACCTCCTAGCCCTAATTATTTTTGCGTGGTCCAAATAGAGTAATGGAAACGGCTTGTTTTGACGCAAATGTGCAATAGGCACTCAATACATGCTAATGTAAACAAGGCAAGTAAACAAGCAAAGCGAGGCAAATGTCTGCCATGCGAACATCATTCAACACTACATATTCTCCTTTATCGTTTTCGTAAAGTAAACCAAAGTCCATAAAACATGCCTTCAGAATCTCACGCAAATAAATGTAGTTTTTTTAATCCTCAACACTCCCTGGTGGATTCATAAAAAAAACACTTCTAGTATCTCCAATTTGAACTTGAATTTGCATCACCATGTTGACACATGCAGAGTTTAAAAATAGAATACGTTCACATGAAAAACCTGAAAACTTAGACAGCACGTGATCAAAACATGTTCGTACGGCTCCAATTGTCAATTTCACGACAGAGACTAACCGACGTTTCATTGGCCAAAACGGACAGATTGAATGTGAAACGGAACGCCGGATGGTAGTAATCCAATGATACAATTTCAAAGCAGCAGAAAGAAGCAGTTTGGATAAAATTTGGTGACGGTGTTTCGAGGAATGTATTGTTGAAGTTTGTTATCGAGGGTTAAACTTACAAATGCACACACTGTTCGCAGTAGGCCCCACACTAAAATAACACCGAGTGTTTTCTTATGGGCTGGTCCGCGAACTCAAAGAAAAATTAAGGAAATTGTCAAGACATTCAAGGACCATGGACCTCATAGACGCAATGACAAATGAGAATATCCGGAGTGTACATGAAGTATCAGGTTTGAGAGTTGCAAGATTTGTGTAGCTGGTAATCAGTGTGACTATAGTGATTTCGCCTTTCACAATGCAGAACACAAGGAGGTGCCTGTGATAAAAATCTCTTCCGATGAAAGAAGAGAAGATTGTCAGCAATTGAAACCAAAAGGGACTCAGGCTTCTTTGGGAACTACTGATACCGGTAACAATTCTTCTTATTCCTTCAATTTTGTTTACCAGAGTGACTGTTAATGTACTTGCGCATTGCATTTTTCACGTGTATATTGTGACGCGGTAATGTACGGTAATGTGCCCGGCGTGAAAAGACATATTATGCCAGATGATCTTCCTGAAAGTGAGAGTATCAGTGGAGCTCAGATAAACCTTACTGTTTGCACTGTAAACACTGGTGTCCTATGTTGAAATTTGGCTGAGAGCAAATCTGTGTTTAAGATGTGCATTTCAAAACATTGTCATGAAGTGACAGGATTTTTGTCGTGGATTGGAACATACTGTATAAGCTGTGTAGTTCAGCAAAGAAGTAGAGTAAAGGATTTATCTTTTATTGTGGGATATGATGAAAGTTAGGTGAAATAAGACTTGCTAAAAGTATCAAAGGCATACAGTCATTAGTTAAAGAAATTTGTAAAATTACGCAAAGTAAGTTGAATTGTCAAAGACTACAATATGAAATACACTTTGTATTATGCTCGTGCAAAATTGAAAGCAGTGAAAGGAAAAAGATTGCGAGGAAACAGAGGTATAATTGATTTGAGTATTGTGACATGGAACCTCTTAAAAAGAAACATTTAGTTACAAGTAGAAAAGAAAACAGACAGTTTGTGAGATAGATTTTTGTATTGAACAGTCTTTTCAGTGTACAGTATTCATTTGATGGAAAACAGTATGTTCTATTAACAGAGTTTGAGTCTTTTACCAACATCCAATAAAAACGACCCCTTGTAGAAACCCAGCAACTACAGTCAAGGGACATAAGTATTCGTCACTTTCAAAAAAATGCGCGAAATTTTTACCCCCGTTGTGCACACTGTCAACAGGAAAAATGGATGCAGGGCGCGCGTTTGGTCAATAAAGACGGGAAAAATTAGCAGAAATAGAAACAATCAAACATCCGACCAAGAGCACGAAAGAAAATGCAAAGTTCCCGAAAGGAAAAAAAATAAGAGCTGTTTGTGTTTTGACACCTCGCTTATTCAGTCATTCAACATTAAGTTCAAGGTTAGGGCGCTAAAAAATAGTCATCTTTTTTTTGTTTTGCTTCTGAGAATTTATTTTCAGCTCTCATGAGTCGAAAAGGAGCTGAACTGTCCACAGAGACGAAAGAATTAATTATTACTCTGTCGGAATCCGTGCAAAACAAAGCGGAACTGTCGAGAATGTTGAACATTCCAAGAACGACTATCACGAGCGTTCTAAGCAAGTACCGAAGGACTGGCACAGTGGAGACTTTGACGCGAAGTGGCAGGAAAAGGAGCTTCACAAATAGAGACAGAAATGCTTTAAAGCGTTTGGTTAAAAGTAACAGACGACTTACCTTGCAGGACATTACTGCAAAGCTAAACGAGTGCAAAACAAAGACTTTCAGCCAGAAAACCGTGCAAAGGGAGTTGCACTCGGAAGGATGTAAAAGAAGGTTAGCGAAAAAGAAAATGGTGGTTCGGGAAGTGAATCGAAAAAAGCGAGTGAAGTAGTGTAAACAGCGAAGAAGTCGGACGGTAGACAACTATTGGAAAAAAGTAATATTTTCAGATGAAAGTCAGATCGTGCTCGGTACAAACAACCGTGTTTACATTTGGCGAAAAGACGACGAAAAGTACAACCCACATCTTGTTTGTTCTCGCTCTGAACGGAAGATAAGTTTGATGATCTGGGGATGTATTTGTTATGATGGTGTTGGATCTCTGACTGCAGTTGAAGGCAACATCAACTCTGCCAAGTACATTGACATCCTAGACAAGAACTTATGGCCAGTAGTTGTTTGGTATTTTGAAGGAAAAGAATACTTGTTCATGGATGACAATGCGCCTGTTCACAGAGCCCACACTGTAGAAAATTATAAAGATCAAAACGAAGTAACCTCAATGGAATGGCCAGCACAATCACCAGATTTAAATATAATAGAAAATATCTGGCTCTACATGAAGAGAGAGCTACAAAAGTCCGCGGTAGCTATCGCTACCAAAAATGATCTTCTGCGTGAAATCCAGAGCGTGTGGCGGAACATCGAATTGGATTATATAAGAAACCTTTACCAGTCCATACCTGATCGCCTAGACAATGTAATTGAAATGAAGGGTCATCTTACTAAATATTAAGGTGATTTTAAAGTTAGATTTGCTGAAAACGGTGTTAAAACTAGCGCGCGTAAAATGTAAACAAACGCCGCCATATTGAAAGTGACGAATACTTATGTCCCGCGACTGTACCTCACAAACTACGCCCATCATATTAGTAATCAAACACATCTCAACTAACCCGTCAAATATACAATACCACTGCACTACCCACATATCCCTCAAACACATAACAAACTTCACATACGAGTAGTACAACCACGCCCAAATATACGCTACCACAGCTTCTTGTTTATGAATAATTAGGGCTAGAAGACGAAGGGTTAGAAGAGAAAGTGAAATGATTGGATGATATAGTGGAAACAGCTCAGGCCTGAGGCCAAGGCTCAAGAAAAAAATTATGCATGACATGGCTACATTTTGTATTCACTCTACATTGTTATGCTTTCGTGAAGTATTATTGCAGTGTGAAGCCATTACAATACAATACCATACATAACTTTGTCGGAGTATTAAATATCAATTGTCTCACTAATGTTTGCAAAGATATAAATGTCTTGTAAAAGCTGATGAGCTTACTCAAAGGGAACAACAGATGGGGAAAGATTTGTAAGGGCTGCAAAAACCCTGATCATCCTGTCAATAAGTGGAGTTTTTCCACTCTTCTCTGAACATGTCAAATAATCTACTGGTAGTATTCCCTGCAGGATAGAATACGTTCGCCTCAGGAGTCCAGTGGCACGCTCGACATGTATTCACACATTCGCAATTTCTTGTGTTCTTTCCACATCAAGTTGATTCTTTCCTGTAGTGAAAGCAGGGATAGCTAACTGTGCCTGGTAGAGTGCAACACTTTCCTGAATGTGAACCCTCGGTCTGCCATAACAAGGTCCCCGGGCTTCAAGTTGTTCAATAAACCACACTTATCAGTTAAATATTTATCAGAGGTCCTTCCTCCCCATGCTTTGGAAGTAAAACAAATAGACCCTTGGGGTGTAATTGCAATGAGCACCTTGACAGTATTGTGTTTATCGTTAGAAAATGTTTGTACTCTTGCTAGAAAATTTGAAGGTCGCTCTTGAAGATCACGAAACAGTCAATAATAATGGCTTTTTTTCCAAATGAGAACTGAAAACAAAGAGAAACAGTTCTCAGTTAAACAGTCGCAGTTATGTAAGTCTTGCAAGTATGATAACCTTTTCTTTCACATTCTCTGCAAAATTGAGTAGAATTGTTTTTTAGCTGAATAAAAGAAGTTGTTTTCATGAGTCTGTTTGTACTTGTTATCTCATTGTATACTTTTCAAACATACTCCACTAAAAATTGTTATCCACCAATGTTGTCTAATCATTGAGAGACTGGGAGTGGTCTCTTATTACGAAACACGCGAGAAACATGAAAAGCGCCGGCGAGAAATGAGGACATTAACCCCACAATTAGCCCTAGTACTGAGTCCTGTGATTGTGGGTCCCTGTCAAATCCCTAAAATATTACTAAATTCGTGGGGAGGTCTAATACACCTAAAAAAACAGCACACAGGGAACGAAACTTGTGAATCGTTGATCGAATACAGTATCTTTTCTTCTACAAAAGATGCTAGTGTAAAAGGTGTGCATTCGTTTATAAAATGACGCTTAAGATAATGTATTTAAAAAAAGGCGTTTACAGCAGTTAGTGGCTCCTATGCGCGCCTAAACCCTTTTCGTTGCACAGGAATAAAACTGAGACAAAACAGGAGGTAATTATCTTTGATGTTTGGTGAAGAATATTCTCTGTATAGTGATGCAAAGCTCAACGTTATGAAGACATGCATTGCTGCCATTTCGGCCATCCGGTGTTGACTGACTGATCTCTCATGGGAAAGGCCACTCTGTGATCCCGTAACCAGCATCAGTCCCTACTATGCGGTTTCTTGGTGTAACTGCAGGAACAGACAGTTGGCTGGCAGGTGAAAGATACTGCTGTTGTTGTGGAAACTGAGGCAACAGATGCTGGGGCTGTTGACATCACTGAATTTGAGGCAATTGGTTGAGTAGGGGTTCTTGCCGAAGCTGAAGAAACCGAGGAGGTATGGTGGCTAGGTGTTGTCACCACTGACTGTGTAATAACTGGGAAAGGTATTTGGCTTGGTACCCTTGTTGATGTTCCCAAACCAGTGGCAGTTGTTTGGGTCAGGCCATCTGATAGAGTGTGATGAAAAATCAGAAATTGTGTGATATTTTCAGGGTATATTGTGCGATAAGAAAGGACTATTATGCAGTAAATTATGCAAATTGTGCGATTTTTTCCTCAACTGTTTAAAGCTTGTTTTACTAGGATTCTGCAAAAGAAAACCACTTTTGTGCTGCCATTTTTTCATAAAGGAACCAAAAATAAGCAATTATGACTGAATTGGGATAAAAATTTAATTATGACATAATTATATACCAAACCGAGGTATTATGCACTACCTTGGCTAAAAGTTGGTAAATTTTTGTTGTTTCTATTGCAGTATTGCTGTTCACATCACTGAAGCTTTTTCATTGCAGATTTCCCCATTCAACAGATATTAAGTGGCTATTTACTTAGTATCTTCGTCTCTGTATAAAATAGTTATTTGCCAGCAGAGAAGTGGCCAGTGACTACATTTTTACCCACTGTTCTGTAGTGAATTGTTTATAAAAAAAAGAAAGAACTGGGAATTTGCAGTGGCATGGGTATATGTATTGTTCCATCGAAACAGTGACTTGCCACCCATTTACCCCAAACCACAGGTAGCCCAAGCTCGAAATATGAGCATCGGCGAGCATCGGCATTGTTGCCTAACATTCAAAATATAAGGATTTGTATGGGAAAAAAACCTACAGTCTCTCTAACCTACGAAAATGAAAGGATTTCAATAAAACACAGCTTACCTTACTTAAAATGTGTGTTATGTCTCTCCTGTGTGGTCCACGGGCCGAATTATGGCCGTTTTATGGGTTTTTGTGTAAACGGTTTTCTCTCTATATAAAGGTTTACCAAGGTTGGGCACTCCAGCAAAGCAGCTCGACTGATCCACTGAAGGAAAACGGCCGTAAATTCGCTCCAACTGCTCCAATCACCTCCAAATTCCGCCTAGGTAACACACGATAGTTCTCCTTTCCATTTGTTACCTTGCTTCAAGACGCCTTTGCACTGAGAGCGAATCAAAGGTCGCCAATCTCTACAAACCTTCCCGATTGAAGCCATCGACTGAGGCTTGGGATGAGCTCCGCGTTACCCAAATGGTTGGAAGATAGCTTCGTGACCCGGCCTGAGATTCAAATTACTCACACTCGAGGTGGGAGACAGTCTCTTGCTCCTGTTGACATAAATACCCTTGGGCTCAACCCTCGCAAACTTGCACACATTGTTCTCATTGACCAATCGGAGCTCAAACTGGCGAAATTTTAACGAGAAGTGAAAAATTTACTTTTTCAAACGAAGTACGGAATCGTCATGGTATACCCACAGTATGTAGCTTTGAAAAAGCATGTCTTCATTGCAACGATGCGAAATCAGTGGTTTAACGAAGTGCAGTATCCGACAAAGAAAGAAAGCAAGCAGTCTCATTGCTCGACGGAATGGAAATTGTGGTGGGTTTAAATCATCCGCATTCACCCACTAGAGTAACTATTGCTTCTCGCGGGGAAATAGCCCATCCACTGCACCTCTTCATTTTTTCAATACTTTATTTCTCAAATATTATATTCCTCAGTGCACAAACATAAGATGTGTTTATTATTTCGCGTTCCATAAATACCCTAGCTGATTTCATCGTTTTCGTAGGAATTTGGGGAAATTACGAATACGGCGAAGATGGACTGGTGTTCATGAATGACATCTTGAAACATTCAAATGAAGAAAAAGAAAACTTTAACAAAGACTTAGCACGCACTAAACAATGTACAATAATCATTAATATTTACAATGTCTTCTGAGGGCAATTCCCTCTATGCCCTTTACAGTTAATGGCCCATGTTCCCCCAAATGGGCAATGCACGCTTCTGTTTTTGGTTTGAAGCACTTCTTTTGTCAAATTCAGTGTTTTGATTGGGCAGAGTGTCTGCCTTTTTCACACTTGACCTAAGCATGATTCCACACACAATGAAGACAGCTATTTTCAACTAAACAAAATCATTTTTCTGGAGAACAGGGCCTTCCACACTGCTCGGGTGAACATAAGCCTTTAAAGTTAGAGCCTGTGAAAATGCTCCTGCAGTAATATAATTATCTAAGTGTATAACACAGTGTAGTATTTGTTACTTACAAGTGTACATGTATACTGACTAACTGTTGAATGATTTTTTTTTTCGCAGCATAATTTCAAAAAAAATAAGAAACAATATTGAAAAGAGTAATGAAGCAGGGAAGCCAAGATGCCTAACAGTACCTGGGAAAAGAATCCTCTGGAAACATCTTATAGACGCATACAAGTTTGACCAAACATTGACATCTATGCGTATTCATGAGAAGCTGACAGAGGAACACTTTCAACTGGATCCAGCACTACAAATGCGCAATCATCTTGCAGAGGATGTCCTGGACAAGAGGATGCATTTCCTAATAAAAGTAATAGATACCTTTAAACATTGCTACATAACAGATTTAAAGAATACCTCACTAATTTATTTTCAATATTTGCAAAAGTTACTGATAACCTAATAGGGACCATTGCCCTATTAGTCAAAGAAAGGTAACTTATTAACCTCTTGTAAACAAGGCTTTTAGAAAAGACATGCTGCTGGCAAAGTTAAGCCAGTTGACCATGTTAGAAAGTTGCATGTTCCACATCTGGGGCAGTGCAATAGTGCTCTTCATTAAAGTAAGTGCACCTGCCATTTTCTGACTTAAAGTGTTTAGTTGCTTATTCTTTGTTTTGCCCCTTTGCATGGCAGGCCTACCAACGACATTTGACAAATAATGGAAAGGATGGCAGTGCACTTGATGCAACAATACAAATGATAGAAGACCACACAAGTTCGGTAATTGAATTTTTTAGTACAAGTAGGGAATCAGTTATGAGTAAAGATGATTCAAGAATAAAAAATCTGGTGGTTTCATACAGTTCTTCTCTGATTGGAAAGAGGAGGCAACACCTAAACAGTTCATTTCCAGCAAGCTTTGGTTGATCTCCAATTAATGGTCCATGGTTTTAAATCAGTTGTAAATGTCAAGTTGACAAAATTCCCTAACTCTGTAATCAGACAGTGGCTTGTTAATCAAGATGGAGTAGAGAACCACTTTGTCAAACTAGGTCATGCAATGGTTCTAACAACAACCCAACATACAGGTTGCAAGAATCATCACAGAACACTATAAGATTTGGACAAGAAGGAATAAGCTGAAAGTGTAATGCTGGTATCTCCAGAGCCTAGTCTAGTACACATGTACATGTAAATGGCTGATGTCTTCTTTTCCTTGTTGTTAAATGTGTTAACTTCAAAAATTTATATTTTTAGGGCTGCAATAGGTTTCTAGTGTTTATGCATGAAGCAATGCATCTCATACACAGCATGGGAAAGAAAGGAGAAGTAATTCCCTTGAAGGAATATTTTTCATGTAAATGTTACCGGTCAATTTTGATTTAACATAGGCTGATTTTCAATTTCCATTGTTTCCTTGCCCTAATTCATGAATAATTAGGGCAAGGAAACACAGGAGATTGCGACTCAATCTACATTAAAAAAAATTAACCTGTAACATAAATATCAAAATGTTAATAAAACTTACCAAGAATTATTGACGTCTTAGTTTGACCTTGTAATTCTTAGCATAACTCTGCCATCGACTCAGATTGTGCAGGTGATGTGGGTGGGGCATAGCAGTGAGGCTACTATTATTTTGCAAAAGTTCAACCAATTCTTTGGCTAGGTCTTGCTTGTTATAGGTTGACCTGACTCGGATTGCGTAAACCTTGCAAAGCTTTACTAACTGCACCTTGTTGTAAACTCTTTTAACACCAGCGATGCCATGTTTTTCAACAAACACACATACCCTCTGGTGGCTGTGCTGCTTGCCAGTGGACCTGTCCCCCAACATTGTGGCAAACGTGGGGTGATCATTCCTTTCAGTTGCAACTAGTTTCCTTTGAAGTACACGTTTCCAGTGTTCAGCAGTTTTCTTTAGCTTATAACCACGACGAAAATCCCTTAGGAATTGACAAGTAGCCATCTTCATCTATCTCGTGATGACATCTTTGAGAAGTTCTCTCACTAAAATCTGTTTAAGAAAGCCATACAACCCGTGTAAACTAGCTGCCAGATCTATTTCAAGACCATTGTAATGTTAGGAAGTTAGAATTTAGCAAATTTAGACATTGTCAGTTAAGTTTCAGTGTTAATACTATCTCAGAGGGAAGATAAAAGGAGACCTGTCACACTATAATTAAGTGATAGTAAGTACTGCAATAAGTACATTGTGATCCACTCACACTGTAACTTACCATCACATCAAGTTATACACCACAATATGAGTTATATAAAAAATGGAACTTTTTAGTTTTTTTTATGCGTTCCTGAAGAGCGATGAGTGTCCAACCTATTGATTAGTGAACATGAACTAATAATTCTGACCACCATTTGAAAAAAGATTTCCAAATATGTCACAAAATGGCAAATAATATTGGCACTCGGGAAGTACGACTTCTTAGATAACCATACCTCTTTGTCTGCCCCAAGGTCTTCGAAAGCACCTCTCCAGGCATCCCTAAGGATTTCATAACACTGGATCTTTTCGATTACCACATCCAAGAAGTCACTTCTATTCCCTGGCACCAATCTGTCTCTGTTCATCTCCACCACTCTGATTTCCTCGATTCTTTTAAAACAGCAAAATGTTTGGTCTGATATGTGAAGTAGGCCATGCTCTCTGAACTGTCTGTCCTCAGTGACTTCCAGGGACTCGGAAAACCTGGTGTTATCCTTTAACCATGAGTACTGAACAATCACATTGTCTTCCAACAGTTCACACTTTGTACGTTCAATCAAGACTCTGATGCGTAGTTGTTGAGAATACAAGTTTTCACGAATAAACCTGCAACAACGCTCCAGCTCCTTTCTCATGGCCCAACCCCCAACATGTCTGATACACTGAAACTTCATGGTTGTGAACGATGCATGGTGGTAACTTTACTAACAATGTGATGGACAAAAACTCAAATGTATCCACGGAGAGATCAGAGCCAATAGATACACGGGGCTTGGTGAGCTCTCGTACATCAAATAAGGAGCGCAGTTCTTTGTGATACTCCACTGACCCAATAACATCAAGGAACAATTTATGAGTCATGTCAGTCAAGTGTTTCCGTAATATGACAATTTCTTCATGATTACTTGCCAGGTAATCGCCCATTATCTGGAAGATTCTCAACCACAAGATTTTTGATACCAGCTTCAATTGATGTAAATGATTGGACAAAACTTTCTGAATGGCTGCATTCCTCTCAGTACAGAAATGGTTTTTTTTCTTCTGGGACCCTTTGTTTTGAAGCAATTTGACAATGTCATAGTGTTAGTCAGTGGCTGACTAAATTGGTTTTCACTGTTGTCCAGCTCAAGGAACACAGTGCCCAGATCAACCATGAGCTCATCCCCTTCTTTCTCAAAGTATGATGATACCAGACCATCGGGGTATGTGTCTACAGGTAGCACTTCGGGTGCGTCCCCATCTTCTTCTCCAAAGTCCTCTCCTATGTCACCAACTTTGAACAATGCTCTGTCCAACTGCTGGTTTATACAATTATACAACATGTCAAATCAGGCCGCATCTCCTCACTGCATTTGCAAACCTCGAAAGCATCAAGTGGAGGCTTTAAGAGCTGTTTTCCAAACCAGCAGATCTGCAGATCTTCCACTTTGCCGACCCGTGAAACAGCAACATAAAGTAATCCGGGAACAAATTCCATAGAGCAATTCACCACAACACCTGGCAGGGCTAGTCCCTGGGTTTTATGACAGGTGCAAGCAAAAAACAAAACCAATGGATATTGAGTGCGGCTTCCAACTACCTGGCCAGCACGATTCCTCTTGGAGCATGTCTCCCTCTTCAGCAGCACCCTACCATGACCCTCAACCTCCACTTCTAATCTGTCACCCTTTATCCCAATAAATAAACCACTTGTTCCACTTTTGATTTTCTCCGGAACATTCCACACAACCATTACCTTGACCCCAGGTTTGAGGAGAAGTTTTACATCTGCTGGGCAACTTATCCCCGTGACATCTTCCTCATCAAGTGCATCAAACCCGACCAGCTCACCAGGCATTTGAAATAGAGATTCTTGATTATGAAGCTGGACTGAAAGTTTTGTAAAGTAAATATGTATTGCCTCACCTTCAATGGGCCTCTGTTTCTGCACTACATTCTCCAAGGCGAAGATCCTTCAGTGTATTAAGGAACGTCTGGTCGCTTAAGCTCTGCCTGATCACAGTTCTGAGTTCAAATCTATGGGTTATCACCTTTTTGAACAATTCTGCACAAAACGTAAATTCCCCATCATCGAACATACCTGGAACTGACCTCAACTGCAAAAATTCCCCAACAACAATAAGCTGCTTGGATGCAAAGGGCTTATCAGCTTCACCTCCTTCTGCTAAAGTGTGGTGCATTGCATTCACCAACTGGAAGATCCTTTTACTCGACATACCTGCCTCATCCCATATTAGGGAGCTTAAGCATCGACGATGAAAGAGACGACGACGACGGAATTATGACGTCATGTCTGTAAAAGACTGGGTAGCGGGTTTCGTTCTCGGCGGGAAAAATAAAAACTTAAGCAAAGGCTCCAAACGACGACCGCCTTAAACATCTCGTTCGAATATGCCGTCGTTTAGAGATACGCGGACTCTTCTTCTCCTCATGCAAAATGATGGTGTGATTGATGATGAAGAATTCATTTTACTGTATGAGCAATATTTTTCGAGAAACCCAGATTTTCCGTACCACAGTTATCCTGATTTTGACCTTGAAGAACTCGATGAATCTGAGTGCTTGGCTGAATTTAGATTTAGAAAGAGAGATATAGTGGCTCTTTCGGATGTCCTTCAAATTCCTGCCATCATCGAATGCGAACAAAGGTAACTATTAAACAAGCAAAGTTGGAAATGTTTTACTCAACGCTCTTTCTTAAGAACTGAAGCGATGAAAATGATAACCTACTTATTTGTATTTGTGTTGACAGTAAAAAAATTGTTGTCGTTCTTGTTTAGATCTATTTGTGACGGTGTCGAGGGTCTCTGTATTCTTTTAAGGCGGTTGTCCTATCCATGTAGATATGGAGATATGATACATAGGTTTGCTAAACCAGTACCAATTCTCAGCATGGTGACAAACCAGCTGTTGGACCACGTATACGATCATCATGCCCACAGGGTTACACAATGGAACCACAACATTTTAAGTCCAGTTAAACTTCAGACGTACGTCGATGCAATTGCATCCAAGGGTTCTCCTTTAGCAAATTGCTTTGGATTCATTGATGGAACTGTTCGGCCTATAACACGTCCAGGAGCAAACCAGCGCACACTTTACAATGGCCACAAAAGAGTGCATGCCTTAAAATTTCAAAGCGTTGCACTACCTAATGGTCTAATTGGAAACCTTTATGGCCCAGTTGGTAAGAGAAAAAATATATTTACTTACCGGCTGTCTCTCTATACATCACCTATTTATGTCTGGTTTCAGTCTGTTTAGGAAAAACTGATTTTTAGAACAACTTAAGTTGCTGTTAATAATAATAATAATAATAATAATAATATAATAATAATATTTGAACTACTATTTGGAATAATGTTTATCAATATTATTAATTCTATCAATTATATACTTTAATTCTATTAATCAGTTTTAGTTACAATTTGTAATTTAAAATGATTAGAAATGTCTAAATTCATGTATTTTTTATATATCCTCTTTCAAAACCTTTTTTATGTCTTTAGAGGGGAAGAGACATGATGCTGGTATGTTGGCTGACTCAAAGTTGTTGGACAGCCTTGAGCACTTTGCCTTTAATCCTGCAGGCCAGCCCCTCTGTCTCTATGGAGATCCTGGATATCCATTAAGAATCCACCTGCAAGGTCCATTCAAGTTTGGTGTTCTCACTCACCAGATGGAACAATATAATGCTGCAATGAGCGCCATCAGAAGTTCTGTAGAGTGGCTGTTTGGCGATGTTGTAACCTCCTTTAAGTTCATGGACTTTAAAAAAAATTTGAAGCTAATGCTAAGTAGTGTGGGGAAAATGTATGTTGTTTCTCTTCTTCTAAGGAATGCTCTCACCTGTCTGTATGGAAACCAGACATCTAAGTTTTTTGATCCTAGCCCACCAAGCCTTGAAGAGTACTTTTCTTAAATATTGTGATACTGTAGGATGAAATTGCACTAAAACCTACATATGGAGATATGTATATGTGTCTTACATGATAGTTCAGAATAAAAATGTTATTCTCTTGTTGCTTTAAAGTCATTATATGGTCTGGTCCTGGAGCAGTGGGGCTGACAGATTTTTTTACAGCTCGGTGATCCTTATTTTTTTCACCTAGCTGTAAAAAATCTGGCAGACCCACTGCTTGGTATTAAAATAACAAAACAGTATGTGAGTCTTCATTCTTGGCTTGCTTTCCCAAAAATAGAGGATGAAGGGTAAGTAACAACATTCAATGCACAAGAGTTTTCTTGACTTCTTTTCAGTTGCTACAACTATAAAAAGATAGACAATGCAAGGGTCATGTCCATTTTGACATGAGTTCAACACCAATAAAAAAGTTATGAAACCGAATAAGTTCACTAAAGTAATAAATAAACATAACTGACCTGTACAAGAGTTTTTTTTTCTGAAAAGAACTCAATTAACTTAGTTTTTACTAAACTTGCCACAAGTACGTACACCGTAGCCCCAAATCTGAAGTTGTTTGGTAGTTTAAGATGTATTCCCTTAGCTATCAGATTTTGTACACAGTCATACAGTGTATAAACAGTTTAAATATTCAAATTTTATAAAAAGCAAATGCAAAAGACAAGACATTTGCTCAACTTAAGCATAATGGTTAACATAACATTAATAGCTTCCAATGTTTCTGAAACCACTAAAACCAATGCAGGGGTGTAAAATAGTCCCTGTTATTGAGGGAAAATTATGTTTTTTACTAGCTGACCAAAAAAATATCCTCCCTCCAGAAACAAAATAATAAAAATTACAGTTAAGTAAAACGTACCAAGAGAAAATACTGCTAAAGACAATTCATTTGAATGGTGAATTCATCTGCAGACTCTAAAGGTTAAGAAAGGATGGGGGGAGTTGAGCATCTAGGTCAAGAGGTGTGCAAAACCTTTTTCTTATTGGTGAATGTGTTGACAGTTAATTGACCGTCAACGTAATCAGACCACAAAAAATTTGTTGGGGACAATGCAAAAAATGGGTTCTTGTACCAGGTGTGTCTCTCCCTTTTTTCTTTCATATCCCCCCTGCTCTCCCCTTTTTGTGTCTGCCAGGCTTTACAATTCAAACACAACATATTCACAAACTATAAAAACTCAACATCTTTTGATGGTACCATTAACTGGTGTTCCATTACAACAATTATTCCTTTTTCTTATTCTCCATTAAAGCCATCAAGATTTTGTTCTGCTGTTGCTGCTGTGTAATAAGCATTGCTTGCAAGCTTTGTTGTTGCTCCTGCATTTGACTCATGAAAGCACGCATCATACTGTCTTGTTGCTGGGCAGCTTGAGTTTGTTTATCTGCGGCAAGTTCCAATTCCCTTTTCCTCAATTTTAGTTCCTTTTCTTTCAAATCGTGATCTTTTGCTGATTTTTCCTTTAGATAATCAATTGTATCACTTGTGCTTCTTCTTACCTTCTTCCTTCCATTGCCACTATCCGATTCATCATTCTCCCTTTTTTTAGTATCAGCCATTCTTTCCATTGCTTGTTTCCTCACTTCTTCTGCTGTTGCCTTTTCCTTTTCTGCCTTTTTATTTTTGTCAAGATCCTGCGACTCAATTTTAGCTTTACCATCCTTTTCTCCCTCTAAAATTTCTTCCAGCAAACTATCCAGTTCTGATATTTCCACATGAATTCCTGACGCTTTCTGCTCGTCCCTTAATTTTTGGCCTTGCTTTGCAGTCAAGAGAGAGTACCAGTCACGGACAGCCCTGGCTGAGACTCTGAAGTTTGGCTGGTCAATGGCATTCAACCGCTGGGCAATAGCTTCCCAAACCTTTCCCCTTTCTGGGCTCCTCGGTTTGAAATTAAACGGTTCTGAGACAAGAACTTCACGACACATGATGACATCGTGCTCTGTTGACCACTGAAAATATTTGTTCCTGTTCGATGATAGAAAAATAGAACTTTAGGGCCAAATTTTTAGTAACGTTAAGCACCAATTTACTTCACTAATAGCTGATGTAAGTTACTGGCAAAGTACCGAGGAATGGCACCTAAAAAGCCCTGATACTTACCCTTTCTTCGTAGTGTCTTGCGAAGAAGCCATGTTGGTTTTCCTGGAAAAATACACTCGTCAATGGCGCATTCACAGAATAAGTTATAAATAACAAAATCCGATAAAAACAGGCTTTATCAACCAACAAGGAATCAAATAATTCATACAAAATAAATCCAGGGTATACACCCAGTTTTCGCGAGTTTAAACTGGTTAAACTACTTACGTTTTCAGGAGAACGCCAACTCACTCAAAATTCAGTCGTCGACGTATGCACGACGACTGTTTGACTGGCACTGACATGCGCAATTCATTCAAAACATCACGAATTTACTTCCGGCCGTCGTCGTCCTGTCATTCGTCGTCGATGCTTAAGCTCCCTATTATTGTGTCCACCTCCTTTGTTCTTCCAAACACATGAGACATTGCAACGGGCCTTGCAACCACCATCTCAGCTGGCATATCTGCAGTTTTTAGGGCATATTATGAGTGGACAGTAGATGATTTTACACCATCCCCATAAACAGAAGAAAAAATGCCACTTGAACAAACAACAACTCTCCACCTGCAACGCCGCAATTCACGTACCAACCCTTCTACAACAAACAATTTTCCGGTTCCAGCCTGTCCAGAGAGGAGCAAGTTGTGTCCTGCAAGAGCAGTTTCGAGAACTTTTCTGTGCTCATCTGTAAGACTAAGAAAACAAATGGCACTTGTATCGTATAAAAAGAAATAGTGACTGATCTAAAACTTATGCACGATAGCAAGTGTGAATTTTTTGTTTCCGAACATGATGTTCAAACAACCTAGAGGAAATTAAACTAGTTGTATTATCAGCAGCAACGAAGCAAAAAAACAAACGGATTTTAAGAGTATGGCGGCTAGTGTGATCTGAAAACTTAAGGTACATTAAATTGTGGCGTGTTAAAGTCACAAAGAAATCTTTACACGAAATCGACAACCCTCTTTCAGGAAATTTTACAGCAACTCACAAACATAGGCCAGATCGACGTTTGTTTGTTAAAACAACAAACGTCGAGGCTAAACTTCAGAATAACCGCCCAAATCCCGACTTGAGGTAAGTAGTTATAATAGGATGCCTTGTTCCTAACTTTCCAAGTACTTTTCCCTGTCATTTTCTGATTAACTCTGTCATTGATCCCCAAATTTCAATAACAGACTTAATCAGAGAATTTTTCCGTACTCTTTCAAAATTTTTCAAAATCTTAAATTCCAATTATCCCCTGTCATCCCGCCGATTATTCCCATCATTAAAATAAAAAAATAAATGATGGAAATTAATCAGTAAATTTTCCATACTATTTTTTCAACTTTTCCAACTTCTGTTATTCTCTGTCATTTTTTTTGTACTTTTGTGTCTTTATGACGGTGGGGGAAATTTGACAACTTTAATGCTCACCCTGCGGGCTCGCGGGAAAATGACAGGGAAAAGTACTTGGAAAGTCAGGAACAGGCATCCTATTATAACTACTCTATGGAGAGAGTGAAAGTTTGATGAAAGTTATATAATTATTTAATAAAAAATGGAGCAATTTCTTTATGTTGAAAAAGATTGCTGTAAAGATAAGATTACAGAAAATTGATTTTGGGTTTAGGAATAAATTAAGACGAAAAATAATTATGGATGTATTAGAGATTTCAATAAAAGATAATGAATCAAAAAAGTTAGAAGTTGTTGAAAAACTAATAAATAATTATTTGCTTGTTGAAGATTTAGCTAATAATCTTATAGAAATTGATTATTATGAAGAATTTGAAAAGAATAATAATTATGGTGAATATGAGCGCATAAAAAAACATTTAGATGATTTTGAGTTATGCTTAGTTGGTTCTTTGAGTGCTTTAGCTCAAGATAAAGAAATATCAGAAAGATGTAAACTAATAATTATGGGAATTTAACTTCCCTAACATTTTTGAGTGTTTGTAGTAAACACGAAATCTATTTTTAGGTTGTTAGGGAAGTCTTGTGACAATCCATTTCAATGTTCAATTGAATCATCTGTCTGCATTGGATACGGTGTTGCTTTCTGTAAACGCGACATCCTTCTCTTCCACTTAAAAGCATGTTTCTGTATTGTTTTTTCAGTATCTTTGTTAGTCTTCTTTTGAATATCATCTCTTAACAAGCGTCGAGACTTTTCATTTCTGATAGCCACACGACATTGATGAATAGTATCCTCAATCGTATCAAATTCTGCCTCACACTCCTCCAGGTTTGCACCATCAAGGCCATCAAGAAAATCCTGAAGATTGATTTTAATAGTAGTCTTCAAATGCTGTAGTGTATAATCCTTACAGTCTTTCAAATTTTCACAAACATTTTGATAGCGTTGATCAAGTTGTTTCAAAGAGTAAGGCATCTTAATTTTACAACTTCACAAATGAAATTGCTTTCAATGAAAAGTTTCACAATTATTAAGTGAAAATGTGAAGTCTTTGATTGGATGAAAAAAACGTATGACTGTCTCATGACACCAAACAATAGCTAAATAGTGATGACTCATATCCTGTTTACCAGACATGTCTAGACTTGTCTCATTTTTGAATAATAGATAAGTTGTGGGGGATTTCCCTACAAAAATAATCTAATCAATTATTAAAATGGAATATCAAAGCCCCGAGGATAGAGATTTTATAGTAGATGATGGCTACAAACATGATGAAGATCCTGATTATGTTCCTGAGAAAGAGGAATCATCCGATGATGATAAATATGTTGTGAAAGGTAAAGATTTTGAAAAACTAAACAGAAAGGCTAAAAAGCTTGGCGCTGAATCTCTTGATTATTCAAAGCGGAAGAATAACAAATCCGTAGTCAAGCTACCAGGTGGAAAGAATTTGCATTTTGGTTCGCCTCAATATCCAGACTTTTTAATACATAAGGATAAAGAGCGAAAAGAAAAATATCTCGCCCGAGCAAAGAAGATAAAAAATAAGAAAGGTGAGTTAACTTATGAAAATCCTGAATCGGCTAATTTTTGGAGTGTTAATCTGCTTTGGTCGGGAAAATAGAATATTTAGTCAGAAAAATAAAATTGAATTTAGGCTTAAAGGTTTTAAAATAATAATAAAAAAATAGGTTACAAGTCACCAAAAAATACTCATAATGGAAAATATAAAGTTGATGAAATAACATTTTACTCAAAGTTAGTATTTGAAACTATTCAGTCTATTGATGAATATCTTAGATTACTTTACACAACAGATTCTATTAGTAATAATTGTGAAAATATAAATCATTCTGTAAGAAATGATGAAAAATATTTTGATGAAATATTAGGAAAAGTTGAAAACTTGATAGAAAAATTAAAGAAAATTGATGATTGGTTATTCAATGATTTATATAAAGAAAAATATGCATTTTCTTTTTTAAATAAATTTAAAGGGATTTATCATTGTTTTAAAGAGTGTGAAAGTTTGGTATCTGAATGTTTAATGGCACCTGAATGTTTAGAAAAAGAATTTGAAAAGAGAATATTAAAAATTAAGATGGATTTGAAATATGTTGGAATTGATCTATTTTATGATTAAGTCTTATATCATTGTTTGATATAAGACTATCTCTTAGCCAGAAAAATAAAATTGAAATTTAAAGAATTAAATAATTATAAATAAAGATGACTACTGATCTAAGTAACCTTTCTATTGCTGAATTAAAAAAGATAAAAAAAGATAATAAACAAAAACTCAAGGAGGAGTATAAACAGAAGTTGATTGATGATATAAAAAAAATACAAGAATTAAGAGAAAAAATTAAACCCAAATCAAAAACATTTGAAGAGTATTTTCAAGATTGTATCAAGAATAAAACAATACCTGATGATACACCATCTTATCTTCGCAAAGCACTTGAGAGAGCTCTCAGGGAATATGATCAAGGAATAGAAAAAGAGAAATCATCTCTGGAAGGATTTGCAAATAAATACATAGTAAAGGGACAAACTGATTTCACACCATTTAAGTTTTTTAAATCCAAATCCACTTATTTAAAAGAGTTTTTACGAAATCATCGAAATATTAAAGTTAGATTTGTATTAGTTTGCCTAATGGAACAAATTACAGGTGATCGTAAGTTAAGTCTTACTGTTCGGGATAAAGCATATTTTAATTCTGATACTTATATTAATCTTGAATCAACTGATGTAAAAAAAATACTCACTGAAGTTATTCGCGCCATCATTGAGAAGATTACTATTTATCAGCAGAATGGTAGTGGATGGTATTTTAAAGAAATAGTTCATCTTGAGATTCACACTGTTGATTTTACCCCAATGAGAGGTTCATCTTATATTCGACTCCCAGATTGGATTACGAAAAAGAAAGCGATATTAAATATTAAAAATAAAGATAAATGTTTTCTCTGGTGTGTATTAAGATACCTGCATCCAAAGGGTAAAAATGCAGAACTATTAACAGATTTGAAACAAAATGAAAATAGTTTGAATACAAAAGGAAAAAAATTTCCAGTCAGAGTAAAAGACATTTCAAAATTCGAAAAACTTAATCCAGATATTCCGGGAATAAATGTGTTTTCAGTTAATGATAATAACAAGTTTTACCCCCTCCGGATGGCACAGAGAAATCCACAAGAAACAATCGACTTGTTTTTGTATGAGGAAGATGGAAAATATCATTATTCACTTATCAGAAATTTTTCAAGATTATTCCGATCTCAAATAACATCAAGAACAAATGAAAAAATATATATTTGCAAGAGGTGTTTTACTCATTTCTCAAAAGAAGAATTATTCCAATAACATATTGAATACTGCTCAACCAATGAATCAGTTTGTGTGAAAATGCCAACCCGAAACTCAAAATTAAGTTTTAATAATTATCACAAACAGCTTCCAATTCCTTTTGTAGTTTATGCTGATTTTGAATGTTTTATTAAACCGATAAATAATTGCAGTCCTAATCCAGAGGAATCATATACTTACGATTACCAGAAACATGAACCATCAGGATTTTGCTTTTACATCAAAGGAATAGTACCTAACATTTTTTCTCCCATCATTTACACAAAAAAGAAAGATACTGATAACATTGCTGAAAAATTTGTTTCTAAACTTGCAGACATAACTAATAAAATATATAATGATTTTTATCGTCATCCAAAACTTCTAAGATTAACAAAACAAGAACAAATATCCTTTGATAAAGCTGAAACTTGTCATATTTGCTCAAAAGAATTACTTGATGATAAAGTTCGAGATCATTGTCATTTCACTGGTCAATTTCGTGGAGCTGCTCATAACAGTTGTAATCTCCAGTGTCGAAAACCATTGGTACTCCCAGTAGTGTTTCACAATCTTCAAGGCTATGATGCACATTTGTTTATAAAACAACTTTCTGGTTTAAAAGGTGAGTTAAACTGTATTCCATCAACCGAGGAAAAGCATATTTCATTTTCCAAAAAGATAAAAGTTGATGAATACAAATCCAATCGCACTGGAGAGATGGTTTCTTTGAATTTTGAAATACGATTTATTGATTCATTTAAGTTTCTCCAAACCAGTCTTGCAAATCTTATTGGAAACTTGCAACCAGATGATTTTCATAATACAAAAGAAATAATGAAAGTACATGTCAACCTTCTTACTCGAAAGGGAGTTTATCCCTATGATTATGTTTCCTCAATAGAAAAACTATCAGAAACACAACTTCCACCCAAGGAACAATTCTATTCAAAACTGAATGATGAAGATATATCAGATGAAGATTACCATCATGCACACAATGTTTGGAATACATTCAAATGCCAAACAATAAAAGATTACCACGATCTTTATTTAAAGTCTGATGTTCTTCTGCTTGCAGATGTATTTGAAAACTTCAGAAAAACTTGTTTGAAACATTATAATTTGGATCCAGCTCATTACTACACATCTCCTGGTCTGGCGTGGGATGCTTGTCTCAAGGAAACAGGTCAAAAATTAGAATTATTAAATGATTATGACATGTTAAT
The DNA here is from genome assembly GCA_038088405.1 of Porites divaricata. Classification (NCBI taxonomy): domain Eukaryota; kingdom Metazoa; phylum Cnidaria; class Anthozoa; order Scleractinia; family Poritidae; genus Porites; species Porites divaricata. Next base: position 24,537,129 of record JBBMOI010000006.1, on the reverse strand, counting down.
GATGTTTGAGAGGGGAATTCGAGGTGGAATATAACTCTTATATCAAAGAGATATTCAGAAGCCAATAACAAATATATGAAAGATTACAACCCTGAACAACCTTCAAAATTCATTCAATATCTCGATGCTAATAATCTTTATGGTTGGGCAATGTCACAATCACTTCCCACGGATGGGTTTAAATGGATGAAAAACCTGTCAAAAGAAAGAGTAATGGATATTCTTGAGAAAGCAAATGATAGTATGGGCAAAATCCAATCAAGAAAAAAAGGCTACATCTTTGAAGTAGATTTGGAATATCCCAAAGAATTGTGGAAATCACATAATGATTATCCTCTTGCTCCAGAGAAGATGGTAGTTAATGGTGTTGAGAAACTTATCAGTCATTTCAAACCACATAAAAACTATGTAATACATTATCGTAATCTGAGACAATGTCTTGAGATGGGACTTACCATAACTGCTGTTCACCGAGGAATATCTTTTAATCAGAGTCCTTGGATGGAGTCATACATCAGAAAGAATACTGAACTCAGAAAAACAGCACAAACATTGTTTGAAAAAGACTTTTTTAAACTGATGAATAATTCTGTATTTGGGAAAACCATTGAAAACATCAGAAAAAGACAGAATATAATACTTGTTGACAATCGAGCAAAAGCTGTAAAATTATCAAGTCGCCCAAACTTCAATAGAGTAACAATATTTGATCGAAATCTTATTGCAATTCATATGAAGAAGACTGAGGTGTATTTTAACAAACCAGTGTATGTTGGTCAAGCAATACTGGATCTGTCAAAAACATTAATGTTCAATTTTCACTATAATTACATCCAAAAGAAATATGGGTATAACCGAGCCAAGTTGTTATTTACTGATACCGATTCACTTATGTATGAAATAGAAACGGATGATTTTTACAAAGATATATCAAAAGACGTTAAATCCAAGTTTGATACATCAGATTATCCATCAGACCACAAATCTGGAATACTGACAGGAGTCAATAAAAAAGTGATTGGAATGTTCAAGGATGAAGTAGCTGGAAAACAAATTACTCACTTTGTTGGTCTTCGCCCAAAGCTTTATAGTTTCAAAGTTGAAGACTCTAATACAACCAAGAAATGTAAAGGAATAAAGAAGAATGTTGTGAAAAAGGGGTTGGATTTCCAGGATTATGTTGAATGTTTATTTTCTGGTGAAAAACAAATGAGATCGATGAAAATTATAAGAAGTGATAATCACATTATTTATTCGAAGGAAGTAAACAGGGTAGCTTTGAGTAATGAAGATGATAAAAGAAAATTAGGAAAGGATAAAGTAAATACAAAGGCAATTAGATAATAAAATTTAAATAATAAATGCCTTATTCAGAAGAACAAATAAAAAAATACTTAGATATTCTTCATAAATACACTAAACCACCAGAGGAGGAATCGAGCAGAAAAACTAAATGTTGGTATTGTCAAAGAGATGATTGTTTTACTATTGTTTCAGGATTTAAACTTTGTGAAAATTGTGCTTGCCAAAACGGACATGTTTTGGGGTATTTTGATAAAATAGATTATGATCGATTACTTTTTCGAAAGAAGAGTATTTATCAGAGAAAGTATCATTATGAGAAAAAGGTTGATAAAGTAAGTAAACTGATTAAGATGTCTGAATCAGAAAAGTATGAGTTGTATAATAAACTAATGGAAATAGATGACAATGTCATGGAAAAATTAAACAAACAATTTAATCGAAAGAGAATGATAAGTATTATTTATTTAATAAAAAAAATATTGGAAGAAATGGGAAATAAAAAGTACAAACTTATTTATCTGAATATTGGAGACCAAACTCTGGTGAATTATGAAAAGTGGTGGCAAAGTTATAAATCACTCAATGACTCCTCTGTGAAAACACCAGTAAATAATTCCAGTCAAATAACCAAGTACTTCAGATTTTAACGGAGTGTTGATAGTATAAACACAACCTCGACCAAGTTGGTAATGTTTCCAAAATTCTCGAAAAGCAAGATTAAATATTAAATGATTGGCTAGTATTGACGAGTTTGATTTGCAATTATGTCTAAAGTCTGATAGTCTATAAATAATTTGGTCTAAGTTTAGTCTTTGTGTGAAATACTTTATGTATAAATACTGATAAACAAGACAAGCTTTAATAAAGTTATCAGAGTAATATTGTGTTTTATATGAAGGAAAATAAAAATTCACATATGATACAATTGACTTTATCATTTCTATCTTAAGAGTAGATAGAAATGAAATAAAATTAATTATATTTTTTATTATATTTCTTAGAAAATCTATCTGCAAAAGGAGTCTGATTAATTATCATTTCATCTATTAATTTCATTCGATCAATAAACTCTTGTTTGTTAAACTCATCACCTCGGAGAGCTGATCGCAGTTCAACCAATACTTTCTCATATGTTGTAAATGCAATTTGTGACATTTCAATCTTTTTCTTGTAATTTTTCATTTTTGAAATACTACTCACAATCACTCCAGCGCCATTGATAACACCCAAGATTATTGGATTCAATGTTACTCCTCCAGCAATAGTTCCTATCACAACTAATCCTCCTCCAGACAGAGTAAGTGTTTCATCAAGAATTTTATATCTTTTGAAAGATTTTTTAAAACACCAGTATTTCTTGTGATAATGTTTATAGAAATCTTTGAGAGTTTTGATGTCTGATTCTGATAGTGCGTTATCAATGTGATTAAATTCAAACACGTCCTTCATTTATTTATTTAGAGTATATAAGATCCATTTAGTTTCTCTTGTAACATTACTCTGTGAAATTGTTCAGAGTCAAAGTCGTAAAAATTTGGAGAAAACATAATTTTACTCATAATTCCATCATCAGTTGTAAAGTCAAAACTTTGATTAGTTGTGTAATTAGAGTTTGCTAAAGTTAATGTTGAACTGTAGTTACTTATGTTAACTTTTGTAACAATTGAATCAGCACTCTGAGTCAACCATAAAACAATTTTTTTCCCGTCAAAACTATTTGGTAAAGTAAAAGAATCTCTTATACTATTGGAAAGTAAAGTTAAATAACCAGCAGCTTTAGTAAAAGTTAAACTTAATAAATCTTGATTACTGTCTGAATTTTTCTTAGCTAAAGCAAAATCTCTATCACTCCAATGATAAAAAACAATACATAAAGTATAATTTGTAAAATTAGGAGGGGGATTTAAAATAATAGTATAATTATTAATATTTAATCCTTCTTTTTTTATATCATTTATGTTTCTATTAGGTATTCCAATACCATGTAAACCACGATTATGATTAAAATGATTTAAGCCATTAATTATGACACCAGATGAACTTCTACTTAAACTATAATTATTTGCTTCTGTAAAGTCATAAATTTTTTCAAAGTATCGTCTATAAACATAGTTTGTGTTAAAAGGAATTAACTCTTTTACCATTCCAACTGTTGCAGCACTAGTATTCTGATCTTTATCGAGAGCAATGTTTAATATTTTTTTATTATTTGCGTTAATGTCAACATTGTAAACTACTTGTGTTGGTTTGACATCAAATGCTTTATGATAGTCATAAACTTTATCTGGGTCGATATTGCTAACTTTGCTCATGATTCCATAAGCAATAATGAAAACTCCAGAAAACTGTATTGGATACACAGACAAATCATTTCCATTATTAGGAATATTAACCAAAATGTGAATAAAGAATTTATTACCAGTTGTTAACTTCTTAAAATTAATTATGACTCTATGGTAATACATAAATTGTGTATTATTTAATGAATCGATGAATCTATGTTGAAGTTTTTTTACACTAACATTTCCAAGCTGCAATCCTTGTGAAGTGTTGTCATCAACACTTATCTGGGTTTTATGCCATAGTTGATAATCAGTGTTAAGTATTTCTAAACAAAGGGTATAGTCAGCACCTCCAGTTAATCTGTAAAAATTAAGTCCCATCTTATACTTATAACCACCTTGAAAATTCTTAAGTATATTTGTATAAAGAACTTTATGATTATAGTCGTGAAAGTTTCCTTTTTTGGTTGATAAGTTAGCTATCTTTCTGGGAATAAAACTAGTTCTATTATCTATTTCATCTGTCCATTGAGTTGGACTTGACATCAAAAAAGCAAACTCATCTTTGTAATGACTTGGTTGAACTTGAGTTTGGTGTAAATGACTATCAACATACTTTTTGGTGGCTGCATCACTATCTGAAGAGGGATTTTCAAGATTAATTATTTTATGTCCACCAACATTAAGATCTGAAGTCATTTGGATACTCCCATCTTTTTTAAAGAAAGAAGTGAAATCTTGGTTAGATATGCTATCATCCACATACTTTTTGGTTGTAGCATCTGAGTTATTTGTTGGTGTAATAAGGTTAATTATTTTCTTATTGTTCATGTTCAAATTATTCATCATTGAATTTGATCCATCAACTTTGAGATAAGCAAGATCAGAATAAGCCAAAGGTGTTGGTTGGTTATTTGCAGTTGGAGCTGGAATATTGAGTATTCTTTTGTTGTTCATGTTCAAATTTCCAGTCATTTGTCTTGTTCCATCCAGTTTTAAAAAGACGCTACCATCAACTTTGGAGTCGTCTACATATTTCTTTGTAGCAGCATCATCATTGTCTGTTGGAGTTTTGAGTTTTGTAATACTGAATTGACTTTTCATATCAATATTTGAATCTACTGTTATTAAAGATGTTTTTCCACCACCAGAATTATCATCAACATATTTTTTGGTTGCTGAATCGGTGTCTGATGTTGGATTACCAACATTTGTTAGTTTTTTACCAACCATATCATAATTTCCATCTGCAGTGAGATTAAAACCTACACCTGGAGCTCCTTGAATTCCTCGCGCAAATGGATGTTGATTAGAAGAATGTTCATTAAATATTCCCATCTTAATTATTGATTATATAATTTAGTAAAGTTTTTTGAAAAGGTTTTCTTTGGTTTATTGACATAAAGAAATGAAAATGGTTTTTTAGTTGCCTCTTTATATAACTCTTTATCTACTCCCAATTCAGATGATATTCTGTTAGCTTCCCTGGATGAAGGAAATTCATATAAACAGTAATGAGAACAATTAAGACGGATATGTTTTGGAGTTTTGTAAAATGATTGGCTCAGATAAATCACTGAGCAATTCTAATGACGACCTTGAATAAAATAATCTATGATTTGTCTCTGATTTTTATCACAGACATAATCATCAAATATCACAAGTTTTTGGTTGTCTTCATAATCCATTTCTGTTACTGGTGTTATTTCATCATTACTCACATTAAGTATTTCATAGCCGAGTTTATGTGACAACTCCCTCATTTTTTGGATTAATCTCTTGTACTTATCCTGCTCCAAATTACGAGCATAAAGATAAATCTCATCATAATAGAGTAATGGTTTCATTAACATATGATAAAGCAAATTAGTTTTACCACTTCCACTATTTCCACAAATTAACATTCGAAATGTATCTGATGGCATGTAAGGATACAACTGTTTGAATTTTTTATCGCTGTTATCATTGCTATCATAATTTGGTATCTCCATTTATATAATTATTATATAAATGGATATTGAAGAAATAAAAAAATATGCTAAAAATAAGATTGAAGCTGGTGAACTTACTAAACAGGTGAGACAACGAATAAAAGAAACTGCTTGGGATAAACAGAATAAGAGAGAAGGATTTAGTGAAACATTTAAACCTCTGATTTCTCAGTTTGAAAAACCTGAGGATCCAAAAAGGAAAAATATTTTCACTCAAAACCAGGAAATGCTACGAAATCAGTTGGCTCTTACAGAAGGTCTTAGAGACAATCAGCGAGCCATTACACAAGGTTTTAATCAGTTTGAACGTTTGGCTGATATGCAAGAATTACCACAAATAGAAGAAGATAATCAAGAACAATCAGGTACTAATCAAACAAAAAAAACTCCTATAACTTACAACCTTGAAAAACATTTTGAAAAAAATGAGTTAGATTATTTAAGTAATTTTAATTATCCAAGGCCAAATAATTTTGTTGATGTTAATCCTAGAACACTAGAAGAAATTTATGAACAAGTAAATAATGATAAAACTATAACGGGTAATTTAATTGGAGCTTTGAAAAGAACAAAAAATAAAACAGAAGCTGAAAAATTAGAACTTACTGGTTATATACAACAACATAAAATATTAAGTAAATATAAAAATATCCTTAATTTGTATTTAAAATCAATTGATCTAAAAGTAGGAGAAGGTCGAGACCAACGAGGACAGGGTATTAACTTTTACTTCTCTCCCCAAGAACTACTTCATAGATTTGAGTTACTCAATGGATCACTTGCTGCAGGAAACAATGGTGTGCTGCCTGAATTCATTCAAATAGCTCATCGACTAAAGGATCTCGGGATTATTAATAATAACCAACTTAATACACTCCTTAGAAAAATTATCTAGATATATTATAAATGAATGAGAGCGCTATTCATATTTCATCTGTTAAAAGAGAAAAAATAGGAGTAAACAAACCACATGATTTTATAGTTAAATTTAATCCTCCCCTTAAACTTGACCCTCAATTTAAGCATTTTCTCGCCTTGGATAGGTTGTCGATGACTTACTCTTGGTATAATATCAGAAGTAGTTATAACAACAATACCATAAAATATACACATGATGGAACCAACTGGAATACTATTACCTTTTCAGATGGAATGTATTCCTACTCTGATTTGAATGATTACATTCATCAGTTCATGGATCAAAAATCTCATCACACAACAGACTCCAAAGGTGTAAAGAATTACTCAATAAATCTGTCTTTTATTCTCTCTACCTATCGAGTACTAGTAACACTTGGGGGTAGTTATCAACTTGATCTGAGAGGAACAGATTTTGGAGAACTCATCGGATTTGAAAAGAAACTGGTGACTAAAACGCAGTATGGAACACGACTTCCAAATATTACAAAATCGATTGACTCATTAAACATAAACACAACTGCTATAAAAGACTCTGTTGTGAATGGTGTAAATACAAACACAATTGCTGTTATTCCAACGGATAATCTTACAAGGTCATATCCTTTTACTTTCGAACCAAGGAGGACACTGTACTGCCCTGTAAGTTCTAATACTATTTCTGAAATGAGAATAACAGTAAATGATTCACTTGGTCAACCTATTGATCTCAATGGTATTGATTGGTTTATGACATTGCTACTTCGCCATACTGAAGATAGCAATGTTGTATAATTATATAAATAAAATGATGCGACAATCAGAGTTTAAAAAAAAATATGATCCTGATACAGGAAAGTTTTCAAGAAAACATATATATGGAGAAGGAATAATGGATACAGTAAAATCTTTAATTAAAAAACCGACTAGAAAAAAGGTACAATTTGCAGCACCACCTCCCAAACCAACTCCCACCAGTGCAAATCTAAAGGCAGGATATAAAATAGTAGAAATGCTTCCTGGTAAAAATCCACCATCTCGTAAAATGACTCAGCAAGAAATCAATAATAAAGTGCTACAAATTATGTCTGGATCTGGAAGAAAAAAATAAAATAAAATGAAATCTTTTAGAAACCCAAAATATCTTGAAAGATATGAAGATGTTGTTTTTGACCTTGAACAACCTATTAATATTGCCCCAGCAAACAACACTGATCAAGTTAGAAATAATCTTAAATTCATTGCTGACAATTCAGGTGAAGTCACTCCATTTGATTGGTATAATGCTAGAATAGCACTGGATTTTAAAGTTCAGCAACGAGATGGAACTGATTTTGTTATTGGTGCTAATGTAAATGATGATAATCTTACTCAAAATAGAGCAGCTCAAATTACTGCTTACCAAAACGATCAAATGGGAATAGTAAATGGAGCTAATTCTTTTATTTCAAGATTATCTGTGCTGGCAAATGGAAAGGAACTTTATCAGTGTAATTATGCCAATCATAGTGTAAATATAAAAAATTTGCTTGAGTATAACAAATCATATACTGATAGTGTGGCAACAAATGAATTTTATTTTCTTGATACATCCACAAGTGCTAATAAAAATAGATTTATTAGAAGAGATGTTGAACATCGACAAAATGCAGCTAATAATGGAGCTGAACGAGGTTTTATGCTAGATAACACTCCTGCATCATATAATGAAGGATTTGCAAAACGAAAAGCTCTGCTTGGAACTTCAAGCACAGTACGATGTGAAATTCCTCTAAATAGATATTCTTTCTTTGAGGCACTTGAAGATAAACTACTTCCAAACACTAAAATCGAAATAAACTTTGAGACTGAAAAAGATGATAATCTTATATGGAGAGATGGAGGAAATCGTTGCCGAGTAGTCATCACCCGTCTTCAACTGTTTGTGCCTAGATTAATATTCAATTCAGAAGGAAGTAAGATTTATATGAGTGAGTATCTCAAACCATACAAATGGACTTATCTCAATGAAGTTGTTGAATCTAACCTGGCTGGTAACCAAGCTGTTGGTAATTTTAGAATTACAAACGGAATTTCAAAACCTCGACATGTATTTGTTTTTATTATCAATACTCCAAATATTGAATCACAGACAGCAAATCCATTTTTATACAATACTTTCAGCGTTTCCACAGATCCTCTAACTCTAAATAGATGTTATCTTGAAGTTGGAAATGGAAATGAATACTTAGAACTTAGAACTTAGAATGAAATACGCCCAAATAGATTTCTCTAATACTGGGCAGGACGGTTTGCGGTTAAAGCCTACGTAAGTGCCGTGGCACTTTTAGAGATCTTATAGCTGGCATGGCTGATTGCTTGAAGCTATTTAAGGACAAAGATGTTGCTACATCTGAAGGAAGTAAGTTCCACACTCTAATTGTTCTTGGAAAGAAGGAATAGCTATGAGCTAATACGGATGACTGCAGTTGTTGATACGATAAGCAATGACTCCTAGTAAATGAGGTAGTAGAGCGTGTAACCTGGTCAGGAAATTTACAATTAACAAGACCATTGTGAAACTTGTAAAAAAGGACTGACTGATTAAACAAACGCCTTTGTTCAAGAGTATCCCATCCAAGTGCACTAATTAAGCCAGAAGTACTTGTTGTAAGTTTATAGTTATTGCATACAAAGCGGGCTGCGCTTTTTTGGACTTGCTCAAGACGATTTATATCTGTGTCGGTGTGAGGGTTCCACGAGGAGGATGCATATTCAAGCATTGGTCTCACCAGCATCATGTAAGCACTCTGCTTAACTTCTCTGCTACATGGCTTCAATGTTCTTCTTATAAGTCCAAGAGTCTTGTTGGCTTTGGCAGCAACTTTAGAGCAGTGCGCACCCCAGCGAAGGGTTTCAGAACACCTTACACCTAGGTAGTCACATTGGGAAACCTTCTTAAGGGCTTCTGAATTAGCAGAGTATGTGAATTCGTGTGGCTTTCGCTTGTTCGTAGTGCGGAGTAGGTGGCATTTAGACACATTAGAGTCCATCTGCCAATCAGATGCCCATTTGGTTAGATTGTGTAAGTCCTCCTGGAGTATCTCCTGATCGTGTTGAGATTTGATGGCCCGATAGAGCACAGTATCATCAGCAAAGAGCCGCAGTTCAGATTTTGGCACCTATTCATTATTCATATTCATTACAAACCTTCAGAAGATCCTTCAAGAGTTTTTAGAGATGTAATGTCTTATGTATATGCCAACAATGATTTTCAAGGTGGAACACTTCTTAATAGACAAAATTTTGAGAATATTTTCCCGTTTGTGTATTTTGATTTGACTAAACAGAAATGAGACATAAAAGATGGAGTTACAAAACTATCTTTTCATTATGAGTTGTCAGGTGCTACTGCTGCAAATTATAATATTTACGCTCTTGTGTTACATGAGAGAGAAGCAGAAATAGAACAGAAAAATGGAAAAATACTTCTTAGAGCATAAAAAAAATTAACATAACAATATATAAAATGACAACTTATATTGAATATGGAGTAACGCTTACAGATGGACAAAAGTCAAAACTGTTAAGTGCAATTAAAAAAAAATCAGCAATATCACTTCGATTAAAACATTCTCATCTTCAAGGACCTGATGAGTTAATGTTAACCCAAAGACAGATAGCGAAGATAAAAAAATCATTAGCAAATGGAACAGGAACAGTTATAGACATAAGTCAAACACAGATTAGAAAATTAGTAAAACATGGAGGAAACTTATTCACTAGTTTGTTAAGTCTTGGTTCAAAACTTCTTCCTGTTGCAATGAAGGGAGTTTCCAAATTTGCTCCTGCACTTGCTACTGGAGCTGCAACTGCACTTGGAGATATAGGAATAAAAAAACTATTTGGAAAAGGAATTTCAATTCCAAAAAGATTTTTCCCATTTTTACCTCCTATTGCTAATGAGTTTACCAAAGCTCAAATAGATCAGATTAACAAAGTTTTTAAAACAGGAGGTCGACTTGTTATCAAACCAACTAAAACCCAAATAGAAGGAGGATTCCTGAGTACACTTGCATCAATCGGAATTCCAATGGCACTTAGTCTTCTTCCAAAGTTGTTTGGATCTGGTTTACAGGTTGATAGGGGATCGTCTAGTAACACAAGAGGTGTTTATGTTCCACCCACACAAGGAGAAGGTTACTATCCACCTCCCTTTAATGGTACTTGGGAAAATACAATAGGAATGGGGGCAAAAAAAAAGTCCAAAGGCAAGGGTTTGCTACTGGGAAAAAACAGCCCATTCAACGATATTCCCATAATAGGCTCCATTTTGTAATTAAACCATTATCAAACTTTGACTTGATGGAATGGGTAAAAAAACTTGGTATTAAACATCTCAGAGGTATTTACAGTCGAGACCGTTTGCCACAAAAGATAAAAAAAGAATGTGGAATAATCAATCTTGATGATATTCAAGGACCTGGCACACACTGGGTTTGTTATAGAAACTTGGATTCAGTAGTTGAGTATTTTGATCCATTTGGTCTGATAATGCCAAGTGAGGCTTTAAAGTATTTTAATACTTCTGGAAAACAAATTGTTTACTCAATAGATGAAATACAAAATCGCAACACTGTTTTGTGTGGTTATTGGTGTCTTTACTATTTGATAGAAAGACAAAATGGAAAAAATATTTTAGATGTAATACATAATCCTCATTTTGATAATGATAATAGTGATTTTATAAAAGAATACTTTGGAGCTTGATCACAACTAGAATAAATATAAAATTTATATTTATTCTGAATCCACTGGCGAATCCTTCAACTTTTTAACCTTCTCAACTTTTTCTTTTAATTCTTGAACAGTATCAACTATTGAATCAAATTTTAAGTAAATATCAATAAGTCTAAAAAGTTTCTTCTTTTTATCACTCTTTATTTTCAACCAAGAATAATCTCCTCTTCTTATTTTTTCCCACATATCACATTCACCAGCCATTAACACTCTTGAAAGATCTGCATTTTTATTTCTAAGAGTCTCAAACTCATCATTTATTTTTGTCCTTACTTCTTTCTCAAAATCTTTGAGTGTTTCAACATCCATATTTTTTTCTATCTCAGAAAAGAATTTAGCTTCCATTTTATTATAAGTTTATATTAATACGAATTTTAACCGATTTTTTCTTCAATTTTGAATAACATTTCATTAATATTTTCATCATTTCTATTTGCAATTCTATCTATATTTACAAGTATATTTAACTTTTTAATAATTTTTTCTTCAGTTTTAACTAAATTTTCATTTATGTCTTCTTTAAATATAACTAAATTTTCATTTATGTCTTCTTTAAATATATTTAAATCTTCATCAATTAAATCTAACCTTTTTTCAATTATATCTAACCTTCTTTCAATTATATCTAACTTTCCTTCTGTTCCCATTTTTGGTATTCTAAAATTCAATCTTTGTTCTTTGTCCATTTATATTAAAGTAATTTTTTATTTTTAAATCTTTAAAAATAATTTCCTTTTACCACCCTTCAGATTTATCTTTCATTTCCATTAAAATCTCAAATATTTTACTGAATCGTCCATCATTCTCCAATCTTGCAATATTTGAATATTCATAACTCTCGTTAATAAATTATATATTTTGGTAAGTTCATTTTTTACAAAATTATCCCTAGCTGACATTTTTATCTAAACATTATACTAAATGAAAGAATCATATTGCATTAAAGATAAAAGAGTAACTCCTTGCACTGAGCCAAGTGGTTACCAAACCGATAAAAGAGGAAGGACACAATTTTTTTGTACATGCGCGGTTTGTGGAATTAAAAAAGTAAGATATGTAAAAATGGGAACAACTGGAGCTGGAAGAAAGACAAAAAACTAATTAGCCCGTCTGAGAAGGCGGGCAAGCAAACTGGAGGAGGTATTGATCCAATGACAGTTGTAAAAAAAGCACCAGATATTGCAATGTCAACTACTCAAGAATTGATTCCATCATTAAAACCAGTTTATGCCCAGTATAAATCTGGTGATATTATGAAATCAGCTTTTGGATCGGATCATGGAATTACTTCTGGTAAATTCTGGAGAAGACCAACAGCAGCTGAAGAAGCCAAGATGGGAATAATAAAAAAAGGTAGCAATCCCGAATTATTTTTTAAATTTGAAAACCCAAGAAGAAGAATGAAAAAGTCAAGATTTTTTGAAAATAACCCAGAAGCTCTGACAGATATGAATAATATTATTTCATCTAATCCTGATACATGGCCACAAATATTAAGAACCAAATATCAAATTATTGTTGATGAACACTTTTGGGAAAATAATCCTCTGACAAGTTTTGGAAGTGGAGTTGATATTCATAAAGCCATTTTAAAAGTCGCTCCACGTAAAGGATTTACACTTCCTGGACATAAATATACTGGCCCCGGTAATCCATTAGAATCTCAATTAAAATATGATCCTCAAACTGGTGAGATGTTGGAAATCTATGAGCAACCAACTGGACGAACAGATGCTGTAAGTATGCAACACGATGTTGATTACTCTGTCTGTGGTAATAAACCAACAAGTGAACAAGTTAAATGTAAAAATGAAGCTGATAGGAAAATGATAAAATCATTAGACGCAATTCCTTGGAAACAGAGGCAATGGGGGCATTCTTTGGCTAGAACAATGATTAACACAAAACAAAAACTTGGACTTGGGCTTCAAAAAAACGCGCGTCGGCGTTGAGTAGTGATTGGTCTCAACAATTAGCCGACGAACTTCACAAACCAATCACAAGAAACTTTTCAAAAAGAACAGTAATCTCAAATGCCATTGATGATATCTGGGCTGCTGATTTGGTTGAAATGCAAAAGTTCGGAAAGTGGAATAAAGGGATTAAATATTTGCTGATGGTTATTGATGTGTTTAGCAAGTATGGATGGATTAGAGGTTTGAAAGACAAGAAAACTGAAACTGTCAGTAAAGCATTTGATGATATTTTTGAAATTGGTCGTAAACCAAAGATGTTGTGGACAGATAAAGGTTCAGAGTTTATCAGTAAACATTTCAAAGATTTTTTGAAGAAAAAAGGTATTAAACTATATCACACTGAAAATGAAGAGAAATCTAGTGTTGTTGAAAGATGGAATAAAACAATGAAAAACAGAATGTGGAAGATGTTTACTGTGAATAACAAAACTGTTTACTTTGATAAAATAGATAAATTAGTTAATGATTACAATAATACGAGACATTCAAGTATTAAAATGACCCCTGTTAAAGCAAGTAAAAAGAAAAATGAGAAAAAAGTTTGGTTTTATTTGTATGGTGATTCTATTTACTTGAAACCGGGTAAACCAAAGTTTAAGATTGGAGACCATGTTAGAATTTCAAAGTATAAGAGAAAGGTATTTGATAAAGGTTACACACCAAACTGGACAGAGGAGATATTTGTGATTGATAAAATTATTCCAACAAAACCTGTTACGTATTCTATTGTTGACTTGATGGGTGAATCAATAAAAGGATCTTTTTACGAACAAGAATTACAAAAAGCAAAACAGCAGACTTTTAGAATAGAAAAGGTTATCAGACGAGATAACAGGAAAAAAATGGCATTAGTAAAATGAAGTGGTTATCCTGATAAGTTTAACTCATGGGTTAGTTTTAAGGATTTGGTTGATTTTTAATACAAATTTTGTATTAAAAGTAAAATCCCATTAATCAGTTTCTTCCTCCTTATCAGAAATAACTAAATCTGAGATATCAACATTCTCAACAGTCTCATCAGTCTCATCATCACTATCACTGCCACTTTCTTCCTCGTTTGTTAGTAAAGATTCTCTTGGTTTTAATGGTTTAACATAACACTCATGAACTTTTATTTGTAAAGATGTGACAGTCTTACTTATGAATATTCCTTCAACTATCAATGCCATTTTGACATTGCAGTACTGATCGACATATTTTAAAGGATTCAAAGCTTTTTTCGCCTTGGTATTAAATAGAGAAAGTATTTTCTTTGACTTCTCAGAGTAAATAAGTTTTGCGTAAAGAACTGGTGCAGCTGACTCATCTACTCTTATTTTCTTTTTTCCTTTTTTATCAGTATATTCTACCTGTTTGTAATAAAAAGGTGAAGACAGGGTTGATGCCTTATCAGGTCCATATTCTCTTTCAAGATGATGGCAACATATTTCTCTGAGATTATTTAGGGTATCAAAAAATGCTTTTTCCTTTGCATTTGGTTCACTATCTTTACTCCAGAGACAAACTGGAATACTATAACCAACTAACTTTCCTGTTTCTTGGTTTTTCTTTTCACTTACTCCAAAAGAGAAAAGAAGAGGAGTTTCAATTACCAAAGATCCTTTCTTCCCATTTGGGTATTTAACTTCAATTGGTATTCGTTTGTATTTGATTTTGCTATCCTTTACTTTGAATTCTTTGGATTCATTAAAAATAATATTTTCTGGAGTGAGACGATCATAACTTAACAACTGCATTTTTATTATATAATGAAAATTATTTCTTTAAATTTCAATTTTTAAAGTTTATATTCTTTTTCCCCATCTAAATAATAATCTTTAATAACCCCATACGTAATTTTATTTAAAAAATCTTTATCATCATTAGTATCATATAAAGACATACACTCTATTTCACCATTATCATCATCTTCATTATATTTTCTTAACAAATCATCTTTGTAATTAATAATATAAAAATCATCATCATGACCACTGGGTGACCTTAATGCAAAATAAAGGTTCTTTCTTTATGTATTTCATTCTTATCAAACTCACAAAAAATCTCCTTTAATATTTTTGTTAAAGGCTCCATTTCCTTCTTTATCTGATCAAATTTTTCACCTTTTGTTTTATTCAACCCATTTACCAAGATGCAATATCTTGAGCTAAAGCACTCAAAGAACCAACTAAGCATAACTCAAAATCATCTAAATGTTTTTTTATGCGCTCATATTCACCATAATTATTATTCTTTTCAAATTCTTCATAATAATCAATTTCTATAAGATTATTAGCTAAATCTTCAACAAGCAAATAATTATTTATTAGTTTTTCAACAACTTCTAACTTTTTTGATTCATTATCTTTTATTGAAATCTCTAATACATCCATAATTATTTTTCGTCTTAATTTATTCCTAAACCCAAAATCAATTTTCTATAATCTTATCTTTACAGCAATCTTTTTCAACATAAAGAAATTGCTCCATTTTTTATTAAATAATTATATAACTTTCATCAAACTTTCACTCTCTCCATAGAGTAGTTATAATAGGATGCCTGTTCCTGACTTTCCAAGTACTTTTCCCTGTCATTTTCCCGCGAGCCCGCAGGGCAAGCATTAAAGTTGTCAAATTTCCCCCACCGTCATAAAGACACAAAAGTACAAAAAAAAATGACAGAGAATAACAGAAGTTGGAAAAGTTGAAAAAATAGTATGGAAAATTTACTGATTAATTTCCATCATTTATTTTTTTATTTTAATGATGGGAATAATCGGCGGGATGACAGGGGATAATTGGAATTTAAAATTTTGAAAAATTTTGAAAGAGTACGGAAAAATTCTCTGATTAAGTCTGTTATTGAAATTTGAGGATCAATGACAGAGTTAATCAGAAAATGACAGGGAAAAGTACTTGGAAAGTTAGGAACAAGGCATCCTATTATAACTACTGAGGTAAAGAACACGAGTTTCATGAATTCATTTCAACTCACGTGTGAGAATTCGCCTTCAGTCGCCCTCATAAAAAGCGACAAAAACCAACCAAGAACCATTCGTTTATTCCCGTATAAAAGCTTAAATCAAAACATACTGGGCTATTAAATGTCGCATAACCAAGTACAGGAATGAAAAAAAAGGCTTGACTTCTACGCAATTTTCGATTAGAAAAAGCCTGTTTTTAGAGCACGCTTTGCGGCACTAATGCGACAACAACAAAATGGCATGGCTTGTTTCATTTGTTTGGGTTACCATCCATCTAATCAAAATATCTTCAACGGTGTACTTTTACTGTAACATTCCTCTCCCCTACAGCAATTCTTACCTTACATCCATTATTGCTATTTTAAATGCTCAATCCATGTCGGAGGCACTCTTGTAGAGAAAAGGCGCGGAACGTGCAATCATTTCGGCTCCGATTGGTCAATGAGAACAGTGCGTGCGAGTTAGCCTTTGCGAGGGTTGAGCCCAAGGGTATTGATGTCAACAGGAGCAAGAGACTGTCTCCCACCCCGAGTGTGAGTAATTTGAATCTCAGGCCGGGTCACAAAGCTATCTTTCAACCGTTTGGGTAACGCGGAGCTCATCCCGAGCCTCAGTCGATGGCTTCAATCAGGAAGGTTTGTAGAGATTGGCGACCTTTGATTCGCTCTCGGTGGAAAGGCGTCTTAAAGCAAGGTAACGAATGGAAAGGAGAACTATCGTGTGTTACCTAGGCAGAATTTGGAGGTGATTGGAGCAGTTGGAGCGAATTTACGGCCGTTTTCCTTCGGTGGATCAGTCGAGCCGCTTCGCTGGAGTGCCCAACCTTGGTAAACCTTGATATAGAAAGAAAACCGTTCACATAAAAACCCATAAAACGGCCATAATTCGGCCCGTGGACCACAGGAGAGACGTAACACACATTTTAAGTAAGGTAAGCTGTTTTTTATTGAAATCGTTTCATTTTCGTAGGTTACAGAAACTGTAGGTTTTTTCCCCATACAAATCCTTATATTTTGAATGTTACACAACAATGCCGATGCTCATATTTCGAGCTTGGGCTACCTGTGCCCAAACTAATTTGAATATCCAATATGTTAACCCTAGTCCTCGATTTGAACCCAGGCGAGGCTGGAGGGGAACTATGGCACCCAGCTCTGCCCTCATTACAATATCATTATCTTCAGATCACAAATAGCTGATAAATCTTAATTACAGTCAGGGCTTGACACTAACTTTTTACATAACTTGATGTGAAATAGCCATAAAGCTGGCGATCACCCTGTGAAAAAGTATGTGAAATGGACTAACCTGTGAAATACCCTGGCCTGTGAAAGTATGAAAAAAAATTGGTCCCTGCCGGCCTATAGCTATATAGCTAGCTACAAATTAAAAGGGATGATATAGCACCCGTACGATCCTCAGATCTCATGAAAAGGGATGTGAAATAACCATAAAACTGCTGGGGAACACCATGTGATAAATTACATGAAATGAACTTTTATAAGCCTCTGAAGTAATTAACCTAGATTAACAATTTAAGGCTATATTAGCATTAATATATTGTACATGTCTGACCTTTGATTTTAAGCAATTATGATTATTATGCAGCAAAAAACATTTACTCAAATCACGATGAGCAGTACATACAGCGCTTATGATCATGACTAGCTTTTGCAATCAATTGTTCAATTAAAAGTAAGTCATTCTAGTTAATCAATTCACCTTTGTTCTCATGCAACATTACATAGACTCACGATCAAATATTTCATGGTTTCTATCTGTTCAGTCATTCAATGCAATCAAGCTGATTCAATAAAATGATGGAATCAAACGGCGGAACTTAAATAAGTCAAAGGCCTGCAGGAAGTGCATCCCCCATATGCAGCTGGCTGATCATGGAATCAGTGATTGGTGTAAACTGCCTCCTCAGGCATGGGAATGTCATGTTATCAATATATTTACTATTAAAAATGGTCATAATTTGACTGGAAATGCTTTTTATTTCAATCCAGATACAGTAGGCTGGTAACTGCATCGATGTATAAATGGTTTAAGAACAAAGCAGCCTAACCTCAAACAGCTGATATGAAAAAATATCTGCAAGTAAATAAAAAAGTCACACAATTAAATGTCAAGGATTTCTTTTTGCTTCCTTTTGCGTTTCTTTTCATCTGAAGGTGGTGTGTTTTGATTGTTTTTGTAGTGATCATCATAATCATCTGCAGCAGCTGGCACCAAGACCCAGCCCTTGGGCATCTTTCTTTTACCATAGCCAGATGTTGTTGTCTCAGTATCAGCTTTTGAGGCTTCACCATCTGCTGTCCCAATTGTTGTTGCCTTAGTCGGTGCTTTCTCAGCTGAGATTTTGTTTGATGGAGCTTTGCAAATGGTGGATGATGCTGAGGTTTGGGTTGCATCTTTACCACTACAAGCACTGACCTCACCACCTTCACCTGTACCAATTATTGTTGCCTTAGTTGGTGCTTTCTTAGCTGCTGAGCTTTTCTTTGATAGAGCGTTGTTGACAACAGCATTGCTACTTGTAGATAATGCCGAGGTTTGGGTTGCAGCTCCACCAGGGCTAGCACTGCCCTCGTCACCTGCTGTCCCAGTTGTTGTTGCCTTAGTTGGTCCCTTTTTAGCTGAGCTTTTCTTTAATGGGGCCTTGTTGACTCCAGCTTTGCTTTTTGTATATAATGCTGAGGTTTGGGTTACAACTCCACCAGTGCTAGCACTGCCCTCATCAACTGCAGTCCCAGTTGTTGTTGCCTTAGTCGGCCCCTTTTTAACTAAGCTTTTCTTTAATGGAGCTTTGTTGACTACAGCTTTGGAAATGGTAGATGGTGCTGAAGTTTGGGTTGCAACTCTACCTGTAGTGGTAGCAATTGTACATGTGGCTGGCCTCGTTTTGTGCATTCTTGCCCATGGTCCTTTTTTTTTAACTGGGCTAGAGGCCAGTAGAATACCTCATTATTCTGAAAAATGAAGAGCAAGTATATGTTCACTGTCGGGCAAACTTTTAATACTCAATCAAAAGTAAGGGGCACGAGGCCTTTAGGGTATGTATAGCCTGCAAGAGCATCCGGTTCTGGTGGCTTATAAAATTAGTAGGATACTTCAGTACCATCTACCATTTTGAACCATATATAGTTAGTATTTTTATCTTAGTTCCAGTGTTTAATGCCAAAAACGACTTTTAAACACAAAGTGAAACAGTTTTTATTAAACCATTTGAACCGTCGCAGGTTAGTTATATAATTACTATTTTTTTAATCTTAGTTGTAGTTTTCGTTTTTTTGCCATATTTTAGTTTTATTTTGAGACAGAATCCACTAGGAAATTGATAAATTTTAATCTTCAGTGGACATAAACCTTGCATGTACAACAATAATAATTTAAATAATATCGCATTCTTTTTTACATTTTTCAAGGCCTATAGATGTAATTAGTTATTTGTAATAACACCTGAAAGGACAATTTTTTATGAGAGCGCAAGAAAATAAAATTTTAATGTCAAATTTCACAAATCATATGGCATCGTACTGAAATTTTCAGAATTTTATTGTTTTCACAATTCTTGTGAGATTTGACATTTATTCTCTCAGGTTCCCAAGAGAATTAAAAAGTCTTTGGTGTTATTACAGCTAACGTATTAGATCTATAGCCCTTGAAAAATGTAAAAAAGAATGCGATATTGTTGAAATTATTCTGGTACAAGGTTTTTGTCCACTGAACATTGAAATTGCTCAATTTCCTGGTGGATGCTGTCTTAATGTATTAATGTTATTACCTTCTTTTTTTTCCTCAACATCACCTTTAGGTGATTCGAGTCTTCCTCTTAAAATATTTATTATTATTATTACTATTATTATTATTATTATTATTATTATTATTATAAGGATATGTTGTATTGGGTGACTTTTTAAATATTAATTATATTATTATAATTTCAGTTACTTTGTTGGACAAGAATTAAATCTGTTTAACGTAATTTTCAATTCATTTTCAAGGAAGTTGCGGGTGACCTACACTATATAAATTATGTTAACAACAAACCTTTGTCTGCCAGGTATGCCCATATATTTGGGCCATCAAGTTCGGTCTCTTGAGAGTAGACCCCCTCGACATAAAGAGCGCTCATCTTGAGCTTTGCATAATTAGCTGAAAGAAATTCAAGTAGCCATATCAATGAATGAGTTAACAGTAGAGCTGGGCATACATAGAATTTTTTATTCAATGGTGCACATACTGCAAGCCATCAAACTTAATGCAAGTGATCCATGCAAGCCATTGGTGAGCTTAATTTGCCCGCACGAAAATATATGGTCTGACAAAGCCTAATTCAGGCCTAACTCCTGCCAGTTTTAGTGAACTGATGATCAGACCTTAAACAAACCCTACAAAAGGCTAGTACTGAATTTGTTAGGTTTACGAAGCCAAACCTTAAATTAACAAGGCCTCTTGAACTTGAACTAATTAATATACAGCTCAGGGGTTAGATTTGTGTGTTTGTGGGAAAGGCCTTGCAAGGGATAAAATAGTTACTCAAAGGCTTAGCTTCAAGGGGATTGTAACAACATGTGATCACAAAATATACCATGAGTGACTTGATCATAGAATTACATACATACCATCAGTAGAGGACACTCTAAGAAAACCTGCTCTGCAAAGTTTGTTCTCACTTCTTGACATGACAAACACATCTTCACTAAAATTTGAAAAGAAAACAAAAATTATTGCCAGCAGGGAGAAGATATAATTTCAAAATGAACGAAATGAATGGGGAAGGGAGGTCTTGAGTTCTGTCCAGGGAGAGCGGGTATTTTGATGATTCCAAATACAGAAAAAAAAAGCAGATTCCCATTTTTGGATATTTTAGGGTATTTGAAGAATACCCACAAAAATCCCAAATTTGGAAGAGTGAGACAAGTCCCAATCAGGGAACTTGGTTGGGAATTCCCTGTTTGGGACTTGTCTCACTTTGCCAAATTTGGGATTTTTATGAGTATTCTTTAAATACCCTAAAATATCCAAAAATGGGAATCCGTTATTTTATCCTGTGAATTAAGTAACCAATTGAAAGAATCACAATTTGAGAAAGACAAAAAGTTAAAAGAATAATCTCCTTTGAATTAAGACAATTGGCAATATTGTTGTGTATGCTATAATTTCAGAACTTGGAATAAATTTATTGATCATCTCAAGGCTGCTGCCTATGGGCGCCCAGTCCCGAGAGGCACCTACGATTTACCCTCAGGCGACCAAAACTTAAAACAGGGAGCCCAAACAGGCGCCTAAGACTTATGATTCTCAGGCTAACTTCTGGTAAACAAATAACAAAATTCCCTGCTCATTCTGCACTTTTGAATTCAAAGTGGAAATGCTAAAATACAAAAACTGATAGGAAACATGTATTCGAATCCTTTAAAAAAAGAAAAGAGGAAGACGGCAAAAAGTAAATACTCAGTAGGACTTAATTCATAACTTGTTAGTCATAATATATGGTTAGGAATTTTTGTTGTTTGTAATTTTGGAAATAGTTGACTATATTATTTCTTGCATAAGACTCCAAATAGAAAGCATGTATGGATGTACATATGCTTGTGTGTATATAAGGTATGTGCCACTGTGAAGGGTATGATTTTCAAGCAGTAAAGTCTGGGATAAGGTATAAAAAAAGAGAGTTTGGGTCTAGAACAGGGTATAATAATAACTTAGATAGACTTACCCAATTTCAAAACTACTTGTGTTGGACACAAAACGTTGTTTCAATATACTGCCTGTTGTCACAACAACAGGCTCCTCTTCATGCATGGTGCTTGACTCGGGATCAGAAGTCCTCTCCAATTGTTTCATTCCATACTTTTTCAGCTGTTACCCAAAGCCAAGGCATAATACATTTGGGGAAAATTGAAACCATTTTTTAAAAAAAAACAAAACATGTACAAATTTATAATGACATGACATTATAAAGGATCCTTAGTCAACAAAGTTACACAATGCTATTGTTCTGTTAATAAATTTTGTGATCAGATTTAAAGAAATTTTCACTAATTTCCTGAAATTAACAGGTTGGTCTAGCTTGTCATACATGGTGTTTTTTGGAATAAACAAGAAGTCAAAGTGCGTTTTTCTGTTATTATCTTAGAGGCACAAAAAGTAGCTGTATTGGCGAGAACATTATAAATATAGTAGGCTTTTACTGTTGTGGGCTTTAAGTGATCTTTGCTTTGAAATGTATGGAAGTAAGGCTCGAGGTGAATAAGATTAGGAATAATACTGTCTTTTTTTTTTGCAACTTCAACATTTAAAGTTCCTGTACATTGCATTATTTTGTCTGGTATGTGCACTAGCGTGTATTAAGTTACCCATTTAAATACATAAAAATCGATAAACTGGATGAAGGATTACACGGAACGCTCAAAAAGACTGAAATTAATTGAATCTGCAATTTAATGCTAGCCAGCCCATGAAAGCTCGTAACTTACGCAAAATACGTTGAAAATTAGGAAAGTCATGTGCCTATCAGGATATTAAAACTAAAAAACAAATTTAAAATTAGGAAAGTCATGTGTCTGCATGTCAGGATATTAGAAATGTTGCAACCATCATACAAAACAAAAATAATGTTGACATAAAAGAAATGAATGGATCTTTTTACCTTTTTTGACCGCTTCCAGTATTTTGTATTTTTCAGGTGATTGCGCCTGTAAGTTAACATGTTTGCTAGACGCCCCCTGATCTTTTGTTTATGGTTACATAGTTGAGGCAGGTTACTAGTCACCTGAAATAAAAAAAAAAGTTTACAACGTTACTCTGTCACATTCCAGATACTTTCAGCTGCTCTCATTTCTGGAGATATCAAGTTTATAAGTAAATCCTCTATTTCTTTGATTCAAATTTATCATCATGTTGTATTGGAATAATCTGGAACTAGCTGGTTATTCAAACTTAAAGCAATTGTAAGAATATGAAATAAGTAGTTAATCCGGCAAAAGTATGAAGTCCACACTGACTGCCTTAATTTATGTTTCTTACAGCAACAACAACAACAACCATTTTATTTGCCAGAAAAAAGAAATAGAATTAAAGCATAAAAAAATGACTGAGATGGGCAAAAAACTTCTCAGAATAGTAATAAGTTGAATGGGCTGAGTAGTGGCAAGAGGACAAATTATTTCAAATAGAAGTACCAGATCTAGAAAAGTGCAAATTAAAATTGACAACAATTAGTTATGTAGTTATAACATGATTAATATACTAATCAAGGTTGTCTGGTGTCAACGTGAGATTAGACTTGGCATTTTTATTACTACTTAGTTTCGTACAGTACTAGGTGTGGTATGACTATAAGCTTTGGTGGCTGTTGCTATTTTTTTTTTCAGTTATCACTAATGTTACATTTCCCAAACAAATCCTAATCATTTTGCAGTTGAATGGTCCTCTTCTCAAAGTATATCATCTAAACACAATCATAATACTGGGCTGTAGCATCAAAATCAAAGCTAGCTGGAAAAAGAAGTGGGGGTACGCCAGGAAACGAAAACTAGCTGAAGTGCACCTGTTGTTAGCCAGCTGGGTTCTCTGTACATTCATTGTATTTAGCAGCAGCAACAAATAAAAATTGGTATAACCAACCTTTGCCATGAACTTTTCCATTGATTTTGGTGCAATGTCTTTTAATAGTGGCGCAGTTTCCCAAATTCCTGTGGCCCTGGCTGATTCTCGTAACACATACTAAGAACAAATGACAGTTTTTAACGTGGCAAATACCACACTGATGTATGGCAAAAATGCTGTAGTAACCATGCAAACAGAGGTAGAATGCTGGTTAATAATATTATTTTGCTCCGGCCTCTAGTTTTGAAATAGTTTTCAGTGTTTTCCATAAGCTTACACCGTCGCTTACACTGTCTTTCGCGCCATTGATGCCCCTGCAAATTGGGCGGGAAAACAACTACGCGGTTAAGTTCGTGAAACCATCGTGGTTTTTGGCATATTTTATTTAAGGTCACCAAAGGTGATGATTTCGCCTTCGCCTTCACCTTACAGTCTAGTGGAAGAGATAGCTCGGAGGTGTTCGACTGGAAGGGGTCCTTGTCGATTCTGGTTCCCCCTGCAATGTTATTGACAGAGCGACATGGGAGATGCTTAAGGAGAAGAAAGTGAAATGTGTTTCAAGGAAATCTAAGAGAAAGCTGTACTCCTATAGATCCAATGAGCCACTTACTACTGCTGGTGAGTTTGAAACTGAACTTCGTTACAAAGATAAACGTTGCCCTGTGTGTTTTATGGGTGTGGAAGAGAAAGCAAGGGCAATACTTAGCAGGGAGACCTCAGAAGAGCTGGCCATACTGAAACTTGAAAATCAATGCCATAAAAGAAGAAACTCTGCTTAGAGATTTTCCTGAGTGTTTTAAGGGAGTAGGAAAACTTAAGAGTTTCCAAGCAAAACTCCACATTGATGAATCAGTTAAACCTGTTGAACAGAAGTTGCGACCCCCACCTTATGGGCTAAGGGACAAAAGAACAGAAACTCAAGGAACTAGTTGACTGCGACGTTATTGAACCGGTTGAAGGTCCTACTCCATGGGTAAGCCCGGTAGTGGTGGTTCCCAAACCCTTGGGGGACATGAGACTCTGCGTAGACATGAAAAAAGCTAATGAGGCTATTGTAAGGGAACGTCATCCCATACCCACAGTTGATGACATACTCTACCAACTGAATGGGAGCAAGGTGTTTAGCAAATTGGACCTCAAATGGGGATTTCACCAGATTGAGTTGGAGCAACAGTCTAGAGTTTTTACCAGGCACATTCATTACTCACAAGGGGTTGTACAGGTATAAACGCTTGATGTTCGGAATCAGCTCTTCCCCAGGGCTTTATCAGCAAACTATTCATCAAGTGCTGGGCAGGTGTGAGGATGCCTACAACATACACGATGACAATTATTCATGGTCGTACAGTTGAAGAGCATGACAGCAGGTTGCAGGAGGCCATTGGGTGTATTTGTGACAAAGGCCTAACCCTCAATCCGGCAAGTTTGTGTTTAGGTTGCCACAACTCACTTTCATGGGATATCTGCTATCAAGAAAAGGCATTGGCCCAACAGAGTCATGCGTTGAAGCAGTGGTCCAGGCTAAGGAACCCACAAATGCGGAGGAAGTGCGGAGTTTCCTAGGATTAGTGAACTTTAGCGCCCGGTTCATCCCTAATTTAGCAAGTATCACAGAGCCACTCAGAGAATTGACAAGGAAGGATGTTTCGACAGAAATGCAGAAGTAACCAAGTTAATTACAGATGCAGGGGCGGTACTTACACAGGTCTAGGAGGGACAGGAGCGTGTAATTGCATATGCAAGTCGTGCCCTAACAGGAGTTGAACGCAGATACTCACAAACAGAAAGAGAGGCATTGGGACTTGTATGGGGATGCGAAAGATTTCATATGTACCTGTATGGAATGGAGTTCACATTGCTGACAGACCACAAACCTCTAGAAACTATTTACTCGACTAGTTCCCGTAATTCAGCTCGGATAGAGCGCTGGGTACTTCGCCTTCAACCATACAAGTTTCGGGTGCAGTGTGTGCCAGGTAAACAGAACATTGCTGACTCTCTTTCACGTCTTGTTGCTTAAGGAGAGTTGAGTGGTCTTGATGATGCTGAGGAATTTATTCGTTTTGTGGCAGAAGCATCAGCGCCAGTAGCAATACCCATCAGAGAAATTGAGGAAGAATCAGCTGCCGACCCAGAAATTTCACAACTACAAGAAGGCATCTCAACAGGAGATTGGGACAAAGCCCCACCACAGTGCAAACATGTCAGAAATGAACTCTCTTCCCTAGGAAAGTTAGTATTAAGGGGAATGAGGTTGCTAATTCCAAGAAAACTACCTGAAAGAGTGCTAGACTTAGCACATGAGGGTCATCAGGGGCTGGTAAAAACCAAGCAGAAACTTCGTACAAAGGTTTGGGGGCTGGAATTGACAAGCAAGTGGAAAACCGGTGTAAGACCTGCCATGGCTGCCAACTACTGCCTACACCACCAGAACCTTTACGGCTTACAGAGTTTCCAAGGCAACCCTGGATTGATCTAGCCGCAGACTCAATGGGGCCCCTACCGTCAGGGGAATATGTACTGGTCGTGGTTGATTATTACGGCCGATATTTCGAAGTGGATATTCTGACGTCCGTTACATCCACTAAAGTCATTGAAAGTTTGGAGAAGATTTTCTGTACCCATGGGTTACCGCAGTCGTTGAAAACTGACAATGGTACACAGTTTGTGTCTGATGAATTTGAGCGTTTCCTGAAAACGAATGATATAGAGCATCGCACTTCGACTCCGCTATGGCCCCAGGCAAATGGGGAGGTTGAAAGACAAAACAGAAGCTTGCTTAACGCCCTTAGGATTGCTAAAGCTGAAAAGAAGAATATCTGGACCGAGATGCGAAAGTTCTTAACTACGTACAGAACGACACCTCGCAGCAGTACAGGAGTCACGCCAGCCAAACTCCTGTTCAACAGAGAAATCAGAACAAAGATTCCTGAGCTGGGAAACTCGAGGTACTCCGACAGTGAGGCAAGAGACAAGGATGCAGAGATGAAGCAGGAGAGGACCGACTATGCTGACGAGAAAAGGAGAGCTCGAGAGAGTGACCTAGAACCTGGTGATTTAGTGCTCTTAAAACAGAGGAAAGAGAACAAGCTCTCAACCACTTATGGCACACTTCCATATACCATTAACAAGAAGCAGGGGAACGAGGTTGTCATATCGTCACCCGAAGGAGTACACGTGAGGAGAAATGTGGCCGATGTAAAGAAATACTTGAGAGGGGACACAACCGGAGATGAACAAGTTGCTGAAGATGACTCCTCCGAGGAAGATAACACCGGAAGGATAACAGAACCCCAAGGGAGACCAGTAAGGGAAAGGAGGCCACCGGAGTACTTAAAAGACTACGACGTGTATGAACTCTGTTAAGTGGAAGAGTGGGCGGAAAGACACTTATTGAACACTTTAATTAGTTTTGTTGAACACTTTAATGAGACTCGCGTTAGAACAACATTGCCAGCTCGGATAGACACTTTATTGAACACTTTAATTAGTTTCGCGTTAGAAGCGTATTGATCCGTTCATGTTGTGTTTCATCGATGTTAAGGTCGGGGTTGTAGTGTATGCTGGGATATGTAGAGACGATTATGGGATAGATGAACAGTAGTGTACGGGAGCCGAGGAGTTTAGAATGGCTATACCTTATTCAGTTGCTGTAATCCGGTTAAATCCGTAGCTTGAATGCGTATATTTAGACTCTACACTGTGATCGCTAAAACCAATATTACATAAAGCAAAAGAAACAACTCCCTCAGAACAATTAGAAAAGTCTAAGCAATTAAAGTGGAGGGAAATTTACAACGAATATGATCATTGATGAGCTACTGCAGGTCATCAACATCAGTAATCTTGAGCGCAAATTAGCATTATCATCTAACTGAGACGTAGCTAAGTTAAATTCATATTGGCAACTAAAATTCACCCTACCCATCGTAACCCTTTTTATACATATATACCAACTGTAAATACGAATACGTTATTTTCTAATTTTTCATTTAGTTTTGAGATTCTAAAGGACTGGTGACGTTCTGCTTTACCATATAGTAGCCTGGGGATTATCTGGTAAGCTCCCAATGCATCGGCTCGCACTTCTTTGTCTTTCAGTGTCCATCTTGTCCTCTGTGGGTTTACAAAGATAACGCGGTTGTCAAGGGTTAATGCGGCTACAGGGCTTACAGGGGATTACGGAGGTTACAGGGATAACAGCCAGCAGATTTGTCCACTGTCAACTAACCACAACATGGATATGCAATATCAGGTTGCAGGCTCCCACACTAGCTAGAAAGTGTTACATTTCACCTTGGTTTGCCTGTGGTGCAGACATGCGAACGCACGGTGACCTGACTACCAAAATTTCTTGGAAGGATCGATAACCAGATTTACTTGGATATGGAGCTTCCCTTACACTCTACGAGAGTACCAGTGAGGCTTTCGGTCAATAAACTTAAACTTCGTCCCAGAGCGGATAATGCCCGGTCTTATTGGCGTGTTTAGAAACGGCCGAAGTTTGAGTTCGTGAAAGCCGTATATATTTATCGTGCTCCTTAATCCGTTCATGCATAATGCATGCACCTTCCCGTTTCGCCAATCTATACTTTGCCACATTCACAAGGAATCTTATACTCTACTCCATCCTGTTCTCGTGGATCAATAGGATCCTTTGGTCGTACAAAGTACGATCAACAGGGACAGTGGAATTGAGATTCCTGAAGCGTGGATGCCTACAATCAGACATAACAGCCGATTGCTACCACAACAGACCGCTGCGGGATCAGTCTCCTTTTCTGATAGTACCTGATCAACAATGCTTTGGATCAAAACCCACCAGCCATGAGCAAGGTTCGTGATACACAAGTCACTAACAATCCCACTGGTACAAATAGTCTGACTCAGTAAATGGACACTATCACCTGATGGAGACCTGCAGTGTGCGGTCGAAACGTCGCGATCAATATCAAAGTAACAATCGTGAGACAAACGATAAACTAAACCGTTTATACACATTATCCACGACGATTTCATGACAATATTTGTATAAATAAGGTTACAAAATATTTGTGTAGAGAACAGATAGGGTTGCTTTGTTTTTGCTGTATAACAGGAGCACCACCAATACTTAGCAAAGTATTGCAAACATACTGAAAGCCAATGCTCATCAGAAAAAAAACGCTGTATATTCAACCCGAATTATTCCTTAAACAGCTGGGTAGCTTACTAAAAGACCTCAAACCGAGTAATTCAGTACGCATTTACTTTAGCACTTTAGAATCAGGCCAGGTAACTAACTGAACCTTGGAAAGAGTAAGGTAAGATCATGAAAGGACCAACCACTGCTGTATGTACGAGGCAGTCTTTCCTCGACGGTGTTCAAGATGTGGAGTAGCGTTTTACTTCTCTAATAAATTTCAGAAACAAACCTGGTAGGAAAGCGTTATCGATACCATTTTTATTGTATATCAATATCCTGTGCCGCCAAAACTGGTCATCCTGAAATCAGAGTCGAGGATGGGAAGAGGTTCTATCTGCCGATTGGTAGTAGTTAATTCTATTTTTCTACTCTGCCGTTGAAATTAGTGGCGAGGGAGGGAAGTCAATGGGTGTGCTATCATTCTGTTCACGGTTGTATGGTCTTTATTGAATGACTTTGCATAACTTTCGAAATTCTCGGAAAAGAGAATACATTAACTTAGTCATTCTAGAAAGAGTTTTCGCAGAAACTTAGGAAATATTCTTCAGAAGATTGTAAAGCAGGTCGTTCGATTATCTTAGATAAGACAGGGTTTTTTATCAATCCGCGTTTATCTTTTGAGAAGTAGTTAAACGACTCTGACTATGAACGATAGCAATGTTAGCAATCTATAAAGGTAATTTCCTTTGATAATTAAGAATCGTGCCTCGTAAAGAAGTGAACGGGAAACGACAAAGATCATGAACAGACCTGGTCACTGCTGGCGGTGCGAGGCAGTCTGCACTCAACGGTGCTCTCGATGTGGAGTGGCGTATTACTGCTCCAAGCAATGTCAGAAACAAGACAAGTGGCGCCATCAGCCCAACTGCGATGCAGCAGCGTTGAAAATGCAGTGCTCCGGCTGCAGCGTTAAGCAGAAGGGAATGTTGAAATGTACCAACTGTTTGAAATCCTACTATTGCAACGCAGAATGCCAGAGAAAGGACTGGGAGAGACACAAGACTTTCTGTCAGAAAGCTGTTGACGAAACGTTGAGATTAGTGGAAGAAATTAACTTTCATCACCAGATTAAAAGGGATAACCCTGGCCTTCTCGCTACCTATTACTGGGGTAATGTGCCTGCTGTGGATCTGCTCAATTTGTCGATGAATGAAGGGGAAGGGTATTCGAACCCACTGGCTTTGTTGCTTTGCGGAGTTGGTGATCCAAGGAATGTTCTACTCACGATTGCTTCGTTACCTAATGTTTATACACAGCAAGTCAGCTTCGTTTTAAACGACATCTGTCCTTGTACCCTGGCCAGAACCGTTCTGCTTCTATACATGTTATATAAAGGTAGTTTGGATTGCTAGTTTTATATTTTTTATATATATACATATTTACAGTTCCTTGTATATCTTGGTGCTTTGAGGCGTCCCTAAATTTTTTTTCCATCGTTGCATTAAATATTGTCAAAACAATTCTTGGTAGCGGTTTAACTTGTAAACTCCTTGTTGATATTGGGAACTAATTATGCAATGCTTTCAAAATGTAACATCCTACGAAATTGAAGTGAGTTGTATCTAAATACCTTTTGAAGAGAGATTACGGCTTCTCTTTCTGCGGACAATTGTAAAATCAATGCTATTTCTGAAAGGAATTGCTATAACTTTCCATCCTTAGTTGCAAGAGTTCTGAAATTTGGCCCAGAGAAGATCTATTTGGTCTGTGACGTCTGTTTAGTCTATGACGAAAAAAAGCTTAAGTTTTTTACCTTCATTTCCATCGTGAAATTGATATTTTTGCAGAGCTCGTATGTTGCCCAGTATCCGGCCAGCAGGCCCAGTATCCGACCACAACAAAAACAACGTAATTTTCGACAGGCAAGCGACACATAGGCTCCCCTGGGTCTAGCAAAGTAGTCTGGCATTCCATTCCGAAAATGTAAATCGCCTTAAATAAGGACCTTGCATCTGAAACAAACATGGTATAAAATGACCGGTTATGGTGGGGAGAACTGCGCGAGCGGCTGATTAAGTTTGGTCTGGGACTCTGGAGAGAAAATATGAAAAAAGAAACGAACAAAAACGCAGTTCAGATTGAATAGAATTACATTATACATATTTTATGTATTTCCTAAGCTATAACTAAGGTCATAGATAAGAAATAAATGTAGTCCGGAGAATGCACGCTGGCAATTCAACGATTTTGCACAGCAAAGATAAAACTGGCCGGATACTGGGCACCTGAAGTCAATACAATAGTGGATGTGTTTGGCCTCGTTTATTCCAGACAAGTTAAATTTCAAGAATAAATAATGAATTTTCTGACAAATTAACTCTTTAGGTATCTTCACTTCAAATATTCAACAAATTCTTTGAAAATATTACAACCGTTATTTGAACAGCGCTAGTTTTACTGCGCAGTAAACAGGGTAAATATTGGCCAAAATAAGTTTACTCGCCTGAACAGAACGGCGCCTTCTGCAACTGTTTCTCAAGCTGTAAGCCCGCCAAAATTTACATTTCATAGCTAAAATGTTTGGCTTGCAATGGGAATACTTGAGGTTTTGTTTTCCCGGTAGTGGCCGGATACTGGTACCCTGCCGGTATCTGGGCAACATACTGTAGTACTGGTATAAACTAGATTTTTTTTCTCTTAAGAGCATGCAGTTTTAGCTATAATTGACCATAACTCTTGTGCACAATTTGTAGGGGGAAATGGCGTCTCTTCTGCAGTGGTCCGGATTTGGTACTCTGTCCGCATTTCTGAGAAAGATTTCACCCTGCTAATATCAGCCCTTCAAGACCTCGTGGCCACAGCCGAACTGAGCACCATCACCGATGGCAAGATGGAGGTTTCTACTGCCCAGCTGGGGCAGCTCAAGACTGTTTGGGCCACGTGGCTTCGTTTGTCAGAACTCAAAGGACCTTGGGTAACAGAGCTGAGGAAAGCAGCCCACTCGTCAGATTCAGGAAGAGAGGCTGGTATAAAGCATTACCTACACGCCATCCCTAAAGCGCACAGAGCGTCTGCACAACATTTTTTTGACACGGGCATCTTTCACACCACAACAAAATCTAAGGAATTAACCCAACAAAATCCAACCATGACTGGCCGTGGAAGGTTCTCAATATTAGGCTCTGAATTTCGCTACAGCATACCTGCAGATGTGTTTCCATTCACGGGATGGGATTACAAAGCAATGGAGAAAATCTACCATTCTAAATCACTGCCACATATGTACACCATTTACATCTCAGATATCTTGCAGAAATCCTGTGAAAAAATGAGCAGTGGACAGGTGAAGTTTTATTTTATTTTGTGCGACTTTCTCAATATCGACCCTTACCTACCTGCATATCTGAGCTATGACCGCATAACCACTTCCAACTTGTGGGATTTCTATCCCCTAGCAGATATGCTGACAAAATTCAAGAGCTTTCTTAACAGTGCTAATCCCCACTCTGTGATGTTGACAGAAGCACAAAACTGGCCGCGAAACCATATGCCTGAAATCATTCACTTTAGGCCATATCTAGTCGGAATAGATAAACTATGTGGGGTAGCTTTGAAAGACACACAGAATGCCGAACTTGTGAATTCATCGGGACTTACCACTGTTGTGGAATATCTTGACTTGACAGAAGACTTTCTTCGTTTTCTACGCGCATCTCTTCTAGTCTCGTGTACAGATAAGCAGTTAGCTTCCTTTAAAAGTAAAATGAAGATTCCTTCATTGAAATATCTGGTTCATTCGCTGGGGCTGCAACTCCGGGACTTTATAAGAAACGAGAACACTGTTTCTCCTCCTAAATGGGCACTGAATTGTCGTCGAGTTGTCATGCTGAGAGGCTACGAGAGAGCATTGGAATGGAAACTTAATTCTGATTCTGCTGCGGAGGCTACAGCTCAATAAAATAAATCAAAATGTTTCTGTCGGTTACATTTTCGAAAACGAGCTATTATAATGGCTGCGGTCACATCTACGACGTAACTAAAGTTTAACTTAAGTTAGTGTCAAGTTACGTGATGTCATACCTAACTGTAGTTAGTGCTTTTGCTCGACATTGCAGTCACACCACGCAGCTTGCAACAGTTAGTTCTAATTAGCCTATGTAGTTTGTTGTTTTTGGTTTCCCCCTCGCTTCACGCTTGGTATTTATGTTGCATATTTTTATATGCTCATCTCGCACGTGTGAAAAGAAGTGTCACATTCTGATTGGTTGTTTGTTTGTAAACTTAAGACTAACCCACGAACCCTGCGTGGGTATAACTATAGTTAGTCTGTATTGTTTTGGATCACCGAGGCGTAAATTTTCTAACTATAGTTAGAGCGAAAAGAGAAGCGGTCACATTACCGAAATAGCTTACTATAGTTATCCCCGTCTTAACTATAGTTAGTAGCCCAGATGTGACCGCAGCCAAAGTCAGGTCCAACCAGTCACTGGGACTGTAGTAGTTTTAATTTAGATACTATACTTTAATCGAGATAATATCAGCTGCTATGAAGCACAAAATAATTAGAATATTCTTTCGCAAATGTTAGGGAGTTCCGCAACTTTTATCCGTGCTATAGTAATGATTCGAGAAAAGGTCTGTGGATAGTTTGACAGAGCTGACTACAAACCACCACAGTGTTTATCCTATATTTACTAAAATATAGTAGGTTTTTGGTTGCTTTTTTATCGTTTTTCTCGTTATCAGAGTGATTGTTAGGCTTCATTAAAAAGCATTTTGAAATATCAACTACGTTGAGTGACTTACGTTTGGGTGGGGTCTTAGTCAAATGGTGTACCATATTCTTGTCTTACAAGAATGGCTTCGGCCACAAACTTTATCTCAGTTTCGAATTTCTCGGAAAAGTGAATAAATTAACTTTCAATTGTAAGTTATTAATAAAGGAAATTTTATGAAAAACATCGAAAGTATTCTTTATCATATATGCGGTCAAATGCTCCGCCTCGACAAATTAACTTATTCACCTTGAAACTTTGTGCGAAACTAAAGTGTTAACGTATTCGAGCAGTCTGCTTGTCACTGTCGGGCTAAAAAGAACCACAACTGTCGAGAGTGTTGTTACAAGACAAGCACTTCGCTGGCTTTTGTCCCGGCGTAATTTCGAAATTACAATCTCGTTCCCAAAAGGCCGCGATCCTTTTGTACAGCGACGGGGATCACTAACCTCTGGAAGAATCCGTAAAAAACCATCTCTGATTGGCCGATAAAATCCTATTCATCACATGCAAATTTCTTTACTAATCAAGAAACAGTGAGCACGTTGATTTGATTTTGACAGGCCACTTGTGTACACATAAATCTCATACGACCTGGAACCGTTAAGAAAAACGTTAACCTTGATCGATAATTTCCGAAATCAGGCTACAGTGACATTTTTTCCAAAATTTCCTTTTTCTTATTTTTGAAAGTCATTCCAATGCTTTTTTTAAAAAGAGATGATATACATTTATGCCACTGAACCTTTTAAATTTGCATACACCTGTGTTCATTCCGTGCACGAAAGAATGTGTGTCGTCGTGACTAACAAATTTTCATTCGCGGCGTCTAAATAAATAGACACTTTTGGTCCCCTTACTTGTCTTTCTTCACTAAATGCATCCATCAAAGGTCACAGAAGAAAAAGTGCTTTGGAAAGAGTAAATCACAGCAATGTGCGAGCAAGGAAAATTTCCCTTGCATTTGAAACCTTCTCTTGGTCAAATGCAAATGGCGAAACAATTTCACGCAGGCGCAGTTAAACCGGAACCAGGATTTTGTGGTTCCGGTTTTGGATTCTTCCAGAGCGTTCGTTGCTCCATCCGCTGGACAAAAGTAACGGATGCTCTGGGAACGAGATTGTCGAAATTAAGGCTTCCGAAGTTCATGCGTGCGCGTGCGCAGAAGAAATTTTTTCAGACACCACAAGCCACCTTTAAAAACACTGAATAATAGGACAATTGCACAATGACGATATTTGACTACAACTACCAGAATTCATTTCGTTTTTGCTTTGTTATTTAAATTTGCCAATTTCGCTGAGGATAAAAGAACAATAGCCTTAATTTGCACAAGAAAACAACAGACTCTAGGATTCTGGTAGCTGTAGTAAAATGACGTCATCGTGCAATTGTCCTATTTGACAAAGGGAAAATTCCAAGAAATCAGAATACATTAAGTTAAAAGAGTCTTTGTCTCTGAGCTCAGTCACCTTACCAATCAATCAATGCAAACAGGAAAGGAAATAGCACCACGGACTATTTCCACCTGCCCCTGCCTCTTGTAATCGTTATGTTAGGGTGATTCTGTTTTTGAGTCAAGGTTACCAGCACAGTTTACTTTCAGCTACATATCTTCTCACCACGGTGATCTTGTCAGAACTCCAAACAGTAGGCTTAAAAAGGGAATCGGATATTTTACCCAACCATGAAAATATGACAGGTATCCGCATGTACGGAATAATTTAGCATATGTTAAGAAATTCTGAGAAAAAGAAATATATTAGATTCTCAAAGATCTGTCCCTGTTTCTTGTAAACGTTATGTGCAGGGTGATTCTGTGATTGCGTCGAGTATGATACCAGCAGAGTTTGCTTTCCGCTACATACCTTCTTAAAACTGTGCTCTTGTCAGATCTCCAGACAGTAGGCTTTAAGAACGACTCGGATATTTTACCGCATTTTAAAAACATGACGTGTGTGAATCAATAATTAAGCATATGTTAAGCAATTCTGAGAAAAAGGAATATATTAAATCCTTAACAATCTGTTTCCGAGTAAAAGGTGGTTGATGTGTGTGTATATCCTATCAAAACCAGTTATTTTAAAATGGCTAACCGGGAAATTCTCTACCTCATCACCGCATAAGACACAAAAGCTCTACAATATTCGTACATTGGGGCCTCCGTATTACACCAAGTGAACAAAAGACATGGTCACAAATTAATTGTTAAGTCTATTCTCATCTCTTGAATTAGTTCGACAGTGAAATGATGACAATCTGTTAAGCGGATGACATCTCTGAACTCATGAACAGAGCTGGTCATTGCTGGCGGTGCGAGGCAGTCTGCACTCAAAAGTGTTCGCGATGCGGAGTAGCATTCTACTGCTCTAAGGAATGTCAGATCCGAGACAAGTGGCGACATCAACCAGACTGCGATGCAGCAGCGCTGAAAATGCCGTGTTCCGCCTGCAATAATGAACAAGAGGGAATGATGAAGTGTACTAACTGCTTGAAAGCCCATTATTGCAGCACAGAATGTCAAAGAGAAGACTGGAGAAGGCATAAAACTTTCTGCGAGATGACTGTTGATCAAACGTTGGTATTAGTCCACAAAATAAACGGAGTTTTGGAAATTAAAAATAGTTGGAAGGGCCTTCTCGCCACCTATTACTGGGGTAATGTGCCTGCTGTGGATCTGCTCAATTTGTCGATGAATGAAGGGGAGGAGTATTCGAACCCACTGGCTTTGTTGCTTTGCGGAGTTGGTGATCCAAGGAATGTTCTACTTTCCATTGCTTCGTTGCCTGATGTTTTTACCCAACAAGTGAGCTTCGTTTTAAACGACATCTGTCCTTGTACCCTGGCCAGAATAGTCCTGCTTCTCTATATGTTATGCAAAGGTATTTTTGTTAATGTTTGTAAATTATTGTACACTTTGCTAAGATATTACATTTTTTGCTAAATTAGCTAAGGACTTTTTTATTTGAAGCTTCAAATTTCACGCCTTATTTGATGTAAACAAGGAATAATTGTTGAACAACTTCATGCTTCTCCTCTATCAATGTAAACAAAGCTTTGACCAGTCTCATATGGCTAGTTTGTCAATGCAGCACCTCTTTCTTTGGTGAGATATAAACTTGTAAGTGGGTACTTTTAGGTACTCAAGTTATTTCTGTGGGCGGCACCACTTTTCGGGACTCAGTCATACCAAATTTAAAATTACTTTTGCTGGAAGCATTAAGCACAACAGTCATGAAGGATTCAGCGACATTTCACGAGGAAGACAGCGTTCTTCTGTTGTTATGCAGTCTTAAAGTTTGCCCATGGATAGTATTGCTGTTTTGTTTCCACCGACCGAAGATGAGATTCTTGCCTTAAATTATCTGCCTACTGTATCCAGCTAGTTTATCAAGACTAATGGAGACAGTATGTGATGTCAAGTAGCTAGGGCACAATCAAATTATTCTTGTGGTCGCGAGGAACTAATAAGTTTCATTTAGATGTAGCATCTGGAGTTACTGCTGTTATTTAAAATTTAGGTTTTAAATCTCAAAGAACCCATATTTTTTACTGATTCAGTAGATTTACTACTGTCGCTAAGTGTGGCAAGTGACCCCAAGATGAAAGTTTAATTATAACATTAATATTCAACACCCATTCTCTTGTTTTACATTGGCAGGAGGTGTTAACATCATTCATGCCATGATTCGAATTTGGTATTCAGTCTGCATTTCTGAAGAAGACTTCATCTTGCTGACCTCATCACTTCGAGACCTTGCTACAACTAACGAGTTAAGCAGTCTTACTAAAGGACTGATGGAGATTTCTGCTGAGCAAATGGAACAGCTTAAGAGTGTTTGGACAGAGTGGCTTCGCTTGTCAGAGCGCGAAGGACCATGGGTATCAAATGAAAGGAAAATGCTTTTCTCCGCTGATCGGCCAGAAGCTCAGATTGGACTACCTCGTTACCTGGGTACCATCCCAAAATCACACAGAAATTCTGCGAAAACGTATTTTGACACGGGCATTTTTCCCTCTACAGCAAATCCCAAAGACCTAACTCGACAAAATCCTACTTTGACTGGTCGTGTACTTAGTTCACTTACAGAGAGCACTGACTTTCACTACAGCATGACTAGAGATCTGCATCCGTTCACTGGGTGGGATTACAAGGCGATAAAGAAAATCTGTTATTCTGACTCACTTCCAGAGATGTACACCATGTACGTGTCCCAGATTCTACAGAAATCCCGTGAAAAGATGAACACTTGTCGTGTTAAGTTCCGTTTTGTTCTCTGCGATGCTTTAGAGATCGAGGCGCATCTTCCTGCGATTATCACGTATGACGGCATTACCACTTCAAACTTATGGGATTACGCACCCCTTTCCGTGTTACTGACAAATATGAAGAGGTTTTTAAATAGTTCAAATCCTCATGCAGTCCTGTTGACTGAAACATTCAACATGCCGAACTTTATGCCGGAAATCGTTGAGAAATTGCCAAATAGTTGTAGTGATTTACTACGTGAGAGGGCTTTAAAGGACACGCGAGATCCAGAAATGGTCTCCTCTTCAGGTAATTCTACCGTTATCGAATATTTAAACCTGACTGATGAATTTGTCATGTATCTGCGTGCGTCTCTTCTAGTGTTTTGTACGGAGAAAGAACTCGCTGCGTTTGACAGAAAAAAGAAGATTCCATCTGTGAAAAGTCTAGCGCGTTCCCTAGGACTATATCTCCGGGATTTTATTAGAAACGATAACACCGTTTTTCCTTTTAAATGGGCGGTTAATTGTCGTAGAGTTAACATGATGAGAGGCTATATCAGAACACTGGAATGGAAACTAACTTCTACCTTAGATAAGCCTGCGGCAAAGTGAAACAAATTAAATCTCTTACAGCAATGAAACATGTGCTAATTTAGCGCGACTCTGTTGAAAACAGGAAGTACTCTCTAAGACCCAATTTTAGTTCTAGGAATTTTTCTCCGAGTTTTTTAATGATATAGAAGGAAACAGTAAGGTAATTTAGCTCTGAAATACAAATGAAGAGAGACGTGTGCTGTCCCTGCCTAACGGAACGTAACTTAATACTGTTATTATTATTATTTGTTCATCTTCTTCTTCACCTGAATTATACAGATTGTTTCATAATAGGATAAACAAAACAGTTTTGCATAACTGTAGAGAATCCAACCTCGTTGCCAGGGTTCTCTCTCTTGCTTCGAGAAAGAACCCTGGTTGCAGGTGGTTACGTAGCCCCCAAAATCTGGAGCTAACAAAAATTTATCTCATGGGAGGGGTAGTAGAGTATAAAGTTGTCGCCGCTGTGTTGTTGACAAAATTAGCGATAACTAGAAAGGCTTGAGCTTAATATTTCATCTGTGTGATGTATACGATAGAAGCACTTCTTGAAAGCACAATGAATAGAAATATTTGTGTTACTGGTCATTAAATTACGACTTTTTAAAATAAACTCTGTGTGTGTTGTCAAGTGAGTACCTTCTTGTTTACAAGACACTAAACAGACTGAAAATCAAACGGGAACGATCCTCACAGAACATTGTTTCAAAAGAATCATAAACAAACCTCGCTCCTTTAACTTTCCACAACGAATAGCACGTGCCTGAATACATAATACTGCCTCGAGGTTTAGTTCATATTCAGATAATACATTGGCCCTACTTTGATGTCCTTGATGAGGAGTTCATTGTCACGAAGCAAGAGAGAGAACCCTGGGAACGAGGTTGAGAAGAATCTTGGTAGCAGTTGTGTAACTTGCATTTCATTTTGGGCGGCAGTGGAAGAACAAAAACTTAACAACCAATAATTGCAAGGAGCTTTAGTTGTTGGTAAACAAATTTCTAGCTGCTGCAATTTTTCGCATCAATTCACCTGTCAAAATTTTGACAAATCTGAGATAACTAACGTCTCCATTTGAAGACCTTTCTGGACTCAGCCTTAATGAAAGAAAGGCCTCATCTCCAGTTATAAGGATGTATCTTCAGGCTGACCTAACATATGTTTGGTTTGAAAAACTTCTCTCACACTCAACTCAATATTCAGAAATCATCAGTTAGAAGAAATGGCTGAGGATGAGCGACAGTTTCCTCAAGAACAAGTCATTTGAATATTTAGATAGATAGATAGATAGACATATAGATAGATATTCTGTGTATTTCACCCACTTGCAGCAATAACTGAATTGTTGGGGAAGGTCATTGTCACATACAATTAACTATTTACATATATTCACTGAAATTTATAAGTTACGAAGTCATTAATTCTTCTGGTATGACCATGTTGGCGTCTTGGAAGTTGGACCCTTATACTGTAATGAGACTCAATAGCGGCAGGAGAGGGGATGATGTTCTTAAGGGGGGACATTTGGCGTGCAATAGCCATAAACCGCTTTCAAGCTCCTACCCTCCTGTCACTAAGAGACTCCAGGCCGGCCAAGACCAAGGCTTCCGTATAGTCTACCCGGCCAAATATCATTTTGAGAGCTTTCCGCTGTACAGACTCAATTAACTCGTCCAGATATAAAGGGATCGCAGCCCAAACTGGCGAGGCGTACTCGACAATGGATCTAACAATACTACAGTAGACTAACACGAGATCGTTAGTGCCCAGTCCAACTCTCTTGAGGGTCCGCAGCACAAACAATCGCTTAGTAGCTCTTTTATGGATACTGTCACAATGTTCGTTCCAAAAGAGGTCATTAGGGATAATAACCCCCAAGAGTTTATAACTAGATACTCTATCAATGACTATACCATTAAGCTGAATCGGTGTTATAACAGTGGGTTGATACTTCAAAAAATTGATAACCATATCTTTACATTTTTTTCTCATGAAGCCGCATGTTACGCACGGAAGCGTAGGTGTTAATATTTGCGGCGATAAATGGAAGTTAGCTAGGCGAACATCGAGGAATAGATTCAAATACCGAGGTGTCATCAACGTATTTAATCCTATATCTCCAGTCCCTACACAGATTGTTCACTAATATGGCGAACAGCAATGGAGCGAGTTTTGTTCCTTGTGGTATTCCGCCATTCGGTGTAACTGGGTGCGAATAAACCTGACCGATTCGCACTCTTTGTGAACGGTCCGTTAAAAACGAGCCGATCCATCTGATAGTGGTCTCATGTACACAGTTAAGGGTGGCTTGACTGAATCACGCTTCGCCATGCATAAAAATTTCAAAGTGCAAGTTGGTGCAGGTCTTTTGCCTTTCTTGTTTGTGTTTGCATAAGATGTTTTGTAACTGAAAAGCCTTCGATGTTCTTGCGTGGCAGACGTGCAATGTCTTTGGTTTGTTGTTGGTTGCACAGCTCTTGCTGTGCCTGAAGGACCAGGAATGTTGCCGATACCTGATGACCTAGCTGTTCCAACAGGTGTTGCAGTTAAGGTTGTTGCAACCTCGTGGGTTGAGGTTCTTGCTGTTGCAGCACTTGTAATATTAGTGGCACCTGAAAATATTCAGCAGTAACAGGTTCAGGGTCTCCATTTCATTTCTTAAGGATCACCCTCTAATAACTAGTCAGTACACTATGTCTTAGAGTGTTTCACTGGTGGATGTAATATGTTTACACCTATAATTAATAAATGTTTATTAATTTTATGGCAACTATGAAACTAAGAAAAAGTTGACAAATTTGCAGGAATCTAAAGTTATTCTGCATGATTTCCTTCTCCTCTAGAATTTTAATGGTTTGCATGGCCCACTCCACTCACTAAGAGGCACTCAATGTAAATGAAAGCAATGCAATTATTTTTGCTTTGTATTGTTACTATTTTTTTTGAAGATGAGTTTGTGAACTAAAAATGACAAAATTCAATAATATTATTATTATCAGATCTGGATAGCGTCCCAAATTAGCAGTCCCTGCTAAATAAAATTATATTGATTGAAACTTGATGTAAATCAAGTTTTCGTTTTATTTCTTTATCATTTTTAAACATAAATGAAAATTCACAGTTCCTCTCCATTAAGCGCTTTTCTGCTTTAAGAAGGTTTGAAACAATCCCTTCCCACCCCCTACTTCCAAGCGGGAATTTGCAAACGTTTTAAATGTGTGTCACGCAATTCGTTATACACACGAGAGCGAGGCTTTGCCAAGTGACGTCATTTTGGCAATCCCATAATTATTGGCGGATTTGGTACGGCGCGTTGAGTAGTCAACATTAGAGACCTTACGATACGACAACGGCAGCGGCGACGGCGACGTCAACTCTTTCAAATGCACAACTGCGCATGCGTTGGCTGTCACGTCGGCGTTGTCGAGGGAAGGCGCGGACGTCAGTGAATGAGTTTTGCCGTTCTGTGAAAACGCGGATTACTTGGTGTTTAATACGGAGCGCGAAGCGAAGGAAATGGCCAAGGAACCAAGGTAATGTGATGTTTGAGTTGTGTTTTACTCTTCTGCTGGTCAGTAAGTGAGATTTAGAGGGTATCAGCGAATGATTTCAAAATACTTTTTATGATAACACATGCGGCTGAATTTAAGCTTAAGCTTATTTTTTCTCTCAACGGGGATCAACCTCGAATCGCAGGGTTAGAGGTATAAAAAAAATCTTGTAAGTCCCAAGACAGAAATAGAATCATTGTTATGTCTGTGTTGTCTTTCAATCTGTTTTTCAGGTGAGTCGTTGATCGGGTTGCGTTGGTAGCGACTGACCTTCCATTCATGAAATTGTGAAAGGTTTGAACCCAGGAGTCATTTCAAAAGTAGGTTGAGTTTGATCGTCCGGGTTAACGTAGTCCTGAATAGGACTGTTGTTGTTGACAGTGACTGACGTTTCGACAACCTGTTCGGTAGTCATCTTCAGAGTCAAAGTGAGTTGTATCACGTCAGTAGATGGTATTATATACTCTGGTTATTGATCTGATTGGTCAATAAAGTCAAGATGTTATTGGTCGTCTGTCAGTGAAGCCGCGGTGTTATTGGCTATGAAGACTCGTAATCAGTAATTGGCGCGTTTCGATCCGTCTATTGTCACAGTTAAGCAGTCGTCTATTGTTAGTCAAATTCATGAAATTATAAACAACTTTTAAAGCTTGAAAGAAACTCATGAAAATTTGTCGACTGGTTGAAATTTTATCACTGAAATGAATTTACATTATCTTAGCGATGTTTTTAAATCGACCTTTCACTGATTGTATAGAAATAGTTAAGCTTAACAATCCAAAAAAGTTTTGCCGGGTTTCTGGTAGTCTTACAATGCAACAAAAATGTTTCTTTGCCACTTTGTGACGATTTACTTCTATTTTTCTGACTGAATTATATTGCGATTCCTCCAGTAAGGTAACCATGCTAGGAAAGGTAGCTTTTCAGTTGCATCTGCGATTTTGTCACACTTATACTTGACCAAAGTATTAATTCAATTTCTGGTACATGGTGATTTCTTACTAGGTCGTTTTCAGGTACTATAGAGGTAAAATTGCTTGTTGTAATCAGATTGATAGTAGGGAGGATTTTTTGCCATCTTTATCAGCACAGTTGCGTAAATCGTCCTCTCTTCGTTAGTGCTATCAAGGAAAATGTGTTTGACATGGGCCATCTTTAGTAATGGGGCTAGCAAAGGGGCAAAGGGTTCAAACATCATCCATTTTCTGAAATATCTTAATTCCCATTACACTCACAAGGTTTTATTCTTTCTCTGTAGCCAAGCCATGAAATGGACTGAGGCGCATGATATATTTTTTTTGAAGGAGATTTTTCAATTCCAGCCTTGGCAACACAAAAAAGGCTCTGTCGAGAGAGGTGAAGTTTGGGAAAGCCTTGCTTGTCACCTTGGAAGATTGAGTGATCCAAAGTTTCGTGTAACGCAGCGCGTAGTGCGTGATAGATACCTACTTCTTGAAAGGCGCTACAGAAAGAAAGTTTCCGAGGGCGAAAAGGCCTCAGGGACGTCTCCCGAGCCAAGCGAAGTGGACACGATGATGGAGGATTTTGTGTCCCTATTTGAGGAGGCAGACAAGCTTAATGATTCGAAAAAGAGAAAAATTCAAGAAGAGGCTCTTGAAGCAGAAGAAATGAGAAACACAAGTTTGGAAACATTTAAAGAAAGTCAGAAGAGGGACCAAGAGGGTAAGCCAAGACCAAAAAAAAAGAAAAGGGCAAGTGGAGCTGACTCACTGGCATTCCTAAAGGAAAGAGTTGAAACAGAATCTCAGCAAAAGAAGGAGGAGCTGGAGTTAAAAAAGCAAGAGCTACAAATGGAGAAGGAGGGGAAAGAAGCTGATTGGAAATTAAGAGCTAAAGAACACGAGGAAAGAGTAGAGCAACAGCGGAATGCCACACAATTGCAGCAACAGCAGCTACAACAGTTACAAAGTATGAATATGGTTTTAATGCAACAGCAACAGCAGCAAACCCAGTCCCTTATGTCCTTACTACAAAAGTTCCTGGAGAAATAGAACTATCTATTTTAGTTCTATAAGCATTTTCCCGTTGAAAGACGATGCGTTCTTTATTTTAATCGTTTTTTTGAATCGCATTTTCAGACACAGTTTAAGTAATGTGAACATT
This sequence comes from Porites divaricata, assembly GCA_038088405.1. Lineage (NCBI taxonomy): Eukaryota > Metazoa > Cnidaria > Anthozoa > Scleractinia > Poritidae > Porites > Porites divaricata. The sequence goes on along the minus strand of JBBMOI010000006.1, from coordinate 24,492,896 downwards.
TGGATTAACACTTAAAAGTAAAGTTGGAAGTTTTGGAAATTTACTACTTAATTTACTACTCCTACAAAATTGTTAAGAAAACAAATTATTGAAGTATCGTCCTCTTTATCAGTCACTGAAAGTACTCTTGGATTGTTGGGGGAGATATCTGAAAAAACTCTGAAGTTGTTGAGCCATATAAACATGCCCGGGCATTGTGCATTAGAGCACATGAAATGTACATTTTGCTAACGGCACTTAAACAAATCTTTAAATTCTTCTTAAAATCTAAGAATTTGAAATAATTTACGACATCGCCAAAAATCCATTCCACGGAAACCCGCACTTCGCTCATTGATTTGTTCCAAGCCCTCTGGTCGTCGGTTAGCCTGGCACCGCGAAATGGACTCTGAAGGTGCGGTCTGAGGGGATACGCTGGGTCACCATATATACATAAGATATCCCCGTGACGGTTGAACGAAAGACGTTGAATTTGGTTTAACACTTGTGATTGCGCCAACACTGCGCTGTCGTGACTTTTCCCTTCCACAGGCTCATAAAGGTTAGCGATAAGGCCGTTTGGTGTTGCAATAGATTGAAATTTAATAGCGTGTACTTTCTTATGTCCGTTGTACATGACACGTTGGTTTCTACCAGGACGCGAGCTGGGTCTTACAGTTCCGTCGATAAATCCCCAACAGTTTTGGAGAGCTGCTCCCTTTTCTTTGATAACTTCTGCGAACGTTTGCAAATGTGGGCGACTTAGCCATGGCTGATCCAAATCCGATAGCAAATGTCTCCAATTAGTGTAAATTTAATTCAGCACAGCGTTTGAGATCATGTAAAGTTGAGGCTCAGGTCTCTCAAATCTCGGTATCAAATCCACATACCTGCAAGGGCAGGCAAACCGCTTGAGAAATATACAAAGTGCTTCTGTTCTGTCCATGTTGATGCCGTTGTAGCAAACAACCCGGTCTGGAAGATTCAAAATTTCGCTGAGTTCCCATATATCGTTTTTGTAAAACCTGAACTCGGTCTTGCATTCATCATCTGTCATCAGGTCTAGATCGAATCGATCGTAGCTCCAATATGGAATATCGGGATTTTTGGGAGAATTAGCGTCATATAAAAGCAAGCATTCTGAAGCATCGATCAAATTGAAGGCATAAGATAAAAGAATGGTGTCTCTCACTTTTGGCATCATATCAGTGAGAACTCGACAACATTTGTAAGATAAACATAAACACAGATTCACAAAGGCCGGATGACTGGAAGTTTTCAAGGTCTTTTCGTAACGTAAACTTTTGGCTGGAAAGCGGACGGCAACTGACTGCCTCGACCCAGTCCCTTTTCGTCGCCGTTGCCGTCGCCGTTGTCGTATCGTAAGGTCTCTATTAGCCTGCTTACGATCCGACGACGGCAGACGTCTGTGACGGCGAGCATAAGAGAAATTACTCCTAGAAAGACTTCCGGCTGCCGTCGTTGCGAAGTTTCTCGCCGTAGCGGCCTTGTCTATGGCGTGAAGATGGCCATTTTGCCGTCGCGTGTAAAACGTGAGTAAACTTGGTCAAAATAATGCCATTTAAAAACATTTTGAGCGAAATTATTTAGCACTGTTAACAGTTTATTCTCAGACCATTTTTGTCGAATTTCTAAGCGACTTAAACGATTTGAACACGGTATTTAAATTAAATTTGTTTGCCTTCTCTAATCAGTTTGACTCGTAAATCGTCATGGACTCGATCAACTCGACAAAGAAAGCAACCCAGTAAGTTTTACAAGTTTTTTCTTGTGTTTATTGATGCGTCTATTAACAATTATGATATCGTAGACTAATTTCGGCATTAAATTGAGGTTCAATGGATTATGTCTCTCATTTTTTCGTCAAACCTCTCGAGGTCAAAATGTTCGAAATTCTGGTAGGGAAAATCCGAATTTTTAGATCTGTTGACATCATACAACAGTAAAAATTAATATTCTGAAATGTCGCCATCATCGAAACTTGTCAGTAACAATTCACGAACCGTTCTAAAAGTAGCCATCGCTCTTGTATTTATTTCTAAACTTCAACAGGAAAAGGCGCTACAACAACCCGCCGTCGCGCGAGCTTTCTTAACGCTATTTTTCGCGCCATTGCGACGGCGACCTCACCCCAAGCCCCCTCGACCAAGTCGGTCGTCGTAGAATCTCGCCGTCGTCGGATCTTAAGCTCACTATTGAACTTAACAAAGACGAACATGGTGTTTGGCAAAGTCTGACATTTTTTTTGTTCACATGAGAAACTCCGATGCCGATAACTGTTAAGTTGGATGTTGAGATAAAAGTCCGTTGTTGACAACTGTAAAGTTGAATGTTAAGTCAATAGTCCGTTGTCGATAACTGTAAAGTTGGATGTTAGTCAACAGTCCGATGTTAATAACTGTAAAGTTGAATGATGAGTGAAAAGTCCGATGTTGCCAACTGTAAAGTCCGGTGTAAATAACTGTAAAGTTGGATGTTGAGTCAACTCTCCGATATTGACAACCGCAAAGTTGGATGTTGAGCCGTAAGTTTGATTTCTGGCGGAGATGGAACACCATACAAGATAACCATCGCCGGCAGGAAATATAGGTTTGTTTGCATTCCCGAGTATCTTTGAAGGCAGTTTCTGACTCAATGCTCTGCAACGAGGTAACCTAATAATTTCTCTTATATTCCAGAGACAACACATAACAGCAAAGATAATGAACAAAGCCAACCACTGCCGGCGGTGCGAGGCAATCTGTACTCAACGGTGTTCGCGATGCAGAGTGGCGTATTTCTGCTCCAAGGAATGTCAGAAACAAGACAAGTGGCGACATCAACCCGACTGCGAGACAGCAGCGTTGAAATTGCAATGTTCAGCTTGCGATATTGAACAAGAGGGGCTGATGAAGTCTACCAACTGTTTGAAAGCCTGTTATTGCAGCAGAGAGTGTCAGAGAAACGACTGGAAAAGACACAAAACGTTCTGCCACGATGCTATTGACAAAACATTGAAATTAGCACAAAGAATGAAGGCGCTTCATGAGATGAAAAAGGATAACACAGGCCTCGAAACTACTTACTACTGGGGTAATACCCCAGCTGTAGACCTGCTCAATTTGTCGATGAATGAAGGGGAAGAGTATTCCAATTCACTGGCTTTGTTGCTTTGCGGAGTAGGTGATCCAAGGAATGTTCTACTTACAATTGCTTCTTCACCTGAAGTTTATACCCAGCAAGTCAGCTTTGTTTTAAATGACACCAGTCCTTGCACATTGGCCAGAACCGTTCTGCTTCTATACATGTTATATAAAGGTATGTTTAATTATCAAGATATAAGTTGCTTGGGGTATACCGTAAATGATCCATAAGCGCTGCGGCGCTTATCTAATTTTTTCGTTTCATTTTTCGCTACAGGTGCGGCGCTTATACGAGAGCAGCGTTTAATTACACTGAGGGGAATATAAAGAGTATTAAGTAAGGCGCGTACGTAATAGGCATGCACAATTTAGTATAAAATATGTACACCTCGAACTGACATGTAAACCCGGTTTCAAGAGTTCGCACGTATTAAAACTTTAGAACTCACGAGTTGGTCGAGGTCTTATTTCTCAAGCGATATGGTTTTGATATCTCTTTATATCAAGCGCTGTAACAAAGGCGAGGCGTTAATTTGTAAATACCCAAATGAGCGCTGCGGCACTTATTCGAGTTTACATAGTGGCGCTTAATCGATCATTTACGGTATTTAGCTGGGCATGAAGCCTTTTTTTGTACCTTAAGCTTCTAACTTCAAAAGGGGTTCACTTGGAGCTTTCTTTCCTAAAAACACTTGATTTATTGATCTGACATTTTTGCATAATTTTTTAAGATCCCTTGAAATGGCGAAAAGCGGCTGTAGCGTACTTGGAATCGGTGAGATGGAAAGAGCCCTTTTGTTGCGGGTAAGGGGGTAAATGAGACCACAGGCAGCCCAAGCGCACTATGTGTGGGTTCGGGCTTCAGAGGTCATTTGGTCAGAATATACTGGAATTATTACTGTATTATCTGATGCCAAATAAATGCAAAATCTTAAAGATATGAAGTTCTCTTGTTTGTCTATCTGTACTAGTACTACTATGCGCAATCTGACTGTTATCCAACGAGATTCAAATCTTGGAGCTTAGCGACCGCGTCAGATCGACAAAACGTCACTCGTGCGGGGGAAGGGTCGTTGCTTTTGCCCTATTGGAAACCGACACCGTCGGGGGAGCCGGCGTGTATGACACATGAAACCTCGTAGGATAACAGTCAGATTGCGCATCATGGCGAAGCGAAGCTGGCCAGAATCGATGCGAAATGCAGCGCTCCTTGGGCTCATGCAGCCGAATTTAGAAACTGGCGCTCGTCGAACGGGTAGATATACGCTCTTCGGTCTGGCTGGTGGGAATTTTAGGGAGATAGATCGCTTTGTTTGGAATTTATTGGCCTTCGCGCGGCGAGGGTCGGCTGGAAGGTCTCCAGCCTTCCCTTCTTTTTTAGTGTTCAGTACTCGGTGGAAAGAAAGTCGACTAAACGGAGTTTAAACCGGTAGTAGGACACAGAGTGGCTATGAAATAAAGATAAGGGAACTTTTTGAATCAATATTTCGCGTGATGATGATTACTTTTTTTCTTAGCGTGGTAGATTCGAATACATGTGATAAAATTATAACATTCGAAAGTAAGGGCCCGAATCACAAGTGATATAGATCTTCGTTATCTGGAAAGGCTACTAGTACCGATAGACAAACAAGAGGACTTCACATCTTTAAGATTTTGCATTTATTTGGCATCAGATAATACAGTAATAATACTAGTATATTCCGACCAAATGACCTCTGAAGCCCGAACGAACACATAGTGCGCTTGGGCTGCCTGTGATGAGACCAAACGCTGCATCTCACAGTCTCCTCCTTCCGTGTATGGACTTCCTGAAGCAAAGTATCGGATTAGTTTATTTAAGTGGTTCGCAAGGACGTCAATGGCAAGGTTCCAGCAACGAGAAAATTTTCTATAGTTTTATAACTGCTTTAACCAGCATCGAGTGATTTTCACGTAATGTCAAAGGCGAGTTGCAGCTCTGACAGCCATACTGCCGGAATCTTTTTTTTTTTGCAAAGAGGTTTAGTGGTTGAAATGTATAATTCCATCATTGCGTATAATAGTTAATTCAATTGTTTTGTGAATTTACGCATTTATTACTTTTTTCATTTGTACGATGCCTTGATTGATCATTAAAGGGATGGTGAATGTATCCCGGCGTAGCCAATCGAACGTCGGTAATCGAACGTCAGTAATCGAACCCGATTGAACTCCAATCGTTCGATTGACTTCGATTGGGTTCGGTCATGGAACTTATCGAACTCACCCGAAAATTTTGCCAATCGAACATAATCGAACACTGTAACAATCGAACATAAAACCAGTTTCATCTGGTTTCAAAGAAGGTGTTGCGTTCAAATTAGTTGTATGTATTGGCTTCAATTTCAAACACGAGTACGCAAAGACCGTAAAGATGTCACCGAGGACGCAAAGCGTGAAATGAACAATTCTGGAAGCGATGGTTAAAAGGGACCACGAGTGCTCTTGCGCCGTTGTTGTCGATGAAAAGTTTAGTGGTCCTTTTTAAATCATCGAAACTTTATGAAAGAAAGTTTCACTTTTCTGGTATCCCTAAGAACATCATGGTCGGTATCGAAACTTTATGGAAGAAAGTTTCACTTTTCTAGTATCCCTAAGAACATCATGATCGGTAATCAGGTCCCATTTCACATGGTTTTTCTGTGCCGTTCATGTTTCCCAGTATTAATTGTGAATTTATCGATTTGAATTACTTTAACAATAACGATTTTAGTTCATTCCGGGTTAATTGAAATATTTTTGTTTTCCAACTGCTTCACATACACAGTAGGGAGATCTTTCGGATTCAAATTAAACTGGATACGTTTTGTCTTTCTGCCGAACAAAATCAAACCATTCGCGTCGATTGAGCTCGATTGGTTTGATTGAGTTCGGTTATTGAAGTCACGATTTCGAATAATCGAGCTCGACGAAAAGGTCCAGTTCGATTATGCTCGATTACCGAACCAATCGAACAACAATCCGACTGATTGGGTTCTGTTTCGTTTGATTAGCTACCCCGGGATGTATTCATAGGCTACAGCTGAAAAGTGTCTGCAGATTACAAGCAAGCTCTAAGTTTACCTCAACAAAGTTTTGTAATTTCATGAGTTAACGTAGCCTACGCCAAATTTTCAGATAGTGGAGTCCTCACGAATATAAATTAAGCCAAGCAAAAATAAGACGCGTGCAATCTAAGGAAGGGGCGGCGCATCACTTTTTGCTGCACGACTGCACTACTATCTTGGAGCCTGGAACAGGCCATAGTTAACGGTAAACAAATGTTCTACTAGCCTTTAGCGAGAAATATACCACTTTGGTGCTCGATATTAACCAGCAAAACTCCATCTCCAGCTAAAATCAGGTATTTAAAATTACTTTTCACTCGTCTTAGGAGGAGATGACGTCACTTCTGCAGTGGTTCGTATTTGGTACTCTGTTCGCATCACTAAAAAAGACTTCACACTGCTGACGTTAGCACTACAAGACCTTGAGGCTACAGCTGAACCAAGCACCCTCACCGATGACTTGATGGAGATTTCTGCTTCCCAGCTGAGCCAGCTTAAGATCGTTTGGTCCACGTGGCTTCGTTTGTAAGGACAGAGAGGACCCTGGGTAGAAGATCTCAGAAAAGTGGCGATCAGGGCGGATTAAGGTAGAGAAGATGGGTTAAAGTGCACAGGGCGTCTGCACAACACTTCTTTGACACGGGCATCTTTCTCTCCACCAAAAGTTCTGAAGAATTAACGCAACAGAAATCCCACTTTGACGGGTCGCGGTTTACACCGGCTTTCATCAGCCTCTGAATTTTACTACAGCATTCCTACAGATGTGCTTCCATTTACGGCGTGGGATTACAAAGCAGCCGAGAAAACCTGCTATAATAAATCACTATCGATAATGTACACCAAATATTTGTCAGAGATCCTGCACAGATCCTCTGACAAAATGACCAGTTGTCAGGTAAAGTTTTATTTTATTCTGTGCGACTTTCTGAAGATCGACAGCTTCTTACCTGAAGGTTTCAGATATGATCTCGTATTGACCTCTAACTTGTGGGACTTTAATCCCCTACCGGATGTCCTGAAAAAATTCAAAAGACTTTTAAATAGCACCAATCCTCATGCCGTCATACTAACTGAGACACAAAACTGGCCGCGTAACTATAAGCCTGAAATCGTTCATCAATTGCCGTATTATCACGGATTGGGCGATCTCTTAAGAAAAGCTTTGAAAGACACACAAGATCCAGAACTTGTGGAGGAATCAGGACTTACCACAGTTGTAGAATAATATCAATCTATCAGATGAATTTCTTCTCCAGAAAACGAGCTAACCTTGTTTAAAAGACAATAGAAGATTCCGTCCGTAAAGTCTCTCGTGGGTTCACTGGGGCTATATTTACGTGACTTTGTCAGAAACGAGAACGCTGTGGTTCCGTTTAGATGGGCGGTGAATTGTTGTCGAGTTGTCATGTTGAGAGGCTACGAGAGAGCACTGGAATGGAAACTTTCTTCTGATTGAATAAGTTAAACAAACTAGACTGATCACAGCATAATCAGCATTGCATGGCAATGTAAAAAACTCTACACACTTTAAGTTCTCTATGAATTGATCGAAAGATTGTCGAAGGAATAGACTTGTTACGCTGATTACATTGGATTGAATATTGAGATACTGTACTCGTTATCAACAAAACATTAAAATTTTATTTACCTGTTAAATTCATAAGAAGTTACGAACCTTTTCGTTTTGCCCTTTAATTCGAGGAAACAACGGGGAGCCTTTGTAATGTGCGATTTTCAAAGGACAGGAAGCGTGACGAAGCCCTTAGAAAGTCTGCGTGGGAGGCTAGTGAAAAATATGCAGGTATGTTGTCTGTTCGTTTATATACACTGACAACATCTAGGGAGGCCGGGCGAGAACTGAAAGAAACTTGCGTAAAAGATTCATGATAACCGTTTTGAATGAAAAGAAATTCTTGTCCAGTTAATTTGCGTTATTGACCAAGCGTGAGGTCAAGGTGGCTGGATATTGGCCAAGTTCTTTTTTCGTATTTATTGACCGAGACGAAAAACGAACGAGGCCGAACAAGCATGGTCAATAACGGATTTATAATATGGCTGAGAAGAAAACGTTTTTACGGGACCAACGCGGAACATCACACGCGGGCAAGATGGGCCTATTTGCCCTGTTAGAGAATTCAACCAGAAGGCAGGATTCCCTTCATCTTGAGCGCTTTTGCGGATTAAGCCATATTATAAAAAACTATATCACTCTGAAGTGGTTAGCGTAGTTGATGTAGACCGTTGTAATTGGGTTAGTTTAGTAGATGTAGTTGCTGTAGTTACTGTACTTGACGTAGACTAGTGTAGTTGCTGTCGTTTGGTGTGCTTGGTGTCATTTTGTGTGCGTCCCACAAGAATCAGAACAGTGAAAGAGCTGTGAAACGGAGCCTTCGTTTTTTCGTCCTTATCCAAGAAGAAACGAATGTCTAGCCATTTGTAGAAGTCACAACAAAGGCAGCACATACAAAACACCCTGAGTGTTGGTCTGGCTCGGGTGTGCACCCGCCACCTCCCGTTCGGCAACTTGCCTCGAAATACACCAATCCGCACCAACCTGCACCAATTTACACCAACCATATGAAAAATCATTCACTATATCCCGATTTTTAGTCATCATACCATCCAGATCATAGCACGGAAACAGCTCTTGTTAAAGTCACGAGTGACACTCTAAGTTACAGTTTATTTTATGGCTTGCTTTGCATCTATAGGGAACGATAAAGCGAATATTCTTGCTCTGATTGGCTACTCTCACGCTTGGTAAATAACGCAGCCATATATATTGTACTTTCGTCTTGCACTGATAAAGTTTAAAGCCCGATTCAAGCCTATTTGTCAGTTTGTCTTCAAAGTTATTTTATGCCAAGCAATTAGTCGTAGGACCATCTTTATCAAAGTTCCGTTTATTCTCCTGGAAATTTTGTATTGGAAAGAACCGAAAAGTCGTGCCCTATTTATTTTCCAGCCGGAATTTCCTGAAACCTCTTTGTAAACGGTAAGGGACCCTTGTTTTCCCGGTCGGAATGTGCCAAATGGAAATTCGCGTTTCATTTGTTCAAACCCATTTTTGATATCAGTTTCCGGCTTTTACGGCCCTATTTTGGGTAAATGGACGAATTTGTGTAAATGGTGAAAAAACGGATAACATTATTGCCGTAACCCAGAAGTTCCAATTATGGTCCACAGGGTTAAGAATCCCAATAGGCTGGAGGCAAACCATTCGGCTATTTACAAGCGTCACCAAGGGGATAAACTTGGGATTACCGAGAACAAATCTAGCTAGCGATAAGGTGTCCAGAAATTGAACTCGGAGCCTCCACATTTCAATAATTGAAATCTGGAGTCCTCGAGTGGCGCGCTAACCGCTTGGCTGCGCTGCTTCCTAAACGGAATTTACCGTTCTAATTCTCAGAAATATTTTGCTTTCCGAGAATTCATGTTAAATCTCCTAGGGGTAGGACGTGCGTGGAGGAGCCTACTAAAGTATTCTGTGTTCTAAGATTCATTTTACTAACTAAGAAGATAAATAAATCTGCGTAGTTTAACTTCTCAACAATATTTTGCGAGCTTGTACAAGAGGAAGATGTTACCTAGTTGGGAAACCTCTTCAATGCTTACTCAAAAAGGTCACGGGGTCTATATGTTCTACTGCACCCTCTATTAAGGTATACTAAAATTTCTCGGAAACCATTTTGTGTTTCTCAGAACCGGAAATGTCATGATTTACATATATTTATGCTACATTGCAGTTTCGGCCATTGTCCATAGTTCTCTGGTTTAAGGGTTGAAGTTTTAAGTAACTGGGTATAATGCTCAAAAGAGATCAGTGTTGGCGCTGTGATGCTATTTGTTCGACTCTGACTTCGAAGATCGTCTGCTGCAGATGCGGTGTGGCGTGTTATTGTAGCGATAAGTGCAAAGGCAGTGATGTTTTTCGGCATCAAGTAGATTGTCAGACGGCTGCTTTGAAGCGGAAGTGCTCTGGATGTAACCAAGAGAAGATTGAGTTGAAATCGTGTGGCGGCTGTAGTCAAGTGTGGTACTGTGATAAAGAATGTCAGAAGAAGGCTTGGCCGACCCACAAGCAACTCTGCCGACAGGTTATAGCAAAGATCAGCGAATTGTCTGGGCAATTGAGGCAGAAATTCGATGTTCAGAACATCACAAACTCGCATGGGGTGGGATCTGTATATTACTGGGGGAACACCCCTGCCACAGACGTCATCAATCTTCCCTTGAACGAGGGATGTGACTATTCTAAACCTCTGTCGATTCTTGTCTGCGGTGTTGGAGACCCAAGAAATATTGTGCGTTCTCTTTGTGATCTTCCTGAAGCTTATAAAGAGGAAATAACCTTCACTTTAAATGACATTTGCGCCTGTACACTCGCCAGGACCGTTTTGATTATTTATTTTCTTTATAAAGGTAAGCAATGAGGGCCGTTGCTAAGGAAGTGTTCATTATTTATGATTGATAGGGGGGGAGTGGTATTTTTTGCTGCCGCAGTGAGTGAGCCTGAAGCGAACGAATGAGGTAGCTCTCTAATCGGCAAAAAATTACATTATAGGGCAAGGAATTATGGCTATGTGCGAATGGAAGATTTAGGATGCGCAGTAGACTCGCAAGGAATTGTGGTTATGCTGGATTTAGAATGCGTAGTGGATTCTTACACTGATTTTCAACTGCAATTTGAATAATTTGAGATCTCGTTAAAGTATAGAAACAAAACGGAAAGCAGAACACGCTCAAGACCAGCAAAATAGAGTAGCATATGGACAAAGAAATAGCCTCACTGGAGCAAGCAGCCGTCTTATATCTTTCAAGCATATTTTCACAAAATCAGTTTTATTATTCGCTGTGGCTATGTGGCTGGTAAAAGGTCAAGATTTACAAAACAATAAATGACCGGCAGTCCGATATTTCGACTATAGTGTTTAGGGTTAAGCACTGTCAATACTGATTAGGGTTAAGCACTGAAAATACTAACTAGTAATAGTTGACACTACAGCTGCCCCCACTCTGTATATTGTCGGTCAATAGTATTCTTGCTCGTTGAGTAGCTCTTTGAAATTTACGGATCCATAATGAAGATTTTCACACCTGTTCCATACAATAGGTGAGATAAATACTGGAAACGCAAGGTTCCATGCGCATTTTAAGTTCGATTTACACAGCTTTGTTCGAAGCATTCTCAGTTTCGAGAATAGTTTACTCTAAACCATAAGGAAAGATTTAATTAGGAAGTTGAATTTTTGATCGTCGGCGGATTTCTCTAATCGTCCATCGTTCTGCTAGTGATAGGCTAGCCGTTGTTCACTCGTCTTGCTTGTTTGGGGCTGAGTCTTATTCCGGTCAAAGAGAGAGAAAGAGTGTCTGGCAAGGTTTCCAATCAAAGATTTGTGAACTCGTGTCTTTCAAACTCTCCAAGTGTTTATATATATCCACAGTTATACGCACCTTATAACTTCATCTGTGCTTAACGAGTGTCTTTTGGTCCATAACTTTCAAAACAAATGCTCCACGGAATGTCACTAATAACACGTAACACAAAAGAGTATCAAAGTATGACTGCACCATAAATGTCACAAAATCTACGGTCCTTTCGGGATTTTCTGCCTTTACCTCATCCTAACCATTTTGTACTTGCATGCGTAAACAATAGAAACGTCATCATTACCTACCGATTCCTCGCCGCCTCTGTTCAAGCAAATCGAGACTTTTTTCTGGCATACTGACTGTATATTTCTACTGTAAGTACTTTCCTTAATATACGCGCGAGTTACTAGGGTGCCTCCTTGGGATTTTGTCTTCTGGGCAAAATCCCTGCGGGGGCAATTAGGGCTTAGCACTAACCATACTGATTAGGGTTGAGCTATGAGAATAGTGATTAGGGTTAACGGTTAGCTTCTATTTAGGGTTGGGGTTTTCGCCATAATATTTGAATAAAATCACCATCTTGCAGCGAAACCATGGTGGGCTAGTGGTTAGAGTGTTGTAGTATGCAGACCCTATGTTCCGGGATCGAATCCGCTCAAATTTGTGTGAATTTTATTTCTTCAATTTAAATTGAAGGGACTTACACTTTTACAACATTTGTTGATCAGAAACTAAGTTTCTCAGTCAACGTAAGAGTTTGGTCCGGCTGGGATTCTTCGATTTGGAAAAATTATTTTAAAAATATCGGACTTGTCGGTCATTTAGTGTTTTGAAAAGCTAAGTTTATGATGGCCAAATAGTAGGGAACTTAAGCACCAGACGTTCTTGATTCACGAACGGCATGGCTGGCCGCGCAGAACTGGATCGGGGAGGGGGTTTACGCGCCAAATGCAAATCATTAAGCAATCCAACGTGAAACCATCACGAACGCAGACAGAATATTCAGTTGAAAATGTCTTTCAAAGATTCTACTACGCTTTTAAAGTTCTACCATAATAAAAGAACATACAAGGATTGGAAACTGTTATATTGGACATCAATTATTAACAATTTTAACTGTGCTCATACTCACGTTTCTGAACCTCTGGCTTCAATCTGAAAGCTCGCGTTTTGAAGTTCGTGACTGCAGCTTAAGAACGTCTTGCTGCTGTCATGCTACAAAAATACTTCCGGTTGGCGTCCGTGGTACCAAGAACGTCTGGTGCTTAAGTTCCCAGTAAGACGATTTACGTACGGCATTTTCGAGGCATAAAAACATATAGTGTTTATTTTTCATAGGAGGGGAAGAAGTTGCAAACTCAGTGACACAGATCTGGTATTCTTTGCGGATCAGCGACGAGGACCATCGGCTTGTGATCTCCATCCTGCAAGAGCTGGTCGAGGCATACAGTCTTGAAGAACTGACAAAAGGAACAATGAAGATAAACCAGGACCATTTTCAAAGGCTTGTTGAAGTGTGGCGCACCTGGCTTGATCTCAGCTCACGCCAAGGAGACTGGATAACAGAGGCTCGAAACAGGGGACACCAGAGTCCTGATGACATTAGTGGAATAAATCTCTACCTAAACGAAATTCCTAAGAAACATAAAGAATCAGCTTCTGATTGGTTTGCCAACGGAATTCTTCTACCAAAGGATTCGCGAAAAGATCTCGTGCGAGAAAATTTTACCCTCACGGGTTCCGACTTCCAACGTTTCAAAAACAGGGGCATTTTCTCGTACAAAATCGAGTCATCTATCCTTCCATTCACAGGTTGGGACTACAATGAAGTACGCCAGCGGAGTCATTCTTCGTCACTCCTGAAGATTTACTGTGAATATGTGAGTCACGTGCTAACGAAATGCGCCGTAAAGTTGGCAAATGGGCAAGCCAAATTTCACTTCTTGTTGTGTAACTGCATGGAGATCTCAAGGTTTGTTCCTCCAGACCACAAGTATGACCGTGTGACAACCTCCAACATTGCTGACTATGTTCCATTGCCCAGCATCCTCGATACCTACAAGCCACTCTTAAACGTATGTAATCCCTTCTCGGTCATTATTACCGAGTTTTTAAATTGGTCAAGGTACACATTTGTTAAGCAAGAGTTAATTGCACGTGCCCACGTCATGCCGAAGAGTGACAGCCTTCGCCAAAAAGTTCTCGAAGATACTAAGAATCCTGCCATTGCATACTCTAGAGCCTATCAATGTTTAGTGGAGTACCATGACCACAGTGGAGAGTTCATCCATTTCCTTCGCGCGGCCGTGCTGGTCTCTAAGACCCCGGATGAGCGTAATCGCAGGCGCACGTGGAAGTCAGTGGCTGACTACAACGGGCTGGTTGCACGTGATTTCAAACGATGCCAAAATCGAGTCTTTCCCGCCAAGTGGATGTTGAATTGCCGCCGAGTTTCATTGCTCAGTGGGTTTGAAAGAGCTGTCGAATGGATTATTCATCAATCATAAATTCAAAACAGTGCGTATTTTACCTGTGTTGTTTTAGCAATGACATTTCAAGTAATTTCAAGATAGACTGCTCTTTGCAAGAAAGTTGCGAACCCAAGCCCAAACCAATAATCTTGATCAATTACAAATAAGATAAAAAGACAATTCAGTAACCCAAACAGAAAAGCAAGGATGTTTTTTGCTAGCGGTGTCATGAGGACACCGCAGGGGGACACGTCTGAAAAAAATTATATATAGTTGTTTTTTTACTCACTGTTATGTGGTAGAGACTGTGTACGAAAAGTTCCCCAGCGTAACCTTGAACACTCGAAAAACAATTTAAGATACACAGCCCTTATGATAAACGATGTTGACACACACATTCATACAATATTTTTGTAGTTACTGGACCTTACAGGCAATAATTATAACTTTTTTCTCCCATGTACACCATTTAAAACTGTTTGCTTGGGTGTGCTATTCTTTGTTTTAACATCGTGAATCTTAAGGACGTGACAAAGAGTTACTAGTTTTGCCCTTCTTCGTATGTAACGCTTTCACTAATTTCGACAATTATTATTGATTTTTCTTGTTGGGAACACTTGCTCGTGGAAATTAGCAAAACTCTGTACATGTCTAAGACCCGGTTCAGACCGATGCTGTATGATCGAATTCAATGGATAAATTTCATGAGAAGTACGGGTACGACGTCTGAAACAGTGGATCGGCTCAGCCGTTTTTCACACTTGGCTCTTCCGGGAATAACGGCTGTGGACCGACCTTGATGCAGTTCATATGAAGTTCATATGAGCGGAACCAAATGTACAATTTTCTTATATGTCTCTGCGCATTTTGATTTGTCTCCATTTGAATTTAGGCCATGTCAACATGAATCCGGATATTTATGAAACCGCACAAATCGGCCCAATTTCGTCAACAAGAGACCAATGAATCCGCCCACCGAAACCAAATCTTTTGATTCTTTTCAAAACACTCTACAGAGTAGTTTAAGGCCTCATAAACACGAATATCCGGCTAAAGAATATGCGGTTTTAAGAAAATCTTCGGATTTGTTTGGACAGCCAGGGCCATACTTCAGCTGGGATAAAGATCGGCGTCTGAATCAATTCAGCCTTCTTAAATTAAGTTTGGTCGGCCTTAATTCGAATTTGATTCGGCTCGTGCGGAGAAAGTTAGATGTAACACCTTGGGTGTGAAATAAATAAAAAAGTTATTTCCAGAAGAGTTCCCTGGTTTGAGCAACTTTCTAATATTTTTGATAAGCTAAGAGCTTCCTTTGGTACTTTGCTTATCCAGGATAAAGCTGATAAATTGATGGCGTGATCCTGGAGGAAAAGATAAGCACGATATCTAACTATAGTTGGACTACTTTCTAGTTAAAGAAGCGATTCCTGGCTTTATGGGAAGCAAATGATATAAATATTTTGCGTCAATGCGCTGCGCGTTATGCTTTACTTTCACGCAGGCGTCGTTTATTGGGTTTGTCTTTCAAAAATTAACGATAACACGAACAATAGTAGCTTGGCACGTTTTAGAGGGCGTTGGGGGGAGGAGAAAGTTGGTTGTCTCCGCTTTTCGCTTCCCTCTTCGCCCTTTCCCCGAGAAACGCCTGCGACCAAAAGTCATTTTTTATCTTTCGTATTTTTAAATTTGAAATTAAAAATTTTCACTCAGGAATGACGGTTGGTGTAATGTTCTGAACAAAGGTAGGAATCATGGAAGATAACACAAAGTTAACACACCGGCCATGTCCGTGAAAAGCACATGTTCTATTGTAATCCCAGCATGCTTTGTTACAAGAGGCAAGGCGTGTTACGCCACTGTGTAACGCTAAACATTACAGTTAGTTTACTTAAAAAACTTGCACGACAAGTATCAAAAAGGCGAAAAAATAATCATTTTGTTTATTGACCAAAGTGAATGCTTAGACACATCTCTTAACTGGCGAGGGAAAAAACACAGGAAGGCTAGAAGATTATGTTGCCACTTTTTCCCACATATGTGTTTGCCTCTTTTTCCTCTTTTCGTAACCTCGCTGTGTATGTTTCCAGTAACATCAAAACTGAGTTTTAGGTCGTGAAATACAGTTTTTGAAGACAAGGACTTTCATAGAGGAATGTGGCGACAAAGAAATCAACCGTTCTTGAAGTATATGAATTTAGGATGATAGGACAGAAAGGGATTAATTGTTCTGGATCGTAACGAGGTATAATTTTTTCCGACTAATCCCACATTTTTGCCTAAATTTTAATCCCTGATCTCATAGTCTTTATAAATCTCGATCCCTGATCCCGTTAAAATTTGGTGATTCCTGGATGGATTCAACTCAATCGCGGAATCTGGGTCACATATAGGGCGCTTGTAACAAACTTTTCGTTCTGTGGCCTGTTCACGCCTTTCCCTCTCTCCGTCTGCTTTCTCTTTCTCACCTTTCCCCCCTTACACCAATTGCGAGCCTGAAAACCGGCGGGCTTGGGTTACGATTATTTCCTTTCCATTACGGTTCCTGTTTTTATAATTTAAACTGATGTAAAGTATATGAAATAATTCATTTGAACTGCGGTTGTAGATGAAAGTGGAGAATGATCATCGCAGTAAATTTTCCAATTTAAGCAATTGGAAAGAAGAAGCCTGAAAAAAAAAAAAAAAAAATCAGGGCTTCAACGGGATTCCAACCCGTGACCTCCGCGTTGCCGGTGCGTTGCTCTACCAACTGAGCTATGAAGCCACACATTGGGAGCGAGGTCAATTTATTGAGTTCATATCTCCCGTGAGGAGTGAAATGATGTAAAGTATATGAAATAATTCATTTGAACTGTGGTTGTAGATGAAAGTGGAGAATGATCATCGCAGTAAATTTTCCAATTTAAGCAATTGGTAGAGCAACGCACCGGCAACGCGGTCACGGGTTCGAATCCCGTTGAAGCCCTGATTTTTTTTTTCAGGCTTCTTCTTTCCAATTGCTTAAATTGGAAAATTTACTGCGATTATCATTCTCCACTTTCATAATTTAAACTGTTTAAAACAATTAAAATTAGACAATTACAATTAGAATGAAATTGTAATTAAACAATTGTTTTAAACAATTTATAAATGCGATGGCTTGTAGGGACAAAACACTTCTCAGAATTCCAAGCAGGTCCCAGAATCCAAACACATGTCCCATTATCCAAGAACCTTTTCCAGAAACCAAATAGGCTATTTGCACGATGGCTTCATTTTACTACTAACACCAGAATCCTTCAGGGTATTGCTTTCTTGTGAAAACTAAGGCTTCTGTTATTTACACCTTACTCGGACTATCAAATTTACATATGAAAGGAAAAACGAAATGAATTCTGGTCTTAGTAGTAAAAAGGTGTCATCGTGCAAATGGCCCATTCTGGAGCGTATTTTTGGATTCTGGGAAGTGATTTTGTATTCTATTATGCCTCCGAGAGTCTAAGGCAGCGTTCACACTTTGTGCCCGGGCACGATGCCCTAGTGCTGTACTCGCTGGAAACTACCCACACCAGAATTCGAGTACTGTGCCGGTGTCCGAGTACCAGGTCAAGACCTAAAACCAGAGCACCACAGTGGGAAACTGGTCCCAGTGTGCACACGCTGAGTTAGTTATAAAGCAATCCAGTGTTTTGCATAACTATATCACTCTGCTAAGCTCAAGTTTCAAAAGGCTCGGGCACTAAGTGCGAACAGCTTTTAAGACAGCGTTCACACTTGCTGACCTTACACGGTGCTCGAGTACTGTGCTTGCTTGGGACACACACTTTTTTCAAGTATCCCGCTAGAATGCTGGTGCCCTCGTTCAAGATCTCTGGAACTAAAGTTGACACTGGGTCCCTGTGTGCACACGTTTTCTATTAGTTGATAGGTAATCATCCACTGCTTTGCATACCCATAACTTCCTGCTACACTCGCGTTACGAAATGGCGTCTTACAGGGCGAAATGAAGCAAATGTTTACACAGATACATATCGGGTACCCATTAGGTAGGAACACGACCCCATTTTGTGCTGATACACTTGTGCTCGGACACCAATTGAGAACAGATCCTAATATGTTAACCTGTTTTGATACGCCTACCAAGTGGCACTAAATTTTGACGGGAATTTAATTGTTCGGACAGGTGCTTTTAGGGCCTGTTTACAAGGAAGGAGGGTAACCCTGGTGCTAGTGTTACCCTAGCAAGAAGGTTAAAGATAACTATGGTTTACAGGCAAAACTTCCCAAGTAGGGTTTCCCTATCAAACGGGTCAACGTTCGCAAAGTTGACCGACGTGTCTCGTCATGCATGACCACATTAGCCTAAAATACACATTCTTTGTAACGTCCAAGATTTGAACGAAATCTTGAAGATCTCCAAGTTAAACACGTTTAATTTACGGGAACCCGGACAGATATTATCATGATATTTAAATTTAGCTGGAAAAATTGGATAAGTCAGTTCAAATTTTTGATATAACTGGTCACGCTTGATGGTCAAAGTTGTCCCGGGTAGGAGAGAGACCCTCAGCAGAGCGTTCACCAGGCAGGTAGGGTAACCCTCTTGCTAGAGTAACGATAAAGCGAATATTCTTGCTCTGATTGGCTACTCTCACGCTTGGTAAATAACGCAGCCAGTCGTGCCCTATTTATTTTCCAGCCGGAATTTCCTGAAATTCTTTTGTAAACGGTAAGGGACCCTTGTCTTCCCGGTCGAAATGTGCCAAATGGAAATTCGCGTTTCATTTGTTCAAACTCATTTTTGATACCAGTTTCCGGCTTTTACGGCCCTATTTTGGGTAAATAGACTAATTTGTGTAAATGGTGAAAAAATGGATAACATAATTGCCGGTAACCCAGAAGTTCCAATTATGGCCCACAGGGTTAAGAATCCCAATAGGCTGGAGGCAAACCATTTGGCTATTTACAAGCATCACCAAGGGGATTATTGAGAACAAATCCAGTTAGCGACAAGGTGTCCAGAAATTGAACTCGGAGCTTCCACATTTCAATAATTGCGCCCCGAGTAACGCGTTAACCGCTTGGATGCGCTGCTTCCCTAAAGAGAACTTTCCATTCTAATTCCAAGAAATATTTTGCTTTCCGAGAATTCATGTTAAATCTCTTAGGGGGAGGAAGTGTGTGGAGCAGCCTAATTAACTATTCTATGTTCTAAAATTCATTTCACCAGCTAAGAAGGTAGATAAATCTGCTTAGTTTAACTTCTCAACAATATTTTGCGAGGTTGTACAAGAGGAATAGTTTTACCTAGTTGGGAAACCTCTTCACTCCTTACTCAAAAAGGTCACGGGGTCTAGATGTTCTACTGCACCCTCAAGGTATGCTAAAATTTGTCGGAAACCATTTTGTGTTTCTGAGATCCGGAAATATCGTCATTTACATATATTTATGCTAAATTGCAGTTTCGACCATTGTCCATAGTTCTTTGGTTTATTAATGGTTGAAGTTTTAAGTAACTGGTATAATGTTCAAAAGAGATCAGTGTTGGCGCTGTGATCTTATTTGTTCGACTCCGACTTCGAAGATCGTTTGCTGCAGATGCGGTGTAGCGTGTTATTGTAGTGATAAGTGCAAAGGCAGTGATGTTTTTCGGCATCAAGTAGATTGTCAGACGGCTGCTTTGAAGCGGAAGTGCTCTGGATGTAACCAGGAGAGGACTGGGTCTAAATCGTGTAGCGGCTGTCGTGAAACGTGGTACTGTGATAAAGTTTGTCAGAAGAAGGCATGGCCTACGCACAAGCCTCTCTGCCGACAGGTTATAGCAAAGATCAGCGAATTGTCTGAACAGTTGAACGATATCTTCGATTTCAAGAAGAACACAAACCCGCATGGGGTGGGAACTGTATATTACTGGGGGAACACCCCTGCCACGGACGTCATCAATCTTTCATTGAACGAGGGATGTGACTATTCCAAATCTATGTTGGTTCTTGTCTGCGGTGTTGGAGACCCAAGAAATACTGTGCGTTCTCTGTGTGATCTTCTTGAAGCTAATAAAGAGGAAATAACCTTCACTTTAAACGACATTTGCGCCTGTACACTCGCCAGGACCGTTCTAATTCTTTATTTTCTTTATAAAGGTAAGTGGTGAAGGCCGTCTCAACGAAAATGTTCATTATTTATGATTGCGGGGGGCGGTGAATGGAGTTTAAGGGAGGCATTTTTGTAATGCCTTTATTTTCAATATAGGTATGACCCCCTCAGTGCCTGTTAGGCAACAACAAAACTTGAATGACCTCCTTTTCCCCCATACCTTCCATTTTCTAAACCCCTGCACCAACCATAAATAATGAAAACTCCCTTAAGGGTTAAAAGAGTCCTGTCCTTACTCAGTTAAGTTTATGATGGCCTAAAGGTATGTCTATTTACCTACAGTAGTTTTGGACTTGAGGCGTGGAAACATATCGATGTTTATTTTTCGTAGGAGGGGAAGAGGGGTTGCAAGTTCAGTGAGGCAGATTTGGTATTCTTTGCGTCTCAGCGACATGGACTATCGGCTAGTGATTTCCAGGTTGAAAGAGCTGGTCGAGGCATCCAGTCTTGAAGAACTGACAAAAGGAACAATGAAGATGAACCAGGATCAGTTTCAAAGGCTTGTTGATGTGTGGCGTACCTGGATTGATCTCAGCTCACACCAAGGAGACTGGATAACAGAGGCTCGAAACAAGCGATTTACAAGTTTTGATGCACAAGAGGGAATGGATCTCTACTCGAATTAAATTCCTAAGAAACATAACGAATCGGCATCTGATTGGTTTGCGAACGGAATTCTTTTACCTAAGGAATCGCGAAAAGAACTTTTGCGAGAAAATTTTACACTCACCGGTTCCGATTTCCAACTTAGCCGAAACAAGGGCGCCTTCTCTTACTTAATTTAGTCATCTGTCCTTCCATTTGCCGGCTGGGACTACAATGAACTACGCCAGTGGGGTCAATCCGCGTCGCTCCTCAAAATGTATAGTGAGTATGTGATACACGTGCTAAAGAAATCCGCTTTGAAGCTGGCCACTGGGCGAGTCAAGTTTCACTTTCTGTTGTGTAACTGCATGGAGATTGCAAGGTTTGTTCCCGAAGGCCGCAGATTTGACCGTATGACAACCTCTAACATCGCAGACTTTGTTCCTTTGCCCAGCATCCTCGGTACGTATAAGCCACTTCTAAACTTACGCAATCCTTCCTCTGTTATTGTCACCGAGTTTTTAAATTGGATGATGCTTACAGATGCAAGGGAAGAGGTGAGGGTACGTGCCCATTTCATGCCAAAGGGTGACAGCTTTCGCCAAAAAGTTCTTGAGGATACTAAGAATGCTGCCGTTGCTTACGCCAGAGCGTTTCAACCTTTCGTGGAGTATCATGATCACAGTAAGGGGTTTATCCAGTTCCTTCGCGCGACCTTGCTGGTCAATAAGCCTCAAGATGAACGTAATCGCAGGCGCACATGGAAATCAGTGGCTGATCATAACGGGCTGATTGCACGTGACTTCCTTCGATGCCGAAATCGAGTCTTTCCCGCCAAGTGGATGCTGAATTGCCGCAGAGTTTCATTACTTAATGGTTTTTTAGAAAACCGTCGAATGGGTTATTCAGCAATCATTACGGTGAAGTGATACTTTTCTTTCTGTTATTAGAGTGAACTTTAGTACACTGTGATCAGTTTATCATTAATATAAGTTAGATTTAGGTAGTGGTCGTGTACTACTATTTGACCGGGGAATGTCCAAGATGTTGATGACAGCAAGGAAGTAGAAAGCCAGACCGTCGTCTTCTTCTGTAATTGTTTCATTTTTTTTTAGAAGAAATTCATCAGGCTAGTGAAGTTAATCTGTATTTAAATGTTCTCAAAACTTAGCCAACTGAAGAAGAGTCTTAATGACGCTGACAGTTTGGATGACTGTCAGCCATCTTTATCAAAACTTGGAAATCGTCAAAGGTGTCAGAAGCCTTAAATAGGCTTCTGAAGATGTCAATTATCGCGATAAGCGCGGAGAGTCACTCTGTAGAGCCCCCCGCGCCCTGGTTTGGAGGTGGAGGTCACTTGTGTCCATATGGGAGAAAGCTGATAGACTCCCTCGTCCCTGTTCATAGTAGGAGTGTTTGATCTAATATATATACTTTCCTTGATCCATCTCTTAAACTTGTCGCCTTTCTGCTTTGAGATTAAGCTTGCAAGCTTATCTTGCTGTCTACATTTTGCTTGTTTATGCACACTCTCGTGAACTCTTGTTAGGTGCGCGTTTAATTGCTTAAAGGTTTTAGTTCACCCGAAGGACAAGGCTGAAGCAAAAAAAGGCTGGAGTGGTGTACAAAATCCCATGCAATCAATGCGAAAAGGTGTACATCGGTGAAACAGGGAGACAGCTGGGAACCAGGATCACAGAACACAGGAGGGAAGCAGAAAAGATCTCTGATAGAAATTTCACAAGATCCACCCGCAGATTTTCTACCAATGAGCACCATAAATCAGCCATAACAGACCACGTCTGCCAGAACAATCATGTTATGAATTGGGAAGCAAGTGAAATAGTTGAGCAGGAAGGCGACAAGTTTAAGAGATGGATCAGGGAAAGCATATACACCTATTTCGAGAAAGGTTGTCGGAAAAAGTGCACGCGACAATCCCGAAAGGCATTGTGGGTGGTTTTGGATTCACTGTTCTTCAGAGAAATTTGAAAGAATTGACACGAAAAGCCATGAAAATGTGTTTGCGAGTGCTAACGGAAAGCAACAAAAGTAGGTTCGACAGCTACAGTCACCAGGAACAGTGTATCGATCATATCCCATATTGCCTTTCGGGATTGTCGCGTGCACATATTTTCCGACAACCTTTCTCGAAATAGCTGTATATTAGAACAAACACTCCTACTATGAACAGGGACGGGGGAGTCTATCAGCTTTCTCCCATATGGACACAAATGATCTCCACCTCCAAACCAGGGCGAGGGGGGTCTCTACAGAGTGACTTTGCGCTCTTATCGCAATAATTAGGAGACCCTGATTGTAAATATCGAGAATCCGCGGACAGTTGCAAAATTTCAAACTTATTTTATTCTACCTGAAAGAACCTTTGCTGAACTATTTTCAAAAATGGAAATAAAAAGTTCCATCGCGCTTTGCTTTTTCCGAAAAATCCAAAAGTTCAAATTACGCCGAGGCGGCCCCCGACCCCCCGGAAAAACAATGAAAAATTCTGCAACTTCGCTAACTCCGTACGCGACAACGCGTTGAATTCCCGATTTGCTGTTTTAAACATTGGTAAAAGAACCCTTTGTCTTTTAAAAAATGTAAACTTCATGTAATTTTGTCAAGTTTAAGACAACATAAAAACCCGTTGAAATAACCCATTTTCAATCTTTTGGATTGAGGTGAAATAAAGGCCAACTTTAAAGGCCTATAAAAATCCTAGTATGTAAATTTACGTGTCATATTGTACATCAGGTGAAAGCTTTATCCTCGTAGGTCATTATCTCCAACTGCCGTTTTTGGCCCGCAAAAATTAGCGCATCCAGTTTGAAAAGAGTTCGGGCTATTTTGACCAAAAATTCAATGCAAATTACTCAGCGAATGTCACGCAAGAGGTCACTCCCAATCCTTCAGTTTGCAAATAATGTATCTTTTTTCTCTTCTGATTGAAAATGTCAGCAAAGAGCGCCTTGAAGTGCTTCAATAACCTTTTTATTATATTTAACGATCATACAAGCACGCCACATATCGTTTTATTAATCTTAGATCTAAGCGAAGATAACGGTCGTCGATCGCGTTGATGTGTAGTCCAATAAATTGACATAAAATTTGATTCACATACACAGCGAAACGTATTACGGAGTTGAAGAGAATAGTGTAGATGGTTACTACTCTTGGTTTAGAATAACGTGACCTCGGATGTAATCCCAGGAGCTCCCTATCTTACTCAATTTTTCACCGAAAAGGTCAACAAAACAGACTGACAAAACAAATGATCAATGAAGATGTGTGTCCTTGCGGTTCTTGCTTACCGTAATTCGTTCATAAATGTTAAGTCAATCACTCAAATATTTTTCTTGCCTGCAAAAAAAAATGAAGAAAAAGAAACCAATCAAGAGTAAACGAATAACTTTCGACCTTTTTCACCAAAACCCGCATTCCAAGACGAATGTTACGCAAAAGTGTTGCACATCAGGCCACATTGTCGTTTCGTTTTTGTAAGGTAACCGTTGTTTCTTTTTTTCAACGTTTTCAGCAGAATTTTTCGTTTGAGAATTATCTTTTAACCATGAACAACACTGTTACGAAACGACACTAGTATCATTGCGTCGAGTAAAATATTACAAACTGACGTGAAATCTGATTTGTGTTGTAACATCACGTGACGTAACCGTCCTACGGAGTTGGCTGGAGAACATCAATTGCACAGATGGATGTTCAGTTCCAGCAGAGACTACAGCTAAAGGGGACTGTGGAGTTAGTAGAAGTGAGTCAACTTTCTTCTTATCAACCATCGAAACCCTTTCTTCTATTTGGGCATGGTAGTAAACCCCAGTTTCAAAGTATACCCGGGTACATCGGCTCTGGGATACCAGAGACGAAGGACTTTTTTGAAAAATTTGGATAACCCGGACAGACTTCAAGCGATGGAAGTGATCCAAAAGAATTGCTACCAATTGATCATCCTTTTCACTTGAAAAACCGAAATGCCCCGAAATACATATTCATGACAAAAGGATGATATTGAAGATAAAATTGTTTTGATCACTGACAGATATCGGTATTGGAGTTTGCGCCAAAACTCAGAATAGAAGCGTAGAAGAAAGGTAGTTTAGCATACGTGGCCGAACCCTTCTCCCAGGGGAAAACGGAAAAGGCGGAGGGTACAGCTACACCTTGACAAACGGGTAGGCTCAAGCGAGCTATTCTCTTCGAGCGGTGAGCGATGCGAGCCAGCAAAGAGCGCTAGACCGGAGCGACCGCACCCCAGTCATTTCGCGTTTCTCTTTCTGGTGCCCCTCGCCTCTCTCCTCCGCAGAGGCTCCCGCTTGGTATTCCAGTAATAATAGCAATAATTAAAAACAAAAAACAAAAAAAATGGTAGGAGTGTTGTGAACGTTTACCCCATCGTCTCTCGCACGCCTTTCTTGCCTCTAGGACATAAACATGCTTCTGCGGAGGAGACATGCGAGTGAGCACCAGAAAGAGACGGAGATGGCCGGCCTGGTTCGCCCTAGCCTGCCACTTACGCGCTCTGTCTTGGCTCGCGCTCGTTGCTCTTCGCTCGAAGAGGATAGCTTGCTCGATGCTATCCCCTCCTGTTGCTTGAAAATAAACATTTGGGGTTGGGTAGAAAACGACCACATCAGCCCTAAGACCCAAAACCGAAAATCAACTCGAAAACGGCTATCCTGATCTTACTGATCTTACATGTGTAAGGAACATCAAGATCTTCAATTATCAATGAATCTGATCAACTTCTTCATTTTCTTCAAAACCTCACCTAAAGTAAAAAAGGAAGAGCCCCAAAAAATCCCCTTCAAATCGCTGGAAGCTCGCATGAAATGGGACTCTCGACCGAAGCAAAAGCAAGATACAACAAGACGAATAGGCACAATTCACATGTTGCCAGGGTCCCTGCAACCAGTTCCGTAAAACGGGCTGTAAGATTATCTTTGGAGCCTCTATTCTCACCAATTTTAGCACAGTCCATCTTTATGTAAAAAAATAAAGGACCGTTTACAAAGGCACAAACACAATTTACATGTTGTCACACATATATCAAGTTAGTGCTTTTTAGAAGCGGGTGTTCGTTTTTTTCGGTGTTTTATTTTTATTATTATTAGAAGACGAAGACCCGCAAAAAGTTCGTAGCGGGTAGCGAGGAAAGGAGAAATGGCTGTCATTCAGATTCATTGATAATTCGAGATCTTACACGTATCATGCCGTTTAGAGCTGAGGCCAAGTGACTACTTTCAGTGGGGTTTTGTAGATAATCAGAAAGCCTGGTCAAATTCATTGACCAATACTACGATCATTTTTTATTGTACGTCTCAGGTCGAGATAGCCATGTCGAGATGTTTTCAGCACCGGATTTTGAGGAGAGTTACCCGAACATCTTACGTCACGTGAAGTTATATTATCACGCAAATCAAATTTGACATGTTTGTAATAATTTACTCGAAGCGATGGTACAAATGCCTTATGGTAACTGTTTTTCATGGTTAAAAAAGAATTCTCAAACGTTGAAAGAAGAACAGCCCATGGTGAACAACGGGGCGATAATGTTGTCAGAAAGGGCTTCTCTTTTGCGTGACATTCGTTTTGGAATACGGTTTTTGGTGAAAAACGTCGTGAGTTTTTCTTTTACTCTTGATAGGTTTCTTTTTCTTCATTTCTTTTCTTCCACAGGCAAGAAAAAGGCGTAAGCAATTGGCATTATCAGCAGTATAAATGTATGAACGAATTACGGTAAGCAAAAACTGCAAGGACGCACACCTCCATAGATCATTTTGTTTTGTACTCAGTCTGTTTTGTTGACCCTTTCGGTGAAAAATTGAGTAAGAGCTCCTGGGATTACATCGTGTTATTGTAAAGCAAGAGTAACAACAGTTAGTAAGTCTACCCTATTCTCTTCAACTTTGTAATACGTTTCGCTGTGTATGTGAATCAAATTTTATGTCAATTTATTGGACTACGCATCAACGCGATCGACGACCGTTATCTTCGCTTAGATCTAAGATTAATAAAATGATGTGTGGCGTGCTTGCACGATCCTTAAATATAATGAAAGGTCATTAAAGTACTTCAAGGCGCTCTTTGCTGACATTTTCAATCAGAAGAGAAAAAAAGATGCATTATTTGCAAACTGAAGGATTGGCCGTGACCTCTTGCGTGACATTCGCTGAGCAATTTGCATTGAATTTTTGGTCAACATAGCCCGAACTCTTTTCAAACTGGATGCGCTAATTTTTGCGGGCCAAAAACGGCAGTTGGAGATAATGACCTACGAGGATAAAGCTTTCACCTGATGTACAATATGACACGTAAATTTATATACTAGGATTTTTATAGGCCTTTAAAGTTGGCCTTTATTTCACCTCAACCCAAAAGATTGAAAATGGGTTATTTCAACGGTTTTTATGTTGTCTTAAACTTGACAAAATTACATGAAGTTTACATTTTTTAAAAGACAAAGGGTTCTTTTACCAATGTTTAAAACAGCAAACTGGGAATTCAACGCGTTGTCGCGTACTGAGTTAGCGAAGTTGCAGAATTTTTCAATGTTTTTCCGGGGGGTCGGGGGCCGCCTCGGCGTAATTTGAACTTTTGGATTTTTCGGAAAAAGCAAAGCGCGATGGAACTTTTTATTTCCATTTTTGAAAATAGTTCAGCAAAAGGGTCTTTTAGGTAGAATAAAATAAGTTATGAAATTTTGCAACTGTCGGCGGATTCTCGATATTTACAGTCAGGGCCTCTTAACACCTTCAGAAGCCTATTTAAGGCTTCTGACACCTTTGAAGATTCCTAAGTTTTGATAAAGATGGCTGACAGTCATCCAAACTGTCAGCGTCATTAAGACTCTTCTTCAGTTGGCTAGATTTTAAGAACATTTAAATACTGTTTCATGTTTTTTTTTGAGAAGTTAACTTAGGACAGATTTTTAAATGTATAATGATGTTAACGGGGCGCGGTTTTAACGGATAAAGTAACCTTCCCACTTTTCCCTCTCACCGTCTCCATGCTCTTTCTCACCTCGTTTCCCTTATCCCAACTTAATCCCTTGTAATGCTAAACTATCATTATATAAGTCATCAATCCTACCCCATCTAACATACTGTGACTTAGTCTGGCACTTTTGTATATCATCAGGTCGAAGAAAGGTCAAGCGGATACAGGAGAGAGCGGTAAGAGCAGTATACAACAACAGCTCAGCATCTTATCAAGAACTACTTGACCGCGCCCGGCTACCGACACTGTATAATAGACGTTAACAGGACGTAGCCTCCATGATGTATAAGTAAAGCACGGTCTCGCGCCTATTTACATCTCTAAATTATTCAATGCAAAGAACACGCAGTATAACTTAAGGAACAATGATTTCGAACTATCCAAATTCGAAACTGTTCGACATGGTAGACACTCTGTAAAATACTTGGGGCCTCTTATCTGGTCCAAGTAACCAGGAAAACTGAGAACTTACAAAAGTTTTAATTATTCCAAGACAAATATTAGGAAAGTCGGCTTATCTGGACTAGTAAACTGATACATATACGTCCCCGGTACAGTCGTTATGCGACTGTAGAAAGTTATTGTGTATGTAATAGGTTTTATAAGTTTAGTGGTAGGAAGATTTTAAGAATGTTTATACTCATTAGGGATGCTTATTATGTATGTAGATACTCTGTGTCCCCCAGATACTTTGACAAGTGAATATAGTTTTCATTCTTTCATTTATTCTAGCCTGAAAACGGACTTGGGTCACGATTATTTCCTTTCCATTACGGTTCCTGCTGAAAACAATTTAAATACGGTGACTCGTAGGAACAAAACATGCACTTCTCAGAATCCAAAGCACGTCCCAGAATCCACAAACGTGTCCCATTATCCAAAACCTTTTCAAGAAACCAAATTCTGGGGCTTATTTTTGGATTCTGGCAAGTGGTTTTATATTCTGGGATGCGTTTTGGATCTTAGAAGTGATTTTAAATTTCATAAGTCTTTCAGGGTCATTCCAAGATGAAAACACTTTGTAATGGATATTTTAGAATAGCCATGAAACAAGAAACTTTAAAGTCTTAAAGGTGATCGTGACATACAGTTCAAATTGACAGATTGAGGTAAGTAAATATAGATGTGGTCAGCTCTTTTTTACGATTTACGGCTAAATTCTTTTCATTTTCTACACCTCACATACAATCACCTTTTTTCGGACAATTTCAAGGTTAACTTTTAAACCCATTAAAAGTCTCACATTACTCTCTTCACTAGTACTTAAATCCAAAGTCAAATGAAGAGGCGATACGACCAAGATACTTGAACCCTCTCTTTTCCTTTTCTGCCTCTTTCCGGCTACCAAATGACGTCGGCTTCAGATTTTAACGGATCAGTATTACTGGCATTTCATGTCACCTGATGGTTTTTACTCGTTTAGTTGATGTTTCGTAAAATTCAACTCATGGAAAAAACTTCCCCAGAAATCAAACCCGTAGGCTGTTTGTATATTTTTCCGATCATTTGCCGAGAAAGGTACGTGCACGAATAAGCCATTTCCGAGTTACAAAAACTCTCACTTTTAAAACGAGACCAAGTGCAAAACCTTTCTTGCATTCTCCAGTTTTCCCAATAATCAATCACACAAAAATCGTCTGAAGGGGCGGGAAATGTTTAATAATGGTAAAAACCAACGTAAAAACCAATAATGCAGGCACTGGCTGTGAACTGAACTGAAAATCTAATTACTTCATGAGGTGCAGTACGAAAAATTTTCAGTTCACTCTACAACCAGCTGGGCGTTTATTTCACATTAAAGCACAAACAAGAGAACCCGATTACTGGACCTTTTCAACATTTTTTCGTGTAAAAACTGAGTTCTCATCTTTGCAAAAGCAGCAAGTTCTTAATGAGCAACAACAGAATGTCCTAATAGCGACGAAATTTAATAAAATGCAATTACCAGTTTATGAAAAGGTAACTGAGTGGGAGCATTCATGAACCCCAGAAAATCCTGTGTCGGCATAGACCATTAACTCGCTCCAATCAGCCAATGAGCTTGCAGAATTTTTTATAGACCACAAAGTCTGAATATTAATCTTATTTCACGCTTTAGTTTTGTTTATATTTTCCCCTCCTTTCAAATTGGAGTTCATTACAAGCGTTATTGGAAAGATTGGGAAAGCCGGGGGCAGGACAGGAATTTACGGGCGGAATCATTGCAAGACCCTGTAGGGAGTTTGTGATGCAAATCCATATATGAAGAGATTGAATAAATTTTACCAATGGACCTGTTCGGCTAACTCAATGTTGTACCCAATTCAAATCTCCTGGGGTTAAGATTCTTTGTGTATTGTATTTGCATTACAATGTGTCATTCACATTTCAACGATATGGAAATTCCTGAAACAAAACGTTATATTCCCAAAGGGTTTGAATTGGGTACAACATTGAGTTAGTCGAATAGGTCTATTGTTTTAACTTCTATTCTGTCTCATGTCTTCGGGCTTTCTGCCGTTACTGAGGAACCGTTCACTGTTTCTAATACTATTCAAAGTTTACAAAACCAGAGTAAAGGCAATGATTTTCAGGCCGTAGAGATTCTAGTCTTGATTAGCTGCAGCTGTATCTCCCGGGATACACTCAAAGGATTGAAAACTATCAGCAGCTAGTTATTTTAAAGATTAATCAATAGAAAGTTCCAGAGGCTTATATAAGGGAATCAACACCAGTTTTTGAAGAAAAAAAATGCTTTGTAAACAACTAGTTAGGTGGGAATCGTTGAAATTGTAACCAAGGTCATTTCAAAGATGAATTTTACAGTTCAAAAGGTTAGACTTGAGGCGCTTAACGTTAGAAAACGGCAAGAATAATTTTAATACCAAGCAAATTAATAGTCTTTCAAAATATTTCGAATTGATGGCAGGCAAAATCATGTGATATATCTGCAAATTATTTCGTAACCTGACATTCTACGTACAACAAAAATAAATTTCAGAGCCCACGCCTTTGTGTCCCATACAGGGGTTTCTGAAAAAGATTAGGAATTTAACTGACGCTCCGAGTCATAAAAACTAGAACATTCTTTTATATACCCCTAAAATTTTATTCTGAGAAACAAATAATCTAACCCCTAAGGTGTAGGCATGCAGACAACCATAACGCCCGGGCAGTGGCAGCCATGGACAGCAGTCTTTTTTGTTCGTTTTCACGGCTGTTTTTGTTAGTTTGGTATTCTGGGAAATTTTATTTGCTTTTCGTACAAGGAGGGTAAGGAAAAAGCCGAATTTTCGGACTGTTTTCAAGTTTGTTTACCCCACTACTCTTGTTTTACCGAGGCAAACTTTTTCAAGGCAACGTTCACTAGAGCGCAGTTTAGTTTTAAATTTTGTAAAAAAATTGGGAAATCGCTTTCCGCGTATGCTCTTAACAAAGTTCTACGGACTTCCTCCCTGTGTATGTTTCACTAAATGAATAACTATATATAATACATGTAAATATATTTAACAATTATTCCTCTAGCCCGAATGGGCTCTAAGTCAATAACTTCGGCCTCATGGGCTATTGATTCAGAGGCCATGAGGGCGAGGGGAATAATTGTTTTAGTAAAATCCAACTAGTTGGTCAAAAATATCGAGACAAAAGAACTTTAGCCAGTTAAAAATTCCTTTTTTTGCCGCCAACAAGACAGCGTCTTTCGCTACTAGTAGGTTATCACATAAAGCCTAGCAGTAGCTCAAACAATCAGAAAAATTAACTCAGTATATGATAATAGACCACTAGTTGCATTTTACTAATTAGAATTATTTCCAGTATCCGAGCTTTTGTGGTTACTTCCATTCGTTATTTAGTGATCACACCCAGCTACGAGCAGTTCTAATTTAAAAGGACAATGCTCAAGAGAGATCAGTGTTGGCGCTCTGATACTATATGTTCGACACCGACTACCAAGATCTACTGTAACAGATGCGGTGTAGCGCATTATTGTGGCAGGAAGCGCAAAGGTAGCGATGAGTTTCGTCATCAAGTAGATTGTCAGGCGGCTTCTTTGAAGAGGAATTGTTCTGGATGTGACCAGCAGAAGACTGCATTGAAATCGTGTAGTGGCTGTCGTAAAGCGTGGTACTGTGATAAGGAATGTCAGAAGAAATCTTGGCCGACGCACAAGCTTTTCTGCAAACAGGTTATAGCAAAGATCTCTGAATTGTCTAAGAAGTTGGAAACTTTAAGTAAAACTAGGTTTCCTGGGTTAGGATGTGTGTATTACTGGGGAAACACCCCGGCTACAGACGTTATCAATCTTCCCTTGAACGAAGGCTGTTGCTATTCCAAACCTTTGTCAGTTCTTGCCGGCGGAGTCGGCGATCCCAGAAATGTTTTACTGTTGATGTGTAACCTTCCGGAAACTTTCGAAGAGGGGCTGACCTTCGTTTTAAACGACATTTGTGCCTGTACTCTCGCTAGGACTGTTCTAATACTGTATATCCTTTTTAATGGTAAGTGTTGTCGTTCAAGAAATCTCTGTCAGTAACTGCAAGCTAAATTGCTATGCCCCGTTCCTTTTTAATCTGTTTAGTAAATTTGCGTTGAATTCTTAGCGTTACGAGGCATGCAATCGGTTGCGTCAAAGACTGGTTTTCTTACCCTAAACTACAGCTACCAACATAACCAAACAAAGTGAATTAAAGGTCGTGATTTCATTGATTTACTGAGCTGATTTATGACGGCCAATCTATTTGATTCTATTTCACTTTGATGTTGCACCTTTGTTTACTTCACAGGAGGAGAAGACCTGGCAAGTTCAGTGACGCAGATTTGGTATTCCTTGCGGCTCAACGATAATGACTATTGCCTTGTGATCTCCATGTTGCAAGAACTGATCGAGGCATCAAATCTTGACGAACTGACAAAAGGTGTGGCGCACCTGTCTTGATCTCAGTTCACGCCAAGGAGACTGGATAACAGAGGCTCGCAACAGGGGATTTATGAACTTTGACGACAGAGAGGGAATGGAACTTTAAGTAGAAGAACTTCCTAAGGAACATAAAGCATCGGCATCTGATTGGTTTGCCAACGGGATTCTTCTGCCTGAAAAATCACAAAAGAAGCTTTCTCGAGAAAATTTTACACTCACGGGTTCCGACTTCCAAGTACACCACAACAAGGGCGCTTTCTCTTACAAAATTCAGTCATGCATCCTTCCATTTGTCGGCTGGGGCTACAATGTAGTACGCCAATGAGGTCACTCGCCGTCACTGTTGAAAATGTATAGCGCTTTAAAACTTGTCACCGGGCGAGTCAAGTTTCACTTTTTGTTGTGTAATTGCATGAAGATCGCAAGATTTCTTGCCCCAGACCACAAGTATGACCGTGTCACAACCTCCAATATTGCAGATTATGTTCCATTGCCCAGCATCCTGGATACCTACAAGCCAATCTTAAACTAAGATACGTAAATGTTAAGGAGGAGTTGATGGTACGCGCCCTTTTCATGCCGAAAGATGACAGCTTTCGCCGAAAACTTTTTGAAGATACCAAAAATTCCGCCATTGCATATTCAGAAGCTTATCAGTCTTTTGTAGAGTATCATGACCACAGTGACCAGTTCATCTAATTCCTCCGTTCGGCCTTGCTGGTCTCTAAGTCCTTGGATAAACGTAATTGCAGGCGCATGTGGAAGTCAGTGGCTGACTACAACGGGCTGGTTGCACGTGATTTCCTTCGATGCCAAAATCGAGTCTTTCCTGCGAAGTGGATGCTCAATTGTCGCCGAGTTCCATTGCTCAGTGGGTTTGAAAGAGCAGTTGAATGGAATATTCATCAATCATAAGTTTAAAACAGTGCGTAATCTACCTGCCTTGTTTTACGAATGACATTTCAAATAATTTGAGGGTAGACTACTCTTTGCAGGAAATTTGTGAACCCAAGCCCAAACCATTAATAATCTTTATCAATCACAAATTAAACAACAAGACAATTCAGTGATCCAAACAGGTTGAAGCTGAAAATGTTTGCCACCACTGATTCCATGGGAACACTAGCCTCCCACGCAGACGTTCTTAGGGTTAATCTTTCGAGACCTTTCTGATCTGTTCTGGAGGTGAGTCTCGCGCGATATTTTTCAAGGTCCAAAGTGCACTACCCAGATCTGGAAGTGAGCTGTGATTGGTCTACGTTTTTTGCTGCTCGAGTCAACAGACGTTAGTGGGACAGGAACGCTTGACGAACCCCTAAGAACGTCTATGTGGGAGGCTATGGCCACACTGCAGGGAGACACTTCGAGTCCTAAATAGTTGTTTTTTTGCTCACTGCTTTGTGATGAAGATTGTGTGTGAAAACTTGCACAGCGTAACATTAACATAAGAAAAACTATTCAAAATACTCAGCCCTTAAGATAAACGATGTTGACAGACACATTCCTACTTCTGAGGACACTGTAAGTCTTCGTAAGGCTTTCACTAATTTTGTTTTATTAGATTCGCTAATTATTGGCAGGGCCACCGCAACAGCATGACGCCAATTACTGCGGGCCCGTAACAGTCCCTCCCCCCATGAGAGATAGACCACCACACCGGGGACTACGTCCCCAACTCTTTACGAACAGTGTGTGGGTTCTTTAACGTCCCACAGAATTTTATATATGCAAGGGTTGTGAGACGGGGCCTACGGTTTATCGTCCTTATCCGAGAAGACTAGAAAGTCTAACCGTTTGCAGATGTCTTTACAAAGGTAGCACTTTCTTCTCAGTTGTTTAAAGACCCTGAGTGTTGGTCCGGCCGGGACTTGAACCAGCGGCCTCCCACTCGGCAGACCGGTGCTTATCCAACTGAGCTAACCGGGCGGCAGTTATGATCGATTTTTCTTGTTAAGAACACTTGCCCGTGGAAATCAGCAAAAATCTGTACGTGTCTAAAGACATACACAAACGTTCGGGGAAGAAGAAGTCTCTCCTTTCACTGAAAGGCTTTCTACAGAAAACAGTGCAGTCATCTAACTTGTGCTTTGCTCGATAAAACAGACACTTCGCCAAACCATTTGGACCAGGGTCCTTTGATTTACTAGAATTAGTGGGGTCTGATTTACCGTTACCATCACTCTTAGCTGATGTAGACAGAGAACTACCCTTCTCATTATCTGGTTTTGGCTTCGAATTTCTGTTAAATCTTGGACTACTTGATGTGGCGAGACCTTCTAACTCTGGGATGTTTGTCTTTTCTGCTGCTTCTCTGATGAAATCCGCTAACTTAAGAAAGGTAAGGTAACTGACTTCACCATGGGCATGTCTCCATTGTTCAATTGCATCCTCCACTTGGTTTCAAGGTAGTAGGGTAATTTGGATAGTAAATTTACATTCTCCTTTGCATGGAATGGTGTTCTTTGCTGCCAACACCTTGTTTAACATATCCGAGAACTCCCTTAGGGCACTGGCATCCTTGGGTCCAATTTTAGGCCACTTCTCCATCTTGTTAATAAATGCTGTACACACAACATTACAGTTTCCATACCTTTCCTGAAATACAGACCTGGCTTTCTGATAAGCATGTTCTGTCCCAATCAGAAGATAATGTTCCACAACTTACTTTGGCTTTCCAGTTACATACTGATTCAACATATTCATACCCTGCTAGCAAAGGCTTTTCCCTTGTGTTTCTCAGCGTTGTACTGCCATTCTCTTCGCGGTTTTGGTTGCTCGCGTTTTGTTTTGGTTGTTTCTGTGCCGAGGAAAAGACCTCTGCAGACAGCCGTTTGGGATTCCTGTTGAATATGCGCATTAGATACATCCAAGATCTAGGAGGTAATCACATGACTAAACCGGTTGTGGAACCGGTTTTATCAACTCGCGCATCTTTTATGTACTAGTTTGCTGTGCAAAAGTAAGCCCGCTATATCAACATGGCGAGTGCGAGTCATTCCCGTGGGAAAATTGACTCATGAATACATGAGCAAACTCCGGCGGCGGCATCGTATTACCGACACGTGACACAGAAATTCCATGGTAACCGCATTTTCATCTCGCGCATGCTCAACAGGAATCCCAAACGGCTGTCTGCAGAGGTCTTTTCCTCGGCACAGAAACAACCAAAACAAAACGCGAGCAGCCAAAACAGCGAAGAGAATGGCAGTACAACGCTGAGAAACACAAGGGAAAAGCCTCTGCTAGCAGGGTAACATATTCAACTTGATGTCTCCTGCCAGTGGTCTAGAGTCAACTAGAGCATTAAAGGCACTCTTCCACACAGGATATTGCAGGGGGTCTCCTTCAAATACTGGAATGGTCAGTTTTGGAAGTTGTCCAGAAACAAGAACTTGTTTGCTCACTGTACTTTGTTCTAAGTTAGCTTCTGTTAACTTGTCCATGCACCTTTCTAATGACGAAGCAACTTTTTCCCACCCTTCGCAGAAGGAGTTAACTTGACTTTGAGGATGAACAAACTGGTAGCTTGAAGGGGAATTCATAACTGTTGACATAATTGGTGATGGACCACTAATGGAGTTAGTTACAACAGGATCAGTTTTTTGCCGACGAGAAAGCTTGTGTACAAGCTGCATCTGTTTGAATGGGGAGGCCAAGTTCAGGCTCAAAATGACGAACGGTAAATACTGACTGTGTTACAGCTCCCGGTAAGAATGATGGAGCAGAAGCTCGCAAAGCTCGCAAACGACAGGTTGTAGTCTTAGGTGTGAATGTGGTAGTCAAAACAGGTGCTTGGGATACATGTACTTGGGACTGAACTGATGTATTAGTCTCATTTGCACGGGTAGTTACTGTTAGAGATTGCAAGAATCTTTTCACTCCTTCGCCTTTACTCTCACTAGGAAGACTGACTAGATCTTCCTCAAGGGAGGGCGTTTGCTCATTATTAGTCTCTTTGCATACACTTAGCTTGGCTCTACTAAGTTCAAGTTCCCCCTTAAGTTTGAATTCTTCCAGTTTCAGCTCCTGTTTTAACCTTTCTATTTCAAGGGCCTTTTCTTGTTCCACATAGGCTAGCTTCACCTTCAAGGCAGCTTCTTCCTGTAGAAGCTTATATTTATCTACTTAAGCTGAAAGTACACTGTCTGAACTTGATTTTGACTTGACACTTTTGGTTGTTTTACTCTTCTTTGAACCCTTAGAAATGACAGAATTAGACTCCAAAACTGTTTATTCCAAATACTTTATCTCATCCCTCACATCCCTTTCGAAGTCAGACCACTCACCACAAACTTGCTCCCAGACGTTCCTGACCTTCGCTAACTCATCGTCTTGAACTGTTTCTAAAATGTCATTATATACATCCACAAATTCATTCCACAGAACTTCTGCCTTATTAAGCTCTTGCTTCCACTTTGATAATTCATTACAATGTCCCCGAAGCAAGAGTGTTTTTCTCAGTGTTCCCTTAAAACTCGACCTTTTATTCTTGAAAGAGTTAAACTTCAGATCGTTTTGATAGTACTGAAATATTAGCGCTCTCTTCGATACCTTTATGTCAATGCTTCCCTATCAACAATGTTTCTAATTCTGCCTTTTATCGTCTTCGCATCATTTCCGGCGTAACGAAATACTTATAAACGCAAACTAATGAGATTCCTATTTACGCCTTTGTAACTTCCAAACTCGATCACTACGATTCTCTACTATATGATGTCCCTAAAAACGTCATCAGAAAGCTCCAAAATGCCAGACTGATTACACGCTCTAGGAAGTGTAATCACATCACTCCCATCCTCTTCGATATTTACTGACTACCTGTTTCTGAACGAATTAAATTCAAGATTCTACTACTTACCTTCAAAGCTCTGCATCAGCAATCTCCAACCTACATTCAAGACCTACATTGTAGTCACCCGCTACTTACCTTCTAGATCTCTTCGGTCATTGCATCCTCTACGCTCAGTCTGAATCCTGTTAGTATCAACCTTAAGACCTCTGAATCTAAAGCATTCTCGGTCTCAGCCCACGAACTTTGGAACAAACTACTGACGACATACGCTCATGCGAGAATCTAAGTCTTTTTAAGCATAAACTTAAAACCTACCTTTTTAGGAACTTTTACTTTAGTCATTAGGAAGATTTATCTGATTTGATTTTTGTTTTATTTAAATTGAAATTTATTTTAATCAATTTTTAATTCTATTTTTATCACTTTGTTAAGCGCCTAGATCTGTTACTGGATAGGCGCTATAAATATGTTCTTCTTCTTATTATTATTATTATTAACTTTTAAATGATGCATAGTAAATTTACTTAAGATTTTACTTCGGCCTTCACCCTGGCATTTTTGGTTACCAGTAAAGCCTGAAATATTAAAGGTATCCTTGTACGTTGTATCGTCGCCACATATGAGCTAGGGCCTCGAGGGGAGAGGCCCTTGTTCCGTTGTTTCCCTCAAAATCGCTTTTGTTCCCTTGTTTCCGCTGTTATTCAGTACCTCTTTTCAAGTTAAACCTTTTTCTGTGCCGTCTACTGCACGCTTCCTACAACCTTTCCCTCAAAACATTGAAAAACCCGAAACTTTTTACTAACGCTCGTTATTTTTTGTTGTACCGTCCTAACTTACAGACTATCGCAGTATCCCGCTAATAGTAAGAATAAATCTTATTAGTATAATTACATCGATGAATATCGAAAATAGAGCGCTGTGATTGGCTAGCAGCTTCGCTTTATCCCGCTATAATCACCG
The DNA here is from genome assembly GCA_038088405.1 of Porites divaricata. Classification (NCBI taxonomy): domain Eukaryota; kingdom Metazoa; phylum Cnidaria; class Anthozoa; order Scleractinia; family Poritidae; genus Porites; species Porites divaricata. The sequence continues at coordinate 24,454,479 of JBBMOI010000006.1, read as the reverse complement.
CGCGGTGATTATAGCATTGAAGGCGAGCAGTTTTCAAAATGGCAGCCAGATTTTTTGATGTTTCGGGGTCGGAAATAGATCAATAATTTTATTTTCTCGAATAATCATCAATGTAATTATACTAAAACAATTAGTCGCCTCAGGCGACGTGAATATTGGCGAATAGTCACCTCGACTTCGTCTCGGTGACTTTTCGCCGATATTCACGTCGCCTTCGGCGACTAATTGTTAAATATTGTTCCCTTATACTCTCAGTTGTCGTTTTCACGTCATCTATGCTGACTGATAACCGATTCAGATTCCGAATGTGTAGTGGCCAAAGTAGCTTATGGGCTTTCGCGTTGGTCACTGCGACTTGCCGTTACCTGACTTAGCTTAGGTATGAATATTATGTATGTTAAAACAAAAGAACGCATTAAGGAACTGACCCCAGTTGTTCAAAAGTTGGTTAGCGTTATCCACTGGATAAATCACTATCCAGTGGATAAGTGTCAGGGAAAACCAATTGCTTTATCCACTGCATAGTGGTTTATTAGGTGGACGGTGTTATCCACCTTTTGACCAACTGGGGCCAGCTTGGGAATTCATGAAAGATTAGGTTTGTATTTTTCGTAGATTTGGGTTTCAGTTTTTTTATTCTGACTAATTAATTAGTTGTGATGTAGCAAGAGAAAACGTTGCGCCACCGCAATCATTATTTACCCTTGCTAATGAAAATCGAGGTTCGCAACAAATCTGGTATCATAACTATGATCGTTAGAGACTGGTGGGAGTAAAATAAGTGCTTTAATGTACGAAGATGGCTTAATATATTAATAATTCCATTTTTTTTTCATGTTTATTGTTGATTTTTCAGTAATACTGTTACAGACACTTCACATTTTAGTATTTATATTTACCGGTACGAGGAGTAAGGATTTTAAATTGTGTAGTATGTCAAAGAGTTTCACGTCGCTTTTCCCACCAATTCCGCGAATCAAAAAGATCAACATGCCCGTCGTTGTTTTCTTTTTCCGTTCTGATAATTCACCGCATTATTTACTAGCAAGAGAACACGATCATTAAGTGGTCAGTGCAATAAAACCTGCTACTATAGTCTTGCTTCTCGCCAATTTTTGCTTAGCACCCAGTCACCCAAAATACAACTAGCTAATAACATTGTACGCATAACGACGTTCGAACGCTGGAAATCCTTGTGTATAGTCAAATCAAGGGCACTTTAAGAACTTTTTACATGTTTAAAGACAATTATATGTTTGTCTTTCTTTTGACAGTGTTTTGCTCCCGTGGTCCCAAAAACAGTTTTATAATCTGTTGTTCCCTGAGATATGTTTTCCTTTTCCACCTTTTCTCAGGTAACATTGGCTAGTCCCCTTGTTCCCTCAAAGCCCCGCGTAGTGTGTCTTCAGGATGCAGTCCTTACCTCTGTTGCAGACATCTTAACTGCGCTCTGAGGTATTAAACGTTAGGTTCAGCAAAACGTCTATTATTTTGCATCATCGTTGAGCTTTATAGTGTTTAAATAGCATCGTACCCTCTTTCAATTTGAGGCAATCAAAAACTTCGAGCAAAGGAACGAACGGTATACCAAAAAACCCTACAGATCTCAGTTGAATTTAAACTGTAGTAAACGCCAAGCCTAGTGTTCTGCTCCATCAGGCTGCTGATTGTCATTCGCTGAACTTAACGGGCGACTTCGTTTAACCTTGGCTAAGAAACATTGTTTTAATGCAACAGGCAACGTCGGCAACCACTGAGTAATAAGCATGGTAAAAAGTTCTAGAAAAATCGGAATACTTTAACGATAGAGAATCTTTCTTTTCGTTTAAACATTAAGGATAAAGCTCGTCCGATGCCTCCTTATTTTTGTACACAAACGCAAGTTCTGGCAAGTTGCACAAGGTTTATTTAAAAAAAGATAAGATTTCGAAAACAATGGATTTGGCGAATGGAATGACTGATGACGTCGACGAATAGTCGTGGGTTTTCAATATCAGTAATTACACAAGTAAGAGTTTCATGGACAGTACCGCTCAAATGAACACATGGTTTGAAAGTGTACCCCTTTACTTTTCAAACACTGTATGTTCAATTGACAGACGTTTTAAGGTTAGAAGAAAACAAAATCATGAACAGAGCTGGAAATTGCTGGCGTTGCGAAGCACCCGGCCTGTACAAAACATTGTTCGCGATGTAAGGTGGCCTATTACTGCTCCAAGAAATGTCAGCAACAAGACAAGGGGCGACATAAACCCGACTGCGATGCAGCAGCGTTGAAAATGCAGTGCTCCGGCTGCAACGCTAAACAGGAGGGAATATTGAAGTGCACCAACTGTTTGAACTCCTACTATTGCAACGCAGAATGTCAGGGAAATGACTGGGAGAGACACAAGACTTTCTGTCAGGAGGCTGTTGACAAAACGTTGGTATTAGCTGGAGATATTAAGGAATTACTTGAGATCAAAAAGGATAACCCCGGCCTTCGATTTACTTATTACTGGGGGAATATGCCTGCTGTTGACCTGCTCAACTTGTCAATGAATGAAGGGGAAGAGTATTCCAATCCACTGGCTTTGCTGCTTTGCGGAGTTGGTGATCCAAGGAATGTTCTACTTACGATTGCTTCGTTGCCTGATGTTTATACTCAACATGTGAGTTTCGTTTTGAATAACATCTGTCCTTGTACCTTGGCAAGAACAGTTCTGATTCTATACATGTTATACAAAGGTATGTCGGATTGTTCGTTGTCTATTTTTTAACAGATCTTCTTGTATTACATGTCTTACGGTGTTCCTTAGTTCCCGTAAACAAAGTCATTTTCAAATTATATGATTGACAGTCATTGACATTATAGGAAGCCAGTTAACTTTTATTAATTTAGTACGTCGAATTAACAACGTACGAAACATTTTAATCTACATAGCTAGAGATTGCGAGTTGTCATTCGTCTGGAAAAAGCTGGAAAATTAGAAAACCACGTCAAACAATTTTATTTTAGGAGGGAAATGCATTTTAGTCTTTATTGCAACCATTTTGAAATCACTGGTGATCCTTGTGGCTCTCAGCAGTGTGATTTATTCACGAGTCACGCTACTTTTTGCTTTAAATCGCATATGCACTAAATCACATCATTCATGTTCTACATCGAATCATTTTTGTTTCGCATACTAAATGAGAAGTAAAGGCGTTGCCGATTCCTCTTTTCGACAAACCGCCTACTGGGTCAATGAAATATCGGTACTGAATGACTTTTGCAATTATAAAATGGCTATAATAAAGTGGTCATTGAACTTCGTGTCATTCAATTTCCGTCTGAACTGGTGATTTGAAATCGACTTCGAGCTGCGCGCTTGTCGAATTTTAAAATCACGCTCCACTGAATTCAATTACCATTATAATTTGTTCTTGATTAATTTGGTATTTCATTAATAGATATACTCGCCAAAAAGCCATGTAAATTGTATTTCGCAAATGCCAGAGTTCTAGTCAATTACAAAGGCGAATGATAATTTTGCTACGAGATAACTAGTTCGTCCAATTAAACCTGCAAACCATATTTTTTTTTAAAATGTAAGAAAAGTCATTCGTTCAAACATACGTCACAACAGTTTCCCCTCTTTAGGTGTGTACGTATTTGTATTGCGCATGCCCTATCTTCACTGGTTGCTTTGTGATCATTCAACGAAAAATCCTGTTATAGGAAATTTATCATGGACAAAATATTCTCGTAGAAAAAATGAACAGCACAGTCTAGAAATGTATTAGAACAGCTTCGTGTATCTCATTGTCACAACACAAGGCTGTAGAGAGCCTTCAAAGCAACAGTGAAAAGTAAACACGGAATTAAGTATAAACATTTTAAAATCTGTTTTGTTATGTTAGCTTGAAATCACTGACGACAACTTTGTATTAATTTATGGCCTTGTCCAATAAGGAACGCAAGACTTTGATTTATTTAATATCAATAGTTTTTGGAGGAGAATAATTGTGTTTTAAAGGCTTATTTTCTTTTGCACAACTTTCAGGGGGAAATGACGTCGCTTCTGCAGTGGTCCGTATTTGGTATTCTGTCCTCATTTCTGAACAAGACTTCACTCTATTGATGTCAGCCGTTCAAGACCTCGTGGTCACAGCCGAACTGAGCACCATCACTGATGGCAAGATGGAGGTTTCTGCTTCCCAGCTCACCCAGCTTCGGACAGTTTGGGCCACATGGCTTCGTTCGTCTGAACGCAAAGGACCTTGGGTAGCTGAACCCAACAAAGAACTCGCTGGGTTCAGAAAGAAAAGATGGCATAAGACATTATATGTATGCCATCCCCAAAGAGCACAGGGTTTCCGCACAACACATTTTTGACACAGGCATCTTTCATTCCACTACAAATGCTAAGGAATTAACGCGACAAAATCCTACGTTAACTGGTAGCTCAATGCTTCAATGCTCATCCACCACGGAGTTTCAGTACAATATTCCATCGGATGTGTCTCCATTCACGGGATGGGATTACAAGGCAATCAAGAAGATCTACTACGATAAATCACTGCCTAATATGTACACCCTCTACATCTCAAATATTCTAAATAAATTCTCTACAAAAATCACCAGTGGTCGGGTAAAGTTTCATTTTATTCTCTGTGACTTTCTTAAGATTGACCCTTACCTACCAGCAGATCTGAGCTATGACCGCATTACTACTTCAAACTTGTGGGACTACTGCCCCCTTAGGGATTTGCTGACAAAATTTAAGAGGGTACTAAACAGTACCAATCCCCACTCGGTGATGTTGACAGAATCACAAAACTGGTTGCGAAACTATATGCCTGAAATCATTTACGATTTGCCACACAATGAGGGGATAGAGGAACTGTGTGCGACAGCTTTGAAGGACACAAAGAATATCGAACTTGTTGATTTATCGGGACTTACCACTGTTGTGGAATATCTTAACTTGACAGACGAATTTCTTCGTTTTCTACGTGCATCTCTTCTAGCGTCATATACAGATCAGCAGTTTGCTTCCCTTAAAAGAAAATTGAAGATTCCATCTGTTAAATGTCTGGTTCGTTCACCGGGGTTACATCTTCGAGACTTCGTACAAAATGAGAACACTGTTTCTCCATATAAATGGGCGCTTAATTGTCGTCGAGTTGTCATGATGAGAGGTCATGAAAGAGTTCTGGAATGGACACTTGTTTCTGATTCTGTTACTGAGAGTACAGCAGAATGAAATCAATCAAATTGTTCTTTGAATTCGAAGGGGTGGGGTTTATAATGTCCACCAGTCAAGAGTGATAATTTTGTCCGGGTGTTAGCCATTTCGCTTGTGTGTTTTAAATTTCGCTCTTCCTCAATATTGTCTCCAAAGAAACTTCGGTATTGCATTGTATAACCGCTATTTGCACTCTACAAGCTGTTAGTGCTGTCCTCATTGACCAGTCAGAAACTTCATATTTTTTTAGTATACTTAAAATGGAATATTATTATGAAATGAAGCTTATGATTGCCAGAGGGTTGTCACCACGAGTCATGACAACCTTTTTTTTAATATTTGATAGATCACCTATGTGTTTCGTATACCACACAGAGAAAATTTTATCAATTATGACGAAACAGTATGTATGTATGTACCTTCGTTGTATGGGTAACGAGCGCGCCTTTGGGAATGAGGTTACGGGGTAGGGAAGACTCTGTATTCCATGCAAATTCTCTTACACAATGTCTTTTCTTTCCTAGATTCCAAATTCTAGTCCTGTTTCTATATTTTTCAACCGGGGGAGGGGACTTCCCATAGATGCACTTTTTCTTCAAAAAGGGAAAAGGACCAGACGAGGAAATAGAACATGGCTTCTGCTTTTTGTTCCCTTTCCGCTCCGGCGGCTCCCAGCGGCTGGATATTCAAACTCGTTCCCTGGGTCCTCTCAGACAGGAACCCTGAATCGAAAAAAGGTCAACTTTGAATTCCTCTATACAAGTACAGTCGAACCTTCACTAATAGACACCTTCCTGCAACGGCTACCTTTTTCTGTCCCCAAGGTGGCCATTGTGGAGAGGTTCAATTGTAAATAATTAGGAGTCAGGTCACACCACCCGTCTGCCTAATAGCTTACAGTACCTAACGGCTAGAAGGGCTTTATGAGGTTATTGATTCGTGATCAGTGAAAACTTGTATATATTATGTCACCACAAAGCTTAGTGACGAGGAAGCCCAAGGAACCAACTGGGCTTTTAGTTACTGAGCTCCCTTTAACGTTAAGTAGAACTTATGTCTAACGTCTCCAAATACACACTTCTCTCGATTCCTACTTAATGCTGGAGAGAGACCTGTCATCCGTTAATTTTAGAAGATCTTTAGGCTGAATTAAAATACGTTCGGTGTTTCACCCTCGATTAAGGATTCAGAAACAAGCATGTCCAAAGTCCGATGATCGATTGAGGAAGAAACAAACCTAAGCCCTTCCCGCGCTAATGACTCCCATATAAAATGACGGGGATACTGGTTGGAAAATTAGAATTATACTCCTAAACAAGGTCCATCTGGGCGTGGCTTAGGCTATATTCTACCCCCACCCCCTCAAAAGAAAGGAAATACTCCAACACAGTCTGACGGCATTTGTTTCTCTTTTATATAAATATATATTTACTCACAACCCTAGTCGATAACTTTATAGGTAAAAATATAGACGTTTTTTCCTGGAAGGAGCGCACGTGGACTCCTGGTCCTAAACTCACAAATTGAGACCAAAATCTGCAATTCAATCCCCTAAGAGGTTCCCCGTCATTTCCATAAAGGAGTCCCCCCACCCCTTCTTCTCTAGAGTAAGAGTCTTAGGGAGTTATGTCTTTAAGTAACCCCTTTATAGAATAGCTGATTTGCAACATCAAGCCGTATGTTCTTTTTTTTTAATATTTTATTACCGTAGCGTGACGCGGGAAAAATAGATCAGGTGACTAGTTATTTAAAAAGCTAGAAGTTCGTTACGCAACTTACATTTTAAAAGTGTCACCATCGATCGTACATCAAAGCTAACTAGCCGCATATGGAACACAAATTGTGAGTATAACATTTGCCCGTCGCTTCAACCCAAATAGACATTTGTAATAACCTTTCTTTGTAATATGTATTTAAATTTTCAGTTGACTACTTCTTTTACTACTACAAGTGCAAAATAAATTCCATTTACGCGAAAATCAGTTAGTCGTGAAATCTTCAACTTAAAGTAGCCCTTCAATCACAGGAGCGAAACAATAGCCGAAAACAAATTTGTTGTCGGCAAGGCCAATTTTGTCTTTTCCATTTTCTCTAAATGAAATGTTCGTGAGAAAAAGTAACAAGAAGGTGCATGTAATATTCAAAGATACAATAGAGAACATTAAAGTTAGTACGTTTGCGGTTGACGGGAAACGTCAATTTGTACCACGTGACCAAGTTTTATCATTACTTGTCGTTTACTGTTCATTACCTCTACATAAAAAAAATATAGCATTTTCACTACAGTTTTATTTATAAGAAATGTTTTGGACTGCTTTTATATGTCATTGCCTATTTTTAGAATTTTTTTCAAGTCGAAACTGACGTTTGCCGTAAACGTTACTTTAATCTCTACCGTCATTTATTTTCCAGCAAAAAAACGAATGGTTTCGATAAAACTGGAACCAACGTATGGTGTGTTATTCTCTGGTTCAGTTTAATCATTTCTGCGGTAATGTAGGAACAGTTCTTTTTACAAGAAAGGTATTGAAATAGAATTTTAGCATATTTTTACCAGGGAACAGAATAATTCTCATTCACTACAACGCGTTTAGCTTCCCATCAAAGCTTCCCAGCTAGCCAAAAAAGTTAGCGCAAATCGAATTTTGTCGACAGTTGGGTGAAATTTATGTGTACGTATAATTTAAAAAAAAGGGAGAGAGCCAGAGTGAAAGAGAGCGACTTGCACGCATTAAGGCACGGGAAATGATTACAGTCTCTGCCAGTGACAAAGACTTTAATCTGCGTGGCTCTCAAATACGCGTTTTTACCTGCGCTTTTCAAAAGAAGAAAGCAACTGTGTGTAAAACTTGTCGGGAATGGAATCTCTCCCGGCCTGACTTCTAATTTTCAGTTGTACGGCAAAAGGAAAACACTCCATAAATTTAGTAGCCCCTTAAAACAAATAGTGAGGCTGAGAACAAGTAATCATCTATTGAGATGAAGTGGGAAGCGTCCACTCCAAAGTAAATTCGTGTCCCCTATTCAAGTTGACTCTGCGGCAGTTCACAGCCCACTTGAAGGGAAACACAGTGTTTTTATTTCTCACATAGTCACGTAGCTCAAGGCCTAAATCAGCAGCGATAGTTTTTATGGATGGAAGGTTCTTTCTTTGTCTCCTGAAAGACTCCAATTCTGTTTCACGGTATGACCCGATAAGCGCGGCACGGAGGTAGAGCTGGAAGTCTGGAATAATGTTGTGGTATTCAATTAAGCTCGTCAAGTGCCCGGTCGCTACAAGCAACGGATTGTTTGTGTCCTTCACAACTTTCGGTGTGAGTTCAGGGGCCCTCATAAATATATCAGCTTTCACTTCGGGCAAATAGTTATCCACCCAATTACGCATTTCAGTCATTAAGACTGACCGACTGTTGCTGACATTCAAGTACCCCTTGAATTTTGTCAGTAAGGCGGGAAGGGAAATGTAGTCACTTAGATTGGAAGTTGCGATGCGGTCATATGTACGGTCGACAGGTAGGAATGAATCAATCATCATGCAGTCACATAGTATCACCTCCAACTTCACCCGACCGCTTATCAGTTTGTCGATGCACTTGTTCATGATGTATGATAGGTAGGTGCTCAACATGTCTGTAAGCGAATCACTGTAGCACACACTCTTCATGGCTTTGTAATCCCAGCTTGAAAAGGGAAGATCACTGGGGTCAATGTTGAAGTCGTAGTCGTCTTGTTCTCCAGTCTCACACTGGAATAGATAACTTGTTAGAGTTACGTTCTCTCGCGTTAACTGCGTTGATTTCACGTCCTTTGAGGCGAAAAGCCCATTTTCGCTCCATAACTTGGCAGATCTTTTGTGGTCTTTTGGGATCGAGTTGAGATAGTTAAAAATCCCAGCTTCTGATCCTGTGTCGCGATCGAAAGCGTCATTCCTTTGTTCAGTTACCCAGGGTCCTGTGAGAGAAGACAACTGGACCCAAACTTGCCACACCTCCTTCAGCTTAGCTAGTTGATCAACTGATACCATGTTCACGAAGCCATTAGTTAGAGCGTTTAAATCACTAGCGTCCAAAAGGTCCTGCAGTGCGGACGTCAGCAGTGACAAATCGCTTTCTGAAATTCGTAGCGAATACCATATCCGGATTACAGTACCAATTCCGTCATTTTGTCCTGCAAAATGAAAAGTATTCAATTTGAATTATAATTTAACCATGCAAGTAGAAACAAGAGTCTCGGAGGAACTAGCGTTCTTTTGCTGAGATGGACTCTGTTTAGTTCATAATACTTGTCTTTCCTTTGCCTTTTAAGGTATTCCTGGAGGCTAAAGTGACCGTTTCGGATTGCCATAATTTTTTAGCAGTGTAAAGGCAATGTCATCAGGAACTCGCATGCAAAATTTCAGGTCAAGACATCCAAACGATACCGAGATATACGCGAGTAAAGTTTTGTTTCTAAGGCCAATTTGCCGGGAAAAATAAGACGCCCTACCGCGCTCCAAACACCATTTACTTGCTTTGGAAATCCCAAAGGATGTTGTCGTTGACAGCCCGTTGACATAAAACCATGTCATCTGATACGCAAGACTCTCTTTGATCGGCAACAATCATGGCTGCAAGGAACGACACAGCGTTGAACGAGCTGGATGCGGCGTTCCGCAATAACGGGTAAATGAATTTCATTTTTGAAAGAAAGTTGTTCTTTCTGTGATTTTCATTGAATTGGTTTGGTTAACAAAATATCTGTTTGTCGATTAGTTTTCAGGGCAGTCCTGCGGGCCTTTCAAGGCTGGTTCGCGGATTTCAGAAAAAGCCTCGAGAAAGCGACGAGGACGCAAGGAGGAGGTTCTTTCGTCGCATTTTTGGCATTTTATGGGTAAATTTCGATTTCAATTTGATTTTTCCTTCAGGTTTGATAAAGAAAAGATATCGCAGTTTCCAGTTTTCAGGTAACATCTTACGTGCGCTTATGTCCACGCCATTTGCCATTGTAAAATACCGGCAAATAAATGTCACTTTGTGAATACTTTTTCTTTATTACGGATCTATTCCTTTCATCTGTTTCTTCGTTTTTTTATTCCACGCCACATGCCACGTAGGCAAGCTCATTGATGCGCAGGAAAATTTCACGTGCATGCCTCGAAGTAATTGTTTTGTCTTTGTTTTGTAACAGTTTGGTAACAAAGTTGGTGAAGGCCAATTCAGGGGAAAATCCCTACCAACGTATGTATACCCTGACTGCATAAAAAGGGTCATTAGGGAAAAACTCAGTGAACAGCTGAGGGATTACCCAAATCCTGAAACTCCTGCGGTAAGAACTATTGTTATAAACTAAATGTTAGTACCTTGCCCACCCACCCCATCCCTTCCATTTGTAAACTCCACTGTTGCATCTTTCCTTCTCAAAAGCAGTTGTAATTTTTTTTTTTTTTTTATTAGGTTGTAATTTTGATTTTTCAGTTTCTGGCATTGAAAAAGAGTAGTCACTTTATTTCGTTCCTCATTATATCACACTTCAGGTGTTTTTTTTATGGACATATCATTATTCATATAAGGTTTTGAATTCCCACCACCAACCTAACATTGCACTTATTTGGAATTTCAGGTCTACAAGGTCACAATGTCAGACCTCTTTCGTGCAAAATGGCCCGGGGACAAATGAAGAATAATGTTACTTTTTCTATTACACTTATTTTTCTTTTTATTATTTTTGTACTTTAAACTTAGTAAATAAATGGTGACTAATCAAGATATATATTTGGAAATAAACATGTGCTTTTTAATTTCCTGGTATAATTATTATGCTTTTTCAAATTAACATTAATCAAGGTTTCTTTATCCAGGCAATTGGTCTGAAAATACATCAAAATTACCCTTTGAGACCATGAAAGAAAACTGTATATGCTCAAAACGCATGTGCATCCTATCACTTAACAAAAGGGTGTCTTTGATACAGGAGCAAAAAAAATTTATTCTAAAGTAATCACTTGGCTATTGTCAAAACAAATTACTATTATCCCAATATCAGCCACCAATGTAGCCTGTCAGGTCTACAAATAAAATTATTATCAACAAACAATTCGTTGATGAAGGAAACAAATGACATCAAAGAAACACAGTTCACATGATGACAGTGTGGTTTAGAGAGCTTCCACTGGATCCTCTTCAGGATCACTAAACAAGATTGTAACAGCAAACTAAGTAACTTCAGTATTGCCCATAGCTAATGATTTACCACCTTTTCCACAAAATACAACATTCTCAGTTACCCATGCTGTGTTCAAAATACTGCTGAAATAGGGCAGTGTAAAATGAAGCCTGCTGACTGACTTTGGACTTTTGTCTTTAGGGTTGGAAAACAATGGGAGAATTTTTATCACATACTCATTTACACGGTGAAAACAATAGTCCGCAGTCTGTACTTTTCACTGACGGCTGTTGAAATACATCCAGACTGGACATTTGATTGTTTCAAAATTATCTCAGTCAATTGGGCTAGTAAAAGTTTCTGGACACTGGCTATCTTAGTCAAGAATAAGTTGTTTTGCCACAGTTGATCCAACTTAGAAAGGTTAGATTACTGTAAATGAAAATATCAAAGCAAGAATAAATATTCCATAAAAGGGCTTACAGAAAAGCAGTGTCACAAAAACTTCTTCAGCTAGATTATTTTGGTCACTGTTACTATTATTGAAAAAGCTTGATTTGCGGAAAAGCCCTACACCTTTGACTTATTATAAGGGCAGTCTTTGTGACTCTTCCGTGAGTGGGTGTTGCTACCACACCATTTGCACTTCTTCCCTCCCACTTCTACAACTGCTCCAAGGGGTGCTGGCATAGCAGTGTCAGGTAGAGTGATACCCGTCACACTTCCATCACGGACTGCAGACTCAGTGAGCAGCACTGCTTCTTCTTCAACCAGGTCATCCTCTGCATCCTCACCATATGTGTGCTGTATTCTGCAATTTTTGACATATTTCTTCCTGAAGGAAAGAAAACAGAGACAGATTGATATCAACAACAACAACATAAAAACTCAAAATCTATTATGACTTGGCTTTTCTAATAAAATGCATTTGCTCTCCTTCCCAGTTTATCAGAACATGTTGTGTCTAAGTAAAAGCAATTAGTAAATATCTCCACGATGTACAGTAGTCCCTTTAATTATAGCTAAGAAAATCAACTACCTCTAATCTAAAGTTTGCACAGTAACATCTAAATAGAAGAAAATGGAACATGACTGTAGTGAGGTAAGAGAAAGTACCTTAGCTTCTGCTCCTCTGCACGGTCAATTTTCCGCTGAACCCTCTTCCTCTTCCCTTCCGCAGTCTTGTATCTCTCCAGTCTCTTATACCTCTCCTCATTGTCATGTTGACACTGTAATAAAATGGCCATAGTTACAATAATTAACTCTTTATGTTGATAGTATTGTAACATCAATTGCAATTCCCACTGATCAACATATTTTCCTGTGATCAACAATGCCCAGTGATCAACAAAATAGTTGAAACACTAGTAATGTATTACATAGTTGTCACACACACAAAAATTTTTGCAAGAAACATGCTCAGAGAGGCTTACAAAGATACAATATTTAGGCAATAGACCACACTTTCAATGGGTTCACCGGTTTGATAATCCACTTAGGATGTTGGGAGAACACGATAAAAGCTTGTAAATCACAGGCCCTTCGTTTGTCATTTACAAGCTTTTCGAGAGTTCTCCCAACATCCTAGGTGGGTTATCAGGCCGATAAACCATAGAAAGTGTGGTCTATTGCTTTTATAAAATAACTCTAAGTTTTCTATGAGTTTACCGGCACAATAAACCATAGGTTTTTAACCAATCAGAATATGTGTACTACCTTAGTTATTTTATAAATAGTTTAAGGTAGCACAAAAGACAAATCACATAGGAAGTAGATAAAACTACGCATACCATTTCTTGAATGCCATCAAGGATTGGAAGACCCATTCGTGAATAGAGGTCAGGGATCCAATGGTACTCCGGTCCTCTGTTCTTGTAGCACCAAGTCATGTTGGCCTGGAGCAATCCTAAATTTGTTGCAGCATGGTAATGTTTCATGTGCAGGTTAGTGTCCTTGGCGCGGAATTTAGTGAGAACACTAAATGTTGACTCAGGGAGATTTGAATGCCCTTTTCCCAAGTCTGGGTCGATGATCTTCTCTGCATCTTTGGCCCTCTCACTACATTCTATTTCATACGCCAGCGCATGAAATTCACATCGTAGAATGTGAGCTGAGTGGTAATCTTCACCAGAACATTTGAGTTCTGCATAAAACCCATCAACGTCCACCTCACACTTTTTACAGCTACATTTAATGAGGGGATGAAAGCTGCAGGAATCCCCCTGCCATTCATGAATATCTCTACAGTGGTACTTTCCAAGAGCCAACATAGTTTGTTTGTATTTATCTGGACTGTTTCCAGCATGGACGAGGGCACAGTAGTGATTTCGTTTGGCATTTTGGATGAAACCTGGACCAATACATCCACAAACAGGTTTGTTTCTAGTGGCAACAAATGTATGATTTTTGCCAACACAACAACATTTGACAGATTCAATTGAAGGAAATTGTCTTTTGTGCAAGGCAATAAAAGCAGATGAAAATGATGACTTTGTTTTTAGCTCCTCAAGCTTCTTCCCATGGGCCCTTCCAACATGGCCCCCACACAACATAATTCTACTCTCTTGTTCATTTGAGTATGACTGGCGAAACCCCTTGGCTGAGGAAGAGTCAGCATCCTGCCAGTTGACTTCCACTATTAGCCCCTCTTCTTTGGCTTTGGCCCATAGCACTTCACTGAGATGCCCCTCAGCTGACTTGGCTGTCCCCTGCCAGAGTTCCTCATCACAAATAGTGTCAGCTCCTCTCATACATAGATGACCATAATAAAGAAGGGCACCAGTAATATAATTCTTGATCACGAATGTGCAGTTTTGACTGAAATGCCCCCTAATCAACCAACACCCATCACAACAAGTGACAGCTCTAGACCAGCTGCCTATCTGGTCCGCTGGGAGTTCCTTCATCTTTTCCTTTCCATCTTCACACATCTCATCCAACATTGACTTAATGTAGGGGAGGGCTAGATCCACAACTTCTAAGAAAGGTTTCTCTGAAACAATTCCCAATCCTAACCCTCTCCCCAAGGTCTTTCTGTACCCAGCATAACCATGCCCACTAATAAAAAAGGCTAAGGAGATGGCCAAGGACACTAATTGTCGTCTGGATTCTTGGGCAAGGTAACTACTCTTATAATCAATCTCAACAGTCCAGCAACCACAACACTTGAATGAAAAGACCATTGCCCCTCCATATCCTTTTTTTCCATATGCTGTAAGAACCAATTGGCCTGTGAAATAAGTGTGAGTTGGAAAATCATGTGAGGTAAATGTCTTTCAAAAATTATGGTATGAACTACAACTGTATATGGAATTGTGAGGGCACTTATAAATGAGAAGACCACGGCCTCTAACAAAACAGCAATAGTCTTATTGATTATTTTACACTATGTCAAACTGAGTATTGTCAAACAATGAGGCATATGAACACTGTGTTTTCAGAATTGAGGTAACTTATCTTTCTAACCACAGGTGGCCTAGACAAAATACTATACAACTATCCCCCAAAGGGAAGGTGAATAGTGGTGGATATATAACAAGATGCGAAGCATCAAGGTATATATCTAGTGCTATGAACTGACCGTGAGGGGGATAGTTGTTTCAGTATTTACCAAATCAGTTAGATAAAAATAAAAAAAGTATCTTTTTGTACATAAAACACGTCACTTAGTTAAGAGTTTGGTTACATTTCAATTGACAGTGTTCCTGGGACCATTTTTATGATTTTGTTGCAAATTCAGCTAGAAAATAATTTTCTACCTACCAGTAAACACCCACAAGCCAAAGTTCGTCATTTTCTTGGTATTTGTTTCTATGAATGCTTCATCTATCGCTCAAATAAATGTCTCGAAACGAGATGCCATCTTGGCTTTGGTGGCAAAACAGTGAACAGCCAAGGATATTCCCAGTTACGGGAGCCAATCAAAACATGCGAAAAATTACTATTCACTGATTTGGTAAATACCGGTACTAAAACAGTTTATGTTTCTCTAAGCTATTCGAGTGCTATGCCATATATGATCAACAATCAAACCTGCTTTTATTCAAAAATTGCTGCCATTTGTTGCTAGTCTTGAAACTAGTTACTTATCTTTGGCTGATGTTTGGCCCTAGCATTAAATCCCAGTGTAAAAAGGGAGAGTTTGAGTCTAATTTTAATTACCCTGGCTCTCAGTTCACAAACAAATTCCTTATCTTTCACACAAAATCCCTGTCTCCGGGCCACCTGCGATTCTGATAATATATTGCAGATCCTAGTTAGTTATATCTCACCTCTACATCTTCCATTGTTTGATGTGCATTTGAAATATTTATTTACTTCGCCCACAAAATCAACAATACTGGAGGTTGTCGCCATGAACAGTCCTTCTGGAACTTCAACACTACCAAAAAAATAATATCAGAGTAAAATGTCAATTTCAACTTCATGCTGTTGAGTAGACTTGCTCACAAGTCGAGCTTTTCGCGCGAGCGAGCGAAAGCGGGTCCTACCACACCAGACCAAAAAACCAAGCGAACGACTTTGAGAAAGTCTAGCTGTTGAGCACTCCATGTAACTCCCTCAGACAGGCAGTTTTGTACCATTCTCACTCTCTTATACGGAGAGTGTGAAACACACTTCAAAGAACGTTGTTGTGCTAAATAAACATACAGAGATCATAAACTGCGAATCCTACAGGTCAAAGTTTATAAGTTTTAGCTTATGTGAGAGCCCTGATCCCAGGGGTTTTACTTTAAATTTTACTCCGGCGAAATGTGCAAAAATGAGTCGCGAAGCGGCAAGAAACACGCAATCGGTATTCACGCAATCAGAGTCCAAAAATTTTAAGACAAGAAAAGCGATGACTGTTGGTCTCGGTGTTTCAGTATGAGCCAGTAAATATTATTATACATATAAAAACTCACCCTTTATCGTGCTTGATTTCTTTCGGCGTTTTTTTTTCCACCGGGGGCTCATAATCAGAGTCGTCGGTTTCATCAGAGGACGGTAAATCATTCGACAGTCGGGACCGAAGGTTTTGCACCTGGTTTCGGTTCTCTGTTGTACTGGATTCGAATTCTTCAAGTCTTCCTTCAGCATCTAATTGGCGCTTTACGTCTTCGGCGCTTTTGAGAGATTTGCCCTCGGGATTCCTGTAACTGAACTGCAACGATGCTCTAGAAGACGAACTCGGACGTTCTTCAATCGTCCATCCGGCATTCTTCAGTTTTTCAAAATCAAGAGATATTCTCGATTTCGATCCAGAACCACGGGCTTCGTGAGCCTTTTTGGAAGCTTCTTTTCTGGCCTTCGACGCTTTTCTTTTAGGCATTCCGCAGTCTAAAAACTCACGACACAAAGTTTCAAGCAGCGGGGTTCTGAACTGTCAACACATGCATTCAAGGTGCCGTTGCTATGGGGAGGTGTCAATGTTTTCTATCGCGTTCTCTGATTGGTTTCGCGGGAAAAATAGAGGCCTTTGTAAGGGCATAATAGGCCATATATAGAGTATTTTGGGCGTTCTACCGCTGTAAACAACTATCGAACTGTTCAGAAAGATGGCTGCCATCAACAACAGATCGGAATAGGAACCTTTTGTGGGATATTTTCTTAATTATCAGTCGATTTTCACCACAAAAGACCTGCAAATTTAGAGAAGGTCTATACTAAATTTAACTTCTTTGCGTGGATTTATTGGAAAGGCATGAAACTTGGGGGATATGACAAACACACATACAAGAATCGTTCTATGGCATCGCGTCAATATTTCTTGAATATACGACTCGTGACAACATCATAAAAATCACTGACAAGGTAAATTACATTTTTCAGTGTAAAATATTCTAGTTTGTGTAAATTTTGACGCACTGCCAAAGTATGGTAGAAAATGTTGAAAGTAATCGTGTGGCCAAAGATCGTAGTAAAAGAATAAATCTTTCTCAAGTTTTTTCAAAAAATGTGATGTGACATGATAATGACCACACCCATAAAAGAGTCAAATTCCTGGAATACTATAAATTCTTTTGGAAAATAAAACTTTTTTTCAGAAAGTTCATAGCATGGCTTTTAACTGATGGTAATTTGAAAGAGGTGGGTCAAGTATTTTTTTTTTAAATAAAGCATAAAATTTCAGGGGAAAATGCGAAAAATAGCCTCCAGGAATACCTTAAAGGTTGCATAATGAAGAGAAAGCGATCCCATTGTTATCATCGTCTTATCATAAAGCTAATCAACGCTTGCGATTCATTAAGGTGGCTCGACTGGATTTTTTTTAAGGGATACCTCCCAAGTTTAAGCATTAACTACGTCGCCATGAGTAAAGATATTCAAAAAAGGTTACCAGAACTGTATTATATAGAGATGAAAATTTCTTATGATTTGGGTTTTATTGCAATCGGAGTCGCCATGGCAACGTAAAGACGCCATTACGTTTTTTATTTATCTTTGTGTTTCTCTGTACCAGGATTTTTTTTTAAGAAATCGCTTAAGGGAATTTGTACCTGGCATAATTGCCGCAATTATGGCAACGTTTGAACAAATTCTATGAGAGAGTTTTCGAAATATTTTGAAACGAAGTTTTAAGCATCATAAAAACAGTGAAATAGCATGCTATCCACACAATTAGCTAATTTTTAAAGAAAATGATAAGCTTTGGAAACGCAGCTTCCTCTCATAGTGGTTTGATTCCATTGAAAACTGTGTACAAAAAAAGAGGGGAATTGCTCTGAGCGATCGCGAGTAAGAAGAATTTTATTAACTTGCATTCAGCTCCTTTTGCTACAGTTTTTGCACGTAATTTGGTCCACGCCTACAAATTTCGCATTTTTCAAACAACAGCTTGATAAATTTTTTTATAAATTTGAAAATCCCGAGATGAATTGTCGATAAATATGCCCTGCAAGTTCCAAGAACATTGAAGACAGGGAAGGCTTTTGAATAGAACCTCAAATATGACCAAGTTTTACCCCAGATTTTGTGTTAACAAGTGAGCGTCCTCATTATTCACTGGCATTGTTTTCAAGTTTCATATGCACGTGCACATTTATCAAAAAGATAGAATTTGCATCAAAAAGGACCCTCGGTTAAATCTCCAGAATATGCTAATAACTAGGTAAAGAAATAAGTGATATATTATAACATCACAGCAACTCTTTGTAACAGTTTCTGTGATGTTTTAAGTGTTGCATCCTACAAGATGAGCCGTGACGTTCACCGTCTCAGCTCTCACTACTATCTGTGACACAAGCCAATTATTAGCATATTCCGGATATTTCTTCCGAAAGTAATCGAGAGTTCTTTTTGATGCAAATTTATTTCTTTTTGCTAAATGTGCACGTGCATATGAAACTTGAAAACAATGCCAGTGAATAACGAGGACGCTCACTTGTAGACACAAAATCTGGGGGGGAAAATTGGTCATATTTGAGGTCCTATTCAAAAGCCTTCCCTGTTTTCAATGTTCTTGAAACTTGCAGGGTATATTTATTGACAATTCATCTCGGGATTTTCAAATTTGCAAAAAGATTTATCTAGCGGTTTTTGAAAAATGCGAAATTTGTAGGCGTGGACCAAATTACGTGCAAAAACTGTAACAAAAGGCGCTGAATGCAAGTTAATAAAATTCTTCTTACTCGCGATCGCCCGGAGCAATTCCCCTCTTTTTTGTACACAGTTTTCAATGGAATCAAACCACTATGAGAGGAAACCGCGTTTCCAAAGCTTATCATTTTCTTTAAAAATTAGCTAATTGTGTGGATAGCATACTATTTCACTGTTTTTATGATCCTTAAAACTTCGTTTCAAAATATTTCGAAAACTCTCTCATAGAATTTGTTCAAACGTTGCCATAATTGCGGCAATTATGCCAGGTACAAACTCCCTTAAGCGATTTCTTAAAAAAACTCCTGGTACAGAGAAACACAAAGATAAATAAAAAACGTAATGGCGTCTTTACGTTGCCATAGTGACTCCGATTGCAATAAAACCCAAATCATAAGAAATTTTCATCTCTATATAATACAGTTCTGGTAACCTTTTTTGAATATCTTTACTCATGGCGACGTAGTTAATGTTCAAACTTGGGAGGTATCCCTTCAAAAAAATCCAATCGAGCCACCTCAAAAGAAGTCATCTTTAAAACGGTTTTGATAAAGCGTAGGCATAGGGAGTACTTGATAACTAATCCAGATAGCCTCTGTTTTGAACACTGCATGCTTATTCATTGCGGGAGAAAAATCATGTCAAAGCTTCAGTTTTTGATCTATATCATCCTACGTTCTATGAATTCAAACGTTTTTAACAATAGACCATCATAGATTCTATGTTTTGTTTTCCCAATTCAAACCACTTGATGTTCTCCAGGGAATTTACCTTTTGTTTCTCCATAATTTATGCATACATATGCACGTGGATGCACCTACATAGGACTTCGCTGGGTAGAAAAAGTTCTCAGGGGTACCATCACGCGGTAAAAAGGTCTATTAATGAGTTGTGTACAGTACCGAAAATGATCCCCAACCGCAAATAATCCTCGACCGCAAGTGATCCCCAAAGTCGACCGCAAATGATCCCGTGAAAAATGGAGGAATGGGATGGATTTTATGGGACTGATTCCAAAAAAAAAGACCTTTTCCTCTCGCCTCCTAAAGAAAAAAGGAGGACGTCACATCTCAAGTCAATTTATACAATAAGGCGAAAAAAAAAAATGGAATAAATCTCAAAAGAATATGGTATCAACCGTATACTTCCTCCTTTGTCAAGACTAAAATTTTTTTGACAAGACTAAAATTTTCTTATTTTATCTGACCTAACCTCAGTGTCTGCAAACGAGCAAAAAATCGGGCATTTATGAATTGATCTACAGCGCACTACTAAAACGACAGAACAACTCTGACAGCCAAATTGCAATGTACTACCATCCATGTAACCAAAACACTAATAATCATTTTGGGCCATTGAAACAGGAAGAAATTAGAAAACTCACATTTGTTATAGTTTCCAAGCTTTTTCTTGCAAACAGGTCGATCCCTTTTTGTTTGTGTTAAGTCCTCTTCATGAATTTTCTTTCATATTTTGCTATACAGTATGTTCAGCAGCTGGAGGACATACCAAAAAGCTCGAAATACTGCCTAGGTTACATTTTGAAAGGGCAAAAAGTGCTGAACGATAGGATGAAACTAGAAAATAACAAAGCGACAACATCTTGAAAATTCAGCACTCTGGAAGGACTGGCACTAGTAGCTGCGTTCGGTATCTAACATAGGGACAAAAATTATAAATTTTTCACGACTCCATTGTCGCGCAATTCCCAAAAGAGACTTGAGCACATAGAAAACCAAACCGTATATAGAAATGTAACCAGAAAGCCTCGGATTCATGTTAGAATTTTTCTTTATCGAATGTGGGCTATTACGAACTATTCTTCAGTTAATTCTTTTCGTTGAATTTAGCTTCTTTTTCTTTCAAAGGAAAAAAAAAAGAAGAACGCCTGATCGCAGGTTAATTGGTGATTAAGGGGGTGTTTACATGGGAAAACTCGCACCGGCGCGAGTTTCATACCGGGATGACTTCTTGATTTCTAATCGCGTTTACATGATGTCTGGGTCATTTCATATCTCGTTATTTGAAGGTACACTTCATGTTGATAAAATACACGTGTGACTCAAAATCGCAGACATTACGCACGCGCTACCCGTTCCAGTCTAACGGCAGTCCGATTTCACACCGAAACGGGTGGTCGTTTCGCGTTTACATGATACCGCTGCGAGATTTCGTACCGGAGTGAAATTCTCACCCCGGTACAAGAACCGGGATGAACTCACGCCGGGGTGACTCGCGTTAGCCTAACTCGCGCGGGCATGGCATTTTGTGGGAGGGTGGGAGGCTAATCACTAAAGCTTTGTTTGGAGAGGCTTCGCCCCGAGGTCCAGTCCCATACCCTTATATATATCTTCCATTGAAAAGTTGTATCCTTCTCATATATCTGCTTCGTGAGAATAAATCGGTAAGAAAGGAGGTCTTCCGGTCATTTCCGTGTAACCTTTAACTGGATTAACGTGTAAATTATATTGCCATAAGACGTGTTTCTTGGAATCATTTTAATAAAGGCCCTTTAAAATATTTAACGAAAGATTTTCCTCTCCTTTCACATACTTCAACTTGTGATTTTCCTACCCTTTGTTACACCTGATGCTTGAAAGAGGTACCCTTCGGGCGAAGCCTTCCGGATTATGAAAACTGCATCATGAAATCATGAACAGGAGATGAGTGGATTTTCGGACAAGGACGGTGATTGAAGACTGACGCAATAATAGATGGTACAATAAAGAGTCCAAAGAAACGCTGATTTATACGGGATCACTCCGCCAAAAAAAAATAAACGACAACACAAAACAAGGTAAATTTAACTAAAAGTAGTAGTTGAAGAAGAAATGGGACTGTAGTAGGTCGCTGATAAACCGGTTTGTTTGTTTCTTTTATCTATTTGGTAATTCGTCATCTTGTGGACAAGGCAGCTACTAGTGCCAGTTTCTCCTGAGTGCTACATTTTCAAGATGGTGTTGCTTTGTCATTTTCTAGCTTCATCCTATTGCCCTTTCAAAATGTAACCTAGGCAGTATTTCGAGCTTTTTAATGTGTTCTCCAGCTGCTGAACATACTGTATAGCAAAATATGAAAGAAAATTCACGAAGAGGACTTAAAACAAACACGAAGGGATCGATCTGTTTGCAAGAAAAAGCTTGGAAACTATAACAAAATTTGTTATAGTTTTGTCACATTTAATGTGAGTTTTCTAATTTCTTCCTGTTTCAATGGCCTAAAATGATTATTAGTGTTTTGGTTAAATGGATGGTAGTACATTGCAATTTGGCTGTCAGAGGTGTTCTGTACTTTTAGTTGTGCGCTGTAGATCAATTCAAAAATGCTCGATTTTTTCGCTCGTTTGCAGACACTGAGGTTAGGTCAGATAAAATAAGAAAATTTTAGTCTTGTCCGTGGCTACTTAACAAATCTTATGGTTTTAGAAAGTAGTTTTGTGATGTGTTGTATCGCATGCAAAAAATAAATTTTACTCGTTAAATTTTAAGGGTTCTGCGAGTTTCAGAAAATGGTGAAAATTTGCTTATAAAAATGGCGTCCGAGAGGGTCGAATAAAGTGATGCTCGTATCTCTAATACAAGAGCAGTGAAGAACCTATGTTTGGTATATTTGTCCATTACTCCACCAGACCGACACCAGACCTATCTTTAATGTTAGTATGAACTTATTCTGTTGATCCCCTTCCGTTGACATTTTTTACATTTTGCCCGGTTTTCTCTGGCAACCACTCTTAAATTTGATTTTTCTGTTTTAACCAGCCAAGTGCTCGTTACGAAACAAGACATGACTTAAAAAATAAACAACCGTCAAAATGCTCCCGAAATTATCAATGTCGACAGGTTTCGGTTTATTTCGAAATAGCAACCTGCTTACAGCTCATGAACATGTCGCGCGAATAGTTATATTGACGCTTATATGTATATTCATTTGTTGTGCCTTTGCTAGAGAGAGTTACCAGGAAGCTAAACCTGGTGTTGAGAAACGCAAAAGCGAGGTAAGCAGTAGTTATCGCGTGACAAAACATCGTAGGAAACTGTCACATTCACGGACTAAAGGAAAATCGCTTATAATTATTCGGATCCGGGAGGCACTTTCGAGAAAATTAAACAACCTAAAACCCTTATTTAGCCGTAATGAAGAGCATCGCATTTCAAAAGAGGTCAACGGAAATGCTCTTGCATCGAAGGGCAAATCATGCCGACCAGAAACAATAACCGCGGAAAATCAATATGCGTGTCATGACCTCTCAGTACTGAAATATATGAACTGCAAAACGTTTTCCTCCAGAGCATAATCTACCCGCCAGAGAAAAACATTGGAACAAGCAGAATTTTGGCATGGTGTGTTGCCTACCGACCCCGTTTTTACACTTGAATGGTTTTTTTCATTTAGCTTATTTCATGCACAGTTTTATTTGAGAAGCAAAGTTTCGCTTTTAGTCTGACTTTTTGTAATACGCCTTTTGCTGTTCATTACGAGAAAATACGGAAAATACGCATTATTTGCGTAAAACGGCGACCAACAGCGCGAAGATACATTCATTAGCGCGAAAAAGCGAACATTTGGGCATAAATCAGATTCAATTTTAATCAACATTGAATAACATTTTTGGGCATTCATTTGCGTCATTCGACATACAAAAGAGAAAAATGTACTCTCATTAACGCCAACATTCAAGTGCAAACGCTGTTCATTAATATTTTTATGACACTGTTTGCAATTCAATAGCATTCCTGGACAGCTTTAGAATGGATAAGACAAACATTAAGGTGGATCGACTGGATTTTTTAGGGGGGATACCTCCCAACTTTGAGCATTAATTACGTCCCCATGAGTAAAGATATGGAAAAAAGATTACCAGAACTGTATTATACAGAGATGAAAATTTCTTATGATTTGGGTTTTATCGCAATCGGAGTCGCCATGGCAACGTAACGACGCCATTACGTTTTTTATTTATCTTTGTGTTTCTCTGTACCAGGAGTTTTTTTTAAAAAATCGCTTAGAAGTTAGAATTTGCATAAAAAAGGACCCTCGGTTAAATCTCCGGAATATGCTAATAACCAGGTAAAGAAATTAGTGATATATGATAACATCACAGCAACTCTTTGTAAGAGTTTCTGTGATGTTATAACCCGAGTAAGATAATTAAGAGTTGCATCCTACAAGATGAACCGTGACGTTCACCGTCTCGACCCTCACTGCTAGTGTGACACAAGCCAATTATTAGCATGTTCCGGATATTTCTTCCGAAAGTAATCGAGAGTTCTTTTTGATGCAAATTTATTTCTTTTTGCTAAATGTGCACGTGCATATGAAACTTGAAAACAATGCCAGTGAATAACGAGGACGCTCACTTGTAGACACAAAATCTGGGGGGAAAATTGGTCATATTTGAGGTCCTATTCAAAAGCCTTCCCTGTTTTCAATGTTCTTGAAACTTGCAGGGTATATTTATTGACAATTCATCTCGGGATTTTCAAATTTGTAAAAAGATTTATCTAGCGGTTTTTTGAAAAATGCGAAATTTGTAGGCGTGGACCAAATTACGTGCAAAAACTGTAACAAAAGCAGCTGAATGCAAGTTAATAAAATTCTTCTTACTCGCGATCGCCCGGAGCAATTCCCCTATTTTCAATGGAATCAAACCACTATGAGATGAAGCCGCGTTTGCAAAGCTTATCATTTTCTTTAAAAAAACCCAGCTAATTGTGTGGATAGCATGCTATTTTGCTGTTTTTATCATGCCTGAGGTAATTTCCCTCGAAATTGTTCTACCATCTAACTTTTTTTGAAACTTGGCATAATGAATATTCATGATATGAACATTAAAAAAATGCAATAAAAAGATGGGGTCACCGTAATTGTTTACGCGTCAGCAGGCTCTTAAACTGGGGTATTTTACTGGTTGCGCGTTAAAAATTCGAATCCCCTTCTTACGCAATTAAGTCTTTGTTACTTGAAACACACAAAATTTTATCTTGAACATAAGGCTTCTTTTATTCAAATAAGCACTATTGCTTCATTTAATTCGTTTTTGATTGCCTGGTTGTGGGGGTATTGCACTTTTTCGGAGAGTTCCGTGGTTAGCTTGAAGTCCTCTCCTTGACTCAAATACAGCAAACACGACATTATTTTCCTCAAAAAAATCATGTTCTACTATCAAACTTTTTTTCTTCTTCAAATATGTTTTTTATGAGACTGTTCTTAGCAAATACATGGGAAAAAAATCGGGGGTCACCGTGCTTGTTTCCTGACAAACTCCTGTGAAAGGTGGGCATGGTTTTGAGATCGCAGTCTGGATGGATAATTTGCTCGGCGGGGACTGGGGCGAGATACAAAATAACGCCCATCGTGTTCGAAGTATGTACTCGAGATCAAGCTTGTTTTCGGTTGTTTTTATGTGTTTGATATCGCCAACGCAGGAATTCAAACTTGAAAAGAGTACATTAAATACCAAGGAAGGAGGTAAGTGAAGATTTGAGGAGATTTTGGAGTTATGAATCTTAATTTTGGGCTGTTTTGTAGCGCTGGCGTTCTGTTTAATTCCAGTGCTAGGGTTCGATTTTTTTGCTTTTGCACAATAATGTTTGACAAAGAAACTTGAAGAAAAGACTATTGATTCCTATTCTTCATATGTTCGCTTGTTTGGTTTCTATACACAGCAAAATGTGAATTCAGCAGCAAACTTCGCGTTTACATCAAAGATTGGTCTACCTCGCGTGGTTCTGGTGCTACGGTGGGTCTTATTTGTTCCAGAAATATTCGTCTCTCCGGATCCACTCTCGGAGTTTGAACAACATATGTACAGTAGCGATCCCAGGCCAGAAACTGGCTCGTTCGTGCAGTTGGAGAGCCGTAGAGCTGTCCCACAGGCTTCACAGCCCCCATAATCCAAAGCCTCAGCCAGGACATTTTAATAATTCCACAACTCGACGGCCGCGAAGTGACAAACCACTGCAGACTTCGGGATCACGCACATTGCTTTCATTTTCTTGTTTTTTGATAGCAAACCAGGAAGCTGTCAGCCGATCTACATCATTATTATTGCGAATAAAAACTTTAGCTCTGCAAAAGCGGCCCTTTTTTGTTCTTTTCGCGCTAGTGGGAAGAACCGCCGCCATCTTGGATGTCGCAATGTTATGCGCAGTAGCAGGTGCGCAGTGCAAAACAAGGGAATTACCTTAAAACTTTGTTTCAAAATATTTCGAAAACGCTCCCATAGAATTTGTTCAAACTTTGCCATAATTGAGGCAATTATGGCAGGTACATACTCCCTTAAGCGATTTCTCAAAAAAACTCCTGGTACAGAGAAACACAAAGATAAATAAAAAACGTAATGGCGTCGCTACCTTGCCATGGCGACTCCGATTGCGATAAAACCCAAATCATCAGAAATTTTCATCTTTATATAATACAATTGTGATAACCTTTTTTCCCTAATCTTTACTCATGGCGACGTAGTTAATGCTCAAACTTGGGAGGTATCCCCCCCAAAAAATCCAATCGAACCACCTTAATGCGCTTGTACAATCAATTGAGCTTTCTTTACATTTAATACACAAAAATTGATTTTCAATTAAACAATAGAAATTCAAACAAATTTGGCCTGAATTTTTGTCAGATATACCCCTCAATAAACTCTCTATTGAAACATCTAGCATCTTGGCAGGTAGGTTTGCACGAAATGGTATCCCTTAGCACATTTAGCTGCCGTAACACTGTCTATGTTTCTGCGCAGAGCTTCAAGCAGTTGTTGAGTGCCCCATAACGAGATTTTTAGGGCTTTGGCCCCATTCCTGTTATCCATACATCTTTGAATTTTCGCACACGAGATGCCGGCCTTGATTGTCGCTACAATGTCGAGGGGGAGCATAATCTGTGTACGTATGGGGAAGGAATGGGCAGATCTCGGTGGGCCGGCACTCCGTCATACGCTAAGAAAACCCACTCGTTGGGATCCATATTTGTCCTCGCCCGTACAAGTGCATTAATGTTTGTCTTATCCATCCTAAAGTTGTCCAGGGATGCTATTGAATTGCAAACAGTGTCATAAAAATGTTAATGAATAGCGTTTGCACTTTAATGTTTGTCTGTTGTCCCTATTGACTTTCAAGATGGTGTTAATGACTTTGACGTTGGCGTTAATTAAAGTATATTTTTCTCTTTTGTATGCCGAATAACGCATATGAATGCCCGAAAGTGTTATTGATTGTTGATTAAAATGCAAAAATCGTTATTGAATCTGATTTATGCGCAAATCAAATGCTTTCCTCGGCAGCTGCTGGAGTAATGAATACTGTGTCGGTTTTTGGTGACTTTCTGGCACAGGCGAGGAAAAAATGGATCCCGATAATTCGGTGGTCTTTGCGTATGATGAGGTGCCAGCCCACCTAGATTTGGCCATTCCCGCCCCATTCGTACACAGCTTATGCTTCCCCCCTCGACATCGTTGAAAAGGATTTAAGTTGTCTGAAAGCGACACCAAGGGCCGACATCTCGAGTCCGAAAATTTAAAGATGTATAACAGGAATGAGGGCAAGGCCCTAGCAATTCCACTAGCGGAGTTCGGAAGCAAAAACTGCAGTGCTTGAAGCTCTGCGCAGAAACATGACATTGTGACGACTGTTACCGCAGCTAAACGTGCTATGGGGTACCATTTCATTAAAGCCTACCTCCCAAAATGTTTCAATAGCGAGGTTTTTTAGGGATATACATTTAACGGACTGAAATTCAAACCAAATTTGTTTGAATTTCTATTGTTTAATTGAAAATCGATTTTTGTATATAAAATGTAAAAAACACTCAATTGATTGTACAAGCGCATTAATGTTTGTCTAATCCATCCTAAGGTTGTCGGGGAATGCTATTGAATTGCAAACAGTCTCACAAGATGGTGTTAATGACTTTGATGTTGACGTTGATGAAAGAATATTTTCTCTTTTGTATACCCAATAACGCATATGAATGCCCAAAAGTGTTATTGAATGTTGATTAAAATGCAAAAATCGTAATTGAATCTGATTTATGCGCAAATGTGCGTGTTTTCGCGCTAATGAATGTATGTTTGCACTATTGGTCGCCGTTTCACGCCAATGATTGCGTATTTTCTCGTAATGAACAGCAAAAGGTGTAATAAAATTGGCACAATGAGTCCAAGCCATTTCTATTTTTCTTTCGGGATCATTTGCGGTCGACTTTGTGCATCACTTGCGGTAGAGGACATTTGCGGTCCATTTTGGGGATCATTTGCGGTACTGTACAGTTGCTCGCTCAATCGATGTCTCATTCAAGGAAATGCAATCGACGTTTTCAAGGATTACCTAGCAGACGAATTCCTTCTTTTCTGATTTTAATATGTCCCGGATTGAACGCAATCATTGTTTTTCATATTTGACCGGGATGTTGGTCATTTTCAATTATCATCTTATTGAAAAAAGGTTTTTTGTTGTTGTTGTTGTTGTTGTTTTTGTTTTGCATGATGACACTTTGTCATAGTTATCATCTGTTCTAATATCACGATTTTGACTTACAGGAAATTAGTGAAAATTTGCAAAGATGGAGGCCGTCCAGATAAGGAGTTATATTTGGCCCATTATATGACTTCAGAACATCAAGTGATCCTCTGGGAGCGTACAATGATTCCCAGGGGGTGGGGGTACCAGGGGGCGTAAAAAGCCAGTTCTGAATGCGGTGAAAGATAGGGGATCATTTAAGACTTTATGTCTGTTCATCTAAAAGGCTAATCCTAGCTGATTGTCAAGGAGAAGGCTCCGAATTCCTTTTGCACTTATATAGAGAATCAGCCACAAAACGACTCAACGACTATAGACCTTTTTATCTTGGTGTGTTTATTGCATTATTTCAATTCATGTGACCTCTTCAAGGAATCGTTTCCGTTTTTTTTTTAATTATTGTTTTCATAAATTTTTCGTTCCCATGCATGCAAGTGAATAGGGTGATAATTGAAATGAAACCAGGCCGAAATGGTCTCTTGCCGTGTACATGTAGTGAACAGTGAGGAGTTCACGTATACATGTATGTGGACAAGAATAGACAAAAGCTGTCATTTGTCTATGTTTTAAGCAACAAGGTCTTTCAATGTTATTTGATAGTCTTCTGGCATTCAAATGAATTTCCTTTTGCGAAAATATTCCAGCCGAAAAGGCTACATTTTATACAAGGAATCTCTTTTATCTCACCTTTGTATAACATATATAGAAGTAGAACAGTTCTCGCCAGGGTACAAGGACAGATATCGTTTAAAACGAAGCTGACTTGCTGTGTATAAACATCAGGTAACGAAGCAGTCGTAAGTAGAACATTCCTTGGATCACCAACTCCGCATAGCAACAAAGCCAATGGGTTCGAATACTCCTCGCCTTCATTCATCGGCAAGTTAAACAGGTCCACAGCAGGCATATTACCCCAGTAGTAAGTACGTCCCAGGCCAGGGAACAGTCGAGAATATATGCGGTTCATTTTTATACTCTTCGCCACCCGTATCGTTTTTATTACAACGTCATGGCATTGTTCCTTGTGGCTTTCCCAATTCTTTCGCTGGCAATCTCTATCGCAATACCATGATCTAAGACAAGTAGAGCATCTTAACATGCCTTCATCTGTTCTACCGCATCCCATACACCGCTTTTTCAGCGCTGCTGCATCGCAGTCGGGTTGATGTCGCCACTTGTCTCGTTTCTGACATTTCTTGGAGCAGTAATACGCCACTCTGCATCGCGAACACAGCTGAGTGCAGACTTCCTCGCACCGCCAGCAATGACCAATTCTATTCATGATCGGGATCTCATGCGATTTCAATATGATACACCGTTATTGTTTCCGTGTCGCACTAATTAAAGAAGAGGGCCGGGCTTTACAATTCACTTGTGATCGAGTCTTTTAAAGTTCGTTCGTTATGCAACGCTGCTACTGAATCACCCTTGATTAATGTGATTTGGAAGCTCCGGTATATATAAATGCAAATTGTCCATCCTTTTTGTGAGAAGGAACCAGTATGAACTCGGAAGCAGGTCGCTGAGACGTCAATATATTCTGTTTTCCGAGAATTTCTTAACTTATGCTAATTTATTCAATGGTTCATAGGGTCACCTGTCTTGTTTTTAGAGTCGCCGCGTAGCTATAGAACATTTCTGCCCTTCATTAAGCACAGTCTTACGTTTAAAACGTTACAATTCAACGGCAATCTTCTGTTAGTGCCCCGTTGGACAAGACTGCCATGTCGCTTAACGCGAGACGATGCAAAGTAACTCAAGTACTTAGTAGACTGGGGGGGCACTCAACAAAGTTTTACAGGGTGAGGCTCCACCACGAGGTCCAACTCTTGACCCTTTTATTTACCAGTTTTGACAGAAAAGGTACCCTTTTAGTTGGTATACCTATTATTGACAAATGGTACACCCTCTGTCATATACCTAGTTACGAACGCTGGATCCCATGTAACTGCTGTAAATGCACCGTCTGTTTTTTCTTTTAATATGTACAAAACACTTATTGAATAATCAAATAGCTTTCTTGAGTCCTTTACAGACCGAAATGACACACTTCCCTAACATTTCATACTCTTCAATGAGTGAAATTTCGCCAGAACAAGGTAGGTCCCAGTTTTTGGGAGGAGCTTTCCCATATAGGTCGTTATAAGCAGTATCCCCCGTCTGGGACGGCGGAGAAATTCTTCGACGATGAAGGATGTATTGGCCGGAATCGATGGAATCGTGCGACAACGGGAATACAAAGCATCTTAGTTTAGTAACAGCCAAGGAAATATACTTTCATGGCAAAACGTTCGCCAATCAATCCAAGTCTCTTTCATGAAAGTCTCTCTTTGATGATTTAAACATCTTCGTTATTACGTGAGCTCAGTATTTAAGATCACCAGGCCGAACACCAGGGATTGGCCTCAGTTTTCCCTCTATGAGAAGACAGAGCTCATCCGAATCGAATACTTATGAGAAGTGCAATTTGTCTGTGTTTTTAATGTTACAGAACCGCCATTATTTTAGTTGTAAATAACCTCGTATGCGAAAGCTTCTCCAATATTGCTTTGCCACTCGAGTCTGCTTGCACTGCTAATGTATGCTGCAACTCAAGTTCTTGGAAAAACCCGCTCTATTCTCGGAAATCCCTTTGTAGACTCAAAGGAAAGCTCGTTTATCTCTCTCTCTCTTTTTTGTTGTGCCACGTCCGTTTGGTTCTGTCGAGTGAATTATCACCCTCATTTACCTCTTGACTTCGACTTATAAAAAGTCTCAAACGGACCCTTTGCTTATAATAAATGTTTATCAGACACGTTGTCACGGAATTGGGGTGGGGGGGGGGGGGGGGGGGGGTTGGGGCCGGTTTGGACGTAGAGCATAGTGCGACTTTGGTCTTTCTAGTTCGCAATTCGTTGTTGCATTGATGACTACGGTAACGTGGGTGGATTGATATCAGATGTCATTTCTGTTATAAGTGACATCTGACCTAGGAGTGTCAAGTCAATTGTGTGGTATAGCAAATGCGTCATCATCATTTCAACTGTGTGTCAATATCTAGTACTGCCTCATTTTATCAGTGATGAGAATATGAGGGAATGAAGGAGGAAAAGAAGTGCACACTAAGCCTTGAAGAGGAAGAGTACTGATTAGGTGTCAGTTGGTTTGCTATATTACGGTCACGCAGAGACGATATCTCCCAGATTATTTTTTGTAACTTTAAAATTCAAGGGAAAAGAAATATACCAAGGTAAGTTATCTGATTGAGTGTATTCTTTATCCCTAATGGCACCAAATGTCTTTGTCACTACATCATGCTAATTAGTCTATGAAGTACGAGGTAATTTGAGACGCCCAATAACGTATTCATCTTGAGGAAACGATCCCGGTAAGACGATATACAAGATAACCATTGCTGGCAGGAAGTATAGGTTTGTTTGCATTCCCGAGTATCTTTGAAGGCATGCTCTGCAACGAGGTAACCTAATAATTTTTCTTATATTCCAGAGACAACACATGTGAAACAGCAAAGATCATGAACAAACCCAACCACTGCTGGCGGTGTGAGGCAATCTGTACTCAACGGTGTTCGCGATGCAGAGTGGCGTATTACTGCTCCAAGGAATGTCAGAAACAAGACAAGTGGCGACATCAACCCGATTGCGAGACAGCAGCGTTGAAATTGCAATGTTCAGCGTGCGATATTGAACAAGAAGGACTGAAGAAGTGTACCAACTGTTTGAAAGCCTGTTATTGCAGTACGGAGTGTCAGAGAAGCGACTGGAAAAGGCACAAAACGTTCTGCCACGATGCTGTTGACAAAACATTGAAATTAGCACAAAGAATGAAGACGCTTCATGAGATGAAAAAGGATAACACAGGCCTTGGAGCTACTTACTACTGGGGTAATACCCCAGCTGTAGACCTGCTCAATTTGTCGATGAATGAAGGGGAAGAGTATTCCAGTTCACTGGCTTTGTTGCTTTGCGGAGTAGGTGATCCAAGGAATGTTCTACTTACAATTGCTTCATTACCTGAAGTTTTTACCCAGCAAGTCAGCTTTGTTTTAAATGACATCTGTCCTTGCACATTGGCCAGAACCGTTCTGCTTCTATACATGTTATATAAAGGTATGTTTAATTATCAAGATATAAGTTGCTTAGGGTACACCGTAAATGATCCATTAAGCGCTGCGTTGCTTATCTAATTTTTTCGTTTCATTTGTTGTTATAGGTGCGGCGCTTATACGAGAGCAGCGCCTATTTCAGCTGCGGGTAAAACACTGAGGGGAATATAGAGAGTATTAAGTAAGGTGTGTACGTAATAGGCATGCACAATTTTTGTTTCAAGAGTTTCCACATATTAAAACTTTAGAACTCACGAGTTGGTCGAGGTCTTATTTCTCAAGCGATATGGTTTTGATATCTCTTTATATCAAACACTGTAACAAAGGTGAGGCGTTAATTTGTAAATACCCAAATGAGCGCTGAGGCACTTATTCGAGTATACGTAGTGGCGCTTAATCGATCATTTACGGTATTTAACAGGGCATGAAGCCTTTTTTTGTACCTTAAGCTTCTAACTTCAAAAGGGGTTCACTTGGAGCTTTCTTTCCTAAAATCACTTGATTTATTGATCTGACATTTTTGTTTTCGAAAGGATAATTTTTTTAAGATCCACTGAAATGGCGAAAAGCGACTGTAGTGTACCTGGAATCGGTGAGATGGAAAGAGCCCTTTTGTTGCGGGTAAGGGGGTAAATGAGACCAAACCCTGCATCTACAGTCCCCTCCTTCCAGGTATGGACATCCTGAAGCACAGTATCGGATTATTTTTTTAAGTGGTTCGTAAGAACATCGATGGCAAGGTTCCAGCAACGGGAAAATTTTGTCAAGTTTTATAACTGCTTTAACCAGCATCAAGTGATTTTAGCGCAATCGCAAACACGAATTGCAGCTCTGAGAGCCATACGGAGTTATTTTTTCAAAGAAGCTTAGTGGTTGAAATGTATAATTCCGTCATTGCGTATAATAGTTAATTCATTTGTTTTGTGAATTTACGCATTTATTACTTTTTTCATTTATACGATACCTTCATTGATCATTAAAGGGATGGTGAATGTATCCCGGCGTAGCCAATCGAACGTTCGGTAATCGAACCCGATTGAACTCCAATTGTTCGATTGAGTTCGATTGGGTTCGGTAATGAAACTTATCTACTCACCCAAACATTTGGCGATCGAACACTTAAACAATCGAACATAATCGAACACTGCAACGATAAAAATAATACCAGTTTCATCTGGTTTCAAAGAAGGTGTTGCGTTCAAACAAGTTGTATGTATTGGCTTCAGCTTCAAACACGAGTACGCAAAGACTGCAAAGATGTCATCGAGGGCGCAAAGCGTGAAATGAACAATTCTGGAAGCGATGGTTAAAAGCTACCTCGAGAGTTCTTTCGCCGTCGGTGTCGATGAAAAGTTTAGTGGTCCTTTTTAAATCATCGAAACTTTATGGAAGAAAGTTTGTCTTTTCTGGTATCCCCTAAGAACATCATGGTCGGTAATCAGGTCCCATTTCACATGGTTTTTATGTGCCATTCATGTTTCCCAGTATTAATTGTGAATTTATCGATTTTGAATTACTTTAACAATAACGATTTTAGTTCATTCCGGGTTAATTGAAATATTTTTGTTTTCAAACTACTTCACATACATACTAGGGAGATCTTTCCGATTCAAATTAAACTGGATATGTTTTGTCTTTCTGCCGAACAAAATCGAACTAATCGCGTCGATTGAGTTCGATTAGTTTGATTGAGTTCTGGTTGTCGAACTCACGATTTCGATTAATCGAGCTCGACGAAAAGGTCCATTTCGATTATGTACGATTACCGAACCAATCGAACAACAATTCGACTGATTGGGTTCGATTGTGTTCGACTTATTTTTGGTTCGGTTTCGTTCGATTAGCTACCCTGGGATGTATTCATAGGCTACAGCTGAAAAGTGTCTGCAGATTACAAGCAAGCTCTAAGTTTACCTCAACAAAGTTTCTGTAATTTCATGAGTTAACGTAGCCTGTGCCAAGTTTTCAGATAGTGGGCTCCTCACGAATATAAATCAAGCCAAGCAAAAATAAAACGCGCGCAATTTAAGGAAGGGGGCGGCGCATCACTTTTTGCTGCATGACTGCACTTATCTTGGAGCCTGGAACAGGCCATAGTTAACGGTAAACAAATGTTTTATTAGCCTTTAGCGGGAAATATACCGTCTTGGTGCTCGATATTAACCAGCAAATCTTCATCTCCAGTTAAAATCAGGTGTTTAAAAATTACTTTTCACTCCTCTTAGGAGGAGATGACGTCACTTCTGCAGTGGTTCGTATTTGGTACTCTGTTCGCATCACTAAAAAGGACTTCACACTGCTGACGTTAGTACTACAAGACCTTGCGGCTACAGCTGAACCGAGTATCCTCACCGATGGCTTCATGGAGATTTCTGCTTCCCAGCTGAGCCAGCTTAAGATCGTTTGGTCCACGTGGCTTCGTTTGTCAGAACAGAGAGGACCCTGGGTAGAAGATCTCAGAAAAATGGCGATCAGGGCGGATTCAGGTAGGGAAGATGGTTTAAGCCGTTACCTGCATGCCATCCCCAAAGTGCACAGGGCGTCTGCACAACACTTCTTTGACACAGGCATCTTTCTCTCCACCAAAACTTCTGAAGAATTAACGCAACAAAATCCTACTTTGACGGGTCGCGGTTTACACCGCCTTTCATCAACCTCTGAATTTTACTACAGTATTCCTACAGATGTGCTTCCATTTACGGCGTGGGATTACAAAGCAGCCGAGAAAACTTGCTATAATAAATCACTGCCGATAATGTACACCAAGTATTTGTCAGAGATCCTGCACAGATCCTCTGACAAAATGACCAGTTGTCAGGTAAAGTTTTATTTTATTCTGTGCGACTTTCTGAAGATCGACACCTTCTTACCTGAAGGTTTCAGATATGATCGCGTATTGACTTCTAACCTGTGGGACTTTTATCCCCTAACGGATGTCCTGACAAAATTCAAAAGACTCTTAAACAGCACCAATCCTCATACCGTCATGCTAACTGAGACACAAAACTGGCCGCGTAACTATATGCCTGAAATCGTTCATCAATTGCCGTATTATCACGGATTGGACGATCTCTTAAGAAAAGCTTTGAAAGACACACAAGATCCAGAACTTGTGGAGGAATCAGGACTTACCACAGTTGTAGAATATATCAACCTATCAGATGAATTTCTTCTCGTACTGCGCGCATCTCTGCTAGCCTCCTGTACAGAAAACGAGCTAACCTTGTTTAAAAGACAAAAGAAGATTCCGTCCGTGAAGTCTCTCGTGGGTTCACTGGGGCTATATTTGCGTGACTTTGTCAGAAACGAGAACACGGTGGTTCCGTTTAGATGGGCGGTGAATTGTCGTCGAGTTGTCATGTTGAGAGGCTACGAGAGAGCACTGGAATGGAAACTTACTTCTGATTGAATGAGTAAATCAAACTAGACTGATCACAGCATAATCAGCATTGCATGGCAATGTAAAAAACTCTACACACTTTAAGTTCTCGGTGAATTGATCGAAAGATTGTCGAAGGAATAGACTTGTTACGCTGATTACATTGGACTGAATATTGAGATACTGTACTCGTTATCAACAAAACATTAAAAATTTTTTTTACCTGTTAAATTCATAAAAAATTACGAACCTTTTCGTTTTGCTCTTTAATTCGAGGAAACAACGGGGAGCCTTTGTAATGTGCGATTTTCAAAGGACAGGAAGCGTGACGAAGCCCTTACGAAGTCTGCGTGGGAGGCTAGTGAAAAATATAGAGGTATGTTGTCTGTTCGTTTATATACACTGACAACTTCTAGGGAGGCCGGGCGAGAACTGAAAGAAACTTGCGTAAAAGATTCATGATAACCGTTTTGAATGAAAAGGAATTTGCGTGAGGTCAAGATGGCTGGATATTGGCCAAGTTCTTTTTGCGTATTTATTGACCGAGACGAAAAACAAACGAGGCCAAACTCCAGCCATCTTGACCGAGCAAGCTTGGTCAATAACGGACACATGGGTAAGAAAATGTGGTAAACTACCCATCCAAAAAAAGTTGGTAATCACGGGACCGTACACCGACCGTCCGCACCACAGGCATACCAATGTTTACTCTCACACTTTCTAGCTACTTTGGGAACCCAGGAGAAAACTGATTGCACATCAATGTTGTGATCAATTGACAGCTGTCAAAACAAGGTATCTGCTGACCAGTATCACCTGGCCCGCGAACTCAGGTGTCGACCCATCCAGGTCGAGTATTTTTTTGAAGTTATCCGCCGATAAGTTATTAGTTTTCAGATGATCGCAGGCTCAAGTTTATTTTTTAAAAAATTCATATGAAATATGTTGTGCTTATGTCACTATGGCCCAGCACTATTAACATTTTGATTTCAACCTGACCTCGGACTCGAAAATTCAGCCAGTTTTTTAAAAATGCAAGAAGGAAAAACAGATGCCTTTCACTTTTCTCACCATAGTCACGCGTTGGTCACGCTCCACGTCCAATTTTTAAGCCCTGATTGGTCAAAATTTGACAGGTGAGTTCATGCGGAAAATTCATACAGCATCTTGAAACTTGTTTGCTTAGACAGCTAAAGCTGGCAGAGTTTTGTGTCAACTTGTGATGTTTTTAACTGTCTTTTTCCACTGGATGTACAAAATGGAATACAGCTGCCATCAAGAGTCTTCTGTTATTCACGGCTGGTTTCTTTATTGAATGTTTGGTTGGGAAATGCGCTGCTTGTCAAAGACGAAAACCCGATTTCGGATGGCATCGTTTTTGTTTTTCACCTTGTGGATGCGAAGAGGGTTATAAAGGCACAAGCGATTCTGGCCTTACTTGATAGCTTTCACGAGCTGCATCTCGAAATATGGTAAGCCTGAGTAATTATTGTATTTATATCTATTTTCATGAAGTCGAGCGCAGTTTGTGAGGCTAGTTTGTATTAAGATTTGAGACACTGATCTTACCTAGTATGAAGTTTGATACATACATACATAAATACATAATTTATTTGATAAAGCAGGTTGGAGATTAAATTAGGCAAGACACTAAGTCCTGATGTGGACCTGCACTATCTAAGATTATAAATTAATAAAAATTAAGACAATAGCTGAATAAATAGTATAAGCTAAACTAGATAAGTAGTAAGAATATACAATAAATAAATTTTCACCGCAAATAGAAAGGAAAACCGTTCCGAAGAATATTTAGGTATTATTTTGGCTGTGGAAAGAAAGCTTTGAGCGATTTTCTTGTCGCGAGTTCATCTTTGAAAACAGCAAACACCGAGAAGCCGACGGCTTAAACTTAAACTTAATCTTTAAGCTTAAAGACTCAGGATTCTTAGAGAAACTTAAATACTTGTTTGTGAATGAAACTTGTTGTCTCTGTAAATGTTCTACCGAATTATATTTCTGATCTTTTATTTATTGTTAGTTGTCTCTTGCAATTTTCATCGCTTTGCCGTTTGTTTTCAGTCGTTCATGAACATCGCTTGCAGGAGTACTGCCGCGCGTATCAAACGCTTTTTAAGATTACACATCGTCATAAAACTATCAATAAAAAATAAAGACAATAAATTCTTAATTATGTTGAAACGTAACTCTTTTATTTCTTTGCAAGTTTGGCGCTTGTCAAAAATTAGAACCGGCTGGCCGTATAGGTGATTTTGGAAATTCTTTGAACGGTCTCGCTAAAAGCCCACGCGTGCTTCGATGGTCCTAAATATTGAATGAATGCAATTTGTCTTGAAAAATTGTGAAACTGACTGCCAATTGTCTGAGTTCTGTATGATAAAAACAGCGCCTCATAGTACTCTTTCACCTCAGATGTGACGTATAAAAAGTATAAAAGGCTGGTTTGCACGCACCCAGATTCGTTGGCAAGATTTTGTAAAGTAAACTTGTCGAACGCAAAAATTCGACCTGATTTGTTTTCCAAGAATTTGTTTCCACGCCTAATCTACTGTGATCAACAACCATTATGCTCTTAAATGTGACCGAAGAAGATTGCCAGTGCTTTTTTTTGGGTGTACATATAAGGCTATCAACTCGATGCAAGATTTGTTTCACTCTAAAATCACTTAGCCTTTCCCTCAAAAGTCACATGAATGTGCCCTTAATTTAACTGATTTGTGGATTACAAGTTTATTGTTTGTTTTAAATTATAATTTATTAATGGGAGCTTCGCTTTTAGCCCTGGCTAAATCTATATATTAATATGGCTGGAAAGAAAACGTTTTTATGGGACCAACGCTGAAAATCCCAGGCGGGCAAGATGGGCCTATTTGCCTGTTAGAGAATTCAATCAGAAGGCAGGATTCCCTTCATCTTAAGCGCTTTTGCCGATTCAGCCATATTATAAAAAAGCTATATCACTCTGAAGTAGTTAGTGTAGTTGATGTAGACCGTTGTAATTGGGTTAGTTTGGTGTACTTGGTGTAGTTTAGTTTAGTTGATGTAGTTACCGTATAGGTACTGTACTTGACGTAGACTAGTGTAGTTGCTGTAGTATGGTGTGCTTGGTGCCGTTTAGTGTAGTTAATATACTTTGGTAAATAAAGTTGATTAGTTGGTGTAGTTTGGTGTAGACAGTGTAGTTTTGGCGTAACGTTGATGTAGTTTTGTGGTTTGGTGTGTGAGGTTGGAGCATCAAACCATACCAAACTGAACGAAATTAAACAAAACTGCCCCAACCACACCAATGTTACTATATTGAAATTCGCCACAGTGACTCAACACGGCGACAGGGGATGAAACAGGACTAACGCACCAATTAATATCAACTCCTTCATGACCCACCCAGCCCATTTAAGGTTGCACCACACCTCCGGGTCTACCCACCCTATTCTTTACGAACACAACAAAGCCAGCACATACAAAACACCCCGAGTGTTGGTCTGGCTCGGGTTTGAACCCGCCATCTCCCGTTCGGCAACTTGCCACGAAATACACCAATCCGCACCAACCTGCACCAATTTGCACCAACCATACGAAAAATCATTTACTATATCCCGATTTTTATTCATCATACCATCCAAATCATAGCACGGAAACAGTTCTTGTTAAAGTCACGAGTGGCACTCTAAGTTAAAGTTTATTTTATGGCTTGCTTTGCATCTACAGGGAACGATAAAGCGAATATTCTTGCTCTGATTGGCTACTCTCACGCTTTCTAAATAACGCAGCATATATATTGTACTTTCGTCTTGCACTGATAAAGTTTAATGCCCGATTCACGCCTGTGTGTCAGTTTGTTTTCAAAGTTATTTTATGC
Organism: Porites divaricata; assembly: GCA_038088405.1. NCBI lineage: Eukaryota > Metazoa > Cnidaria > Anthozoa > Scleractinia > Poritidae > Porites > Porites divaricata. The sequence continues at coordinate 24,414,674 of JBBMOI010000006.1, read as the reverse complement.
CAAGCAGTTAGTCGTAGGACCATCTTTACCAAAGTTCCGTTTACTCTCCTGGAAATTTTGTATTGGAAAGAACCGAAAAGTCGTGCCCTATTTATTTTCCAGCCGGAATTTCCTGAAATCCTTTTGTAAACGGTAAGGGACGCTTGTTTTCCCGGTCGGAATGTGCCAAATGGAAATTCGCGTTTCATTTGTTCAATCTCATCTTTGATCCAGGCCAGGTTCCGGCTTTTATGGCCCTATTTTGGGTAAATGGAACTAATTTGTATAAATGGTGAAAAAAAGGATAACATAATTGCCGGTAACCCAGAAGTTCCAATTATGGCCCACACGGTTAAGAATCCCAATAGGCTGGAGGCAAACCATTTACAAGCGTCACCAAGGGGATAAACTTGGAATTAGCGAGAACAAATCTAGCTAGCGATAAGGTGTCCAGAAATTGAACTCGGAGCCTCCAGATTTCAATAATTGAAATCTGGATGCCCCGAGTGGTGCGCTAACCGCTTGGCCGCGCTGCTTCCTAAACGGAATTTTCCGTTCTAATTCTCAGAATTATTTTACTTTCCGAGAATTCATGTTAAGTCTCTTAGGGGGAGGAAGTGAGTGGAGAAGCCTACTTAACTATTCTGTGTTCTAAAATTCATTTTGCTAACTAAGAAGGTAGATAAATCTGCTTAGTTTAATTTCTCAACTATATTTTGCGAGCTTGTACAAGAGGAAGATGTTATCTAGTGGGGAAACCTCTTCACTGCTTACTCAAAAAGGTCACGGGGTCTAGAGGTCCCACTACACCCTCAAGGTATACTAAAATTTCTCGGAAACCATTTTGTGTTTCTCAGAACCGGAAATGTCATCATTTACATATATTTATACTACATTGCAGTTTCGGCCATTGTCCATAGTTCTCTGGTTTAAGGGTTGAAGTTTTAAGTAACTGGGTATAATGCTCAAAAGAGATCAGTGTTGGCGCTGTGATGCTATTTGTTCGACTCCGACTTCGAAGATCCTTTGCAGCAGATGCGGTGTAGCGTGTTATTGTAGCGATAAGTGCAAAGGCAATGATGAGTTTCGGCATCAAGTAGATTGTCGGACGGCTGCTTTGAAGCGGAAGTGCTCTGGATGTAACCAAGAGAAGATTGGGTTGAAATCATGTGGCGGCTGTCGTGAAGCGTGGTACTGTGATAAAGTTTGTCAGAAGAAGGCTTGGCCGACGCACAAGCATCTCTGTCGACAGGTTATAGCAAAGATCAGAGAACTGTCTGAACATTTGAACGATATCTTCGATTTCAAGAAGAGCACAAACTTGCATGGGGTGGGAACTGTATATTACTGGGGGAACACCCCTGCCACAGACGTCATCAATCTTTCATTGAACGAGGGATGTGACTATTCCAAACCTTTGTCGGTTCTTGCCTGCGGTGTTGGAGACCCAAGAAATATTGTGCGTTCTCTTTGTGATCTTCCTGAAGCTTATAAAGAGGAAATAACCTTCACTTTAAACGACATTTGCGCCTGTACACTCGCCAGGACCCTTTTGATTCTTTATTTTCTTTATAAAGGTAAGTGATGAAGGCTGTCCCAACGAAAATGTTCACTTTTCCTTTTTGTTACTTTCATAACCACACAGCAGCTCAATAAGTACACAATAGATCAATAGCCACACCAGTAGTTCAATGACCACACACATAGGCATACGGGCCGGGGGGGCGAGGGGGGCTGCAGCTCCTCCAAATTTTGGGCAACTCCGATTTTTTGGGCAGCTAGAGAAAATTTGGGCAAAGCCATTTTTTAAAGACGTTTCTGTGTTTTTTATTACTTTAAAGAGACAAGTATTTTCTATTTTAATCGGGAAAAATCCCGAAGTCAGCGTAATAGTCCAGTTACTTTCTCTCGAGACACTCACAGTGGTTGCTAAGCACGTGATGAGTTTCTGGTTATAGGCAAGGGTCATTTGTTGATTACATATTTATAGTTGTTTATTGTTGAGCACTGTACTGTACTGCACTGCACTGCACTGACTGGAATGCGCTCTTTCCAGTCGTGAATTAATTAGAATAAACTTCCGCATATCTTTCTAGAATCATCTCCGCCCGTAGAACAGTGTATGGCAGATAGCATCAACAACACACTTCTTCATTTTCACACTCACTGTTAACAGTGAGTGTGAAAATGAAGAAGTGTCTGACTAGTATATACTCAGCTCGAATTACGAGAAGAATATTAAATTTTTTTAATAATCTATCAAACAATAATTTATAAAAGTAGACCGAAATGTTTACAAAACCGCTAACAAGAGCGCCTCGTTGCATACTAATGAAATGGAATCCTTCTCTCTAGCGATTGGCCGGAGCTATCTCCATGATCTTTTACACACGTTTTTAAAAGGATTGAAGCTACTATGAGGTGAAATTGCAGGTCAAAAGAGATTCGTTTTCTACAGAAAACGGTCAAACATCAAGATTTTTTTAGCATATTTCTAAAACTTCATCCCAAAATATCCCGATAACTCTTTTATAGATTCCGTTTTAACTTCACGAACATTGACGCAACTATTGGACAAAAACGTTCCCGTGAACGATTTTGTAGGAACAGTTCCCAGTGCCAAGAAATATTGCTGCAATTAAGTGAAAATCTAAATCCGGATTTCCCAATCGAACACACCCTATAGACAATGGCGTCATTTCGTTGCTATGACAACTCCGCTGTCATTAAAACCCTATGGTAAATTTTCATCTATATGTAATAAAACTATGGTAACAATTTTTCCAAATGTTTGTCTATGGCGACGTACAAAGTTATGCTCAAAATTGGGAGGTATTGACCCTGAAAAACTGTTACAGCATCGAGCCACCTTCATATGCCAGTACGGCCTACGTTGTTGCATCGTTTGGCTTCGTTTCTTTTCTACAGTTTCGTAAAAATTTGGGCAACTTGCGAGAATTTTTTGGGCAAATAGTTTACCGCCCCCCCTGGCAAAAAATTGCCCGTACGCCTATGACCACACATTAGTTCATTGAGCGTAGATTACATGTAGCCGCGGGAAAAATAGCCACAAATACGTTAATTATTTTTTAATAAGAATGCGTAGCATTAAGTAAGTGGTAAATACTCAGTTAGCTACGGTACGAGAGCTAAATTGATAAATAGCTATGTTACACTGTTATTAAGTTCTAGTGAGCTCACTAATATAGACAGGAACATGGACTGATGTTAATTTAGAAATTTTAGTCTGTTCAGAAGGTCTGTCATTCTCATCAGGGGCACAGTGAACAGACCTGGGAAGAGAGTCAGCGACGAAAAGGGAAAGCCAACTCGGCCCGGAGAAAAATTCAGCTAAATAACCCAACAAAGTGCGCGGTGATAAAGCAGAAAAAAATAACAGTTAACGGTGGATGAAACCTTGTTTTTAGACTCTCTTTCCGCAGGGTTTCTACCCTGCGAGCAGAGGCTACATTTTCGATGTGTGAGCTGGCGTGCGAAAAGTAGCCTCTGGCGACAACTGTTCAAATCCGTCCAGAAATCTGGACGAATAAATTAAAAAATCGGGTTTTTACCTGTTCTTGACCGGTTTAGAACATTGCAGGAGCATTGCGTGAGTCCTGTGTCAGCGAATGAGCGTGACCATTATTGCGCTTTCATGCATCCCTTCCCGCCAAATTCTCGCATACGAACGCGGCTCAAACGTAGCTACGGGAAAAGTTCAAAACAATTTCAAAAATCCTTGTTTATGTATTTAAAGAGCGTTCTCAACTTGAATACGCTCTGTATTTTAAAGCTGTCAGAATACCAAAACAAGCTGCTGCCGGTGCTTCTTACGGGACATGGTAAAGATCGTTAATTTATCACTACATGGCAGTTCTTGTTTGCCAGGAAAAGAAAATGGACGATCAAAGACGATCCGCAGAACGTTTGCGGCTAAAATACTTAAAACCAGAGGGGGCGAAGCAGAAAAACAAAACAAAAGCTCGAGGAGAGTTGTTCGCAAGTAGTTTTCGCAAGTTTGATTCCCGCGAAACTCGCGCAGATTTGACGAACCAGTTGCTTGCGAATCGCGTGACGAATTTTGCGCATGCACGATAGAAAATTGAACGGTTGTCAGCAGAGGCTACTTTTCGCACCCCATCTCATATAGCGAAAACGCAGCCTCTGCTCGCAGGGTGGCACGTTTCAAACCGTGGTACCACAGGTGGCCCATGATTGCGGGGGAGCGGTGAAGGAAGTTTGGGGGAGGCATTTTTGTAATGCCTTTATTTTCAATATTGGTATGACTCCCTTATTGCCCGTTAGGTAACAACAAAACTTGAATGTCCTCCTTTCCCCCATACTTTCCATTTTCTAAGAGAGAATCCCCCAGGGACGAGGTTAAACCCCTGCACCAGCCATAAATAATGAAAACTCCCTTCAGGGTAAAAAGAGTCCTGTCCTTACTCAGTTCAGTTTATGGTGGCTTAAAGGAATGTTGATTTACCTACAGTAGTTTTGGGCTTGAGGCGTGGAAACATATATCGATGTTTATTTTTCGTAGGAGGGGAAGAGGTTGCAAGTTCAGTGACGCAGATTTGGTACTCTTTGCGTCTCAGCGACATGGGCTATCGGCTAGTGATTTCCAGGTTGCAAGAGCTGGTCGAGGCATCCAGTCTTGAGGAACTGACAAAAGGAACAATGAAGATGAACCAGGATCAGTTTGAAAGGCTTGTTGAAGTGTGGCGCACCTGGATTGATCTCAGTTCACACCAAGGAGACTGGATAACAGAGGCTCGAAACAAGGGGTTTACAAGTTTTGATGCACAAGAGGGAATGGATCTCTACTTGAAAGAAATTCCTAAGAAACATAAAGAATCGGCATCTGATTGGTTTGCGAACGGAATTCTTTCACCTAAGGAATCGCGGAAAGAACTGTTGCGAGAAAATTTTACACTCACCGGTTCCGATTTCCAACTTAACCGAAACAAGGGCGCCTTCTCTTACCTAATTCAGTCATCTGTCCTTCCATTTGCTGGCTGGGACTACGATGAAGTACGCCAGTGGGGTCAGTCAGCGTCGCTCCTCAAAATGTATAGTGAGTATGTGAGTCACCTGCTCAAGAAATCCGCTTTGAAGCTGGCCACTGGGCGAGTCAAGTTTCACTTTCTGTTGTGTAACTGCATGGAGATTGCAAAGTTTGTTCCCCAAGGCTGCAGGTTTGATCGTGTGACAACCTCCAATATCGCAGACTTTGTTCCCTTGCCCAACATCCTCGATACCTACAAGCCACTCTTAAACGTATGTAATCCCTTCTCGGTCATTATTACAGAGTTTTTAAATTGGTCGGTGTACGCAGATGTTAAAATAGAGTTACTTGAACGTGCTCACTTCATGCCGAAGAGTGACAGCTTTCGCCAAAAAGTTCTTGAAGATACTAAGAATCCCGCCATTGCATACTCTAGAGCTTATCAATCTTTAGTGGAGTACCATGATCACAGTGGAAAGTTCATCCAGTTCCTTCGCGCGGCCGTGCTGGTCTCTAAGTCCCCGGATGAGCGTAATCGCAGGCGCACGTGGAAGTCAGTGGCTGACTACAACGGGCTGGTTGCACGTGATTTCAATCGTTGCCAAAATCGAGTCTTTCCCGTCAAGTGGATGTTGAATTGCCGCCGAGTTTCTTTGCTCAATGGATTTGAAAGAGCTGTCGAATGGATTATTCATCAATCATAAATTTAAAACAGTACTTATTTTACCTGGTTGTTTTACCCATGAAACGGGTGCGCTACTCATTGTGTTAACATCGTAAATCTTGAGGACAAAGAGTAACTATTTTTTGCTCTTCTTCGTAAGACTTTCACTAATTTCGACAATCGTTATCGATTTTTCTTGTTGAGAACACTTGCTCGTGGAAAACAGCAAAACTCTGCACTTGTCTAAGGCCCGTTTCAGACTTGCGCCGTATGATTGAATTGAGAGGCACGAATACGAGGTCTGAAACAATAAGCCCAGGCGGCCATGTGATTTACCGCCGAAAAGAGCGAGCTGCTTGAAATGAAAAATTTTACTTCAGCTATAACATACTCCTCCCCCGACGGGCTGATACTTGTGATTCCCTTCCCTCACCCTCAAACCGCACAAATCGGCCTTTCGTCCACACGAAACCAGTCAATTCGCTCACTGAACCTGTCCCCGGAAACGTGCACCTCTGTGGTGCATTTTTTTTGCCTTACCGGCTGTGAATGGTTCCTTACCTGCTGAGCTAAAATTTAGGGAGAACACTGCCGTAGTATAGCTGGGATAAAGATCGGAGTCTTAATCAATTCATCTTTTCTAAACCATTGGGCCGGCCTAAATTCGAATTTAATTCGGCTCGTGTGAAGTAAGTTAATGTATCACCTTGGCTGTGAAATAAATGAAAGAGTTATTTCCTGAAGAGTTGCCTGGGTTGAGCAACATTCTAATATTTTTGATAAGCAAACGGCCTCCTTTGTTATATTGCCTACCTAGGATAAAGATAAATAGATGGCGTGATCCCAAAGGAAAAGATAAGCATGATATCTAACTATATTTGGATTTTTTTTCTTGTTGAAAAAAAGAAGCGATTCTTGGCTTTTTGGGGAAACAAATAACATGAATTTTTTGCATTTAATGCGGTGCGCTTATGCTTTACTTTCACAGAGGCGTCGTTTATTGGGTTTGTCTTTCAAAAATTAACGATATCATGAACGATAGTAGCCTGATTAACAGGCCTTGCTAAGGGGTCTGGGGAAGGCAAGTTTTAGAGGGAGGTGGTGGGGGGGGGGGGGGGGAAGGGAAAATGTATTTCTTTCAGTTGTTGATTACATTGTTTAGTTCACTGTTTTATAAACCACTCCTTGTGAATTTCAAGCCACTTGACGCCGACCAGTTTACTCGTAGCTGCTTTTTTCGTTTTCTTATGTTTGAGGCTTATAGGTATACCTACGTTTAATTTGTACTTGTAGTTTTGCATCGCTTTCTTAAAATGATCTGACACCGTTTACTTTGTTAAGTTTTTGCTCAGCATATCTTGTTTGCGCTTATGATGAATCTTAAATCTAGCTTTTCTTAGTGCTCTGTATGTGTATCCCTTATATTCTCAGTGGTGCTTTTACTGTAACTATCATTGGCATAAACAATGGCAGATCCAGACCTTCAGTTAAGGGGGGCCCGGTCGTCCAGACCCTAAGATAAGAGGGGGGGAACCCGGTCTACCAAAAAAATGTTGAACCTTCGGGTCTCAGTTTGGTCTAAAATAAGGGGGGCGGGCCCCTTCCTGGATCCGCCACTTATAAGAAATTCGATTTCCGGCGGCTCCCTCGACTTATCATTGTGTTATTTTGTCTCTTCATACTTATAACAGAAATATTTTCTATTCGGCTGAGCGTAGTGATAGAGAATAGAAAGTGAGTTGTGACCGCTTTTCGCTTCCCTCTTCGCCCTCAATCCCCCAGAGACGCCTTCTACCAAAAGTCATTTTTTATCTTGCGCATTTAATTTTTTTCAGTCAGGAATAACGGTCGGTTTACTTACAAAACTTACGCGACAAGTTTAAAACAATTTGAAAAATAATCTTTTGGTTTGTTGACCAAAGTTAATGCCGTACAACCCACTTCTACTAGCGAGGGATAAACCACGATTTATGGGTCAGGAAGCTTTGGTACTTTTTTTCGCCACATGCGAATCTCCCCCTTTTTCAGTTTTTCTCTTTCTTAACCTCGTTGGATAATTTTCGTGTGCGTTTCCAATAACATCAGAACTGACAGGTCATGAACTACCGTTGCTGAAGACATGACTTTCAAAGAAGAAATGTGGCGACAAAGAAATCAATCGTTCTTGGAGTATACGAATTTAGGATGGTTAGGAAAGAAAGAGAGCAATTGTTTACTAAGAAATACGTGTAACAATGACATGGATGTTTGTTTTTTTGTCTAAAAATCTTTCCAGAATGTCTCCAAAATTTCTTCAAAAATCTTCGGTTTCACCAAATTCTCTAAAAAATTCCCTCATCTCTAAAAATCCGGACGATTCCTAAATATCCCGTAAAACTCTTTTAATCTTTACTAGAAGCCTATACAGGTTTGGAATTACAAAAACGCTTCCGGGGTTAAGTAGGCTTGGCTATGAAGTCAGGACATAACATAAGAGCGAATGATTCACTATATCTCATTTACTGAGTGATTAACAACGCTTGATCGGAAAGTTATAATATAAATGAACCAAAAATTAAAATGCTAGTAGCATAGTATGTCTCCCCGATTAGTTTCAGCACTTGTGCTAAGCTTGAAGTTTGAGACGTAAATAAAGTTATCGTCATCATAATCACCATAGACCATTTAAAGCAGAAACTGAATTCAAATAAAACGCAAATAAATTTCAAACCTTTTATTTTCAAAAGTCGTGATAAATGAACGAATAATAATCAAATTCCAAACAACTCAAATTACTCAAAGGTATCATCACAATGCTGCCTAATATCATACATTTCCATGCCAGCAAATTTTGGTGTATTTCCTATTTTGCGATCTTGGAAACTTGATTTTTTTATAAAAACCATTATAAGTGCAACGCTGTGCAAGATTTTGAACGCTTTTCATATATTGCAGAAACGGCTCGATGGTTTAGGCCACTTCCGAGTTCCAAAACCCCTCGCTTTCAAAATGAGGCCAAGTGCACAACCTTTTTGTGAAAATGAGTTTTATTCGCATAAGGATGACAAATCATTTTCATATCAGAGGCCCGGGGCCAAATTCTCTGCGTTCCGATTAGCACTGTTCTGCCGACTTTATGATAATTTTTCAAATTAGTGCGAACTACATACCACCATGATAGATACATTTCAGAGTGATTTTTTATGCATCGCTTGAATTGGGGATATCTTTTTTACGTAAGCGCATTCGTCCGTATTCGAGCATTTGCCTTCTGGTTCCTCCCGTTACCTTATTGCTGTTTTGAACATTTGCTGCATACCTATAGTCATGGCTCTCCCAAGCAAAGATTTCAGCTAGTAAATTCTTTTTCCGTTCCTAGGCTTTTCTACTGCAGGAATTTTGAAAATCGCTAAAGTAAAAAATGCAGCTTCATAATTCGAGTCAAATAATGAGGCTAATATATATCAATCGTGAGGGTAGTCACGCGCAAGTGACACGCCAGAGCAAGGTGCGAGGAAAGAAAAGGAGAACTCTTCTTTTCCTCCCCCAACATACGGCTTCGTCGCTCACTCGCGCGTTCGCTTGCCATTCGAAATGGAGATGATGCCAATCCATAACATTTCTTAGGGCCTGTTTATATGGAGGTGGGGGACCCCAGGTAGGTGAGGTAATCCGCCTAGGTGGGGTAAAAATTTAACTCTTTTTTACATGCAATCTTACAACCCCGCTATCCCGGGATGCACTTTCTCAAGATTATTGAATGGTCGCTAAGCATGTCAACAGGAAAAATGTTGGCAAACCACGTTTTTTTGGCGATTAATGTTCCCCTTTTTCCCCACCCTCACCCTTTGCAGACAAGAAGTCATTTCCAGTCTAGAATAACAACAACAAGCTTTATTTGCATGACTGTAACTATGTAATACAGTGTTGCAAAAGCCACTTAAATTTAATTCTTGATTATTTAATCAATTAAAATAACTGTGAAATAATAAAAGAGAAAAAATTCAATCATCACTTGTTTTTAACCATTCTTAAGAGTAGTTATTTTGGAACATAATTTGTCTCTCAATTTAAAGCAAGATGAGATGAATGAAATTTTATTGAATAAAATAATCAGTAGAATGGCCCTTGTGCATGTTTACATCAGACTAGCAATTTTCACCACCAAGCCTCTTTTGTGAACAAAATTCTCATATGTACTGTTTTGAAATGCATCTATGGAAGACTTCTTAACGCTCATTGTCGGCAAAACGTGGCTTGATGCTTAAAATTATTCGTCTAAGGTAAGCATGCTTAAGGACAAATGAGTTTCATCTTTAATTTTGATACAGTTGCAGTGACTATACAAATTTCGACACGAGGTATATTGTCGTATCTACCTGTTTAAACTCTTTAAGTTAGTGACTGTTAAATGTCATCACGTTTGAGGGTGTCCAATACTAGCCACTTGTTCAAGGCGTGATTCCGATTGCTACAACTGCTACAACTTGTACGAGTGGTATAAATCGCGATCGTGAGTAAAGCCTTTAGTGCAGTTGTGGGATTCGTACAAGTGGTGAATAGGATAAATTTCATTGAAATAATATAAGGTATATTAGTAAATGTTAAACCCTATCTCATTAGCGACACTTAGAATAAAGGATGCAGAGAGGGAGCTGTTTTCAAGTCGGTTACGACTCGTACAAGTCGTGCAACTGCTTAAACTACATCTCATCTGGGACGCAAGCATGTGTATTGTAAGACACAACTGTCCTATTATTTACAACTGAATATAGTTCGAGCAACAGCTAATAAATTTTTTCTCCTAACAAGAAAAAACTGTAACGAATTAGTTATAACCCCAGCATCAGCAGACGGTTAAAGGTTAGTAAAAATCACTGTAACAAATAATCTCAAATGAACCTTGAGTTGAAAAGTTATCGTAACTGACAACTGTATGTGAGTTATTTCATAAACAAAAACGGAGTTGTCCATCTTAAATGCTTATCAGAGACTCAGTTTAAATCTATATAATTATGTATGACATCTTTACTGTTGTACTGAAAAAAATATCGGCATTTTGTTTATTATTTCATTAACAAAAACGCAAAGTTAATCATGTATTTTTAAGGACGGACACGAGGGAGTTGGGGAAAAGTACCATCGTTTTGTTCATCAACTTTTACGGTCCTTTCGTTAACCTTAACTTGTGAATATCCAAGTTGACGTTGTCTCCAATAAGCATAAATGGCGCCCACTGCGACATCTTGGAAAAGCCGTTTTCTCTCATCCACTTCATGGCCTGTTGAAGGGATTCACTGGCGCTTTCCCCACGAACAAGGTTCTCGTAGAAACGACTCATGAAATGATTTGTTGCTTCGTCTTCTATGGCCCACAGTGCCACCAACACGGAGCGTGCACCAGACCCTAAGAACGCGCGAGCAATCCCAACAACTCCCTCGCCACTGATTTGTCCATTTGCACTGTGACAGCAGCTAAGGACCACCAGTTTGGCTCGCAGTTTAACTTTCGAAATGTCCTCCATAGTCAATAAGTAGTCTTCTTCTTGAGGTCTCTTATCAGTGAGGGGGGGAGGGGAAAGAACAATTTCACCTCTTTCGGCATTACCGTGGCAAGCAAAATGTATCAGCGACACAGAATGAATGTTTTGAAGGACCGCCTGCTTTGTGGCTTGTTTTCCTAGCAGAGGTTGAGTACCGAACAGTTTTCCAATCATCTCTGCTTCTTTATTTGCAAAAGGCAGCCTCAATACCTTCTGAAGAATTCCCTTGTACAACACGTCACCAACTTTGGGGTTCCCCACTATCAGCACACCACTGTGACTGTGATAGTCTGCTGGACTGTCCTGAATAAGCTTTAGAGTTGTCAGAGAGGGAACGATGCGGATCCTGAAAGACTCTGATAAACACTTTCCACTTTCGTCTTCTAGCGCTGCAAATGAAACTTTGTGAAGGTGGCGATCAGGAACAATGATGATTTCAGGCTCTTCAAGATGGTCGATTACAGGAGCAATGATCATTTTGTAGACATAAGCAGGAGTAAGCACGGCTTGCTGGTTCTCATCTTCATCATCTTCTTCAATTGGACGTTCACACACCTGTTCCCAGTAAACGGTTGAGGGAAGCCAGGATCGATCCTCGCACTGTTCAGGAGCTAAGCAAAGTACCTCTCTGTAAATTTTGCGACAAAGCAAGTCAGCCACTCTGATTACTGATCCAAAAACATCCTTTACTTTTATTTGCTTGAAAATTAAAGGCTTGTCTGCTTTAACAACGAACAAATTTATCAATTGTTCGTAGTATGATATGTAAAGACAAGCACAGTTGCATTCTTTCTTGACGATACTCTCAATATAATCCCATGTTTGTGGACTGACTGGTATTTCGTTTTCTAAAGAGTACCTAGCTTCCATAAGTCTTTAAGGGCCCTCGTTCGTCTAAATTCTTCCGTGTAAAGAGCGTCATAAGGAAAGCCAGCATTAAAAAAAAATTGACTGAGCATTTGGCTAACATTATTAAAATCTCGGTCAAAAAACGATATCTTGAATCTATCATGAACTTGGAGACGTCGAATAACTTCTATCTTATTAAAACTGACAAAGGCGTTTGATTTACCTTCAGATATGTTGCCTTCTTTAAACATAATAAATGAAAGGTTTAAGAGTAAAATTGGCTCTTGTTCGCTATTCCCACACGTTTTTTCCAATACAATCATGGCTTTTTCGATGCATTCTTTAGCCTTGTCTTATTCACCAAGAGGACAAAAGATCATTCCTAGGTTTCCATAGATTTTAACTTCTGCTTTCCTGTGGCCCATGTTCTCTGCGATTGCAAGTGCTTTTTCGCAATGTTCTTTAGCCTTGACATATTCACCGAGATGGGTAAAGATAATTCCTAGGTGTACATAGCCAAGGGCTTCTGCTTCCCTGTCGCCAATTTTCTCTGCGATTGCAAGTGCTTTTTCGCACTGTTCTTTAGCCTTGACATATTCACCGAGATGGGTAAAGATTCTTCCTAGGAATATATAGCTTGTAGCTTCTGTTTCCCTGTCGCCAATTTTCTCTGCGATTGCAAGTGCTTTTTCGCAATGTTCTTTAGCCTTGACATATTCACCGAGATGGTTAAAGGTACTTCCTAGGTTTATATAGCTTCTAGCTTCTACTTCCCTGTCGCCAATTTTCTCTGCGATTGCAAGTGCTTTTTCGCACTGTTCTTTAGCCTTGACATATTCACCGAGATGGTTAAAGATACTTCCTAGGTTCATATAGCTTCTAGCTTCTACTTCCCTGTCGCCAATTTTCTCTGCGATTGCAAGTGCTTTTTCGCAATGTTCTTTAGCCTTGACATATTCACCGAGATGGGTAAAGATTCTTCCTAGGAATATATAGCTTGTAGCTTCTGCTTCCCTGTCGCCAATTTTCTCTGCGATTGCAAGTGCTTTTTCGCAATGTTCTTTAGCCTTGACATATTCACCGAAATGGTTTAAGATACTTCCTAGGAATATATAGCTTGTAGCTTCTGTTTCCCTGTCGCCAATTTTCTCTGCGATTGCAAGTGCTTTTTCGCAATGTTCTTTAGCCTTGACATATTCACCGAAATGGTTTAAGATACTTCCTAGGTTTATATAGCTTGTAGCTTCTGTTTCCCTGTCGCCAATTTTCTCTGCGATTGCAAGTGCTTTTTCGCAATGTTCTTTAGCCTTGACATATTCACCTAGATGGCTAAAGATTATACCTAGGTTTGCATAGCTTGTGGCTTCCATTTTCCTTTCGCCAATTTTCGCTGCGATGTTTAGTGCTTTTATGTAAAGGCCTTCTGCTTCACTGTATTTACGTTGACTTTCGTATAATTTTGCCAGTATACAGGTTGTGATTAGTTCCCCTTTTCTCTCGAAAACTTGTCGAAAAGTGAAGAGACGTTTTGTGCAAGGCTTTACTGGGCGACTGTGAACATTCTCAAAACGTTTGACACACGTTTGGTCTATATTTCCCAGTGTCTTATGGTCGAGAAGATACAAAACATCTTTACACATCTCGATAGCGTTTGGAACCCGATTTGTATTGAGAAGATATTGGGAAACGGAAAATAAACTTGTCAGCAGAACTTCGTCTTTGTTGTCCATATCAAGTTCTCTAAGAGAATAAAACCGAAAAAAGAACATAACGAGGAAGAGATTTAGTTATAAAATCCACCAATCGTTCTTGAGAATAATTATAAACCCCTGCACATCGCACATTATTTGTAAGAGTAATAGTTCAAGATTATCTCATTTTTTGCTTAAAAGAATTACAATCTTCTGTTAATTGTTTTGAATGTATATGTTACCATGTTTGCTAGTAAGAACAGAACACTAAATGCTCTAGTCTTAGAGTTCTGTAATCAGCCATTCGTTCTATACAGCTGGCACATGCAACATAAGCCTCGAGCCCAACTTTTTGAATTTATACTTTATGCTGTGTATGGCAGGCCATGAAGTTCCTAAAATCTCACGCCCCATACTATTAGTTAGTTATTTCGCCCCATCCTAGTCCCCAGACATTCTCTCTTGCCTCGTTGTTCGAACAAAGTCTGGGAAAGGGTCTGTGCTAGTCTCTTTCAGTGACGTCACGTAGAGTCCTGATATTGTTCCTCTCTTTTCCAAAGATGAAGGGATGAAAAAGACTATCATATTGGAAGGATAGCCAGTGTACATCCACCCCCTCCCCTAAAAAGAAATCGGAGAAGGGTCCCCTTCTCCGATTTTTTTCTGAGGGGAGGGGGCGGCTGTACACAGGCTATTGGATAGCTGGCTTGTGTGGGTCCGTCTTAAAAATTCAGCCACGTCACGATGTTAGAACAAAACGATCAAAATCGAATTCCTTTTTTAGATAAAAACTAAACCATAAACGTTACCATAGCCTCAATCGAGGCCCATGCTAATTTATATCCCAGGGGAGCCCTGCTCTGAGGTTTTCTACTATTCTCGTTTGATGCCGCAGAGAAGATGAAATATACAAGCTTTTGAAGGACGGTGAGTGAAATGCTGTATGGTGTCACTGATGTTGTAGAAGCAACAAAAACAAATGCCCTGAGAGGTTTTTTCGATCAATCTTAACTTCCAGGAATATCAGAAATGTCTTTTTTTTTCCTTTCTCGGTTCTCCTGGTATATATTCGTAAAATTTTAAAGCATTCGCAAAGCATAAAATAAACTGATTAATAAATTCTTCAGCTTTTTTGCCTTCTTTGATCCGACGGACCTAGGAAGGTTTATGATTTTTAATGAACCATCTTTCTCAGACCAGGAACAAAGGACTTCAGACAGTCAGACTGTATCGAATAACAGGTTTGCTTTGGAAAACTGGTTTGAAAATTTAGGTGCTCTGATATGCCTTGTCATCGAACTCTTCAGTACACGCCGTGACGTTGGCGTACGGGTAATTTTTTTGCTAGAGACGGGGGGGGGGGGGGGGGGGCGGTGAACCATTTTCCCAAAAAATTCTTGCAAGTTCCCAAATTTCTACAAAACAGTTGAAAAGAAACGAGGGCCATACGATGCGACTCGATACAGTTTAATTTTCAGAATCAATACCTGCCAAGTTTGAGCATAAACTACGTCGCCATAAACAAACATTTGGAAAAATTGCCACCACAGTTGTATTAGATAAAGATGAAAATTTGTTATGATCAGGGTTGCAATGAGATCAGAGTTGTCATGGCAACGAAATGACACCATTACCTATTATACTTGCAGCAATATTTCTCACTTGTAACTGTTCTTACAAAATCGTCCACGTAATCTGTAAGAGCGTTATCGAGATATTTTGGGATGAAGTTTTTATCGTTAAAAATACGGTAAAAAAAAAAAGGAAAATCTTGATGTTTGGCCGTTATCTGAAGAAAACGAAGCGCTTTTGACATGCAATTTCACCTCATTGTAGTTTCAATCTTTTTAAAAACGTGTGTGAAAGATCATGGAGATGGCTCTGGCCAATTGCTACAAAGAAGGATTTGATTAGAATGTATCATGGCGCTCTTGTTAGCGGTTTTGTAAACATTTTGGTCCACTTTAACAAACTAGTAAATAATTTTTAAACCGCTGGTTAGATTTAAAAAAAAATTAAGATTCTTCTCGTAATTCAAACTGAGAATTAGTCAGCTACTTCTTCACTTTTAGACCCATTGCTGATGTTATCTGCCAAACACTGTTCTACGAGCGGAGGTGATTCTAGAAAGTTATGCGGAAGTTTATTTTAATCAATTCACGACTGAAAATAGCCTACACCAGCTAGTGCAGTGCAGTACGGTGCCCAGCAATAAAAGAAATCAGCATATGATATCCTTTCCTTACAACCAGAAACTCATCACGTGTTAGGCAACCACTGTCTCGTGTGAATGTAACTGGGTTATTATGCCGACTTTAGGTTAAAATAGAAAATACTTATCTCTTCAAAATAATAATAAAGAAACATGGAAACGTCTTTAAAAAATACTGGCTTTGCCCAAATATTCTCTTGCTGCCCAAAAAATCTGATTTGCCCAAAATTTGGAGGGGCTGCAGCCCCCCTTGCCCCCCCCCCCCGGCCCGTACGCCTATGCACCGTGATATGTTATCGCCCTAAATAAATTTCTGTACGGATTTCATGTCAGAAATCCTCTTGGTACCTTTATGTCCTTACGACTGATGTCATGTCATCATATAGTGCTATTATCCTCACTCTGTACACGTTACCTTGGTAGTCGTGGATTTACTTTCATAACTTAGGATACCACGATGCAGTGACAGGTAGCAATCAAGACAAAACAAGGACGCAGAAAGTGTTGTCTCGCTTGCTTGGAGATTAGATAAGAAACGAGGAGGCGATTAATTCTATACGAAACAGGATTTCCTCGCTAAAAGTCTTTCCGACATCCTACTTTATTGACGGTCGAGTATTCTTCAGGGTATTTATTCTTTATATCGCATTCGAAGTTTTGTTTGTGAATTGAGAAAGGGCCTCGAGGTCCTCGATTCGAGAGAAATTTCCATCATTGCTAGAAAGCAAAAATGTGATGAACATGGCGCGTCATTTCAATAATCGCCGAAAATAAACCACGCATGCTCATCACAAGACTCATTTGCATACAAGAAAGTCCGACGCGTCGCGATTTTTATCCACAGTTACACGCCAGGGAGCGTGACCTTCTTATGGCGCGCGCACACGAAAAAAAAAAAAAAAGAAACGAAACGAAACGAAACGCTTGCATTTTTAGAGTCTCGCTGATAAAGCGAGCGAGACTAATAACTATACCCTGTCTTGGGGCTCACATATTGGACTTTTCTAGTAAAAATAACTTTATGAGACACTCCTTAATACTTACATTGTTATCGGCATGTTGTGTCCCTTTGAGTGAATGCCGGGTGGTTTATTTAATTCAGTCTACTCCGGCTGAAATTTAACAGGGAAATTAAAAAGCAATTACACTCTTTTTTTTATAAGAACGTTCTATTCCCGGCCCGGGCTGAATATTTTTATTTTCCTGCCGATTTTCGGCTGAAAATATTCTTGTGTTATTCTTAAATTTTATAGCTTACGACATTTCCGTTGTAGATATAAGAATACATTGGGGTATCAATTATAGACAGTGCAGTTTTTTCTTTTTGTTGGCTAGTTTTGCTGTTTAGAGAAAGGAGTAAGTTAAAAACATATTATGACAGTTATTATTGTATATTATTTATAGATTTTCACTACACAAAACTACATCATTTTCATAGTCTCAGCCTGGGGTTTATTCTTAAGATATCCTTAAAATTTCTCAATTTTCAACCTCGATATTCTTCTAAAATATATTCTTATATAAAAAGGAGTTTATTATGCCATTAGCATCTTGACATTTAAGTCTTGGACCCCGTCCACGCGTGTCTGGGTATTGTTTAATCCGCAACTTTTTCTTTGCGGATTCGGCTTCGTCCACCCGTATCCGGTGAATCCGCTCTCCAGAGTGGAAATTTTTAATACACTATGAATGCGGAATCGTGTGGACCCTAAATCCAAATACTTTGTTATCCATGACGTAACAAGATCGAGCCCAGTTCTTTACCGTGAATATTCAAGATGGCTGCCGAGCGCAATGTTTCGCTTCTTTACTTCTTTCTTCTTATTTCAAGTCTTACAACGTGCGTGCAGTTAAACCCACGGGGCACAGAGGAGTTTTTTGCTACCTTGATTGAAGTTAAATTTTACATTTTATACCGCGAATCGCCTTCGTTTACTGTTTACTGTGGAGTCGAATATGAACTTGACTGATCAAACGTCCGTCATGCGATCGTATTACTACCATCCAATGCTCAGTGGGAACGAATAGATCTACAGTAAAACAAAAGCGATTCGCGGTATCAACTGCGAATCGCCTTCGTTTACTGTTTACTGTGGAGTCAAAGATGAACTTGACTGATCAAACGTCCGTCATGCGATCGTATTACAACCATCCAATGCTCGGTGGGAACGAATAGATCTACAGTAAAACAAAAAGCGATTCGCGGTATCAATCGTAAAATTTAACCAGGGGCACCCAACGGCAATTTTCGGAAAATATCTGTTCGAAAGACGATTTCAGATCTAGAATTTTCGGAAAATTTGTTGTAAAATTTCTTGCTTGCCTGCCCCTCCTAGGATTTTCGAACGTCTAAAAAATGTTATAATCACCCATTTTTAACGGATTTTTACCCTAAAAAAGGCCACCTAGAATTTTCGGAAGCCTTTTTCTGGCTGAAATTTTCGAAAAGGTAAATTTTGATCCCTATAATTTTCGGAAGACTAGATTTTCAGCTAGGAAATCCGAACAGATGAAAAGTTTTTAGGGGATAAAAATATGCCTATATCTACCATTTAAATACTAAAATACGTTCAACAATGCTATGTTAAGTCGTTTTGAACTACATCCTCGTTGGGTGCCCCTGATTTAACAACAATCAAGGTCAAAGATAACTCCTCTGCACCATGCGTTAAACCAAGCTATGATTACCGTAGACTTAAATTATGTCGAACGGTAGGTCGACATTCTGAGGCTTTTTTCCATGTCGGACGAACGAATTGAACGCCATAAACAAGTCAAACGAGGGAACTAGTGCTTGGTGGGACAATTTTGTCAGCAAAACGGTTATTGAAGAAGAATAAAGATGAAATTTTGCATGAGCCGAGGATCGATTAACAAATTAGCTGACGAGCTGAGAGTGAATCCGGATACGTGTGGATGTGAAAATGTTTGAGTCCGCAAGAAAAAAGTTTCAGATTCAAAAGCCCCGCTCTCACTGCAAGAGTCGGGAACAAGAGAGGCCCTGGGAAAGATGTTAATTTACTATTGCTACGTCATCATTGGTTGGTAGGTTGGTAGGTAGGTGGGTGGGTGGGTGGGAGGGTGGGTAGGTAGATAAGTTGGTAGCAACGACTTTTATTTTGAGAGGGTAACTCGTAAATGCATCTAAAAATTACTGGCGAACTGGTGGCCCTCTAAAACGCAAAAATGCAAATTAAAACAAAACCCACACCCACAATATAGCTATTTACAATGAAGCAATTCTAGCTATCGAAATATATGATAATAAAACTCCAAAAAAAATTGAGAATAGTTGATACGTGAAATGGAGATAACGATAATAGAAAGCTATCTTTTTTCAAACTTTACAAAATCATTTCTGTCCATGTTGATAATTAAAATTGCATCAAAATCATTCTTCTGGTTTTTTGGTCAGCGCCCGCTGACGAAAAGCCAGAAGACTCTGGTACGAGATTGTTTCAAAATTATCTGGTTGCCTGCGATCCTTTTGGTCAGTACCAAAACATCACTAACCTCTAGAGTAATAAAGAAAAACTAAATCTTGAAAAAGATCATCCCTGATTTTCTGATAAAAATGTTTTCATGACATTCAAATTAACCTGCAAATCAAAACACCGTTAACACTATGTTTTGATTTAGACATGCTATTTATGTAATCACCAATAAGATGCGGCTTGAAACCGTTGAGAAAACAGTTTGTCTTATGAAGCAGTTACGAAAGCACGCTACAGTGGCGTTTTGTTAAAAAATTCCCTTCGTCTTAATTTTAAAGGGGCAATGTCATTATGGGTTCCTCTTTTTTTGGTCAAATCTAAGCTGAGTTTTGACCGGCATAACTAAAGCTAACTAAGTATTTTCAGTCTCAGTCATCTTTTATCATACTTCGACCTCCAAAAGCAAGATGCAAGATATAAAATGATTTTATCGAAAGGGAAACAACAAAGGGCCAATTTTTTCAACTTGCAATCTGTTTCCATCCTGGCCTTCGAAAGTTAAAGACAGACACTTATAGTTGAGGCAAAGTAGCAGAGTAATTTTTAATAAAACTGAACCATTATTTCAAGGCTTTCTTTTCAGATTCCAAGGTGTTTTAAGGATGTTTAGTAAGTAATACCAAAACATCGTGACATAGTTTAATTAATTCGTTATTTTAATGCCATTTTTGTTAATAGAGATCTTATGCTTACAAGTGACTCAAAAGGTCATTATCTTCTTCATTTTACCTTCCTCGGTGGAGTTGTGAGCTTCCTAATTTACGGACTTGACAGCTGTTCTCGTTTATTTTAGCCGTGGAACGAGCAGGAAAGAATGTGTGCCGTCATTATTTAAGAATGTTTCAGTTGTTGGTGTACAATGGATATAGGCGTGTTTTAAAGATATTTTTTGATTTTTCGATCTCCCTCTACAGTCGTTTCAACTTCCTTCCTTTACCAAATGCTTCAGTTGAAGGTAACTTTGGAACGAATATGCGAATCAAGCGTGGTTTTGTGAAAAATTCCCTTGAGAACGTCCCTAGGTGAGCAATGGGTAAACAACTGCTGCACTTCACGCAGGCGCAATTAAACCGGAACAAGGATTTTGTGGTTCCGGTTTTGGATTCTTCCAGAACGCTTCCTCCGGACAAGGGTAAGAAAGGCTCAAAACGAGATTGACTTCAAAAGCAAATATCGGGTAAGATCGTTCCGCTTGTCTTTAGAAAATTTTTATTTTTGACTTCAATAATGCATCTTACTCCAGAATGGCGTCAAATTTTGTTATTCCTTTGTCTTTATAATAATTGGCCCTCGATGCCTGACTTCAAGGTAAACTTTTTTTAAAGAGTTTAAAACACGAGGCAAGCCAAGCGTTTCAAACTTGATATATAAAACACGAAGTGGAAATGGCCTCAAAAAGTTCTGATGTTGCTCTATTAATATTTGAAATAATCCTTAGCTTTTTTATTATGTTCCATCGTTATGCGTGGATGAAGTGACTGAAATGTTTCGCATTCAGTCTTGCAACAATTGAGTTGGATTCTTTATCATCATTATTATTATTACTTTTCAATTTGGTCTTTCATTCACATTTGACACTTTGTAAATTCTTATCCAACCTGCCGACAAAGAGCGGGTAAACTTTTGCGAGAGGGGTGGTGAAGAATAAAGAATAAAGAGTGAAGAAACTTTGCCCTATAATATTGGTGCATTTACGGAACTAAAAGCCTTCAGTGGCGGATCCAGTCCTTCAGATAAAGGGGGAGGGGGGAGGGGGAGGGGGCCGGTCATCCAGACCCTGAGATACGGGGGGGGGGGGGGCACAGTCTCAAAAAAACATTTTTTCGGCCCTTCGGGCCTCAGTTTGGTTTAAAAAAATAAGGGGGGGGCGGGTCCCCCGGGCCCCTCCGCTGGATCTGCCACTGGCCTTTACACGTGATATGCCTTCATTAGACTACGAGTAATGTCTGATTCAATATGACTTACCAGATGTGGTTAGTATAGTTGCTGAGGTTTTAAAAAACTTCTCGTCAGTGTAGCAATGTGTCTTCCCTACTAGCAGAATTTACCGAAAAGGAGAATCTGCTAGCAGGGAACAGCGTATCACAAACCATCAAGCACCTCTAAGATCTGGATCTTGATATTGCTCTGTGGGCGAATTAAAGAACGTTATTTCTTGCCTACAACAGTACGCGCGTTCTGACAAAGAGGCCATGGAGCGTCAACGTAAAACGGATAAAATTAAGAAAAGTTATTGTTTTTAATTCGTTTGAAATCTTCCGGAAGGCCAGTCGATTTTAACAGACCGCACGTTACGTCGAGATATCAGATATTTTAAAAATTTTTTAAATACGTTAGAAAAATTTGTAAACGTAAAATAATTCAGTATTTTCTCATCAACGAAAACACTACAACACCCATATCGAAGGCATCAAAGAACAAATTACCCAACACGTTGCTCAAGCATGGCTGGAAGAAGTTGCGCGCGCGCGAGTGCTGCAGTTTTCTGGCGGGAGACCCACGAGAAGATTGAGAGAGAATTTCCCCCGCGGCCTCGCCACTCGCTTCGCGTGGCAGCTCCTTGTTTCTATTTTGTTGCGATATTCTGTCACGGAACGAAACAAAATAACGCTTCTAGTAAAACAAAAGTAAAGACCGCATAAGTAGAATAATTGCCTGTACTTACCAAAACACCTTCTTTCCTGCAAGTAAAGCACGGATAAAAGTGGTGTCCTTATATAGTGAGATATTGAAAGTCTTTCTACGCTATCATTGGGCTATTTCTTCACATTGAGAAGCCTATTTCATATTTTTTTTTAGTTTCACTAACTTATAGTTTTTCACATTGAAAGGAAACTAGGAAAAAATAGAAAACTACACAAAACGATATGCAGTGGGAAATCTATTATTTTTTAACAAGAGACAAAAAACAGCTGATTGGAAATAACTTGAGTTTAAAACTAACTTAAAGCAATTATAGCACTAAGCATGATGCTTGCAAAGACCCTTTTGAAGGGCTTTTCGTGCTGAGTTGTGGCACGTGTTGTTTTTTTGTTTCGCTCTGGCTTTTTCTTTCATTGCGCTAAAGTGGCCCAAAATGGCAAACAGGCCAAGCAAACAACCGAAAGAAACTAACGTTTATAGAAAATTCACTCGTTTTATGAAAGACTCGAAAATGAAAACCCTTTCCAGTATATGCTGGCCTAGTGCAAGGGCCTATAAATATCTGTCTCCTTCTCTTTTTGTTTCGCATAGCTTTCACTTATCAGAGCCGTCACCAGTTCAAAAATGGCAAATAACTATAAAGAAAGATCGAATGCACAATTACCCCAACCGTGGTAAATTAAACTGGTGTTGGAGAAGCCTTTACGCCCTTGGCTTTTTGCTGTGTTAGTGTAGTATTCTGCAAAAATCAAGGGGAGGTTTAATATTAACTAACGAAGTCTAACTTAGACTGGATTTATAACAGAATCAGTGGCCCTTCAAATCAGTTTATAGGGTGACTTTGTCAATAGAAAACAATGCTGTTAACGAAATGACTCTCAAATCAAAGAAGATGTACTATTTCCTTTCAGCCAGAATTAGAGCCTGTGTAGCTGGTGGGATTGTTGTGCCCGAGGTTACTTTCTTGGTGGCAGAGCCGTCACGCAAAGCGAGAGCAGTGACTTCAATTTGACTTGCTCCCAATCTTGACAATTAAACTAACTTAAGGTAATTATAGCACTCAGTGAGCAGATGCTTGCAAACTCCCTTTTGAACGGCTTTTTGTGATGAGTTGTGTCACGTGTTGTTTTTTTGTTTCGCTCTGGCTTTTTCTTTCATTGCGATAAAGTGGCCCAAAATGGCAAACAGGCCAAACAAACAACCGAAAAAAACTAGCGTTTATAGAAAATTCGTTCGTTTTATGGAATACTCGAAAATGAAAACCCTTTCCAGTATATGCTGGCCTAGTGCAAGTGCCTATAAATATTTTTCCTTCTTCTTCTTCTTGTTTTGCATAGCTTTCACTATCAGAGCCGTCACTAGTTCAAAAATGGTACAGCACTCGCTTCGAGAAACTTCGAGTACAACCAGCATGCGGACGCCATCTTGGGTAACCGAGCTAGTTATGCACTTGCGTTGAGTCCTGTGGAAAGAGTTCTGGGTCATTTCCTGTGGGATCCAGGTCCCATGAATGTGATAATAACCGGACAGATAATTGATTTTGTGCCTTTAACAAACTGCTTGCCGTTTCTTCCGTGATCAATAAATGACAATTTTGTGCTGCCGCCAAACTAGCCAAAAGTGCAAATTATGCTAGAGGTGCTCTTTTTCGGAACATTGATGAAAATTATGCTCGTAATGAGGAATTATGCCAAAAATTATACTAGCACAATCTATAAAGACCTACTTACCTTGTACCTTTTCTTTCTAGAAAATATTTTAAATGATTTTAAGGGGAGTCTTCGTTTTCTACATTTGGGTTGGGTGGGGGGGGGGGGGGGGGGAGGATTTTGTAGAAAACGAAGACCCTGATCAAATTTGAAGATCTTGTCATTTCTTACTTATCTCAAGTCGAGATAGCCGTTTCGAGCTATTTATAAGTGACTTTGAGGGACGGAGGTCATCGTATTTGGGTCTTTGGTCTTAGGCCTTCATTTTCTACCCACACGTCCACACGTATGGTACGTTTTGAAGTGAACCTGGCACCTAGGAAAAAAACAGTCAAAAGCAACATATACATAAGCAAGAGAGCAGATACCACACGTATAAATAAAGAACTACAAGAATTTGCAAATTACTTCGAAGTAATGAAGAACGAATCCGTGAATCACAAAGTGGAACACGTTTCAACAAAGGCTTACTGGCATAATGGATTCCTGCATACCGCACAAGTACCTCACGGCATAAGCTACCATGGTTTAGCCGCAGTTTGAGGAGACAGACCAGGAAAAAGTAAAGGTTATACAACGGGGCGAAGAAGTCTAAAAGGCAGTCTGACTGGAATAAGTTAAAATTAGACGGGAAACAATTACACAAGAACTTGAAAAGGTCCAGAAACAATTATCTTTCTGACCTTCTCGACTCAAAAAGCAAAACCCAAAGGCTTTCTGGTCACGCATAAAAAAACTAGGAAAAGAGAGCGCAGGTATTCAAGATCTTAAAGTTGGAAATGAAGGGTTTACTGAGCCGAGAGCTAAGGCTGAAGTGCTAAACAGCCAGTTCTCCAGTGTTTTTAACAACGAAGAAACAGAGGATATCCTAGACCCTGGCAAAAATCCTATTCCGACTATTGAAACAATAACTATCACAACCTCTGGAATCGAAAGGCAAGTTAGCGAGTTGAAGAAAGGCAAAGCTAATGGTCCAGATGGAATTCCCCCTGGTTTTATTTTAAACAAGATTGCCCAGGAAATAGCAAAGGTTCTTACTGATATCTGTCAAGACTGTATCAGTACCGGAACTATGTCCAGCCAATGAAAACAAGCCAACGTATTTGCCATTCACAAGAAAGGAAAAAAATCGGATTCATCAAACTATAGGCTCGTATCACTTAATTACATTGTCTTGAGCACATTGTGCACAGCCATGTTATGAAACACCTGTCGCAATATGGAGTGCTCACTGATTACCAACATGGCTTTAAGGCGAAACGATCAACAGAAACAAGGCTCATATGTACCATTCATGACATAGCAAGTGCTATTCAGTCTAAAAAATAATTCACGCCGCAATCCTTGACCTTTAAAAGCGTTTGACAAAGTTCTGCATCGTCGTCTTTTGACGAAACTTGACTATTACGGAATTCGTGGTTCACTACTTAACTGGTTCGAATCGTTTCTAACACAGCGTACCCAATCAGTAGTAATTGAGGGGGCATGACTTGTTCCTCGACATTTTTAGAATATCCCTTGACAGTTTTGGCTCAAACTCCTGCTGCATACATTTTGATGTATTGCAATGTATTTTCAAAGGCTTTTACTGCTGTTCGTTGCTTCCCACTCAGGAAAAACGTATTGAGATTGGACGCTACCTGATCGTATCGGTCAGCATTAGATCACATCGGCCGTAGCCCCCTTCTCCCCTCATGAAATTTACACAAGGTAGAACTGTTTTCTGCTTTTATATCACACTTAGATGATATTTCAAGCTGGAAATGTTCATGAACGTGCAAGTCTCTTCAATTTGACAGAAAAAAAAATTATACGACAGACAGTAGGATTCGAACCCACGACCTAGATGGTCCAGTATGCTACGCTAACTGCTGCATCAACCCCAACCCCCAAAAAAGAACCTAACCAGTTTAGAAAAGATGCTTAACCCTAATCAGTAAGGGCACTGCGTAACCCTAATCAGCAGAGGCACTGCGTAACCCTAATCAGTAGAGGCAGTGCTTAACCCTAATCTGTAAATATTGTATATTATTATTATTATTATTATTATTATTAATTAGTGAAGGGGAAAACTACGTTGTGTAAATTTCATGAGGTGTCCCAAGGGGCTGAGGTAGATGGGATATAATGATAACCGATCGTATCAGGGCTCAGATAGAACTGCCAGCACCCTTGTTTATGACTACAAAATGAGCGCGAGTAGACGTTCCGCGAAGAATTCGCACCTCACCCTGGGGCGACGAACGACAATGATGCCGATGCCTGTGCCGAATTACATCACAGTACAAAATAAAATTATCGCAAAAATACTGCCCATGAATAAATTTACAACTCTGAAATTTTTGTCACTCCTTCCTTCAATGAGCGGGTAGTTTTTTCTTGATTATTATGTTTTGCCCTGCAATACTGACATGTTTATACAGATCGGTTCGCAGACATGGGCATCATTGTCATTCGTCCCCCTGGCTGAGGTGCGAATTTCTCGCAGAGCTGCCGCTCGTGCTCATTTCCTGGTCATAAACAAAGGTGCTGGACAGTTCTATCTGAGCTTCGATACTAGGTAGCTTACAATCCCAATACCTTTTTCCTGAATTGGAAGCAACGTACTGCAGGAAAAGCCGTTGAGGATGCATTGCAATACATCAAAAAGTATGTAGCAGGAGTTTGAACCAAAACTGCAAAGGGATATATTAAAAATGCCGAGGAACAAGTCATTCGACATCAGAGCAAGGTTTGAATTTACTTGTCACGAAAATTCGAACTGGTGGCTCCTTCTACCCGATAGTAATTTATTTTTGAAATTCCAAAACAATTTCACAGCTGAATTTTGAGCGACTTTTAGTTACAGACTTCCACTCCAACGATTTTTCTGAAATTTCTCAAGAATATTTATTACATCAATAAAAGCCGATACCAGAAATTTCAGTAAAAAATATCAGCAAGATTTTTTACTAGACGCGATTTTCTTTGAACAGTAGAATCCTTTCAAGCGCTAATTTCTCAAAAAAAATATTTCCAATCACTGAAATCGAAATATTTCATACTATTGCCGAATGATGCCTGTTGTTCTTTGCAAAGTTTCGCAGCCATCGCTTTAAAAACGAAAAAGTTATGACGGAAAATTTTTCACAGCTAAATGCTCCAGTACTAATGACAGAGTCACCTTAAGCCAAAGCGCAAGACAGGAAGTAACGGGGATGGCGAATTTTGAAATTAAAGACGACTACGAGCGAAATATTCTTAATTCAATATACCGAACATACACAGCAGCGTATAGCTAGCCACCCCTGAGAGTTGCAGTGTGGATAGAAATACATGTCACGTGACGTTTTGAAGCGCAAACCCCAGCCCGCGGCCACTAACTAATCCTAACTGTTGAACTAACTCACTTGGATGTCGAAGCACCAGTACTTATTTTGAAACCCCAAGAAAGCCCCTCGGTTAGAGTCTAGCTGGGCCTTACATTTTTTGGGAGTGTCAAATATCTAGGTCACGTTAGGAGCCTACAACCTGGAGCGAGCAACTTCCATGCGCTCGTGTCTCGGCGTTTTTCCGGGCGACCAGTTTATTTTTAGAACGGTTTGGCACGAATTTTGAATTTCTTTATATTTCCACAAACCAGTCAGCAAAACCTAGAAACCCCAAAATTATATTTTTTACCTTTTAATAACATTTACTTTTCCCGTGTGATATCTTATGATACCTCCAATGCGCTCATAGACATAGTGCAGATTCTATTTTCATGGAAAAAGGTGCCCTGAAATGTTTTTACAAATAAACTGGTCCGTGGAAACGCCGTGATATAGACCTAGTATGGAAGTTGCTCGCTCCGGGTTATGAAATCCTGGTCACGTGACATAAATCGTTCCCTTAAAGTGGGACACACTTGAAACATGAATGAGAAGACACACAAGGCTGTCCGTTATGTATAAGATGATTTGTGGTTTCCTAGATGGGAAATGGGAGGACCATTTGATTCCAAATGGAGAAATGAGAACACCAGAAAGCCATGATTTCAACTTTTGTTTGGTACCGAAAGGACAGAAGGAGTATTTTTAGATTTCCTTCTTTCGCGAAACAATAACTGAATGGAACAGACTCCCAAAAGAAAACTGTCACAAGCCAATCTCTGTCTATTGTTAAGAGTAAACTTTTTTAGGTTATCTTTTATCAGGGGCACCCAATGACGATTTCCTCCTTAACACATTAAAAACACTTTTTAGCCTGTGCAGAGTACTTTTAGATATCTACAAATGCATTGCAAGCGGCGCTATAAAATTTGTATCTGTTAGGTCATCCTAGGGGAACTTGAGTTTTTTTCGAAATTTCAAGGGCTTCAGTATTATTTTCCCGACTGAATTTTAAATGCAATTTAACGTCTTAGGAAAGTGAGACTTTATTATATTCTCCTCTCTCCGTTACATTTTTGAATACGAAAATTTTAGGTTTCCTTTTTCTACGAAAAAATAGCCCAATATGGAAAGTGGAATGTGAAAAAATAATTCCAGAAAATCGCAGGAAATTTATTAGACAAACTTCGAAAATTGTACATGAATGGAACGGGCATCTACAGGAGCCCATCAAATGGGCTCCTGGAACAGATATTTCACAGTAAACAGTCATTGGGTGCCCCTGTTTTATTAGCAGTTAATATATGTTTTATTTGTAGTTTTAGCTTTTATTACCATTTATTATTATTATTGTTCTTATTTTTGTTATTTATTTGTTCCCGTGTTGGCGTGATGTCGGCTGGATGTAGAACTGTTGCAATCCTTAACTGCGTTGTCCGACCGCCTCGTGTTGAAGTACTTTTCATTCTTACCCACTGCGGCCACTGGAGCAATCTAACTTGTTTTAATTTAGCATCGATTACAGACTTATCAGTTTTCTTGCAAAAAGGAAGTAATAATATTCTCTAGCAGCAGCTTGGTTTGTAACGACAATAGAATGCAAGTCTTAGCAAACAAACCATAAACGAGACACTTTGTTAACCCTAACCCTAACCCTAAAACAAAATTCTTTAAAAAAAGATAGATTCTGGCCCCGGCCCCGGTACCGCGTATTACTGACACCCGACGTGCACGCGTGGCACGGAAACTGGCAACAAAATGTTTATTCAAAATTAAACGGGCTTTGAATGGAAGTAAACTTTGTTTAAGTGATTTTTAAATAAATAAAAATACGGGACTCTTTAGAAACTTCAACCAAATTTGATACCAAAATTCGTTGTACGTTTTCTTTCTGAATCCTTAGAGCGCTTTAGGCGTTAATTAACAATTCTTTGAAATCGAGGTGAATAGTGGCTAAATATTTACCGAGCGAGCCACGAAGAGGCGAGGTAAATATTCCTAAAGCCACTGTATATACTAATTTCGGATATGACAGAGTTTGCTCATTAAAACGATTATATCTTGCTGGAAAACTTTAAATTGTAAAATCTGCTCTATACATGACACACTAGAGGTAGTTTTGACCCATCATTTATTAATAAAACCACAGAGTGCTGCTTTCTATTCTTTCCGCAAAATTGGACACAAAATCACGATTTCCCAGTTTGGTACAACTGTTAAAGCGTTGCCGTAAAGCGCGATCTTCCAAATAAAAATAACCTTCCCAAGCTTCCATCACTCCTTAATGTCTCAGAACTAGTGAGATTAACCATCGCGTTTACTGCAAACGGCAAACGTTAATTTGCACCACGTGACCAAGTTTCCTCTTTACAAAAATCGGTAGATTCACGCCAATTCTATCCATAAGAATTATTTTAAGACGTTTTTGTCGGCTCATTTCTCATTTTGAAAATTTCTCAACTTGAATGCGTTTGGCGTTTACCGTAAACCCGATGCTTTATCTCTCTATTTTGTCTAATTCGCCCCTAAACAGTGACACGTTTTAAAAGGCACAAGCAAAATTTTGCCTTACGAATTTATGTATAGCCGGTGTCCCTCGCGGCCTTAACGCGTTGCGTCGGGGAGGGCGAGGTTACAAGTTTACATCCGGGACGGAAAATTAATTGTTCTTGACAGACATTTTTTTGTGCCCTTGTCTTGCAACACATACTATTTTTTTCCCGACTGCTAGCAATTTATTATTTTTGCCCAGTTAGTGACCTCCGTTGCTAATTTTTGTGTAACTGCACCTTTGTTATACGACTATGTCCGAAGCCTAATTGGAAGATTATATTTTTAGTCAAAGGATTAGAGTCCTTATGAGACTGAAAAATCTGATACCAACAGAAGCAAAGCTGCAATTTTACCGCACTTAACTTACTGTCACCTCACTTGGCACTTCTGCAAGGCTAGCGACAGAAGAAAGCTTGAGCGTATACAGGAAAGAGGACTCAGGGCAGTATTTAAGGATAAACATTCTTGCCATGAGAAACTAGTGGCAAAAGCAGACATACCATCGTTGTACAACAGACGGTTACAGGACATTGCCATCTTCATGTATAAGGTTAAGCAAAACTTGTTGCCACAGGGACTTTGTAATCGTTTCCTATTAGACCACGGCTCATATAACTTAAGAAAACGAGAATTTGTTATACCACGATTCTCCTCGGTTACTTACGGAAAACACTCACTTCGTTACCTAGGGCCCAAACTGTGGAACGATCTTGCTCATAGAATTAGAAATGCCCCCTCTCTAAAACAATTTAAAAACATTATACGCAATCAGGATCTCACTGCCCTAGCTGGAAATGTCAGTGACTGTCGAGGCTGCAACTTATGCCGAGAGTGACTGGCCGTTTATAGATAATTTTTGCAAATGATTTGAATAATTTTTAATATTTTAATGTAGCTTAAGATACACAATTTTAATATATTTGTAGTTTTTTTTTTTAGTTAAGTCAACATATTTGTTAGTTTTCTTGTAGTATTTATAGTAAGGGAATGGTTTTAATTAGGTTAGTTAGGTGTCCACAATTAGTAGAGGGGACTTTTCTCCTCAGCTACTCCTTTTGACACGTTAATAAAGTTATTATTATTATTAAGATCTTTTAACATGCCTGGCGCAATATATCCTTTTATAAGGACTCGAAAATGGTCCCGGCCCTCAGGTAGTCCGGGATGAGTAGATTTTGTTGCTGGGCGGATGACTTTTAAGCTTACTTGCCCAATGGACAAGCGGGTCCAGGCTAGCCATCCTCTAACAAAATCATAACTAAGAAGAGCAAGAAGTGGCCCCGGGAGAGCAAAAGTGTGAGGCTGGAGCAGTAAAATGTTGCAAATCAAACTGAAGTTTATTGCAAATACTTTCTTTACCAGTTTTGTTTTAATGATCTTAAACAATCCTCTTATCTTAAAAGATCGGCTTGCTGTTTTCTACTTAGTATTCAAGATTTTTACTGATCCAGGTCTTTATTAGGTATTTGTCGCCGTGGTTTTGCCTTCATTTAGATTTTTTTATTTAGAAGCAGGGAAAAAATTGGCTTGTTGCCATGGAGTACAGTCTTTATCAGGGATTAGCTTTCAGTTTAATTCGGATTATGGGAATAGGGATTAACCCAGAGATTAGAAAGAATTTCCATTCAGTTCCGCTAAATTGTTTTCATAAGTTACTGCTTCAATGCATTTTTGGGGGTGGTGTAGTGAAAATTGCCTCTCGTTCAACGCAATTGTGGTAGGCAAGGGCCATGAGAAAGTACATTCTTTTCAGAATGTCAAATACGAATAGAAACAACGATAAACAGAGTAGATGAAAATATGAGCTAAGTTATAACACGAACTATGTCTTTGATATGCAAATCCAGTGTAATTGAAAGTCAGACAATTACAATAAATAGACACCACTAGCAGGTTATTCAGGAATAAAAAGGTCATTAATTAAGCAACCCAGGCAGAAGGGCGTTGTAAATGAAACAACCAGCGCGAAATTTAGGTATTTAAGATAGAATCTCTGGCTCAATGCCGAAAGGGAAACCGTAAACCACAAAATTAGACAAATAGTCGCTAGTCAATAAACATTAGTATAATTACATTGATGACTATCGAAAATAGAGCGCTGTGATTGGCTAGGAGCTTCGCTCTATCCCGCTAAAATCACCGCGCGGTGATTATAGCATTGAAGGCTAGCAGCTTTCAAAATGGCAGCCAGATTTTTTGATGTTTCGGGGTCGGAAATTGATCAATAATTTTATTTTCTCGAATAATCATCAATGTAATTATACTAAAACAATTAGTCGCCTCAGGCGACGTGAATATTTAACAATTATTCCTCGAGCCCGAATGGGCTCTGAGTCAATAGCCCATGAGGCCGAAGGCCGAATGGTCTATTGACTCACAGAGGCCATGAGGGCGAGAGGATTAATTGTTTTAGTAAAATCCAACTAGTTGGTCAAAAATATCGAGATTAAAAAACCATTTAGCTAGTTAAAGCTAGACTTTAATCCCTTTTTGCGGCCAAAAAGCCCGCGCTTTTCGCTACTAGTGGGCTATAACATATAGCCTAGTAGTACCTCAACCAATCAGAACGCAGCATCGATGATAGACCACTGGTTGGATTTTACTAATCGCCGATATTCACGTCTCCTTCGGCGACTAATTGTTAATTTGCTAATTATAGCAGTTTCCTCTGCGCGTTGCCTAGCAACAACATTAGCAAAAAGCAAAATCAAAGGAAAAGCTTTCAAAAGAATTTCAGATGAGGTCGGCGGCTCGAGAAAATGAACAACACGATGAAGTGAGCATAATTGATTAAGTGAACTTTTCGTTTTATAACACCATGGAAAATGATACAGCTGATTTGTTGGACAGCGAGACAAATACCGTGGAACGCGAATTAATCAAAAAGCTATTAGAATTTAGCGAGCGCCAAAGCCAAGAGATCGAGGAAGAAGACTATGATCGTGTTGTGTTCACGAGCAGTCTGGACGAAGTGGCTTGTGGCTGGAAAGATGCTGCACCGAATGTTCGATATATTTCTTCAGCTGATCGGAAGAAAAAGGCAAAAGAAAAATACTGGCGGGTTAGCCCCGATTCCGAGAGCAATTATTCGAAAGTTAAGCGGCTCGCTGGAATGATCACAAATTCGAATTCCAGCAGCGGGAGTGAAATCAACAACGTGAAAGCTGGAGGAACGTGGCCAGGGAATAGACAATTAAAAGCGAATATGCGGAATTTTCAAAACGCAGATGTATTGTCTTATGATACTCCTTGCTGGAGATATATCATTGACCCTCGAACACTGAAGTACGTGGAGAGAACCCCGCTTCAAGTTTTGCGGAATATGTTTACGTCACAGAAGTATCCAAACCAGACGGTCGTTCTCGAGAATGGTGGCATAATAACTTTTCAGGAAACTAGCAGTGGAGGGATTGCACTTAGCGACCCTGCTTTGTCGTTTGATCGTCGACTTCTTGAAAGCTTTCAAGCCGGGAAAGATTATCGGCTTTGTGCGGACAAGGCGTGCAGAATTCCCGGCAGTTATGAAACATCTACACCTCTCGTAACACAGTTTAGAACAGAGGATAACAAAATTAAAGTTGTACACGCGGTGCCGCCCAGGAAAGAGAGTAACCCAACTCTATCCGTCTGTGAATTATGCACGTTTAGGGCTCATGATTTATCAAAGTCAGACTGCAGGCTTGAGGTAAACACAAGCAGCTCTACTGAGCTTAAACCATTGCAGAAAATAACACCAACACAGAGACAAACTGCTGATGATGCCTTCCTTGCAAGGAAGGCTCAGCAATCACAGACTAAGCTAAAATCAGACAATACGTCCTGCACCAAAGTTTGTAGGAAATCAAAGGAGCACAAGTCTCTGAACCAGAAAAAAAGAACAGGCCCAGGTGGTGAGGGGAAATTGGATTGGCTGCCTATTACTAGAAATACTATAGGCTATCCATACCCCACATACCCACCAAGTTGTATGACTGCAAGTCACAGTAAATTTCAAGAGAGACCATCAGCAGGGTTTTCAAAGGCATTCTCCATCCCAAGGCGCAATAAGAAGGGAAAAAAACTGACTCTTAGCGAGGCAGCAAATCTGGTACCCAGTGAAGGAAAGTTAAATGACGCTTTGGAAAAACTGACTCAAGAGCTGGACAGAAAGGTGGAAAAAGCCAGAGTATCAATTTCAGAGACGTTATTACCAAGTGTATCAGGAACAAAGCTGGAAGTGGCTTTGGCAAACTATTGTGAGAACTGAATCGCTTTCTTTGTCCATTCTTTAATCCTGGGGTAATGCCATGTAACTTGTCTTCAACTGGATCTACGAGACCCCTCTTGGCTTAGTTGACCTAAATTTGAAATCAATGCCAGGAAAATCCCAAGATTAATTTTTCATGTTCTAGAAAAAAAAATCAATCCAGGCATTCAGCACAACAAGAAAGAACTAGTTAAATGACTCGATCTAAATGACTCAAATTATGCTTTGGGATTTTGACTTAACACAAAAAATACTGTCCTAGCTATAAAGTACAAGGCTAAACTTACTGGATCAAGACATGGAATATACTATTATTTTGACTTCGTTTTAAAGAACAATAACTAAAAATTCAAGGCTCTGTTATTTTTCTATGAAGGAAACAGCCAAAAACATTTTTTCTCAAGTGAAAGCAACTTAACTTCTTAGTATATGACACAGAAGTTTTGCATCTTTTCAGTGTTCAGTTTTATAATAGCCCTTTATCATGCAAAGCTCCTTTATCTGCAAGTAGACGTAGCAGATGCAAGCAAGCATGAATATGATCACTTTTTATATAGACTTCTTTCTGTCTGGAACACTGTGATACAAGTTCTGAAATATGGCTGTAGAAGCTAGAAAAAAGGAATAAGGCCAACTAAATGTACATAAAAAATGTTATTTTGTAACACTGTCACAGTTATTGAAAAATACAAATTGGTTGTACATAGAAAATTTATGTATTTATTGACAAAGAACTTTCACTTTCAGGTGTTGATGTAAGTTTTCAAAAAAAATTAGCAGGATATTTTGCAAGTGTACAAACACACAAGATGTAAAGTTCCATAATAAAGTTAACCTTAAGTAGTGTAAAGTAATACATAGTTAATTATCTAAGGAGACTTAGGGCAAGGGGGGGAGGGGGGGGGGATGGGTTTCCCAGACTTGTACCCAGTCACCACTTATTTATCATTGTAGAGGAATATGGAAAGGAAAATTGATGCATGCAATGGCACTTTTTCCTTCTTTTCTTCTGTTTGATGCACTGCAAACTCACTACATCATTCCCATTAAACGGTGTGGATACAGAGAAACAACTGGGTATGACTCTGCTACAGGCTTTTCTTTTCCCAACCCCCCCCCTCCACTTTCATGCCTGTTTTGAAGGCTTATTCAGCAGCAGGCAATCATACGAGCCTGGGGGGGGGGGGGGGGGTACTCCGGATTTCAAGTGACAGGGATGAACATGTAAAAATCCCAAAAATTCCTAGGGCTTCAAACAAAACCCCCAAAAATCCCTGGACCAAAATATAGCCCCCCCCCAAAAAAACAAAAAAAATATATACCCGGTATATATATATCCCGTGTCAAATTTCTGAGGCACAAAATTTCCAGAGGAACTAGGCAGCTGGGATACGAGGGAACTATTATGAATCTTCAGAGAAAATTTCAAACCCAAAAAAATCCTTCGATCATCCCTGTCATTTGAAATCCGGAGTATCCTTCCTGGGCATACGAGTATGAAAAGTGACTCAAGTGAGAAAATGCCGTGGTATATATGTTACAGGTCAAATTTGATTTCAGGTTTAATAATAATATTATTGTTTTATTAGGTTGATTCTCATTTTCCTTTGTCTCTTATGGCAAGGAGACAAAGGACTTGAGAATCAACCTACGTTAAATCAAATTTAACCTGAAATCAAATTTGACCTGTAACATATATGTCTCATATAAAACAGGAAAACAAGATGCGCAGTCAAATAGTTATTTTTAGTTGATACTGGCATAACAAATAACTATCAGAGATTGCTTCATGTCAAGAATACCTCACTTTTTTCCCTCCTCCAAAGTTCATGGAGAGTAGCTTATTCAAGGGTTCACATGTATAAATGTGAACCATTGTCTTCTCCGGTTTATCCCATATTGATCCTCCCTATCACTCACACTGTAGTCTCCCTCACAGT
Organism: Porites divaricata; assembly: GCA_038088405.1. Classification (NCBI taxonomy): domain Eukaryota; kingdom Metazoa; phylum Cnidaria; class Anthozoa; order Scleractinia; family Poritidae; genus Porites; species Porites divaricata. Next base: position 24,378,815 of record JBBMOI010000006.1, on the reverse strand, counting down.
CATTTTTGTCTTGTCACACAATGCTCCTTGACAATTGCGTGATGAGACAAAAAATGGCTGTAAAAGAGACTATACTTATGCCACAGAACACTCCCTGGGGATGTCAGTCCTCCCACTTCCCAGAGAGAGGAAACTCTTGTATGTTAGCTTTATTGACATGTGCCATTCGAATTCCAGTTGAGCCTGGAACATGCCATAGAAGCAGAAATTTTGGTCTAGAAAAGCTCTCATTTCCTAGGAAACAGTCCTGGGGAGAGGGGCGGGGGCAGTAGCATTGGCAGCTTAATGAAAGATAGAAATCTAGGGGCACTTTCCATTTGATAAAACTGTCTGGCCAGACCAGTTTTACTGTAAAGAGGATTCCATTATTAATCAGAACTATAAGGCCAGATCAGTCTATTCTTAAGGTGACTTGACTGGATTTTTGGGGGGATACCTCCCAAGTTTGACCATTAATTAGGTTGCCATGTGTAAAGATAGGGAAAAACGTTTACCACAACTGTATTATATAAAGATGAAAATTTCTCATGATTTGGGTTTTATTGCAATCGGAGTCGCCATGGCAACGTAACGACGCCATTACGTTTTTTATTTATCTTTGTGTTTCTCTTTACCAGGAGTTTCTTTGAGAAATCGCTTAAGGGAGTTTGTACCTGCCATAATTGCCTCAATTATTACAAAGTTTGAACAAATTCTATGAGAGTGTTTTCGAGATATTTTGAAACGAAGTTTTAAGCATCATAAAAACAGCGAAATGCATGCTATCCACACAATTTGCTAATTTTTTAAGAAAATGATAAGCTTTGGAACGCGGCTTCATCTCTTAGTGGTTTGATTCTATTGAAAACCTCCTACCAAAAAAGAGAGTAAGAAGAATTCTGTTAACTTGCATTCAGCTGCTTTTGTTACAGATTTTGCACATAATTTGGTCCATGCCTACAAATTTTGCAATTTTCAGAAAACCGCTTGATAAATTTTTTTATAAATTTGATAATCCTGAGATCAATTGTCAATAAATATACCCTGCAAGTTTCAAGAACATTGAAAACAGGGAAGGCTTTCAAATAGGACCTCAAATATGACCAATTTTTTCCCCAGATTTTGTGTTTACAAGCGAATGTCCTCATTATTCACTGGCATTGTTTTCAAGTTTCATAAGCACGTGCATATTTAGCAAAAAGTAGTAAATTTGCATCAACAAGAACTCTTGATTACTTTCGGAAGAAATATCCCGAATATGCTAATAATTGGCTTGTGTCACAGATAGCAGTGATGGCCGAGATGGTGAACGTCATGGCTCTTCTTGTAGGATGCAACACTTAATTATCTTACTTGGGTTATAACATGACAGAAACTCTTACAAAGAGTTGCTGTGATGTTATAGTTTATTGCTAATTTCTTTTCCTGGTTATTAGCATATTTTAACAGAGATTTAACTGATTTTCCTTTTTGATGCAAATTCTATGTTTTTGCTAAATTTGCACGTGCGTATGAAACTTGAAAACAATGCCAGTGAATAATGAGGACATTCCCTTGTAAACACAAAATCTTGGGGAAAAATTGGTTATATTTGAGGCTCTATTTAAAAGCCTTCCCTGTTTTCAATGTTCTTAAAACTTGCAGGGTATATTTATTGACAATTGATCTCGGGATTGTCAAATATTATTATAAAAAAATTAGTCTAGCGGTTTTTTGAAAAATGCGAAATTTGTAGGCATGGACCAAATTACGAGCAAAAACTGTAACAAAGCAGCTGAATGCAAGTTAATAAAACTCTTCTTACTCACGATCGCCCAGAGCAATTCTCCTTTTTTTTTTTATAGGAGGTTTTCAATGGAATCAAACTACTATGAGATAAAGCCGCATTTCCAAGGCTTATCATTTTCTTAAAAAATTAGCTAATTGTGGGGATAGCATGCTATTTCTCTGTTTTTATGATGCTTAAAACTTTGTTTCAAAATATTTCGAAAATGTTCTCAAAGAATTTGTTCAAACTTTGCAATAATTGAGGTACAAACTCCCTTCAGCGATTTCTCAAAAAAACTCCTGGTACAGAGAAACACAAAGATAAATAACAAATATAATGGCATCGTTACATTGCCATGGCGACTCCAATTGCAATAAAACACAGATCATAAGAAATTTTCATCTTTATATAATGCAGTTGTGGTAACCTTTTTTCTCTATCTTTACTCATGGCAATGTAATTAATGCTCAAACTTGGGAGGTAACCCCCCTAAAAAATCCAGTCGAGCCACCTTAAATAGTGTGCTCAGCAGTGGTTGGTTTATATGGAAAATTTTGAGAAAAGGCTAACATTTTATTTTCAAAATGACTGGTCTGGCAGCCAGTTTTAACTTTTGGGCAAGCGTCGTTAGACAGACAGGACCCAATCGCGCCATAGCATCCACCTATTATGTAAGGTCTAGGATAGCAGATTGGAATACAGCAGGATTTCTAAGATCATTAAGGTGTGAAGTGAATAAAGATTTAATATACTTAGGAAATGAGGAACAAGGGGCCTCTCTCTGAAAGATCAACTGCCATATATTTTGGATTGTGCAAACTTTGCGGGGAAAGAAACTGCACCCATGTCTAATGTGTAATAATGACTCTTTAATACGAGCTGTCAACAGATGCCAATGTTAAAGTTTGATCACAAATTTATTGTCTTTACACTATGGTTGTGTTTGACAGCTTGTAGAAGTGAGAGAGCCATTGCTGATCTGTCCAGCAGTCTGTGCCACTTGAGCCCAATGGGTGTCTGTCTGAGCACTTGAAGACAAGACATTGCAGCCACCGAAGTCACTTTGTATTGTTTGAGTTTGAGAGTTGGCAAATACTGTGTCCCCAGACAGCTCACTAAAGTCAGACATAACAATCGAAGTCTGTGTGTGTATATCAACTAAATCATCAAGTGCTTTGTACACAAAATCACTTCCACTACTATCCAGGCCAGGAGAGGTGAGTGAGTAGTCAGAGAACCATGTTTGGGTTTGAGACTCTGTAAGTTCAATATCTTGAGCACAGAACAAATCGTCAAGAAAGTGTTGTGTCTGAGTGCCTGAGTCAATAGAGTTAGCAGTGTCGATACCCAACAACGAAATCAAAGTCTGTGTTTCATTGTCTTCCAGGGGAACCTGCTCTAAGCCACAAGTCTGGGTTTGGGTACTGTTTAAAGGTCTAAGATCATCTGTGTTGGTGAGATTTGTTTGTGTTTGATTGTTCAAATATAAAGGATCAATGGTCAGTGTCTGCATAGAGTTCTCATTGGTAGAAACAAATGCAGACCTGTCCTGTGCTGCGACAAAAGTTGTAATAGGAGGAAGCTGTTCAACTTGGGTATTCTGTGGAATGTTTGATGGATATTGAAAAGGTTGTCTTGCTGGGTGTCCTGAAATGCACCCTAACTGTGCAAGGAAGCTATCATCAGTACCTACACCAAAATCACATTGATTTACAAACATGGCCACTTGCGTTCCCACTGAAGCTTGGCTTAAGCCTAGTTGAAGATTGTCTGCACTGGTATTGAACTGAAATTGCTGGTTAGTAGTTGGTGGGGGTGTCTGTCTGAAGGTGTTGCACCCTTGCTCTGCATTTGGCCAACACCTGGGTGTTTGAGTATGCATGCTATGCATTCCCAGTGGTGTTTGCGTTTGCACAGACTTTGCAACTTTTCTTGTAGAGTAGCCTTCAGGGCCAGGTTTAGGAAGAATCAGACATGGTTTTATGCTCTGTTGGCCTGGTCTCCCTTTCTTTCCAGAATTCTTTTCCCTAGTTTGACTCACGGGGTCAGCTGTATTGACAACAACTAAAGCCACTGTTTTTGTAGTTGGAATTACTGGTTTTGTGCTGGAAATAAAAATATCAGGGAGTTTTAGATCTGAGCACGAGGACAACTATGAGGGCTACATTTAATTTTAAGTTTTCTCTCCTGTTCTCTAAAAATAGGCACCCCAGAAAGCATAAATTGTACTTTTTTACACCACAAAAGTTAGTTCGCTTATTTCCATTGAAGGTTAAGCCTTCTGCTGATCGCTAAATAATAAAATTCCTAACATTAAGTAGATAACTTGTTTTTGCCACTACAACATCCCCAGAAATTAAACCTCATGTGTAAGTCATGGTAGAGGGCAAGGTAGAGGGTGCAGAAGCCACTCTTGACAATATTTTGCAGCTATGGTCAGAAAAAAAGAAATGTGATGATATAGGGAATGTCTAAATGCAGGCTAAGGATGAGTAAGAACTACATTAAGTAATGCACCTTTCTTTCTTTGTTTGGTAGCATTCAGGCACTTTATGCATCTGCCTTCTTGCATGAGTGAGAAGTGCTTCCAATGTTGTATAAGGACACCCACAGGAGCAATTAAACAGCTGTCCACACTTAAGCTCATGGCGACGACAAGCATCTAGTAAACCAAATCCCTTGCCACACTTGCTGCAGATATTCGTTTTCTCTGCGTGAACTGTCATGTAATGCTGGAAGAAGAATGAAAGCAATAATGCAAGTTCTATCACAGCACTAATGGTCTATTACCATAAATAACCTTTGATGTTATATACCGTAAAATTCTGAAAATAAGCCCTGGGGGTCATATATCTCAAAGGCCCTTTTTGAGGGGCTTATTTTTGGAGGAGCTTATATTCGGAGGGGCTTATGTATGGAGGGAAATTTGTGTTTCAAAATCGATTGGGCTTGCTTATAGACAAATGGAAATTTACTGTTTTTGCTTTGTTTTACTTTTTAATTGAGGATCCTAAACCAATTTCCCAGTACCAGCCCCCGGGGACTTATATTCAGAGGGGCAATTTAACGGAGGGGTTTTTGCGTTACGAGTTTGGGGGGCTTATATTTGGAGGGGCTTATTTTTGGAATTTTACAGTAATCTGTCTTTGTCAGTGACTGGGAGTACATTTCATACACAAACTGCACCATCCTGAGGTAACTCTCCTTGCTAGTACAGTATATAGTGCAGTATGCTTGTGCGTCTATAGGCAGGGTTTTCATTAAGAATTCTAGTAGCAGGAGAAAGGTTTAGCATTACAGGAGAATATTTTGAAAGAGGCTCCATGTCTGAATAAAAAATAGTCATAGGCTAGCTAGTAGTAATGCCTAATGAACACCCTGCTATAGGGTTATGGGAACTATGCACTGCAATAGCCTTCTTGATGATGCCATGTACAGCTGCTTCCCACATTATAATAATTACATCTGGTGATGAGACAAAGGAATTTCAAGGGTATAAATAACAACAAAACTATTATTATTATTCTCCTCACATATAATTTTACTGAATACAGTGCTTGGCACAGCTTGATCAATCCAGCCTACTGTTCCCTTATGCCACATCATCACATCAAAATTGTTGCAGAAGTAAAGGGTGGTCAAGGTTCTTTAAAGCAATTATGACTAAGAGAGAGACATCACTGTTTACAAAAGAGTGTTTTTGTAATTAAAATTTGTAACGAGTGAAACAAAAGAATCTTTTGTTACAACAAATGGGCTTCTAGTTAGCACATTAATTTTAATAGGTGAGGTCAGCATGAGTATTGTTATTATAGACATGTACAAGATTTAGCCTGCTAGCAAGCTCTCCATGGGAGCCGCGAGAGAACTCACATGTGAGCGGCAAAGCTGTGAGGGGCGGAGGAAAGGAGAGCTTGCAACACTCTTTTATTTACTTTCATTTCTAATGATGTACTGCCAATTAATTTTGATTGATAACATTCCTGGCTGACGGAAATCGGGAATATTATGATTACTCCTTTCTCCGGCAAGATTGCTCTCTCCTTCTATGACTGGTGAATGATTTCTGAGGACTGTGTGGCTCGTATTTTTTGCCATAAAGTTTGGATCTCAACCTCACGGAATATATAAACCGGAAAATCAGAAGGCTGACAAGGGGCTGCCAGGAAAACATTACAATATATAATTTCATTGCATTTATTATGTTTAAAAGTTTCCCCATGACAAAAACAGTTGATTTCATATCCAAGAGGATGAGTGGAAGATAGATCTCCTCAAGAAAAAAGAAAACTGTTGCAGAGATGAATAAATACTTTTTTCTTGACATAGTGGAAAGTGATGAATGCAATTTTTGATGACACCAAAGTTTTTAAAAACAGAATGCAGTGTCTTTGCTCCACTAAATACAGGGAATATTGTATATCTGACTCAGTTTATAGGCTACGATCCAGACAAGAAGGTCCATACATATATTGTTTTCTTTTATAAATCTTGTATTGATGCGACATTGTAGTATTTTGCTCCTGGAACGTTAGCGTAACTGGCATGTTTGGCTTGGCCTGATGAAGGTAACTGACAAACGGTTGACACATGTTTTGTTTCCGGTGACACTTTTCATGCTTTGCAGTTTCTGGGGTGGAAATGAAAATTTATGAGAGATCATTTGAGCTCTCCCTTTCTTTTCACAGCGCCCCCTTGCACTCGCGTCTCCTCTCACGTGACTTCTTGCGACTCCCCCAAATAGAGAGCTTGCTCATAGGCTAAACAAGATTGGCCCATTTTGCCTGCTCAGGTAGCCAATCAGACTACAGGATCCAATTAATCTTGCCCTCTCGTGGATTCAGCCACAAGTGACTTTCATACACCAGAATCCATTGTTTTTAATCTACATTGTATTCAAGTTCTGTTCTTTATCCATTGTCATACACTGACATCTATCATTATCTATGCTTTGATGCTTATTAATACTATTTCAGATGACTGGAATCCGAACCCTCAAATTTTTGTCAGCACCCTTTCAAAAATGAAATTTGAAGGGTTCGCTCTTTGTCGGCACCTTTGGAAAATTTGTCCAACGGGTGAAAATTTTGAAAACCCGTCACCCTTTAATAGGGAGGTGCGTATGAAAAATTAATGTAGTGTTGATCGTCTACTCACATAAATCTAAATAAAATCTGGCTTCATTTTGTTCGACAGAATTACCTGCTTCAGTTGCGACATACGAGGAAAAGGTCTTTTTGTCCCCTGTCCTCGCACACAGTGCTTCACTGGGCAATAATAATGTTTTTCAACTGTAGTCTTGTTCTGCCCACGAATATAACGAGTTCTTTCTTCATCATTCGCAGCGATGCCATGAGTTTTAACAAGGTGCATTCTGAGGCATGGACGATTATGAAAAACCCTCGAACATCCGGGTGTAGGACATTGAAAAGAAGCTTCGCTTTCTCGCTGTGTAAGTGTTTGTACTGACGGACAAATCTCTTCCACGGTGGTCGCCATGTTTTGAACTGTGGTGGCTGCGAGAAGACTGGTGTTAAATCGATCCAGGTCCTCACATTATTCGGACGCCGTCTTAATATGGCCGACAATGGCCGAAGGAAGAAGGTTCAGTACGCCGAAAAGAAGACTCACGATTGAAAAGGGTTCATTTCAGGATAACAAGGAGAGGTACAAGGGTCAAATAGAAGACCACGTCTTTAATCATTCGGTAAGTTAGTCTGTCACCATAACTCGCAAGCCAGCAAGTTGTGGCTCTTGTGCCCAGCGAGGGGTTCTAGTTTTGTCCACGTGACGCAGCTGGCAGGGTTATGGTACGATGCATGCAACTTTTATCATGTGTAGATCTAGAGCTCAATAAATTAAGTCGTATGAGCTCTTATTATGCCGGGGCTGTGTGAAGTCGGTGTGGACTGACATGTCACCCTTCCCTCTCCGCCCTTAAAACCTTTCATATGTGGACTCCAGTGCTCTCTGAATGGTACGTAGTACTAAATTAAAGGCTGCATTAGATATGGTTCTCGGGCAGACGGACAAGTCTGATAAAAAAACATTTTTTATGGGGCACTGTAATGGTTAAATTCCTGAAAGTAACATGGCCGTAGCCCCTGAAAAAGTGACAGAATACAGATGAAATTTTGACAAATGAAACAAAGATGTTTTTTTTATACCATTAATTTTGAAACTGTGACAGCAATGAGGACCAGCACAAATGCAGTAGTAAAATACTGACTTGGGCATGGCTTCCTCCTCAATGTACAAAACAACAGGATTTGAAATTCAGAGTGGGGACATGTGTACCCCCGTCCTCCCAAAGGGTCCTGACTCATGTGAATCTTTGGGAACTGCAACCTCATTCTCAGGGTTTGTCCCAGGGAACATGTAGGAGGGAAATCTGGAAATGAGGTTGTGGGAACTGCTCCCATGCAAATTCCCACACATGATGATACAGAGAAGCAACAAGATTTTAAAAAGAAAATGTGTCAGAATACTGAAAGAACACAAAGAAGCTGAAACCAACAATTTAAGAAACTGAATGGAGGATAGATTGAAAAAAATTCCCAAATAAGAGCAGATGTCTTGCTGAAAGTGAAAAATTTCTATAGGCAGCAAGCTCTAAGAACAAAATCTGAACTTTTGTGGCAGTATTGATGCAGGCATTTGAGAATCACTCTCTCCTGGTGCCAGAGATCAGTCCCCTATGAATGGGTCAATTCATACTCCCATGTAAAGCTAGGGATGTATTTGACGATAGGGTATTCCAAACCTTTTTAGAATATCTGAAAAAAATAAGGCGGTGTATCTTTAAAAATATAACATCCTGCGATTGCTTCTAAGTAATGTTGACTTGATATAATTTTATGCAGGTGCAGCTTGTCATCCCAGACTGTTCTTTTGACAGTGCTCTTCAGTGCTTTAAGGGTATAACACCAACCCAGGATCATTACTGTTTGACTGAGATTCCTTTGTATGCTTTCACAGAGGTGGAGTTTATCAAAACTTTTGTAAAGAAAGGTAATGATACCATTAGTTTATTTTTACAATACTCCTAATCCCCTTTGTGTGGAATGTGAACCTGGATATATAGTGTTATTTGTTTTTGTCTCTGATGAGAAGCAATCTCACTTCAGTCCAGTAATTAAAATTAGATTGTTTTGGTTTATGGTCAGTTGTATGTTCGATTTCTATCACTCTCTTACAAGAGGAGAGATTGTTGGATGCATGAGTGATCATGTCTGTGACATTATAATTATGTCATAGATAGGTAACCCATTAGGCACACCAATACACAACAAAGTGGTAACTATATCTACCAGCATGTGTCTAAGATCAGGGAGTTCTAGCAGGTCCATGTTGTTAGTGTTAAATATTAATCTTGTCAATAAATGTAGTGTATTAGTCTATCATATATCACGGCTTGTAAGGTATCCTACAATTCAGTCTTTGGACTGCAAAAGGGACCATAAAGCAGTGATTTAATTTGATTTGATTTGATTAATTCATAATTTAATTTATGCATCATTATGAAATGTCAGAAATGGGAACTGTCATCAGATAACCAACACTATACAGTGTAGTTGTTGTTTTGCCTCTTTATAACTTTGATTAGCTTAGCCTACATTGTCAGTATTGCTGCTGGATGCATTTATACTGATTTAAGGTATTTCCATTGATCTTGTATTAGTGAAGTTGGGGGTGAAAATAATAAAAATAATAATAACAAAAGAATTTTTGGACTTGAAAGATGTCTCTTTCACAATGGCTGTCAACAACCATTGATGCAGACTGGATTATTATTGTCAACTACATGTAGTGACAATTCAGATGCAGTTATTGCTTGTTTCTTTCAGGTCAGTTCATTGCTCTCAGCTGGGAAACCTTAGTCGATTCTGGTAACTGTGCTGCTGTTCTTCCAACAGGTATGAAATGAATGTATTGTATGCTTAAAAAGGTACATTATGAGCCATTGCACTTGGTATTCTTTCTTCAGCAGTGTGAAGTACCTACTAGGAACATCACTGCACTGTATCCCCCCTCTAGCCTGTATAGTTACTTAGGGTTAATATTAAAATAAATTCAGGTTAAAACCTATGAACCCAGATAATAATCAATTTCCTTATGTCTTCTAGACCTATGATTATTCATGAGTAAGGTACAGGAGAAAAAGTTTTTCAGAATCAACTTAGGTTAGTCACATTCCCCCCTGGACAGTTTTCTAGTTCAACATAGGGTTAAATGTAGCCTGCATGGTAGGTGCTGGTTAGTTTTGGTTAGTTTTTATAGAGTGCACGAGGGGAACATGTAAAGAGTAGAGGAGGTGTCTGGAGCATAGGTCCTGGTGGCATATTACAGTGGTAGTATGCCGTTTGCTAAGAGCACCTCTTGGGACTGAGTCTTTCACCTCAATGCATTGTTTAAAAGAGTGAAACTTAAGTTGTCTTCACAATGATTGTAGAATGTAGAATGGACGTTTTAGACTTTGCAACCCAAATGTTTAAGCTTATAAGCTTACATAGAAACAACACAGACATAATTTGCAAACTTGATGGCTTAGTTTAGTGGAATAATAAGCTTGATAAAAGGTTACACTATTGTAATAAAATTCTACTGTTATTCATAACTGAGTTAGTATTTACTTTCTTCTTTTTGAAGTACCCAAACCACTTTGAATTTCTGAGGGTTGTAAGAAATCCCCATTCAAAAATTCTGGAAATTCCTGGGGGGAGGCGGGGGATTACCGGTATCAATAACCCACTGGAACAGAAAATCCTGGCGGGGGGGTGGGGGCAGGTATGGATATTTTCTGGAACCACACATTATTTGTCAGTCACTTGAAATTTGAGTCTTGTAAACAAAACACATATGCAGCACATTTTCAGAAGCTCGACAATGGCTATGTAAGAGGGCAAGGAGGTGGTTATTAAAGTTAACACCCCCTCCCCATCCTCCAAGGTATTGTAGTGGTGTGGGCAAAATGAATATTTGTGTAATAACAACTCTGAGCAGTAGATAGATAGATACGTTTTTTTAACAAGTGATTGGCTTGATATTCACAGATAATATTGTTGTGGCCCTCAACAAAAAATTAAACATAAAAAAATAATAAATAAAAACAAAATATACATAATTCTAGAAAGTCCCACTTACAATCAGTATTTACAAAGATTATTGTCATGAAAGGTATGTTTTCATTCTTCAGCAAAAATGTACTGACTGACTGGGCCTCTTTGATGTCAAGTAGTGGGTGGAGAGCTGACGATGAATATAATAATTTGTTTATGTTGTTAATGCCAAGTATGTACAGGATTATTAAGAATACTGTCAGGTATTTTTTTATTTTTATTTTTTAGGAGTATTGATTCTTTCTCTTGACAAAGACACCTATGAGCTCTTGGGTCTTACAGGGAAGGCATCAGCTTTTCAAAAGAAACAAAGATTCAGTGAGTATGGTTTTAAGTAGTATCATCAGGTTTAGCTTTGTTCTTTTTATGTCAGTGCCCACATTAATTTAAGGTTACCAAATTTTACACCGCTTCATTTAACCATGTCAGATTTCTTGCCATTATTGCACTGACAGTATTTTCTTGGGCCTCCTTTTAATAATTATGTTTACAAGTGTTTGAGGAAGCAGGGGTATAATAAATATTATATTATACTGGCTTATTTCAAAGGTGGTTTACCACCAAACAGTCAGTAAATGAAGGGATGCCTGAAATAAAGTCTCATTAATAATCTGTAGTTATTATGACTTCAATTGTTGTCAAACCAACAAAGCTGTTAATACTAAAAATATTTCCGGAATGTTATTGTGTTGCAAGAAAAAGGCAATCATGCATTAGAAAACTAAACCGCAAGCAACAATGTTAGTGCTTTTGTTGCCAGCTTGTGTGTCCTTTGTCATGACATAATGAACATTCCTGTTATAGTAATATTTCAAGTGTTCACGGTCTTGTTGATTTGACTGTAAAGTCTGCATGTATTGTATCTACGAGTTTCCCCTAACACTTGCAATTTGTGCTGTATATCATGGAAATCAAAATAATGGAGATGATATTACATCAGAAGTTATTTTGGGCCCTTTCAGTATTTAACTACAGTACATTTTAAGTTATTTAAGATAGATATTGGCCTAATTCAGTTGTAGAAGTTGACCTGGCATCATCATATTTTGTTCCTGGTAAGAAGCAGTATGAGAGGGTGAGATGGTGTCTAAAAGATAACCAGCTTTTAACATTCAAGTTTCTTATGAGCTGGACATGTGAAGGTTAGCAAAATAGTATATAACAGTATATTATGCACATTAGTTAACTATAGGCAGTCAATTCTTACAGCCTATACAACTATGGTGTTATTTTTTAGTTGAATCTTTTTCCTCTAAAATTTGGGTGACAGGTCATGATCAAGGCAGTACTAAAATAGTTTTCATTGGAATATTGGAATTATCATAGTTCAAGAGGCTATTTAGGGATGCAGATGATTGTTATGATCAAGTGGAGGTTTCTTATGGCTATTAAAACACCCCAGACAGTTCTTATATTTACATGTACCAGAGAGAAGGAAAACTTTAATTCATGAGTTAATCTGTCTTTGAATTAACAAAATAATTTAATGGTGAGAAACCATGGAAAAGTGAGAGCAGACCCAGAAAATGGTATGCCAAGAATGTAGCGTGTGGCCTACAGGTTGTAATAAGTGTAAAAATAATGTCATGTGCAGGCATGACGTCCTCAGCTCTCTTTCATTGTCATGCTTGGAAAGTGGATAATAGTGTAATTCACAGATAATAATCTCTGTTGCTTTCTTGTTGACTAAAATACAGTTATAATGGGTTATATTTACATAATAATTCTTGTTACAGGGCACACCTCAACAGAAAAACTTCATGCATTCTTCAGCTCATACAATTTTCAGCAGCTGGGTAATGTGGAAGATATACAAAGTGTGCCCAAACACCAAAAAGTTCCTGTTGTCAACTACAGTAGGTCACAGTTCACAGAAGAGAGGTTGACTGCAGAAAACTTTGATGTGTGCAGTTGCATGTCTTTTTTTGAGTGGCTAGGCTGTGTTGCTTGTGGGATTGATTGGTAAGTTGGGTAGTACACAGAACTTTATTGCTCAGGTTGTCTTTATGTTGGTCAGTATTTGTATTTATATTTATTTATATGTTATAATTCACAAAGAGCAAAAAAAAGACAAAAGCAAAAACAAACAAAAAACAACAAAATAAATAATAATAATAGATAAATAATAAAATGAAATGATGTATAAAATAAATAAGAGAGATTAAAATAATTACTAAGAGCAGATTTAAATGCCTCCATGGAAATCTGATCTAATAAAAAAGGTGGTAAACTGTTCCATTATTTCAGAGTTCTAGTAAAAAAATTGTACTTGTAGGTGTTACTGAACATTACTACCAGTATTTATAAACTTGCTGCTATGGTAAGAGCATGTAACATGGGTTCGGCATGCAATGTATTCTGGAACGTTGACCCTGATTTTATTGTTCACTATTTTGTACATGGTGGTGAGTCGTGCAATTTTGTGCCTCAGTTCTAGTGAGGGCCAGTCCAAATCGTTCAGGAGGTTAGTGACTGTACTGGGTTCTCGCTCGTAGCAGTTTTTTACAAATCTGGCTGCTCGCCAGACTACTACTGTAAGTAAAGCAGTACTATAAATCTCATAATTTCATGTAATGTCACTCTGATACTGCCTTCAATTTGATTTCAAAATGGGTAAAGCATAGATGTAATTAATTTTATTTATGCATTGTAAGAAGCTCTAGCTGGTCACTGGTGACCCTCTAACTAGTGACACAAATAATTCAAGTTTTTATTTAATTGTTTTCTCTGTCATTCTGAATCAAAGCGAGAACTTCCTAGAACTTAGGTACACTATAGATAGAATGACTCCTAAAGTGCATACATGAGGGTAAAGTTTTCTTTTCTGTTAAGGAAAGAAATGATGTTAAGACCAGACAGAGCCAATCCTAACAGTTGAATTCACATTAAATCTCTAGAACCTGTAGACATGTCTTATTAGTTTAACTAAATGCACTAAATTTAATTTCAAAACCTCAATTATTTTCCCCACAACCTGGCAGATAACAATATAGCCATAGTTGCATTCATTACTGGTAGGTGAATTTTGTTGCCTCTTTTCATAAATCGCACTATAAAATTATGTTTAAAATGAATTTATTTTCTCAGTTCTAAGGCCGCACCAGACAGTTTTGTGTCAACATTATCTTGTCCAGAGCCATCGCAAGACCTAACCCAGATGATGACTTGCCGTTGGACTGGATTGATAACAACCAGCTCTGTTTTATTATTGGTAAATGCAGCACGGTAGGTTAATAACCCTAATTGGTCCCCCAACCTCTCCCACTCTTTTGGTTACAAGTCAAAATGTTATAAAGAATATTACCTTTGGTCTGGAAATGGCATGAAAATTGTCCTGGAATTCCAAGGCTGCCTAAGAATCTAACCAAAATGCTTTGAAATATTGCAGCATGTTTCTTTATAGCTAACCCTTGCTCTAGTGTCAGATAATAATTATAGTGGTGGGTTGCTTATAGCAGGAATTAAAAGGCTCCATGCAAACACTACCTCTTGTTGAAACTTTTATTTCAAAAGTGATGCAAAAAGTCACAAAAGCTGTGTCATTCGACTTTATTTTAGTTATCTTGGTGAAAAAATCTGGCGCGGAAAAAGTGTTCACTAACTTTCGCAATCAGCTACAATAGACCCCCTCCCCCTCTCCTTCTCTTGATGCTTTTTTTGGAAACTAGGTCTTAAGCTACAGTTCTGCTGAAGATAAAAAATCTGTGCTTATTCTAGAACATTGCTTAAGTAATGATCCGGGTGAGGTGGATAGCAGTTTCTTTTGTTATGCGGCAACAGTGCTTTCCCCACATAGGAATGTTCTCATTTTTACACAGAGAATGCATAAACCTACATGAAGGCCGTTTACGCAATAAAATACATTAACACTCTACTTTGAAAGGGTGTTTTTTTGTTTAAAAGATTTTGACCAATCACAAGAGTTGAAAACAATAGCCAAGAAAAGTTTACAATTTTATGTTCCCCACATAGGATTTCATTGTTATTCAAACTGAGACCAGATTTTGTTATATGGAAGATGGTTGGAAAGTAAGGATGAATATATGTACCGCTTTATGAAGTTTTGTTAACTTTTGCTGTTTAAGCCAATCAGAAGTAACTACAGACAATAGAAAAGTTGGCACCTTTATGGAAATTCCAACATGTTCGTTGCCGTTGTTGCTATTGTTCTTATCTGGACCGTTTCTTAAACGTGGAGGGTAGGGGGCTGGTCCCTGCCATTGTTCAAAGATTTCCTTTGACTCTTAGAAGGTGGAGCTCACTTCTCTAAGAGACACTTTTGATGGTCCTAAAGGAGTAAAACGTTTAAATTTTATGAACTTTATAGATGAAGAAATGTAGACTTGTCAGCTTTTTGCTTTTTCACGCAGGCTCTAAAATAATATTAATAACAATATTAGAGTATTTGAGAAAATTGTAAAGGAAAAACATTTTTAGTCAGAGTAGAGTGTAACATTTTGACTTCTTTTTTACACAGAGAACTACTTAAATCCAGATCCATCCCTTGGATATCAGTTACTGTGTGGGGATTTACTGACTGTCCACTCACATGGAAAAAGAATGAACATGGGCACTTCTTTAGTGGAGAGAACTTTTACACTTTTGTCGTCTTTCCTGGTGATAATTACTGGCTGTACAAGGCTATGGGTGACCATGATATCTGCTCGTAGCATGACATCAGTCTGCAAAATACTGGTTTACATGTAGCTGTCAATGATGTGATAGTTGAATGGAGGATGGTATTTGTACTTGAAAAGAATGTCTAGCTAGGTACATGCAGAATGTCCAGTTTTGGAATAATTTAATGCAGTTATGAAAAGCACCTAGCAAGGATTGTGGCCAAAGGAGTGGTTAGGAATAGACTGGTAATAAGGAATTCAGAGTAGATGGGTTTCACATACAGTGTTCTGTGTTGACAATATTTTCTAGTGTCCTGCCTGGAGTCTTTCCTACCATTGCCTGTTCCACTGCAACGTACATGTTCATCCCAGCACCTTTGCATGCTACATGCTGATCTGTTCTCTCAAGGACAGGAAGCCAGTGCTTGTGAGAATTGCAGTTGTCTGAGTAAAAATGTGTTCATCACTTACCTTGTTTGGCAAGTGTGCAGTTTTTAATGTGTTGAACAACTTTTATTGTACTGTTACTACAACTGATTATAATACGTTTTGACAGGTACAATTAATTTTGCACTTCTTCTCATACTCTGATGCATTTTGTTTTTTTGAGAGCTGGAGAGTGATAGAAAGAAATTTTCAACCCTGCAAACCGTACATTTATTTAAAAGGAGTGGATTTGCAATTGAACTGTGTGATGAAAACAGGATGCGAGGGTTAAAGATCATAAAGTCAATGTTTTGTTGCAGAATCTTTCTATAAGACTAGTGCTTTATAAAACAAATTTTAAGCATGCAATATGCTCTTGTGTCAAACTGACTTGCAGTAACAGAGGCAAATTTGTGGTACAATTTATGACCACATCTGAGTTTATGTTCTGACGTTGTTTAACTAACTGCCAGGGCATGTCATGAAATTGGCTCTTTTCTTGTTGATGTTTGATGTAACAAAGCATTCCCTCCAACCCCTTTGATTTTATGTCAATGGTGTGTTCTGGCTTTGGTCAACCACTACATGTTAAATAAACAAAAACATTGAGTTAGCAGCCACACAAGGTTTAAATTTTTATTAAATGTCAACAACAATAAAATTAATTACAATAAAAATGCCTTTACTGTTTATTAATTTATAAACCTTAATAGTGCTTCTGGAGCCATCCACATATTCTTTTCCAGGTATGCTGCAAGTAAAACCATGTCAGGAAAATATACACTGTACTATTAAAACGTCAAGCATTCTCTTAATTTTGTTGGCTTCTTTTAAATTATTGTAAAACCAATTTCACAAAATTTGCCCTTGTACTCTAAAGTATTGGTAATGGCATAAACTAGGGAAGACACATAAGAAGTAAAAAATGATATAAATATAATGACCAAAAAAGCTCTTATCAGTTATTTCCCAGAACCAGCCACCAACCTTTCTTTTTTAGCTGTTTTTCCTGCCTCCCTTTGTTTTGAAATCAAAACTAAAACTTTTCTGATTAAAATAACATTTTTGTCACACATTAAAATAAACAGAATGCAACAAGAGTGCAATATTATCCATTACTATCTGGAGGTGCATTATGCCTCAGACAAGGGGTTTCAAACTTCTATAATAATTGATTATTGGCCAAAGCAGAAAATGCCATAATATTGTTTCAATTCCTGTTTGAGTGGTGCTTCATGTACATGTAAACGAGACTTCTGCGTAATTTGCATGTGTAACGCACCAGCATTGTCTCGGAAATTTGGATACACTGCACATGTGACTCGTGCAAAAGAACAAAACTTAATGCAAAAGTCAGTTTTACACGAAGCACCACCAATGGTATGTATTTTCTACTTTGGCCAATTGTTTCATAGCTGAATAAGGTTAAAAATTAAATTTGTCAACTGTCTTTTCTTGTAGACTTAATTAGAGCTAAAAACTAAGAAATCTTACATTTGGTTCAAGGTTTCTTGTTATACAACATCTTGAATACTATAATTACAACTACATGTACAATGTCTATGTGTTTTTTAAAAACATGCTGTCAACTAAAAATATAAAAATTAAAACTGCTGTTAACTAAAAAATGATGTGTCTAGTTTCTGACGTCTTATTATTGTTGAGTACTGCCAGTTGCAGGGCTGGTGGTTTTTGTCTCTGTCAGAAAGAAGGAGTTCTTGGACTGGGAATGGAGATTGGCCAGGTAGGATGGCAAGGGTACATCAACAAAGCTTTGTGCTCCCAGATTTTTTATTCCTTCTATGACACTTGTTCCTTCAAATCTAACCTTGCAGGATATGGGTCTGTCGAGCTGCCAGGGCAAGTGTTGGTCTCCACTGCGTAACTTTGTTTGCATCTTAAAACACAACGTTTTCAGTGAATTAGTATACATGAGGGGAAAAGTAGGATTATCAACTTGTAACATGGGCTCCTGACTTGCAAGAAGTCCTATGAAGCCGTGTTAATAAATAACTTTTCACTTTACTTTAGCAGGATGCAAAGAAAATCATTTTAATTTACAGCTGGGCAAGCTGAAGCTAGCATTTACTAGCCCCAAAAACGTTTTGACTAGCAGAATTGATTTCACAGTTCTTCTGTTATTTGAATTCCTCAAAAAACATCACTTGCTTGTTGGGCAAGTTAAAAACAGAATTCACTAGCCCGATAGCAAAATCCACTAGCCCCGGGCTATCGGGGACACTACTTTCTTTGCACACTGTTTAGTGAACAAGATGGATGAAATGTTGCCATTTTTTTTAGGTACACGAACACTTTTCTCCAGCATTCAGTGTGGTGGGTATTAAAGGTTTTGAGTTAAGTTCAGTGTATGATAAATTATATCATGTAGTAACAGGTTGCTGGAATAAGTTCAATGCCTCTTGTCTGTTTTTAACTGCAAGTGTGACTAAAAATGAAGGTCCTTAAGAATTCAAACCCTGCTATACCCCAATCCTAGAACCTTCTGAGTCACACCCACCTCTGCACCTGCAAATAAAACCCAGTGCTGCAAATTACTTATTATATAAGTACATTGTAAATACAGTTGTACCTCCTGTAAACAACCACCCAAATGCAAAGACTTGTTGGTCGCTTTCAAGAGGTGGTGGCTTTCAAGAATTGAACCACATCTACACACACAAGGGGTTTAAAACTTCTATAATTGACATGGAGGATAATTTATTGCATGCAATTTCTAAGTTATGCCATGTGTAGTTCCATTTTGTTACGTAAGTTCTTCGTATATTCAACGTAGCACTGTTACTGGACACAGTGATCATAAAGATCGGGGAATGTGTCAAGTAATCGCTTACAAGAGGTTAAAAATAATAGAAAATCATCAAACTTTCAGGCCCAAAAAGTGGTTGCGGTTGCCTACAGGAGGTGGTCATTTACTAGAGATTCCAACTGTTAGGCTTTGACTGGGAAAGTTTTGGTGTTTTGGATACTAGGTGGTTGCACATGGAGGTTTGACTGTACTCCTTTTCAGAGACTACTGGGCCATTGATAAAACATGGATCAGATTGGATCAGATCAACCCTTGCAACTAAACTTTTCTCATTCTGTGAGTGTTGAGGATTAAACTGTTCTTGTCCAATCCAGTTTTGTTGACCCCTGGACTGGTGATAAAAAAGTCAACATTATTTTTGTATCAGTGGTTGTTGGTAGAGTATGTGGGACAAAAAAGGAAAATTAAATAACTCTTATTGTTGAAGAGGTTTTACCCAACCTTAAATCACACCTCGACAAGTACTCTTCAGCCATGATATTATAGTTTTACTGGTAATAGGAAGAGCAAACCTTAAATTCCACTTTTTCAAGAACAGGATGTGGATTAGGACCAAATGCATTATCAGTGAGTTGTTGTCTTTGCTGTTCTTCCTCTTTGTTTTCACTCTTGACTTTCTGACTTTCAACTTCCATTGTTACTTCTGCTTTAATATGAAGAGAGAAAAAATGACTGTGTAATAACTTCCTGGAAGAATTCCCATGTGTACAAATTTTATGGACAGAGAAACTAAGAAATTTATTTTTTAGTGTGATTGAATTCCAAATTATTTCTCAACAATGTCTTCATGAGTTTGTTATGCAGTGATTTTGTTACCTTTGCATCCTGCATCCTTGACACATAAAAATTTGCAAAGACTCAAAATAATTCATGGCATGTGTCCCACAGGATGCAAAGAACCATCAATCTGTTTAAAGATTTTTTGGTAGAATATCCTGTTTGTGTGATTTCTGTGGCTGTTGTTTAAAGATGCTGTTGTTTTTGTGCTTTAAATAATATAGAAGGACTATATATATCAGTAAACTGTAATAAAGACTAGAGTATTGGCATCTGTCTCAAGATTAACTGTGTGGTTACATAAAGGCCATTTAGTATTTTCAATTTAGGACTCCTTGATTTGTGTGGCTAAATAATTGTAATTTAGGCAAGGTTAACCTCGAGACAATCCTTGCAGGTCAGCGGTTGAGCCTCAGGCATGTAGGCCTGTGCGGGGTAACTGTACGGTCTTCAAGGGCTGACATGTGTTTGCATATTTCAGCTTTGCTTTGCTTGTGATTGTTGCAGATCATTACTAGTCACGGATTGTGATATCTACCGGTTTTGCTTCCACTCCTCCCACCCTCGGATAGGTAAGTATGGGTTGTGGTAAGTATTCCACTGAATTTTTCGTCAGTGTGACGGTGCCGGGTGGTTGGCGCTCACTTGGTTGCCATGGATACCTCCAAGGCTAGGCTCCCCTTCAGTGCTATAGGCCCTTCCACCTGTCACCCACTCCCAAGCTCATCTTGTCCATGAGTTTAATTTGAACTGGGACTCATTGGTTATGGACAGGGACTCATGATTTTTGGCACTTGAGATGAGTCCCAGGACTCACCATAACTATTTGTATCAAACAAAATCACTGGTAATAATGAGTTTTCTTGTCATGTGGCTTCACCTCCTAGAATGCAGTGTATTGCCACCCACACCCAAAATAGATTATTTTTTGGATTTTGACCGAATTTGGATGTGGAGCAATCTTGGGAGTATAGGACAAAGAATTTGGGTGTTATATTGAATTAATATGTTAATCAAATGGTGCATTTTGTCCAAATCCTAATAATTTCCCTCACCTGAAGGCTCGGCAAATTATAAGGATTTGGACAAGACACACATGAAATTATTCCCTAATTTAAGCCAAAAAGGGACAGGTGCAACCTACTCCAGTGTCTTTGAAGAAAATAAGAGACTGCTTGCAGTCTACTCATGACATGATGTGGAGATTAGCTATTTAATGTATGTATGCATCCATAGAAATACACAATAATAAAGGTGTGATCAAAACATCTACATAAAGGTACTCTTTTACTAAAAAACAGTGATGCAGTAGACCTGAAAAAATGTGTTTCAATTATTATAACCTTTTTCTCGCTTTCTTTTTCGACTGAGAGGGTTTCCTTCTATCTGGTTTAATCTATACTTGCTGAAGGCACCCTGAAAGAATCAGATCAGAAAAAAAGGTAATGCTTACAATAATTATTTTACCCACTGCCTGATATGATTGGGGGGCGGGGGAGGGGCTCACAAGCAGCCTAGGACCGCCCAACATGTTTTACTTCTTTGCTTGTATTGATGAATCTTACTACTCCTTCATGAAACGTACTATTTAAAAATGACTCTACCCCATTAGTGGTCAATTCAGTGCTGCTAAAAACCAATCATTAACAAATTTGAGTGATACCTATCCATGGAACAGAAATGTTGTGCAGTACTTAAATTTTGTGAAACCCTATGAAGTTTTATAATAAACTAACACTACTGAACTTCAAAGTCAGCTTACTATCGATAGGTGTGCTACCATGTTCCCTTACCTGACTACTTTTGTTGAGCACAAGCTGCTTTAGTGACAACACATCTCTTCCTGACAACTTGATTTCTTCTAGAGTCTCACAGTGCAGCAAAGATGAAAGTGTCTACAAAGGAAAGAACATTTTTGATATCACACTATAAAAGTGGACTGACAGTTGTAATGCTGTGATAGACATCCTGAGTGATGTAAATTAAAAATAAAGTAGAAATATTGGGTTGGTATGTAATAGCAGCAACATTTTTGTCAGTGAATTCATGACAGCACTATTAATTCTGGCTTTTTGTGATCTAAGAATCTCCTTCCTTGCCCATGCCATACAGTGTACTTACAGGCAGTATAGTCAGGGTTTGATCAGTAATTAGATTAAAGGGGCGCCTTCAACCAGTGTGCATTGCAGTTGTGCACTTCACCAAAATCATTTGCTGTAATACAGAAATCATGAACGTGATTTCTGTGTTTGATAACAGGATTGTATCAAGAGAGGATGGATTGTATCTATGTTTCTTTTAAGAAGGGTATCACAGCTTGCTATTTCCTCAGGTTGTGAAGATACAATGCGATTTTCAAACAATCACAACGTTCGTAACAAATGATTTCAGTGAAGTGCACGACTGCAATGCACACTGGTTTACAGTGCCCCTTTAACAACTTGTGTCCAGATTCAGTAAGAACTTTGAAAAAAACCCTAACATAATGAAGTGCTAAGGAACAGGGAAACTACAGTGAATGTTTATTGTAATGGGCATGTTGTACTTAACTTGGGCCCCTTTCCTTCTGATACATGTAAATTTTTGCCAGCTACAAGTGTATAACAACTGCAGGGAAAGACCCTTCAAACTACAGTAGATGAGAGGGAGTCAGAAGGAAAATGTTGAACTAATGAATGCTTCAAGTGTTTGGTTATTATAAATAATTATTAAGAGAACTGCTTATTAATGTTGTATTCCTTTACCTGTAAGATGTACTGTTTATGGGCAGCTTTGATAGTGGACATGAAGATATATTCTGCATTAGGATAGTACACTAGGAACACAGTGTTGCTGGCCAGCAAACTGCTGGATGAGCCTCGCTCGTAAACGTGAAGCCAGGTCCACAGACTGTTTTTCCACATGTGAACAAAGACATGCTTGGAACCAAAAGTTAAATACATGGACATGGAATTATTAAACATTGTTTGCAGCACATCTATTAAAAGGATTAAAATTATTGTACAGGATTGTGCAGTCTTGTGATTAGCTAGTTGCTTTTGGTGGAGGAAGAATTCATAAAAACTGAAAAAGACAGAAAGGGACAGGCATGCACATACATACAATGTTTATCATACCTCTGCGGGCCATTTAGATGTTAACCTACCCTCAAAAAGACCATGGAAAACCTAGAAAACACCAGCTTTGTCCAGAAAATTTAAACGAGAGCAAATGGATCAGATAAAAAGATGTGGGTAACCAGGGAACAAGTAAAACCCATGAAGAGTACTGTTTTCAGTACTTTTACTAACCACTTTAAGGTAGAGTCCTAAACAGGATTCCAATTGAGATTTAAACACCAGAGGATCAGATGTACTCAGCACTTTTTCAGGAACTGAAAGTGAATTTATGCCACTGCTATTAGTATTACAATGGAAATAAAGGGAGATCAACCATAAGAGGACACAGAAAAAATCTGAGCTCCAGATGGGATTCGAACCCTTGACCCTCTGTGTTCTACAACATCTGTAGGAGCCGTCTGCTTATTAGGTTGCCAAACATAGCTCTGTCAGCTGAGAATTCCACTGACAACCCGAAATAACAGCAGCATAAGAGACTACTTATGTCTTTGTTAGGTGTTTGTCAAATGTAGAATTCAATCTGTATCAGTAATCTGCAGCTACCATGAGTTGCGTACTCCTGTGAGAAGAGTATATGACTCAAAGGAATGTCTGAAATTCAGGCTACATGTACTACCATTTATGATTGAATTTTTAAAAAGATGTCATTGTCATTCAATGGTACTATATAGTCCCTATTAAACAAGCATATTGATCACATTGTCATTTCTCCACTTACCAAAACCTACAAGCTTGTAAACGGTCCATTTCTTGCAATGTGGATGTATTTGATGATCTGAAATGCAGTATCAATGTTTTTGTTAAATTTGTCTCAAGTAATGGTCAATAAAATTTAATATGGATAACATGGATATAAAATACTTTTCCTCTTTAAAAATTCTCAAAGAAACACAGGAAACATCTATAGCTCAGTGGTGGATCTAGGGGAGGGCAGGGCCCCCCATTATTTTTAGAGCAAACAGAGGCCCGAAGGGCCACGAAATTTTTTTTGCAGACGCCCCCCCCACCTATCTCAGAATTCAGTAACACTATGTAACTCCATGGAACACCCTGTAACACTATGTAACACCATGTAAAACTATGTAACAACATGTAACTCCGTGTTGCACCCTGTAACACTATGTAACACCATCTAACTCCGTGTAACACCCTGTAACACAATTTAACACCTCGTAGCACCCTGTAACACCATGTAACTCTGTGCAACACCCTGTAACACCGTGTAGCACCCTGTAACACTATGTAACACCATCTAACTCTGTGCAACACCCTGTAACACAATGTAACACCTTGTAGCACCCTGTAACACACTAACAATATGTAACACAATGTAAGACCTCATAGCACCCTGTAACACTATGTAACTCTGTTTAACACTCTGTAACACCTCGTAGCACCCTGTAACACAATGTAACTCTGTGCAACACTCACTAACACCATCTAACTCTGTGCAACACCCTGTAACACAATGTAACACCTCCTAGCACCCTGTAACACACTAAAACTATGTAACACAATGTAACACCTCGTAGCACCCTGTAACACACTAAAACTATGTAACACAATGTAACAATTCATAGCACCCTAGCTGTAACACCATGTAACACTGTAGCACCCTGCAACACTTTGTAACACCATGTATCTTTGTGTAACACCCTGTAACACTATGTAACTAAGTGTAAGAATATGTAACACCATGTAACTCCGTGTAAGTATGTGTAATCAAATGGTGACGAGTGAAATTAGGGAATAATTTCACTTGCGTTTTGTCCAAATCCTAATAATTTCCTGAGCCTGAAGGCTCAGGAAATTATTAGGATTTGGACAAAACGCAAGTGAAATTATTCCCTAATTTCACGAGTATACCATTTGATTACCTATTAATATCATGGGTGATGAATTACGTTAGCAATTGAGGATTTTTGACTTGTTTATCATGGATCGTATCGATCGATCGTGAACTCCACTCTCTCAAACATTTAGAGCTGAAATTTGGCTTAAGTTTTTGGAATTTTTCGACAACATATCTCTAAGAATCCTTCTTGATGTGCTTTTTCATGTGTTCAGGTTTTCTAAAGCGTCTTTTTTATGCCCTGACATCTTCATTCATGATATAAAACGTTGTCGCCATCTTGAAACGGAGACGTACAGCAGGTTGCCATGGCAATTATTCACATGTGAAATTACAATTAACGCTGAAATTTTGCGCCAAAATTATTAAAGGAGTAATTCGTCACCTATGATATTACAACCTGTAACACTATGTAACTTTGCATAACACCATGTAACACCGTGTAGCACCCTGTAACACAGTGTAACAGTATGTCACACCGTGTAACACTATATAACTCCGTGTAACACCCTGTAACACTATGTAACACCATGTTACACTGTGTAGCACCTTGTAACACTTTGTAACATCATGTAAGTCCGTGTAACACCCTGTAACACTATGTAACTTTGTGTAACACCCTGTAACACTATGTAACACCAAGTAAGTCCGTGTAACACCCTGTAACACCATGTAACTCCGTGTAACACCGTGTAGCACCCCGTAACACTATGTAACACCGTGTAGCACCTTGTAACACTATGTAACACCATGCAAGTCCGTGTAACACCCTGTCACAGTATGTAACACCTTGTAAGTCTGTGTAACACCCTGCAACACTATGTAACACTGTGTAGCACCCTGTAATACCATGTGACACCCTGTAGCACTATGTAACAGTATGTAAGCACCCTGTAACACAATGTAACACCACGTAAGTCTGTGTAACACTATGTAACAGTATCTAACTCTGTGTAACACACTGTAACACTATGTAACACCATGTAACTCCGTGTAACACTATGTAACACGATGTAACACTGTGTAGTACGTTGTAATACTAGGTAACACCATGTAAGTCCATGTAACACCCTTTAACATTATGTAACTCCGTGTAACACCTTGTAACACCATGTAACTCCGTGTAACACTATGTAACATGATGTAACACTGTGTAGTACCTTGTAATACTAGGTAACACCATGTAAGTCCATGTAACAACCTTTAACATTATGTAACTCTGTGTAACACCCTGGAACACTATGTAACTGTGTGTAACACCCAGGATGCTACATGGTGTTACACGGTATTACATTATTGTGTTACATAGTGTTACAGGGTGCTACATGGTGTTACACGGAGTTACATGGTGTTGCATAGTGATTCAGGGTGTTACATGGGCTTACATGGTGTTACTAACTTAGTGTTACAAGGTGTTACACGGAGTTACATAGTGTTACAGGGTGGTACATGGTGTTACATAGTGTTACAGGGTGCTACATGGTGTTACATTGTGTTGCATAGTGTTACAGGGTGGTACATGGTGATAGATTGTGTTACATAGTGTTACAGGTTGCTTCATGGTGTTACATGCTGTTTCAAGGTGTTACACAGAGTAACATGGCATAACATAGTATTACAGGGTGTTACACGGAGTTACATGGTGTTACACACAGTTACATGGTATTAAATAGTGTTACAGGGTGTTATTTCAACTTCAACTTTATTTAATAAAAATATTGATTACAATAGACTGGCCCGCAAAATAGCAATTGCTAATCTAGGTGGACGAGTTAAAAGAAAAATAAAGTGAAAGGAAAGGAAAGGAAGGAAACGAAAAATCTTTCGAAATTTTCTGGAGTTTTCCTTTCAATTCAGCTATCTCTTCGTAAAGATTGATTTTCTTTCCTTAGCTTTTCACTCCCGGTTATAATTGGCAGGAAAAAAAAGCTCAAATCCTAATTTTAACTTGGAGTGTTACATAGTGTTACAGGGTGCTACACGGTGTCACATAGTGTTACGGGGTGTTACACAGAGTAACATGGTATTACATAGTGTTACAGGGTGTTATACGGAGTTACATGGTGTTACATAGTTTTACAGGTTGTTACACGGAGTTACAAGGTGTTACATAGTGTTACCAGTGGCAGGATTTGGGGTGGGGTCCAGGGGGCCTGGTCCCCCTGCTCCCTTAGTTTTAGAGCAAAGTGAGGTCCGAAGGGCTGAAAAAAACTTTTTTGGAGACTGGTCCCCTCCCTTGTCTCAGAATCTGGATGACCGCCCCCAACCCCCCCCCCCCCCGCCCTCATCCGAAGGTCTCGATCCACCACTGTAGCTACTGTATCTGTTCATCAGCTATCAAGTGACAAAAAGTACGTTGTAATAAGCACTTTTTAAAATACTAGAAGTATCGTAGAGAATAGCAAACATAAGTGAAAGAAACTTGCTTACACAATAAGTCCATTAAGGCTACTTGGTCAGTCTTCACTTCGCCACGGAAGCAGCTCTTCACAATTCGATTCACGAAAGATTTTTTCGTTCCCTCTGTGTCTAGCGAATCATCCGTCAAGAAACCTCGTTCAATAAGTCCACGAAGAAGTTCTTCCTTCTTAAATTTGTTGAACAATTTGCACAAATCATGTCGACGTGAATCGTTTGTGGCCATTTTGATCTCTTATCCTTGACCCAGAGTAGACAAATCAAGCGCCAAAACACAAACTGGCCAATCAGAACATTTTCTGCTGATGTACAAAATTTGTTCTAAGGGAGGGGGTAATCATCAATATGTTGTCATACTCAATCCTTTTCTGAAAAGAAATAGGTGTAAGCTAAAAACAAGTCTGCTCTAGAAAATGATGGAATATTGTCTTTTTTTAGAGTGGAAAGACGTTATATTGAAGAATATTAAGTCAGAGAAACCAATTCCCAGTCTTGTTCAGGTCAACTTCCTGTCTACTACTCACTTGGTAAAGTTATGTTCTTTTTGAAAGAAAACCGCTGACAAAGAAATGTGCCGAGGGAATTTTCAAGATGGCGACGGTGGCGGGAAGTTCGGCTGTTTATCGTGATGTTCTGGGAACTGATTTATCAAAATGTGTTGAGAATTCGAAAGTTTTGGTGGTTGGAGCAGGTGGTATTGGTTGCGAACTTCTGAAAAATTTGGTTTTAACTGGCTTTAAAGATATAGAAGTGGTGAGTATTCGAAAAGGCCGATGTTAATTTTACGTCAGTCGATCGAGGAAGATAAGTTTAATTAGCAGAATCGGATGTGCGCAAAAGCATGTGCTGTACATCGCTTAATTGTTTCTGGTAATTGTTGTTTTATTTCAACTATGAAACGAGAATATGTCATCAATTTTTACTGTTCACAGACATTCAGATTGTCTGTAAATACTTGTTGGTCCTAAAATGTTAGGGTTTCCTTGGCATTGACTAACCAGTATACTCCGGGGGGGACTCCCTTACAAGAGGCTAATGGGGATGTGCCGCTGGATCGGGTCGCATTTTCACAGCTGGAGTGACTATAATGGGGTCGCAAATTTTCGAATTTTTGGGGTATGTAGGGATTCAAAATGGGAAGACTCTCAGTTAGAAAATCAGAAATTGTTGTTTATTATATTTAACAATAAGCTCGCATTGTCAGCATTACATTCTGTTTTTGAAACCACATTGATAGGGTAGATGCATAAATAGAAAGTGACTAAGTTGGGATCTCAAAAATTACATTTTCCAAAAAGTGACTAAGATGGAGTCTATGATTGGCCTAGAAATAGACTATAATGGGGTAGGGGCTCTGAGAGGCCAGCGGCACATATCCAGCAAACATTAACTTAAGTAACCCCCCCTGGGAGTATACTTAAGTCGATTCCCTTTAAAGTGGGGTGTGTATATATATATATATATCTGTCTGGATTTGCAAAAATGTGACTACACAAATCTCTCTTATATACCCTCTGACTGAGTCTTGTAGTAGAGCATGTTTTTGTTTTTGCACAGTTACTTTTTATATATTTAATTGATAACGGATAGGCCACAGTAGATAGACTTTGATGAGTTTCTCACTGGCTATTAACCTATTACCCCCACCCCCCCTCAAAAGAAATGTTTTTCATGACCTCCCATAATTTTCTCTCTATGTCAGTTTGAAATCAGCGCACGTATTAGACTGAACTGGTTGTCTTAGAGGTTTTTTGGCTGCCTTGAGCAAAGTTTTCCAGAAGGCATCATTAAGCCTTATGAAGGAACAATTCTCATGTCCGGCAAAGTCTGCTACGTCCAATATCTTCTGGTATTTCATCTCGTTTTGGGCTACACGGGTGAAAGACTGATCCCGGGCTTGAGACGGAAAGATTGGATATTGCGAGCTTTGTTGTTGGCAGTAACAAGTCTTTGGCCTCACAAAGTAGGTTCTAGGGTTGAAATCTATTCAGCAAGATGGAAATTCATGCTGATTTCTGACCATAATTGCAAAATTTGCCATAAATTTGACTGGACACTATAGGGACTTTGACTCATTAGCGAGAGTCTGTAATAGCAGGAGTTTATTTCAGTCAAACGTGTAATTTATTTTTGCCTGGGATTTAGTAGCCTGCGTGCAGACGATGACTAAACTCTGATTAGTACCGTCTGCGAAGCAGCGCAGAGATCCTTGTTCTGGACCCCCAACGGACTCTACAAATTTCCGGAAGTGCGTTTCGAATTTCCCTTCAACCTGATTGGTGATCACGACAGACAAAACAAAGGCCTTTTTTAACTGGCCAATCGTGGCGCGTACTCAAATCTGGGTACACAGCTGGAAGTCTAGAATAAGGATTTCGGCGCTGTTTCGGAGACGGAGGTAACCAGAGTTTAATTTCGTCTGCGCGCAGGCTAGGGATTTAGCTGCTGTCTGTATTACTGGTGTTAAGGAAGCAATGGAATACAAACCTGAATGCTTGAACACAACTTTCATCTGCTTGATTTACAATACACCGATTTACAACAGGTTGATGTACTGCCCGGGATTACAATCTACGAGCGACTAGCAAAGAAGACGTGTGACATTTAATCTACATGATTTTATTTTATTCTTCTCTCACAGGTCCAGTCTCACAGGGCTTTTAATGACCTGAGTACGAGTACGACCATGGGCCGTAACAATTGGGGTGTCCGCAAAGTGAGAGTTGAGTGTATCAGTTTTCTTGTAATAATTTTTCCTATTGTATTTTCCCTCAGATTGACCTGGATACCATTGATGTTAGTAACTTAAATCGCCAGTTCTTGTTTCAAAAAAGACATGTTGGAAAATCAAAAGCACAGGTATGTTTAACTGTTTTAATAATTTCTGTGGAAAGAAACCTACTGGATTTATTTAAGATTTATGTGTAGGAAAGGATTTTGGGTGTTCATGTATAGAGTCTTGTTTGTCACTTGTTGCAGTGCCAGATCCGGACCTTGAAATAAAGGGGGGGGGGGGGGTGTCTCCCCAAACATTTCTTTTGGCCCTCTGGGCCTCAGCGCAATCCAAAAATAAGGGGGGGGCATCACTAGGGCTCCTTCCCTGGATCTGCCACCGTATTGTACCCCCCTGAGGGGCTGGCTGTGACATGTCAGCTGCTCACTGCTGTTCATTTTGGGGTGATGAGACTGACTGATTATGCATTACCTAGTAATGGTTGAACCACCAAGAAAACACGTTCTCTATCTTGCCAGAAAAGCTGATCATCATAATGCAATGCTGTTGTGTAAACAGTTGGCCTCATCACCTTAGAAGTCTGGTAGTAAGCAGTACCTCTAGTAACTACTTTGTGTGATGTTTCCTTTTTTCTCGATCGAGATGGTTTTACTAACATTGAAGCCTTCAAGTTGCATAAAGATCATTTTTTTAACATCGTAGGTTTCTCGTGAGAGTGCCCTTCGGTTCAATCCTGATGCAAATATCAAAGCTCATCATGATAATATAATGAGGTATGAAACATCTGATGTTAGAAATCACTGTTAAGTACCCTATGCACCAAGACTATACATGTACATGTAATCTCAGTCTTCAGCATTTGGGTCTCTTGATATACTTGTTATTCTTCCCACTATACACCTCTGGCTGGGTGTACATGTTAGGCTTCTCGCTATTGTCAACATAATTATTAACAACAATATGTAAAAATAAAATAAGTAAACGAATAAATCCAAGCAAATAAGCAAGCATTTTTCAAACTTTTTCTCCACAATCTTTGATATCCATTTAATGCTTAATAATGAGCAACATTCCCACTAATATTTATGTGAGATACTTATGCCCGGTTAACAACCGCTTGGCTTAGTGGAGGTGGCTGCCGGGGATGTCCAGGGGCTTCCACCTTGGCACAGCCAGCCCCTAGACAGAGTTACGCCCCCATTGCCGGCAAACCCGCGCCCTCCAGCCATGAGCCCCCATGCCAAAGGAACCCGGCACCCGTCACACTGATTCAACAGTGGAAGAATAAAGGGGGGAGGGATGGGGGTAAAAGAATGATTCAAAGGCTAAACGAAGAGAATGGCCACCAGGAAAACACTGTACTGAGCACATGGAGCTGATGCAAGCAAGGCTGACCACGCCCAAGCTCCTTGTTGTTAACTGTGTTGAATAAATATTTATTTAACTTCATTAAATTTGAACAGCTCTTTTTTGATTGGCCTATTTCAATAATGGTGCTTCTGTGCACCCAGCACTGAGGTGGGGAGAAAATTTTACAGGCTCATTAGCAAACCCATGTCTCGTTACTAGTGAATGAATTTATTGATATGTAGAATGCAGATGCAGAGTGCACTTGTCTACATATAATTTTATTTTCTATAATAAATTATTTTGTTTTCATAGCTCCGAGTATGGACTAGATTATTTTAAGCAGTTTAATGTGGTCATGAATGCTTTGGACAACAGAGGTGAGGTGTTTTCCTCATTTTGTTCATTGTTAAAAAGAAGAAGAAAAAATGCACTGTAAGGGCCAATCAGCTTGTCCTTGGAACATGCACTGTAGCTCAGACTCAAATTAATTTTTCATTGTGGTCAAATTTTATTCAATCTTGCCCATACATTTGCGGTGCATTGTAAAGAAGACTTTGTTCCTGCACTTTTTAAGGACTGTATTGATCACCTAATTGATAGCCTAGAGTCCGGAGAAAGAAATTATCATTGTTTTGGAAAAAAGTCTGGAAAATGTCTTGAATTTTGGATCGAAAGATCTTTATCAACCCTTATAATCTACAGTGTATAGTTGTTACTTGTACTGGATGACCCTGGAGACCTTGTTTGAGTCCTGACTGTGATTATATGAATAATGTTTGAAGTACATGTAATCTCAAAGTAGAACACTAGTATATTGCTTTTTATGATATTTTTAAAAACAATAGCTGCAAGAAACCATGTGAATAGAATGTGTCTGGCAGCTGATGTGCCACTCGTGGAAAGCGGAACAGCTGGATATCTTGGCCAGGCAACTGTCATTAAAAAGGTGTGAAATGGTTATGCCTTATTTTTCTTACATGGACTCAAAAGTTAGAGCAAGTTCAGAAGGAAGAATCAAAACTATTATAAGAAAATGCTGCTGAGTCACATGACCTGGTTCCATCTACAAGGCTGAAGAGTAACAAAATATGTTTATATTTAATATTTCTTTAAATTGGAGAAATAAGAGTTGAAGATGTTTACATTTTACATATACTCAACCAAAATAGTTATCTGGACTTAATTTCCAAAAATCTATGCAAGCAAGTGGAATTTTACATTGCTTTGGAATGCTTTCACATTGTTCCACTTTTAGGATTAACTGTGATGAAATTTCGAAAAAGGAAAGTGGGAATGGTTATGGTACAGTGTACTTGTATTTCCTTACTTGAAATGTGATAGTCCTGGCAAATTTCCAAGTTGGACATGTGCCAAAGAAAAACAGTTTTAACCCTCAATAATTTTTTGGTGAACCTGTTTTCTGAAACAGTTCCAGTTAGACCAAACCAACCCACACAGTTTTAGAGTACAATTTAAAAGTTTTGGTTCACCACATGTATGAACACTTAGTAATAGAACATTATTCTGCAGGGAGTCACGGAGTGTTACGAGTGTCAGCCCAAACCAACACAGAAAACATTTCCTGGCTGTACAATCAGAAATACTCCTTCAGAACCTATTCACTGTATTGTCTGGGCTAAACATCTTTTCAAGTAAGCCATCTTAAATTTTACATTTTTATTAATTTAATACAGTCAAACATTGTGCCCAAGAAACTGGACAGGATGTGCCATCATGTGTGCACTTAAATGTTTTTTTTTTTAACTTTCTTGGAAAATCTTGTGTTTTAAGTTTATAAAGTCTTAAAATATCACAAATTTTTGTAGTAGTTATGATTAATATCTTAGGATAATAACTTCTTATTGGTAACAGAACTTTCTGTTATTCAATTCAGTCTGTAATCATACTAGTGATTTGACAAAATGTGGTTGTCCCATTAATTTTGTTAATCACCTTTACAGACAGAATTGGACTCCACTCAGTCCTATTACCATTTTGGTGGCCATAGGATTTTATTGATCCTTAATTGGCCTGACATAACACTAATAATAATTACAATATTTGCACAGCCCAGCGTGCAAAGCAAGTAGTGTGCAATAGCCCAGGGCTCGTGGATTTTGCTATTGGGCTAGTGAATTCTGTTCTTAATTTGCCTGGCGGGCAAGTGAAGTTTTTTTTGAGGAGTTCAAGTTACGTTAGAACTGTTTAATCAATCCTGCTTATCGAAATGTTTTTGGGGCTAGCTGAAAGGAATTTTGGGCTAGTACATGCCAGCTACAGCTTGTCTGAATGGCAGGCTGTGGAACTGACTTTCTTTGCACCTTGACAGTCAGTTGTTTGGTGAGGCAGATGCTGATGAAGAGGTGTCTCCTGACACTGAAGATCCAGAGGCTGTAGGAGTGGCTGGAGAGAGGGCAGTAACTAGTAAAGAGAAGGAAAATGCCACTGGAGGTATAGAGAGGGCGTCAACAAGATCATGGGCTGAAGAGATAGAATATGACCCTGTCAGATTGTTTAACAAAGTGAGTAGTAGATTACAGCATGCAAAGAAAGACGTGTCTGATTAAGCCTGGGTCTAGGGGATTCTGCAATTGGGCTAGTGAATTTGTATGTGTAATCAAATGGTGACGAGTGAAATTAGGGAATAAAATCACGTGTGTTTTGTCCAAATCTAATAATTTCCCGAGCCTTTAGACAGGGAAATTATTAGGATTTGGACAAAATGCAAGTGAAATTAATTCCTAATTTCACGAGTATACCATTTGATTACCTATTAATATCATGGGTGATGAATTACGTAAGCAATCGTGAATTTTTGACAGGTTTATCCTTGATCGATTGATCAAGAATTCCACTCCCTCTAATGTTTAGACCTTAAATTCTGCCTAAGTTCAGAATTTTTTGACAAAATACCTGTTAGATATCCTTCTTGATGTGCTCCTTCGTGTGTTCAGGTTTTGTAAAGGGCTAGAAGCGTCTTTTTGGGCCCTGACATCTTCATTCATGGCATTTTAAAACTTCATCGCCATCTTGACACTGAGATGTACGGAAGGTTGCCATGGCAATTTTGTAATTTCACATGTGAATTACAAATTAATGCTGAAATTTCGTGCCAAAGTTAAGGAGTAATTCATCACCTATGATATTATGTTCTTAACTTGCTCAACAGGCAAGTGTAGTTTTGGGAGAATTAATGAGGCAAGTTGCATGTAGTGATTAACAAATGGTGTAATTAATTAATAAATAATACATGTCATTATTCTTTTTTCTTCTATAGTTGTTTAATGAAGACATTAAGTATCTTTTGTCCATGGACAAGTTATGGAGGAAGAGAAAACCTCCTGTTCCTTTAGACTGGGAAAATGTTCAGACAGGTGAGGTCTGCTACATGGCCACTCTTCAAGCTACATACAAATTCTCCAGACTGATCTCCATACAATTCCTTAAAGAATAACTTGAGGGAATTTGATAAAAAATCGAAGCATTTTCCCTTCTAAAGATGATCATGTCATTCATTCTCATAACCTTTCTTTTGGCTGTTTATTGATAATTGTTAAGAGAAAATTGATCTTGGTCACTCTCGGGCCTTATTAAGGGTTAAGATGAAGTAACAAAATGTTTCATCTTTGATCATTTCACCCTGCTAACAGAGCCTTTCTTTTGCTTGCTCGATTTTGGCGTACTCAAGAAAGGCTCTGCTTGAATTGAGCAAGATCTTTGTTGAGCATGTGCTGCTTGTTGCTAGGATACAGTTTTGAACCCAGGCGTAATTGCTGATGCTTGGTACAGAGGGCTCAGTTATGCCTGTCAGTTTTTCAATAAAAGGATGCTTGCATTCAGAGAAGTGGTGTGAAGATAGAGAACAATATGACTAGTCCAGAAGTTCAGGCTTCGGTAACAGTTACTTAGTCAAGAAGACAAGAGGAGACTCTGCTCCCAGGATGTGACCATTATACACTTTGCTTCAGCAGGGCTCGAAATTGCGACTGATACGGCAGTGTGCAAAGAAAATCATGTCCGATAGCCTGGAGATAGTGGACTTTGCTATCGGGCCAGTGTTTTTTGTTCTTAATATGCCTGACGGGCAGGTGCTGTTTTTTGGGGAAATTCAAATATTATTGCAGAAGGATTGTTATCAATCCTGCTAATCAAAAAGGGTTTTGGTGCTAGTTGAAATGACCTGTAGGCTAGTACATGCTATCTACAGCTTGCCCGAATGGCAGGCATAAAACTGACTTTCTTTGCACCCTGTACGGTCACCACTAACATTTTCTCCTTGCAGTTTAGTTGCCACTTTGGTGATCAGATTTCTCTATAAATATTTAGATTTGAATTAAAAGAGTAAAGTTAAAAACAAACATTTCATCTTATTGTGCTTTGCTTTCCTCATAAAAAAATTTGTCAAATCACATAAACAAAGCCAATTTACCTCCAAATTTTTACCGACTTCTGTCCGCGATATTTTGAAACATTCAAATCTGATGGATTGTGCCATACTATTAGCTGCGTCATTTACAATATACAAACTGGCGACTAAAAATTTGCATCTGCCAACTATATTTCTCCAGTTGGTCGCCAAAAGGTGACCTGAGGATTTTTTTAATTTCGAGCACTGTTCTACTTTAAAAGTTAGCTCTAGCCATGAAAACACTTGTTTTAGGACATAGTTTACTATTTGCTTTAAAATGGAGTTGCTGATGGCAAAGGTATGAACACTCTGAACTGATTTATTGATTTGATTTATTGGTTTGTTTGCCATAAAATGTACAAAGCAAAAGAAAAAAAATTATTTAAGTTGTCATGGCGAGGAAGCCCAAGAGAAGCCACCGGGCTTAAATGGAATTGGCTCCCTCAGTTAAATAGTTAGAACAAAATATTATCATAATTACAAATCAATGGCAGAGCTACAGTAAATCTTATAATAAATACAGTAGATAGTCATACTAATTATAGTTCTAGGCTAAAAAAAGCGAAAGTGGCAAAAAAAAAGAAAAAAATATTACTATTTATGATAAGAGGAATGCTTTCAGGTTACAGCAAAATTTCAAATTTCAAAACTAAGAGAGTTAAAAAATTTAGGACCTTGGAAGCTGATTGAGAACTTTCTTATATTAGTCCTACAATGAGGTAAATAAAAAAGCTCTGAACTTCTAGTGCCATAAGAATGGACCTGGCGTGTCACCAAAAACATGTTATTGAAGCTATAAGGAAGTAAGCCAGATTTGCATTGATACATAAATTTTCCTATTTGAAGTTTGTAGATATCCTCAAAATTCAGAATTTTTAAATTTTTAAATAAGGTGTCAGTGTGAGCATTGAAAGCGCTCCTCGAAATTATTCTTATGACCCGTTTTTGAAGCGTGATTAATCTTCTGAGTTTTGATGGGTAGGTCGATGCCCAGACACTCATGCAGTAGAATAAGTAAGGGTAGATTGGGCTAAAATAAAGCATCCGTAAGGAGGAATTATTAAGGCGAGATAACTGACTGATGTCTTAAAAGATTAAAACTGGAATTGATTTATTAATACTAAATATTTTGATGTGAAGTATATGAAATAATTCATATTTGAACTGCGGTTGTAGATGAAAGTAAAGAATGATCATTCTTTACTTTCATCTACAACCGCAGTTCAAACACGAATTATTTCATATACTTCACATCATTTCACTCCTCACAGGAGACATGAACTCAATAAATTGACCTCGCTCCCAATGTGTGGCTTCATAGCTCAGTTGGTAGAGCAACGCACCGGCAACACAGAGGTCATGGGTTCGAATCGCGTTGAAGCCCTGATTTTTTTCAGGCTTCTCCTTTCCAATTGCTTAAATTGGAAAATTTACTGCGATGATCATTCTTTACTTTCACTAAATATTTTGTTTTGCAGAATGCAATAATGAGGAAAAAGACTGTGACAATGGACTTCAAGACCAAAGAGTTTGGAGTCATGAGGAGTGTGCTAGTATATTTAGACAGAGGTCGGTATTGTTTTTATGCCTCTTAAGTTCCATTTTTGTTTTGAGCACACTTACAAGACAGTATTGCTTTTTTTGTTGTACTGTTTGTTGTAGAATTTATGAAATTTTTGGTTTTGTTTTAGCGTGAATACTTTAAAACAACAGTTGCTTGCAAGAGGAGAAGACCTTGTGTGGGATAAGGTCAGTGTTTAGTGAACTTGATGATTTTTGGACTGGAGCTTTAATTTTTATTCCAAAGTCAGTTCACAAAATAAGGGGTGGTGAATGGTACCTCGTAGAATGTGGGACTGGGAAAATTTTGGCAGGATCTTGAAATCTCGGAAGCATTTTTGATAAGTCTCGAAGTCTTGTTTTTGCATGGTTTGTTTTTACTTTTTTTGAGTCTTACCAAAGAGTCTCGGGCTCGGATTTCTAACTAGGATCTCGGCGTCTCAGATTTTACCATTTGCCCCCCCCCCCCAAAATATCATTGACGTGGTGCAGGTACACTCAGGTTAATAATGGTTACAGGGAGAGGTGAGATGCTTGCTGTACATGACTAAACTTTATTTTATAACAGTGTTTTCAGTATTAAAATTTTTTTATAATGTAAGGTTATTAATTTTAGCAGCTAGTTTACAAATACATTTACTCCACTCAAATTATAAGCAATGTTTAGATAAGATTTTTGTGACTGTGGAGAGATCTAGTCACGTTTACAACAAATAGCAATAAAAGTTTTTGTTTTGCTGTTTGCTATAATTGTGATTTAATATATCTCTCTAATAACCCACTAAAATGACCAGAATTGTGTCTGGGAGTTACTAGTCTGTAATGTACTAGTCTGTTTTTTTACTAGCAAGAAGAGATTGGTGTCTTTTCACCATTGTTTTTATTTTTATGCACAGGATGACCCAGCATCAATGGACTTTGTCACAAGTGCAGCAAATATCAGGGCACACATTTTTAGTATTCCAATCAGGAGTCGCTTTGATGTCAAAGGTTTGGAAAGAAAAATCCATATTTTTCTTCAGTTGACTAAGAACTAACAACATCTTTCAAAAACCTTTCAATAATTATTATTTTCTAAAAATTATTATTTTTGTCTTTGCAAACAAGAACATTAAATTTTTTTCGTAATAGCAATTATTATGACATGCATATGTTACAGGTCAAAATTATTATATTCAGGTTAAAATTGTTTAACCAGGGTTGATTCTCAACTCCCTTTGTCTCCTAGCCCTAATTCAAGAGAGTATCAAAATATTAAAAGTGGTTATCCTTCTCCGGTTAAAATTGCAGTTTGAAACTTCTTATCTCAGAAGAAACTTTTGAAAAAATATACAAAAAGCTGTTGTCCCTGCCTGTGGATGCATTAATTTTAGGAGTGTTGATAACTCGTGTAGGAATCACTTTGATCTCTGTGTGTCTGACCTCTTCCCCTTTCTGATTTGGGACTAATGAGCAGGTTTTCCCATACAACCGTATGTGTTTTTTTTTTGGTATGTGGTCTTGACATTCCATAATTTTCACAATTTCCTTACTTTGTATATCTGAGTGTATTTGGGATTTGGGCTAATATATTTCTTTTTTTTTCTTTAGCTATGGCAGGAAATATTATACCAGCAATCGCCACAACGAATGCCATTATTTCTGGTGTGATTGTGATGCAGGCTCTAAACATTCTGAGTGGAAAGTTGGACAAATGTAAAACTGTAAGTGTTGAAATCAACTAACCCCACTCAAACCATTTTTTTGTATTTTTAAAGACTTTAAGAAAAATTAAGCTGAAATTTACTGGTTCCTGAAAATTCTCAGGAAAAGTAGTAAAGCAATAAAAAAGAAATTAAGTAAAAATTAACAGCCACCATTTTTTAGAGAAACAAAGCTGATTTCTTGTTTACTTCAACTAATCCATCTTGTATTATGCTATTTCCAACTAACCTTACTCATTTTATGCTATTACCAACTAACCCATCTTGTTTTATAGTTTGATCCAATCATTCCAGCTGGTAAAGGATCAAATTTCCAACTTACAAGTCCTACTTTTTGCCCATTTGCCCAAAAATATTTTTGACAGAAACTGTCATCTTTACTCAATGTATTATTATCTTGCATCACTTTTAAAAGGGATATTGGGCCATGCAAAGTTAATTTACATTATGTTATTGGCAAATATCAATTTATAAAGATTTTCCTCCTATTCTTGTATCCCTTATACTACACTGTATACTGAACTGTCAAGGGGATTTGAAAGCAGTATTATGTTTTCTGTGCCGTCTATAGTAGCAAACACACTTTTACTAATAAAAACAATATGAAAAATCTTGATTTTCCAATAACTGTCCATTGTTATCCACTGTTGTTGCAGATTTATCTTAATCGTCAGCCTAACCCAAGAAAGAAGCTACTTGTCCCTTGTTGTTTGGTTCCTCCAAATCCTAAGTGTTATGTTTGTGCTCCAAAACCAGAGGTTAGGATTTTAAAAAGGATGTGATAGTTTAAACATGGTCAGGAAATAGTCAGGGAAAAGTCAGGGAATTTCAAGTGCTTTGAGTCAGGGAAAATTTAATCTTTGAAAGAGGTCAGAGAAAAGGGACGTTTTGAGAGTACATATGCATACTCATTCTAATTTTGTTTTTTTCTAACATTTTAAATTCTTTTGTCCCATTTCGGGCGTGGTATATATTTTTTGTACATTTTATGGACATGAATCATGTTGTATTGGTAGGTTATTGTTCATTAAATTGAACGACAAGTTATGTTAAGGAGTTATGTTAAGGCAAATTTTACGTTTGTCAGGAAAAAGTCAGGCAAATGTCAGGGAATTTCAAAACACCCTGGCTGTGGCAACCATGTTAATCTCAGAAAATGACAAACACTGTAGTTAGCCCAGAAAAGCCATCATTGTGTGTCAGCTTTTGAATAAATGGCTAAACTCGTTCATGTTGTCCTTTGAGTCAATTAGCGTCAGAATCACATTTTATGAGGAGACTAAGATGCCTGAATTATTTCAGACACTACTCTACAAAACTTTCAGAATTGATTGAGGCATTTTTTCTTTTCAGGTGAATGTTTTCTTAAACACTAAAACCCTTACAATCAAAACTTTAGAAGAGAAGGTGAGTTTATCTTGTAGTGTGCTAAATGTATAATTTATGGAAGTCCTTGTTTCATAACAAAATGGAAAATAGAATTTAAAAAATGATTTGTCGTAATAACTGCGACTTTGTGGAGTATCATCCTTTTCTCCATAGGTTTCTACTTTAGGTAGCACTTTTCGAAAAAAAGTAAATAGGCATATTCTAAGTGTTTTTGTAATTTGAACTTTTGTACATTGTAGTGGGCAGTCTTGTTTAAATTATATGTCTTAATGCACTGGAAAAGAGTTTTGAAGACTTCTGTTTTTTATAGACATTTGTGACACTTTCAATATTGTTTTTTTTGTTATGAATTATACTTGATTTATC
This sequence comes from Porites divaricata, assembly GCA_038088405.1. Lineage (NCBI taxonomy): Eukaryota > Metazoa > Cnidaria > Anthozoa > Scleractinia > Poritidae > Porites > Porites divaricata. The sequence goes on along the minus strand of JBBMOI010000006.1, from coordinate 24,338,401 downwards.
TGTCTTCTCATTGGCTAAGAGCCTACAATTCAACCTAAAGATTAGTTACTGTACATATAGCTATCCGCCAGCAGATAACTGTATTTTTTGGGTGTACCTGTCAGTCTTGACTTACAACACTAACCTCAAACTGGATACTCCTGACGTCACAAAACCCTCTTCCAACATTGAGATTGTTTAATAACTGATTTTACATAAATAATAAATTATTGCTTGGATGTGTTGTTTCTATAGATACTTAAGGAAAGGTTTGGTATGGTGGCACCTGATGTTGAAATAGATGATGGCAAAGGTTGGTGCAGTCACTCTTGTTGTAGGTTTGTAGGTGTACCATAAGCACTTTATGACTGGACACAGGAAAACAGTGAGTTTTATTTCTCCAAGACCATCATTGTTTAGACTGTAAGCAGTCTCTCTTTTTATTACTCAAGCTTTATTTGTTTACATTCACAATAAATAAATTACAAATACAGACTACCTGTAAAATAGCGGAGGTAATTGAGGCAGGTAGTATGGAGACGTGTCTGTTATCCAATATACAATATTATTCTGATGACATAAAGATATACAATAATTACAAAATTTCATCAGATTTTGGAAGGGGAGTGCAAGCGCGTGCGAAGCCGTGAGATGCAAGAAATGAGGGCGGCCCAACTCGCGCCTTCAGTCACATGCGTGGTCACTTGTGTGTCTCGTGTGTTTTGCTCGACGGACCAAGAAAAAAGAGAGACTGCTTATAACCTACTCATTGTTCCCCAAAAGCGAAGCCACCAGGAACATGATCACGGGTCATTACAGTGTTCTCCTTATCAGGTGGTAACCGGTAAAATTTACCGGCTGAAGCAATACTTGTTACTGCCTGCAACCGTTTGAAGTCTTTGAAGGTTTACTAAAATTAAATAACTAGTTTTAAAAAATGCGCAAGTTATGATCCGATCCAATCAAGGAAATGAATGAATAATTATGTGGAAACGTACGAAAGTATGTACAGCATTTTTTATGGGCCATTTTGGGAAAAGAGCATTGAAGACCAAGTAAAGTTATTGGGATCAAACGTTTTAAGTTGTTGTCTGAAGATAACAATGGCCAATTTGCGTGAAATAGGTCCTAAAATGAGGGAATGACATTGTAAAGAACTTAGCTCCTCCTAGGGTGGGGCAAGGTCCCTCACTCCTCTACCCGCCCCCCTCCCCAGGAGGGTTCTCACCTCTGGGGCATATTTTTCGTCTTACCGGCCATGAAATGTCCCCTACCTGCTTAACTAAAATTTAAGGAGAACACTGGTCATTACTATCAGTCAGGTGGCTTAATTTGAGGCAGACAAACGAGGAGGCAGCCTCTTTTTTGTTCCCCTTTTGATTTGTCCGTTCTTCCCAGTCCTGCTGAGCCTTGACTGGACTTACTGAAAAGGAATTCCTGCAGAGAGTATGACACTGAGAGATCTTCCTACATGCACGAATGTCTGGCATTGTTGTCCTTGCCAATTGTTTTGCAATGGCTTATTGTGCTTGTGGACAAGTGTGGATCACTAGTCTACGAGCTTCTTCCAGTAGTTACTGGCGATGTATTGACTAAACCAAGCTGTCTCTGTCCTCAGGCAGTATACTGATATCCAGCGAAGAGGGGGAAACAGAAGGTAACTGGTACATTATTATGATTAATTAACAGTTAGTCGCCGAAGGCGACGTGAATATCGGCGACGAAGTCGAGGTGACTATTCACCAATATTCACGTCACTTTCGGTGACTAATTGTTTTAGTATAATTACATTGATGATTATTCGAGAAAATAAACTTATTGATCAATTTCCGACCCCGAAACATCAAAAAATCTGGCTGCCATTTTGAAAACTGCTAGCCTTCAATGCTATAATCACCGCGCGGTGATTATAGCGGGATAAAGCGAAGCTCCTAGCCAATCACAACGCTCTATTTTCGATAATCATCAATGTAATTATACTAATTGTCATTAACAAAATTCTCAAATCTGATTGGTTTTCAACAGCCCTTATTTATTGTCTAATTTGGCTGATGCAGCACCAGATCTAGAACTGTCCTATTTGACCTGCTTGATTAGAAGCTGCTTCTTAGAGCGATTTTCGTATGACCTTGAAAAATGGTTTCGGTAAGTGTTCGTCATCTGTTTCATAAGCCAATGGATGAAAAGATCAAAACATGGACTCTTCGTTTTCCCGCGAAAGAAAACCCTAATATGGAGAAGGCATTGTTCGATTGGCCAATCGTGTTGCAGTATGACGTCAAAGCGAAGGATCCATTGATTTCTAGAAAGTTCTCGGGCATGAAGTTTTTTTCAGTCGAGCGTTCGCTTAACCAACCAAACGCCACGTACGTTTGTATCCATTCGATAAACCAATCAAATCGCTCTATTTCCGTTCGTTTGTTGTTTCTGGTTTGTTCGCGCGTTTTCATTTCAAGGTCATACGAAAATCGGTCTATCGGACAGGTCAAATTAGACAGTTGAACAGTTAATGAAAATCGAGCATCAAATATTTCTAGCCAATAAGGTTGAACAAATTAGTCCATGCTAGCAAATCAGAAGCAAGAAACAAAACTTCAGTAATTTAGTTTTCCAGCTTCAGTTTGATGTAGTAAGGTTTATGCATTTAAAGCTCCATATTCTGATAGTTTCTTCAAAAGTCGTAAGCCCTGTTTTTTATTTGGAAGCTGGAAGCTGATGTACAGTGTAATGAGGAACTTTGCACTTTAATATAATATTCCAATCCTAAAATTCTCGCTTTTTGTTATTGACACAATTAATTGGTAATAGGATTTTGTGTTTTACAATTCAGGGTAATGGAGTTTATAATTTCAAACCATCCATGTGCTATGCACTTGACCAATTTTTAAATACTCGCCCGATGACTCCTTGAATTGTATTTTACTCAGTCCTTTTATCATTACATATTGTCCACATTCATCAGTGATCAATTTAATGTGGTTAAATGTAATTTAAGCTAAGTTAAACGCGAAACAATGCTGGCCAGCAGTCTTCCCCTGTTTCGGTCATGTGCTGTGGTGTGGGGTCCGCGGGGGGTCATGTGGTTGTTTACAACGTGGTTTTTGAGGTCGACTCATTCTCACGTGCATTTGTGCCGTTCAGCTGTGCTTAGCGATTTTGCTCCCTGCCTTCCCTCCCTCTCTGGTAAGTATGAGGTAAGTATCATGGTTCCACTGTTTTTTGCAGTGTGACGGTGCCTGGTGGTTGCCGCTCACAGGGTTGTCATGGTTGCCCTACGCGCTCGGCTATTGTGCTCCCCTATCTTTCCGGGCACCTTCCCCAAGCTCATCTGTTGTTGATGAGTTTAATTGATCCAACTGAAACGTTAATTACTTATTCCTCCATCCTATTCTCAAACGCATCCTCTGTCTGGCTGACTGAAGTTTTGAAATTGTTTTTAAATGCCTCTGAACAGAGAATATTATCTAGTCTAGAAATGGTACTGCATTTTGTCAGTCAGATTACATGTACATGTATTTCTTGTTTAAGTAATGATCCAGGTAAGGCGGAAGCAATTTCTTTTGTTATGGCGGAACACGCTTTCCTCACAGATGAATGTTTTTATTTTCACTCAGAGAATGTATCAACCTGCAAAAAAGCAGTATGCTAAATAAATTGTATTTTAAACTCCTTTTTTAAACGGTGTTTTTTTTTGGTGTGTTAAAGGATTCAATCAATCACGAGAGTTGCAAAAAATAGCCAAGAAAAGTTTACAATTTTACATGTTGCTCGCATATGATTTCTGTGTTACCTAGATTCAAATGAGTTTGTTATGAGGAAGCTGGTTAGAAAACAAAGGATTAACATACATGCTGCTTTGCGAAGATTTAGTAAAATTTGCTGTTTTTAGAAATAGAGTAGAGGCAATAGTAAAGGTTTCTGCGCATGCATTCTCACGTGTTCATTGTGTATGGTTCTTTCTTCCTTCTTATCTGGACCGTTACTTCATTGAAAAAGAAAAATTGAAAGGAGTTTGTTGCAGTTTTGATTATTCCATATATCCTTCCCTTATTACGTCAAATCTTCTCTCTCAATTACGTCAGATTTCCACCCTCCTGGCAGCCCAAAGTTAATTGTAAGTTTCAGTTTGATTGACTGATTGCTTAAGACTGAAGTGCTTCAGCACGATTTTGACTTCCTTATTTGCAGAAAACTTACCGAAGACGCTAAGCGAATTCAATGTGGGAAGCAGCGCAAGGCTGAAAGCTGATGATTTCCTACAAAACTATCAACTTGTTCTTAACATTAAACACAAGTAAGTTGACACCAAAGCAAGATTTTGGTTTAGTTGTATTAACTTTTGTTAGCTGGATGACGACTCAGTTGCCGTCATTAAAAGCCCGGAACGTAAGAACCCTTAAATGTAAGAAACCCTGAAAGTAAGAAACCCTAATTGAAAAACCGCTGAATATAAGAACCCCTTCACTTAAGAACCCCTGAATGTAAGAGCCCTGGATGTAAGACCCCGGATGTAAGAACTCCTGGATCTAAGACCCCTGAACTTCAGACACCTGGATCTAAGACCCCTGGTTGTAAGACCCCTAAACATAAGACTTCTGGATGTAAGACCCCTGAATGTAAGGCCGCTAAATTATTCATTTATTATTGTTATTTACACCTTTTAACGTCTTGGGCGATTATTATTTTTTTGTTTCACGCAATTTGTTGGCAGTTCTCACTGGCTGAATTTCGATAAATTTTGTGACACAGCTCCTTTATATGAAAGCACGCTTCTATTAAGTGAGCCTGTTTTTTTTTTTGCAGAGAGAATTTAGAAAATGATACAGAATTTGAAGTGGAAGGAGATATACCCACCCCTGGACCCCAGACCTCTGAACCCGGCCCATCCACGCAGGCAGATGAAAAAGCTGAAAGCGGTGAGCTCAGAGTTTTTTTAGCTGGTTATGTTGCATGGAATATTAAAAACGATGTGACTTGTGTGTTACCGTCGTTCGGAAGAAAAGCATCGCCTCGAATGTGTGTTCCTTTTCTTTTTTTGACACATTTCTTGTGCGCTTTCTGTAAAACAACAACTTTAAGTGATCAAATTGATCTACGAGTACCGTAAGGTCGCGCTTGAGAATCGCTGTTGCGTAACTGATCTTAAGTTGCAAGAGTATTTATGGGATCGAAAGCTAGTAGTGAAAATAAGTAATCAAATTACAACTGAAGACCTTATCTCTCATATCAGACCCTTTATGATTTCTGATCAATTTTAAAACATAAGTTCTACTTCGAATGAAGATGATATGAACAGGTACACATAACACATTTTTGAGAAGACTGCTTAGCTGGCGATTTTGTGCGCAAACGACCGCGAGGACCATGAGTCGCTCGTTCTGGCGCTTCGCGCGCGTTTTCGCAGCGTTTGTTTTCGTTCTGGCCAAACAGCTTCGCATGCTAGCTTGTGAGCTAGGGTTACCTGTTATTTAACGCGAGAAAATCAACACACGTGATAGCCTTGTCACAATTTTAGGATAATCGATCGGAAGAATAAAAACAGAGGGAGTTAGTACTATAGCGAGTTTACCCTGTGCCTGGTAACCATGTGCGCAATTTCGCTCCTGACTTTTGCGTAGGCATTGATGCCTTAAAAATGTATCTGCAAGCTCGGTTACCTTTTTGGTTTAGTGGTTACATGTGAGCTTGCCCGAGGGTTGATTGACGAGAGAGGAAAGTCTTCCGTTTGAATTAAACATCCTTATTCACTCGGGTCGTGTTTAACCCCAAGAACCTGATGGCCGGAAATGATATGAGAAAATTCATTTCTTGGAATTGTTGTGATTGACCGCTTTCCAAGAGGCCATTTTCACACTATACGGGACAGCTTTTGTACCGGCACGAAAACCACAACGGTGAACGGGGCGAAACTGCCGCGCCGACCTCGAAAGTGGGGGCGTCTCATATCGATTAGGTTCTGTGACACTCTAAACTCTAAATGTCTTTGGTGCAGCGTGGTATTCGGACAATAGCCAAAGTGAATAAGTAGGAGCAATGAATGGAATCCACTGAGACGGAAGTAAATATTCAGGAGGGAGGACTAGCATTTAGTTCACCAAACCCTCTAGTACAACCCCTTCGACACAATGTTCGATGTACTTGAACAATTTGCTCTAGTTCTGTATTTTTGCTGTTCACACTTTAATGGATACCTTTTCGTGTCGGCACGAAAAGCTTGTTCACGTTCAGTGTTTGCGCCGGTTGACTTAAATTTCATAAATTCAATAGGTGAGAATGACGAAGTTATGGTGGTCGATGAACCGGTTCCATCCCGCAAGAGGAAAGCAGATGAAACGGAACAACCGGAACCGTCCGAAGAACAACAAGATATAAAGAGTGTAAAACGAGCAAAGGTATCAAGTACCGCTGAAGATGGTGGCGAAGACATCATTGTTCTCTGAACGAGGGTTTCGCGTAGTTACCTCGTAGAGCAGCTACGGAATGCAGGGCCAAATTGTAAGTACTTAAACGGAAGTGGCTCGGTGGCTCGCTAGGCGTGAGAAAGAAAAGAGAAACGAGTAAAGATAAATATTTAATTTTATTAAGTGTTAACAATAAGGATCATAAGTATAAGTTATAAAGAACAGGTGAAAGTATACATTTTAGTAGACTGCGTCTTTTTCCTCAGATTTAGTAAGGGGAAGTGCATGCGCGCGAGCGTCGACCAGCAAAACCGCGGGACGCGAGAAACGCGCGTGGTCATTTTCGAGTCTCGCCCGTTTCGCTCGACGGACTAATAAAAAAGAGAGAGTGCTCGTAGTCTAATACTTTAGTAGCTCGACGACTCGGTGGTTCTTCAGTTGGGAGTGACGAGCACCGAGCCACTCGAAAAAATTCTCAAATAGTTGCCTTGTATTCTGTAGTAGCGGTAACTGATTATAGCCTCGTAGTGAGTGATAAACGCAGGGACTCCTCTTGAAAACATTGCCTTTTCATGGAAAGAAATTTATAAGGAAGGAAGACTTATACAGTAAGAGTGGTTTATGCAGTCAGTGTTCTCGTTGGAAGTTATGTGCGCTTACTTAAAGCCAGAACTGGCCGGCCGATCCGCATCCTGTCAACACCCTTTCACTTGCTCGATTTTGGCGTACTCAGGAAAGACTCTGCGTGAATCGAGTGAGATCTTTGTTGAGCATGTGCTGCATGTTGTTAGGCTGTGGTTTAGAACCTAGGCCTAATAGCCGTGCGCTTGCTACAGCAAGCACGGTTATGAGCATCGGTTTATCACGAAACGGATGCTCGCACTTCAAAAAACCAGTTTGACGAGAGAGAACAAGATTGACTAGTTCAGAAGTTTGGGTTGCGGCGGCCTTAAAGGTTTGACGCGATTCAGGGAGAGCCTCCGGATCAATTTAGGTTTTGGGGAAACTGCCCACCTACCCCTCCCATAAAGACGTTTTTGAGCGACGAACGTTAACCGGAAGTGGGGCTTTCTTCCTTTTTATCTGCCTTGACGCTATCAATTTTCATTGCAAACTTTCTTTTCTCTTTTAAAGACGATTTACCCGAGAGTTTTAACCAAGCCACTGCTCAACGATGCAAAAAGTCCACTTCCGGTTGACGTCCGTCTCTCAAAAACGCTGTTGCTTAAGCTCCCTATTAACTAACGCCTACTTCTCACTTAGGGCAAAATGATGGCTTAGGGGAGGAGTAGGTGGGCAGTTTTCAGAAACCTAAACTGATATGAGCCTCCTTTCCCCCTTCTCCATCAAGAAGACAAAAAGAAGCTCTGCTCGCGGGGTGGTCGGTCCGGTCATTTTGAAAATAAATAATAAAATAAGTAAATAATAATGGAGCCGAAACCAATTGTGGAATTGCATGCATTTTAGGCAGCCTCCTGATGAACAGTTGCGACACGTAGATATATATTTTTTAGCAACTAAGAAAATTTGCAGTCTGTCTACTTTGAATTGAATAGTAGGCTATTTTTACGAAATTTTCCCTAAAACCCACTACCACCGAACATACCATTGATGAATAGACTGATCTGGCTGCGGGATAGTTGTGATTAATAGTGGGATTCTCTTTACAACTGGACTGGTCTGGACGGCCAATTCTAACAAATGAAAAGCGCCCTTAATTTTGATTATAATCAGGATTCTGGATTGTCGTCAACAGTTTACTGTAGATATATCGTCGTCGTTGGTTAATTGGAGAAGTGACTGATGGTTTGTCTGAAATAGTTATTAATGCTTTGTCCTGCCAACTTGCCTCACCATTAACCGGCAATATGTGTATAATAGACAAACGGCCATACTTAACGGGTCTTGAATTCAAGGCCTTGTCTTCATATACAAAGTAATATTTTGAACGTTGTAATTATTCGACTAGAACTGAGTTGGCTAGTTCACTTCCGAAAGTACAAAGTGCAGTAGTGTGAATTGCTACAGTGTTATTTTTTCATGTTCGAAGTTTTACCTTTTAGATGGTACATGTAATATCTTAGTGATTACAATTTGTAAATGAAAGTGTTTCTGTTTCGTTCTGTTAGTTTTCTTTGAAGCAGCGACTCGCCATTATGGTGAGTCCTTCCAGAAAATAAAATACTTCAAAGTTTGTAACAAAAATTGTGGTTATTTCAGGGGTTTGTCTTCGTGCCAAATACATCTCAGATCGAAAAAGAGTTGTATCGGAGGTTTTAGCTCCCCAAAAATTTCAACACGTGAATTTCAAGATAAACATAATTTGAATCTTTGACCCCGTTTACGCACGTGTGGAAACATTTTTGAATGGACAAAAACTTGCGAGGATCCGCCTTCTGTTTACACGGGACCCACGGAGCTGTCCTAGTTTTTGAACGACACAGTGTGCAACTAGTATTTTACCTGATTAGAGATGGGTGAAGTTTTTTGACCGGTACGGTTCCACCGACGCGGAATCGTGTAAACACGCGAACCGTGCATGTTTTTGCACCGTTTGCGCGGTAAAAGCCTCTTGCTTAGTTTAAGTCGATGATAAGTCGGACTAGTGTAAACAGACAGCTCAGCTGTCTGTAACAGAATTTGCATGGTTTCGTGTAAACGGGTTGCACAGGTTAAAAATTCGTCCAATCAAAAATTTCCTCGGATCCGTGTGTACTGGGTCTTCGATGGAAACATTATTCTCTCAAAGTATAAACTTACTGAGCCCGAAAATGTTTCTGGAGTTTCGATTCTCAAAGTGCCGATTATTTTTCCTCTGGTAAATTTAATTTAACGTCACTGTTACACCTAAAGCGACGAGACTTCGTCAATCAAGAATTTTAGGCCCGGTTCAGACGCCGAACTTTTCATGAGCCAAACCTAATACGTCTGAATCAATTATTAGGAACGCCCGTTCTTTCCGCCTAGGCCGGCCGAGAATTTCTTCTATGGATCGACTGTGGAACGGCTTTGATTCAGACGCCCAACTTTTCATGTACCGAACCTAATGTTTAAATTATAACGTATTTTTTAAGCAGTTTGACTCCGAAATCAGCGTTTTTTTTCTTTTCAATTTATATTAGTTCGGCTGGAATTAAGATCGGCGTCTGAATCAATCCAGGCGGTCTAAATAATTTAAGTCGGCTTTAAAGGTTGGTACACACTAGGAGACAAGTTGCAGCAACAAGTCGCGGCGACAGATTACTCCGTGTGTACAGGTCTGGCGACTAGTTGCAGCAACATGTTACGGCGACACTTCGCAGCGACAAATCGCTTCGTGTGTACTGGAGAAATTTGGTGAAAGTCTTTTTTGTCTCTGCAACAGAATTTTGTCGCCGCGACAAGTCGCACAAATTCTGTCTGATATGATTTTTTGCAACATGTTGCAACAGAGATTTTCACAAAAATTTTCCAGTTCACACGAAGCGATTTGTCGCTGCGACGTGTCGCTGGAACGTGTTACTGCAACTTGTCGCCAAGTGTGTACCGACCTTAGTTCGAATTAGGTTCGGCTCATGAAAAATTCGGGGTCTGAACAGGGGCGTTAGTGCCCGCTTAACCATTTAGCAGCAATTATATTTGAATCTTTGATTGTAGCGTTCGCAAATAATTAACAGTTAATGAATGAGGCTGAGTATCTTATGAAGAATTATGGAGATCGAGGAGGGTGTTATCCGTCGAGGCCGTAGGCCGAGGCGGATAACACCCTCCGAGATCTCCATAATTCTTCATAAGATACGAAAGCCGAATTCAATAACTGTTTTATTATTCATTCAAAATAATTCCTAGTTTGAAAACGTAGCTAAAACATGCTTACCTCCATCGATCCATCGATGTTCAGTTCATCTTCGATAGTGGACGTTTAGGTTTGTCCAGCCCCGCAAATATTCTTCAAATAGCAGATGTCGCCCTTCGAGTTGTCTTCTTGCTGTTCTTGCCATGTTTTAATCCACTTTTCCGCCTAGTTCTTACTCTTGAAACGAGCGAAATGTCCGCCATTTTTCAAGTTCACAATCAAAACAACTCAACCTCGTCCCCAGGTCTTCTCGGTTAACGGTGCCTTAACCTGCGAAAACGCTGCATTTTTGACGTCATTTCCTCGTTAAAGTCAAAATTCTTCCAAATTTGGTCATCAGTAACTGGTTATGGTGAATTAAACGTGTGCCTTTAGCCAATCAGAATCGCGGAAATATTTTGAATGAATAATAAGATGGCTTAATGGCTCGAATAGTAGTTTTCCCTCATTTCAAATAATTGGATCTGAGAGATGTGGTATAGGTGCCTAAATTTTCTCGCTTTTTTCTTCCCTACCCTCCGAAGATGCGGCAACTTATGAGAAACATCATTCCACGTAACAATGAGGAGCTTCCGATCTATTATTCGGCCATTGCGGCTGTTCAAGAAAATGGCGGTAAAATTTAAAATTTAGTTGGATAAAACAATAAAGAGAAATTTTGGTCCAAAAAACTCATTGCTAAATTGTTACGTCTCCGGCCAGGGTAGCTTTTGTTGATTTAGCACAGATTGCTGTTTGCTGTTCTTGAGTATTTGTTGCACTGAAGTTCGTCTATGTTGCCGACGGATTTCTCGTTGTACGCACTCTACTTCGCAATGCTTCGCTTTCGCCGAAATCAGGTCCGTAATTCACCTGGCTCAAAGTTTGGACTTAGTCTACAAACGTGGCTATTACAATTTACTGGATAGTAGAAGGATAAGAGAGCGGCGCTCTGTTTTACGGAAGGGGCCGTCATAAAGCCACTCCTTCAGTTTAAGATTTCAGCTTTCTATGAAAAAATATCATATGTTATCATAAAATTAAGGCTGATAGCAATTCGGTTTCTATAATCACATTTCCAGTGTTCACCGCGGTCTATCAGGACGCAAGAGCAGAATGCGCGCGAGGAATCCTTCCTCGCGAGTCCTTCCCGTTTTAAAGTCTTAGGGTCGGTTATTTAAACGAAATTTAACTTAGGTCGCGGTTTAAAAAATCACTGGACCTCCAGATCTCTTTCTTAATTAGTAGGTAAATTATTGAAAAAAATAAGTGCTTTCTAGACAACGCAAAATGCTTATTGGAAATTGTTCACGATAACTATGGTGTTTAGATGAAAGCATTGGGCAAACTGAAAATGGCTTAGAACGCGGTTTTGTTGAGCACGGACCAAGTCCGTTTAAATGATTGTCCCTCAGTGTTCTGAACGCCATTTAAAAGTTTATTCGAAAACTTTGGGTCGACAGATGTCAGTGTCCTTGTTTGAAATGTGACTAGAAGCTACTAGAGCCGTTCTGTGTTCTACATAGCTCCAAAAACTTTTGAGCTTTTCAATGTAATCCGCTTAAGCCAGAGACCCGCTTATTCTCAACATTTTTCTCCTGAATAGTATTTTCTGCCTTATCTAGGTTTCTAGTCGAAGACAGTTAAATTCCGTCAGACTTTCTCTGTCAGTTTGCTTTACTATGCAGTATAAGACCGTATGACATTAGTATAATCAAATCGGACTCAATTCTCCAATTCGTGCATTGGGTTTAATCAGATAATTATCCAACAAACAGAGCAACTTAATCAATCTACGGATTAAGAACTATCGAGTTCGATTAAGTTCGATTAAAATCTGTTTATCTATTTAAGGGAGTTGTTTCACCGTTGTCTGGTACGCTTACACGCCGGTGTATGATTTTTTTTATAAAAGGTGCTTAGCAAAGTCGTCTGCAAAAGAAGTCAATCCTGCTCTCGTAATTTGCTTTAAAAAACTTTTCGAATTCTCCCAAAAAATATAAAAAATACAGAAGCTTCTTATTCTATTTTCATTCAAGCCAAGAGCAAACATGCCTTTAGGAGAGAACTGAAAATAAATCATGATAAAACAAAATGCAATCGGAATAAAACAATAGTGAGATACACTAGAAAGGGAAGCCGCTTGAGCGCGGTTTCTTTTGCGAACAAAGAAAACATTGGAACCGCTGTTTAGTTAAGTATGTACTTGGCTGCTACTTGAAAGAGTTATTTGAAATTCCCGCCTTTGACTATTGGCTGCAGTACAATGGAGTTCAGACTGAGCAAACGGGACCTGCAATTGTTTCTGTGGCCTTTGAAGCGTGTGTTGGCTGTCTGGCTGATTATCACAGTCACTGTGCTGGATAAAAATTTCCCTTTAAAAAAGAAATAATAATTCCAGTTAATCAAAATAATAGTAAAATTCTGCCAGCTTAGGACTAAACTGGCGCAAAAAATTATAGGACACAACACTGAATTCACAGCAATAATTGGGTTAAAATCTCTGACTGACTTTTATTGCGCATTGCGGTGAGCGTAATGGACTGGCTGAGTGGGCCTGATTTTGTAGGTCACGGAAAAAAGGCTTATTAAGGATCAACGTATTATCAAGTGTGTCACTATCGGAGTACGCGTTCTCTTGAAACAGAAACTAAGTCAGTTCTAGCAGTAAGTGAATTACGCTCGAGCACTGGTAATCTTCAGAAAATATACAACATTTTATAAATATAAAACACGTGGCGGTAAATAATAAGGCAATATTTGATTTTTGATCGATTTTTTGGATCGTGGGAAGGTGGGGCTCATATTAAGTATGTCCTAATAGCCCAGGACAACTTCAAAATCGCTCTCTTTTCTAGTGAGCAAATACGCCGACAATAAGATCAATGATTTTTACTTTTGTTATTCGATTATCGGCAGGCTTCTGTCCATTGTTGCAGTACGCGCCATTTTACCGAGCGGTAACTGACCGCCAATTAACGAATTTCAATAGAAGAAACCTTCTGATTGGGCTTCGGTGTCGGCAAGGATAAGTCGAACGTTTTCATTGGCTGATGAATGTACGGAGTTGTTCTTCTCACATGAAGCGCGTATGGATATATAAGAGGAAAATGGCTGCCGTAAATCTCTATCGAATCATTTCGAACTTCACAAACTTTCCTTAGACCTTTGGCTCGAGATTCTGTAGTTTTGTCAGTTTGTAGCGCGATTATATTATCTGGTGAAATTGTCATGGCGAAAAGGAATTGTTCGAGAACGAAAAATCTGGCTTCGAGCATCATCGGATCCCAAATCTCTGGGAGATGCCTTAGAACCAACATGGTAGGTGTTGCTTCGTAAGCGTTTTGGGTAATACTGATGATTTTAAGTTGTAGCGTTGAAATGGTCGTAAGATCTGTGCTTCTGATTTTTTCGTCTTAGCTTCCTGACGAGTTTGTCCACTCAGTCGATCGCCGTCTGGACTTCAAAGAAATACCATTGCTCCTCGCCAAACTAGAACGAAACAGCAGCCCGGAGAGATTCAACCTTGCAAAGTGCTCGCGATATTTAAAGGTAAACTTTTAGTTTATTACCAGATACTATTGATCCAACTGTCATCTGACCAGTACCGACCAGTCTACCGTGTAAAATTTGTGAATAGGTTGTCTGTTTCATGCAAGGGCAAAGTCAATTTCTGAGAAACTCTGGAATAATTTCTAACTGTTTTAAAACTTAAGAATTAAGAATGGCCATATTTATTCAGTATCAAAAGCATTGCATTTTCGACAATTTGGGTTTTATAGATCCCTAAAAATGTTTATATTTTCATCGCAGGATCTTTCGACTTTATTCTCCAACAACGTACATCTGTTATTCCCGGACAACGAGTTTCCACAAATTGCTAAGGAGAGGCTTCGACTCGGTCAAGTGATAAATTTATTCGGTGGAGTTGAGGTGAGTTGGACTTTTGCGTGAATTTATTCTGATCACTCCCAAAACACATGTTTTTGGTAGACAACATGGTGGACCCGTGTAGCGATTCTTTATAAGACCGTGTAATTATTATTCACGTTTAGTGTCGATTTCACACTTCGTGTTTCCGAAAGATTTCAACACCAATCAAATTTATTGGTAATGTCAGCTCATGGGTGCAAAATACGCTTTGACTTTTTGATGAAAATACTTAGTATTTCAATCAAATTATTTTTCTAATGTCACTAGCAGGGCGCTCCTTTAAATTCTACTCTGCTCTCCTCGTTTGTCATTTACGAAACTGACACGTTATGTACATCTGGGTTAAATTTCGCTTTCGTGTTTTGCAAGATATGGTGAATCGGTGTACTTTTGTTTATCTTCAAGCATGATTACTACTGATCTTCAAGACATTAGTTATCTTTATCTATGTTGTACCTTAAAATCACGCTTTCTCGTTGATTCCTGATCATATTTCTGCAGCTGACAAAATTTCCGGAAATTTCGGTCCAAAACTCAATGGATCGGTTCGTTCCAACCGGAAAAGTTTCGAAAAAACTGGTCCACCTTTTGAGGTGGACCTCTTTTCCCCGTTGGACTGGTCTGAATTTTGGTTGAATGGATCGAGCCCAACGACTTCATCTAACTTCCGGTTAGTCTTCAGGTGAATTTCATTGACAGTTTGTAGCTAGGGCGGTAAGAACACCACTAACATGCTCCTTTTTTTTTTCAGATCGTGTTACAAATTCTTTTTTATCCCACCACTTATGGTTTCAAGTGTTGCAAAATAAGACCAACAAGTAAGTGAATATGCTTACTTTTAATGGTAGTATTTTCAGGTGACCTTAATTAAGGAGCTACAACCAGTTGCAAAAGTACTTGAGACACTTTACCGTATTTTGGCTTAAATGGCCTGTCCACGATCTTGTACTTGTGACCCCCCCCCCCCCCCCCCCCCCCTCCACCCCTTATCAAAGTTGCTAGCAATTCAAGACCATGCTAAAAACTTGGAGGAACAACTTTGAATGGGAGGGAGAAGGGAGGTCAGTATTTTATCTCACAGACCTGTGACTGGTAGCGATTTGAAGCAAGAATGGTTGTTTTTTCGTGAGAGTGTCTCAACATTTTTGCAACTGGTTGCAGTTTCATGTTTATTTCTCATTTGAGTATGTAAAGCCGGCATTGTGGGTGTGTGTGTGTGTGTGTGTGTGTGTGTGTGTGTGGGGGGGGGGGGGGGGGGGAGGTGTGGCATGCTGTGGAGATCTGATGTTTTACAAAAATCTTCTGCCAAATTCCCTGCCCAAGGGCAAATAATTCAATACACCTTTTTATTGATATGGGTTGCCTTTGACTTAAGTTTTACCTATGTTCTGGTTTCTAGTAAAAGCAATAACTGACATGTTTTCTTGAAATGCAACAACAGTATCAAAACATTTTAGTCCCATACAGCATTGTAGTCATTTTAGAACTTAAGTATCTACCTTATACTGAGCTCAATCTAAATTATAGAATATCCACTAATTGACCTGTCCCATGGATAAGGTATAAGAATGTGAGGTCAGATTCTTTTGTGAATGACACCAACTAAAATTTATTTTTAAAAGTCTTGGTTACTAACTGGGGCACTTACTTGAAATAACTTTCACATTAGTGTGCGAAAAGCAAAAACATCTTGGCGTCACTACCATGTTTATATACCCTCATGCAAACATGTCTCTTGGCCAATCAGAACGTACATACTATCTTAGTTATTTTATAACTCTCAATATATTGTTATTGTGTTTTACATGGATAGCGAATGATTTGGATGAAGTTCTCCATAGCACCTTGCATTTATTATGTTTCTATTTTATGACTCAAACTTATGTTTGCTGATATTTATAAGGCAAAGTATTGAATAGTTTAAAATTTAGTATAGGGAAGTTCAAAGATCTTCCTCATGACATTATTTTATTGTACTTTGCAGGAATGCAACAAGATCATTTGTGGACACTGTGTCTTGACTTCATTCATAGTCTTTGTCTTATGGTGAGTGCTTTTTTGTTAGGTATTCTATTTTTTCAATTTTTGCGGCTCTTATGTACTTAACTTTTGTCTTGAGGCTGATCGACATTTCAGTTTGGTTTTTAATAAGAAAGAAATTTTATGTCGTCAGTAATTAACTCTTAGTTTTAACATCTTGTAAGTCTTAAATTAAAGATATACCAAGACTTTTACATGAAAGGTAACTGTAATTTTGTATTTTGTCATGTGATAATTGCAAAGCCTGTAGTAAAAGTAAAACAAGATTTTGAATGCTAGTACCTGTTCTCACTGATTGTATATGCTGATTTAGTAATTACTGGAGTAATATTAATGTGTATGTTGGTTAAATGTTATTTTGAGGCAGGATCAAATAGCTGTTAGTTTTTAAGGCGATCATTTTATTTTTATTTTTTGTTTTTCATTTGTCAGGTTGATGGAGTGGCTCTTAATTTGGCCAAGAGAAATGACTTGATAGGACATTTATTCACCCTTCTAGAGCAAAGAAAGACATTCAAGTAAGTAAAAATCCTTGACTTTGTTGTGATTGTGCAAGTTGGCATTTTCAGCTCAATCGTTTGAGCATTCTAAATCATTCATATTTATTTTATTTTTATTATTAGTTTTGCTCTTGTGGTGTTGGAGGATCTCTTTGGCTCAAGGAAAGAACTCATTGATCTCGAAAAAATTGGTAAGCTTTTACAAATCTCTATAAATGCCAATAGCAAAAAATTAACAACAACAAGTAGGTCAGTGACAAAACTAACATACAACAGTGGAAGATGCTTTACAGTGGTGCTCTTTTGACAAGTCAATATTTTATTCAATGGTGAAAGTTTACAGTTATGTATTTTTCTGATCAGTACATTTTTATGTCTCTTTTTCCTCGCAGTAAATATGAGGAAATTGATGAGCATTCTTGATCAGCAGCAGCTAGCAAATCTGTGCCGAGTGTTGTCGTTTTCTCTCTCAGACTTGGAATCTGTTGAAGAAAGGAGCACTTGTGAGTTTAATTACTGTATTAAAAAGTTCTAAGCTTTCAAATTATTTATATATTTTTAAAAAATTAAATTAATGTCGCAGTTCCTTTGGCTAGGCTTTACAATTAAGTGTAATAAAATAAGACAACAAGCATATGGCGTAATGGGGGGAACACCGCTCCGCAATCGGCGTGGTGGACGACTTCCATAGCATGACCATAAAGCCCTACTTATCTCCCCGGTGCTAATTTACGCGTGCCGGATCGGACAAGTTCAGGTAGGTCCAAAAGAAACAAACTTAATACGGCCTAACACTCCATGGCACTATGAGCTGAAACCTCTGGCCAGCATCGTGCAACTTAATGGAACGGTGTAGGCAAATATTTTGTTCTAGGAACTTTATCTTATCAGCACTACGAGCCGACTCCGCCGGCACGTGCTGGAATACAATCAAATATAATGAAAGTTGCGTTAAAATCAAAGCTTGGGGAAGTCGCTGTGAGACTTAAACCGCCACTGATACGTGCGAAGCGTGTATCCCCCCAAGCCTGGAAAAAGGTTAGAGATATGGCACACTGGCCATTCTTGGTGCGGCGGACAATAACACGGTCCGAGGGGTGCGTATATAAAGTTGGTAGCAATCCGAGGACCATCTGCCTAAAACCTTAATTAACCAGTCTGGCAAGCCCGCAGCAGCTGCCGTAGAGGCAGCGCCAATACGAAAACTGTGCCCCTTGAGAGAGTTATACGGTAGACCGACTTGACGCGCAGCGTCCCTGAGAAGGTTAACGACAGCGGATCTAGTAAGTAGACGCCCAGATTGGAAGGAAAAAAGTGGTCCACACGGGCGAGCAGTGAGAAAGTAATCACGCATAGCGGTCACCGTGCAAACCGGCGAGGTGGAGCATGCAATAACAAGCGTGTGCCCTTGGCGAAAGGTGTCGGTCTTGGAAGCCTTAAGAAAAAGACAGACTGGGTTGGAATGACACACAGTCAGTGGACAGGTCAACCTGGGGGCGAAATCTCGAAATCCCCTGATAAGTAAACTCGCTACAGCAAAGGAACGCAAAAAAGGCGAGAGTGAAGGCTGCCCAGACCATAGTAAAGTCCCGACCCCCAACCAGGAGAACAAAATTGGCTTAATGGCTTGTAAAACCCCCGGGGTGACTGGTTGACGAAGAATGCGTGACTGACCTTGGTAGCATAAAATACCCCGGAGGATCTTTTTCAAAAGCAATTTTCCTGAAAGGGGATCTCCATGCCCACAGGAAATGTGTAAATTACGAACAGCTGCTAAGTATAACTTAATAGTGCTATGTTTAACAGTTCTAGCCAGATATGAAGCAAAATAAATCAAGGTTCCTTCCGAAGCTGGGAGAATGTCACCCTCCTGAGACATAAGCCTGTTTGCAAAACTGAATAAAGCATTTTTCACCTGGCCCATAAGTACGGTTGGTAGTCCATGCCAGTCCCCACTTTGCGTATGTCTGCACCTCTTCTGTTAAAGGGTCATTAGTGAAGGCAGGATGGTACAGGGGGTTTTTTGTGCCTTGGGAGTCGACGCCCGGAAACGTACGTCCTGAAAGCGGGAGAGGGCATCAGCGATGTCGTTAGATACCCCAGGGACGTGGCGAGCCCTGACAAAGAAATTGTGTTTCATGGAAAGGAGTACGAGGAACCTCAGGAGGTCCATTATACGAGGGGCCTTGGAATGACCCGAGTTGATAATGGCGACGACTGATTCGTTATCGCACCAAAATTGAATTCGTGCACGCCACTACTATCGGGAAAAGTTCCTGCCATTCAATGCTGATACCCTTGGTGGGGCTTAAGTGCATATGAGGGAGCCATTTCCCCTGGAACCATAGACCATTAAAATAACCCCCAAAACCGACAGAAATGGCAGCGTCCGTGTACAGCTCCAAGTCTGGGGAGGTGGATACAGAGTCTAAGAAGAAGGAAAGCCCGTTCCATCCCGAGAGAAAGGCCTTCCACATGGTGAGGTCCTTAAAAAATTCCTTGTTGAGCCGTATATGGTGAAAACGGCTGGGAACCCCCCAGGTAAGGTTAATCATGCGCTGCAAGAAGGTTCTCCCCGGAGCGACCGCCTTACACGCGAATTGAAGGGTACCAATAAGGGACTGGAGTTCAACTAAGCGAACTGAATGGCGTTTCGTAAAGGACGTCAGCAAATCCCGGGTGCACTGTAGCTTATCTTCGAGAAGGCATGCCTCCAAGCGTGTAGAATCTAATTCGATCCCCATGAATTCTAGTACTTGGGAGGGGCCCAGGGTTTTGGACGCGACCACTGGGGCATGAACCGACATGAAGAAGCGAAGCAAGGTACTAAAGGAGGACAGACATTTTAAACGCGTAGGTTCGGTGATAAAGAAGTCATCCAGGATATGGAGTACGTGTTTTAACCCATAATTATGCTTCAAAACCCATTCCAGGGCATCCCATAATTGGGTAAAGAGAGACGGGGCCGAGCGAAGCCCGAAGGGGAGGTACAGATCGACGTAATATTGATTGTTCCAGTGAATCCCCAAGAGATCCCAGTCGTTGGGATGGATGGGAATTAGCCTGAAGGCTGATTTGAGGTCGGTTTTGGCCATGAACGACCCTGGTCCCAGGGATTGAAGAATGCGAATAGCATCGTCCACCCGAACGTACTGAAGGGTGTAGGGATCCTTGGGTATATGGTCGTTAACACTATCACCCTCAGGATAGGATAAGTGGTAAATAGTACGCCACTCGTTAGAGTGTTTCTTAGGTATTACCCCTTCCGGGTGACATTGGAGATTAGGAAGTGGGGGAGATTGAAAGGGGCCTGCTACGCGACCCAGTGCGATCTCCTTGGTCAGATTGGATGAAACTTCGTCTGGATGCTGAGCAGCCGATTGTAAGTTACGGGATACCCGGGGCTGCCGGGGACCTAAATAACCCACGGGTGTGCCATAACGGAGGGAATTAAGTAAATTAGCTACAAAATGACTATCCGGGTGACCAGAAAGTTCCTTTGATAAAACATTAATGTTAATGGGGGTAGAAACCGGTGGCTCAATGTTCCTTGCTTGAAGCCGGACTTTATCTTCTGCCGCGATCGCTCGTGGGACTGGATCCGTTTGAGCGGCGGTTAGCTTTGGAGAAGCTGCTTGGACAGGAGACAATGGAATGGTCTGTGGATCGGCAATGGCGGCAGACGTGCGGGAAAGGGCAGGAATGTGAGGTGCATCCGGACGATCCCGGAGAATTTTTGAAAGTTCTGCTCCAGCGGACGGTTAAGACCCACAGCTGATCCTGACCGTCGATGTAGAGTGCTGAATGTACCAGGCTGTTGGTCGTGCCCTAAAGACCAGGGGAATGATTGCAACGCTTGGTCGAGCGAGGACCTGACGGTGTCCTGGGGTGCTTACCATTTGACAGAAAATTTCGGAAATTCCGGATGGAAGGTAAATGGTAAGGTCACTTTTCGGAATTTCCAACCGAAAATTGAGGAGTACGTTTTGAGGTAGTCCTTTCATTCCGGTTGGTATGAACCAAACGGAATGTTGCTTACCATTTACCAATTTCTCGGTTCCAGACTCGCGCTACACAAGTTCGCCCCTTTTTTGGATTCAAACCGTAACGGATGTGGCATTTCGGCGGTAAATTGGTAAATCGCTTACCATTATGCTTTTCACACTCCAACCGGATTTTTCTGTCAAATGGTAAGCACCCCTGTATGGCGGCCGGTTGAGCTGCGGTGAAAGGTCCGGCTTGGAGAGGAGCAGGTGAGTCGTCTGAGGAAAATTCCTCCATGATGTCGTCGAGGTCACCAGCAGACGCAACGCTCGAAGAGTCATCGCCAGGATCCTCCAAATTTGCTTCTTCGGTGGCTGATTCTGCTGGGGCGGCGGGTAATGGGGCCCTAACTGGCCGACTTTTCGGTGCTAAACATTTCGTCCTGGCGCGTCCGGCTTGCGGATTTGAGGTCAAACGGGGTGGTTTTGCCCCAGTCGTTGAGTTAAGACGGAAGATGAGGGCTGCGTTACCTCCCGTGATCGGAAGGTTCAGAGCTTGAAGGCGAAGGCGAAGAACTTTGGTTAAGAGCGAAGCCAAATCGTTTTGTTTTCGAGGGCGGCCATTAGAGACTTGCTTACGCGGACGAGTCATTGAAAGGCACGAGAATTACAAAACTTTAGGACGGTTGAAGTATTCTAAGTTAGCAATACAGCTCGGAATGAGACACAGGACTTTAACTAGGCCTTTTATAGTCCGAGTGCTATCCCAAGGTAAGCCAATGAAAAATACTGTACTACAGAATAGAACGTGTACCTAAAGAGCTCCACGAGATATGCATGAGGAAAATTATTTTTGCTAGCCATACACAACGAGCGATACATTAGAACCTAGCCCTAACTGCAACAAAAACAAGGATTGCTATTGTATCAGTAGTTTCCCAGCTATGGAAGTGATTTTACGTACTACCCAGTACTTTTACCCACTACGAGTAAACTTCTACGATATTTGATAGGGGCTATAGCATTGCACTGCATTACATGTTGCTGATTGAGGGCGTCACGCTCCATTAACTGCGTTTTACAATTGCATTGTAAAACTTTCTGTATAGAAAAATTCAAAAATAACTTTGTAAGCTATTCAGAAGAGTGAGCGACAGGTAATTATATGCAGAATTGAAATCTGTGGAAGGGAGGAGCAATTATTGTCAGTTTATTCATGGGTAAAAAATGTTTAAGCTTTCAATCAATATGTATATGTATACATATTTTTATGGAAAACTGTGTTAAAGAAAATTCCAAAAATAATTTTGTAAACTATTATGGGGCAGCACTAAAACACGGAATCTGGAATCCGGAAACGGAAACGGAATCACGGAAACGGAATACGGAATCAACTATCAATGATAGAAAATTAAAGTATTTTACATTGCATAATTTAGTACAATCCAAAGAGAATTTGTTTTAATTTTCTTCGCAGTTCCCTTAAATATATTCTTGTTATTGTGTCTTGATAAGGTTTGCCGTAGTGAGGGTCATTGCACTGCAAGGCCGATGAAAGTAATTTTACGATTAATTTTATTCACGAGTCTATGGGTTGGATAATACAGTTAAATATTACCTTTGTAGCTAAATGTCAAGAATAGTAGTAGTTGGCCTCAGACCACACCACGTGATTGTCCCCAACTGAATGCTCAACACATGACCAACCCGTGACATGACCACAGTTCCGGTGTTTAGCAATAAGTTCAACTTTTTCGCCAAGCTGAATACTGATGGCATACTGGTGTACCAGTAATTGAGTTTACGTTGAAGTCCGTATTTCTGTTGAAGAGGCTTATTAAACATGGTGCATTATTTTGATGTAATCAGTTGCAGAATCAAGCAAATGCATGCACAACTCTCTCTTCTCTTTGGGCTCCACAATGCCATGGTTCTCTTGAGTAAGTTGTCTTAATAAATAAAGCTGAACACTGTTGAAGACAACCCAGAAAAGACACTCAGGAAAACCTTGACGGCGACACCTTTCAGTTATATAAACGACACTTCTGTCGATTTAAACGAAGTCTGTCTCCATATAACTTACCTTTTTCTTAAGGAACTAGTTTTTGTCATTGCCATTTTTCTCCTCGCTTTGCTGTCCCATTAGAATTTGCATTGATTGCTGGAAGTAGTATCAAGAGTCTTTTCTCCGGAATCGACTCCTCTAGTGATACAACAGTCTCCTCTACTGACCTAATTTACTTATTTATGTCTTTTTTTTATCTGTTTAGTTATTTTATTGTCATTGCTAACATTTTTTTTTCAAATCGATCGCTTGGAACCTTCTTTCACGGATTCCGTATTCTGTTTCCGTTTCCGTTTCCGGATTCTGGATTCCGTGTTTTAGTGCTGCCCACTATTATGTGAGTTATGTGAGTTGATTTTCATGTCTTGGATCAGTTATTACTTTATTTAGTATTCATTGTAACAAAATAATTTTAAATTTTCAGTGCTTGCGCAAGATGAAGCTGACAAAAAGGGATTGTCGCAGAAGGAAGTGGCAGACAATAATCAAGGTAAACATGAGATAGATGTTTTATCCGTGACTTAAGCCCTTGCTAAATGATCAAATATTTTGTCTGCTGGAAAGATAAACTTTGATATTAATTTTATAACACAGTTACTGTATCACTATGGATTAAGAACATCATTGTTCTCCAAAATTCTTTGCAAGTGGCCTATTTTTAACCCATTCGCCCTGAACCGCCCGTAACCGCCCGTGCGGATCCACGTCCTTTCTAACCCTCGTGACATCATCAGTTTTAATGGTCAAGGCCAACTTTGTCCGCTAACTTGTGCAGAGTGAAGAGGTCTTTCAAACCATACCAGAATGGGCACAATTCAGTCAAGGATACTGGAGAAAACGGCAAAAAACCATGCAAGATTGACCTGTAAATCTCCGTGAAAATCTTGTTCCATTACCCACCTACCTTTGTTTTCACCTAATCCTAAGATCCTAAAAGCTTTCCTAAAAACTCTTCCCATCAAAATAAAGCCTACTAAATGCCCAGCAAGAGATAAAAAAAATGAGCAAGAAAAGCGAAAAACGAGGGGAGGAGAGAAAGGGAAAAGTAAAAGTCAAGACTGCTGTGTCGAAATTTTGCTTTCTGCGCATGCCCGGACTTTGCAAGCTAATATTTTGCATCTGGATCAGAAGGCCGTGAAGAGTACGACCGGTAAACGGGTTTGTGGTAAGTTTTAGCTCTTTATAGCATGACAGTGACCAGAAAACCACTCGACTAGCTTCAAAACACGTTTTTTGGCAAAATCTCCAGGAGCGAATGGGTTAATAAGTACCAGTAAAATGTTTTAACAATTTATTGACCTTATGTTTTTGATAATAGTGGGTGATGATTTTTTCCCTTTTTTCAACAGCTACCCTCATTGGTTTGAAAGAGTTTCTACCAAGAATTGTTAGACTGGCCTGTCAACCACTTGGTGAGTTAATAAGAATTGGCAAGATCACAGTTTAACCCTTTAAGACCCAGGATCATAATACAAATTCTCTAGACTGAGCTCCTGAACTCCATACAATTTTTCAAAGAATGTTTTGAGAAAATTTGCTTTAAATCAATTTTTTTTTCCAGTAGAAAGAAGTTCTTCTCCTGGTAGTTTGCTTCTTGGACATGCCCAAGGTGGATTTCTTGATATGGTTGATTTTCACACCTTCTTACAAGATGTGCTCGAGACAGGAGGAATTGATATGGGTATGTACCTCTTTGATTTCAGTTTAAGGGTTCTGAAAATGGGTGCAGTTAGCAACATTCAGGGATGCAGCTAAGAAAAAGCTAAGGAGGGGCTTTTTCATTAGTCAAGCCGGGTTTTTTACTCAGTTGCACCTTCAAAACTTTGATCATTGGGCAGTTCTGGAATACACATAAAAGCACATAGAGTTGCCTCTGTCCATTGTAGTCTCCTTCTTTTCAAGGCTAAAGAGGATGTCTTGAATTGGGTCCTTGTTGTTCTTTAGTCATTTTCTTTCAATGTCTCCAACCCCACAGAAAACTACTTTGTATAGTTGACTATTATTAAAAGTAATATAACATATATTGCCAATATTTTCCTTTTTTCAGACCCTGAAGAACGTGAAGCAGTGCCAATGTTGCAGTCAAGATTTAATCGCATACACGAGGTTTGTGGAAATAATATTGTTTTTTAACGGGTACTCTGTATATTATATGTATTGTAATGAAAAATATGGGTTTGGATCATTAATTTTAAGATAAAACACTACATGTAAATGTGTAACTTCACATTTTGATGTTGTAATATTTTGTTCCTTTTTCAGCTTATGCACAAAGTGGAGGTGTTTTATGTTCTTTGTTTGTTCTTGACGGGAAAGCACAAGGTTATGGTGAGTTGACAAAATCATCATGACAATATTTCTTTGTTATTAGTGTACAGCGTGCAAAGGAAGTCATGGGGCTGGTGGATTTTACTATCGGGCTAGTGATTTTGTTCTTGCCTGATGGGCAAGTGCTGTTTTTTTGGGGAAATTCAAATTACAGAAGGATTGTAATCAATCCAGCTAATCAAAAAGGGTTTTGGGGCTTAAGTTGATATGACTTGTGGGCTAGTACATGCTAGCTAAAGCTTGCCTTAATGGCAGGCTGTAAAACTGACTTTCTTTGCACCCTGGTATACCAAATAGGAATGGATGAAAAGTTATGAAGGAAAGTTGATACGTTTGAATAGTTTTGGAACGTTTACCTTACAAGTAGTTTTTAACTTTTTCTTCCCTTGTGTCTCTTATTTTGTAGGTCCAGAAAAAGCTCTCAGACTTAAAGTTGATACCTGGAATGTGCACTTTGTTTGACAAAATGTCATGGCTTAAAGATACTGAAAGATTGTAAGTGTATATTCACTAAATTCTCGTTGTTATAGAAAGTTCTGTGAATATCATAGTGGTGACAGCCTTGGTTATTAAGTGAATCTTTTTTCTTTTTTTAGCAGCCCAGACATGATGGACTTAGGAGAAATGGGTGATCATGAGTGCACGCCCCAAACTGCATTGAAGATTCAGTTTCTACGTCTTGTTCACAGCTTCTGTGATAGGCATGAGTAAGTTTCCATATACTGTTTTCTTTTGAAAATTCAACTGTATGACTGTGCCACATGGAGGAGGGAATATTGTTGTTGCTATTAATATTATAGTAATGGAACTATTAGTAATGGTAACAGGACTGAGTGGAGTCCAATTCGGTCTGTAATCATACGAGTGATTAACAAAATCGGACGACCGCGTAGCGGGAGTCCGATTTGTTTGATCACGAGTATGATTACAGAACGAATTGGACGACACGAAGTTCTGTTACCAATTAATCATAACTTTAACAAAATTTGTAATATAATAGGCTATTTTTTAAATCAAAACACAAGAAATTCAAAATTTTGTTTTGCTAGCAGTGAAAAAAAAAGCCATTTAAGTGCGCGCGTGATGGCGCGTACTGTCCAATTACTCAGGCATGACGCGTACTGTCCTATTAAACTGTCCAATTAAGGCTGAAATCAGGGCAGTTGATAGCCAATCAGATTTGACAATTTTGTTATAGTTATGATTAGTAGTATAATTAGGCTATTTTTAAAATCAAAACACAAGAAACTCGAAATTTTGTTTTGCTAGCAGTGAAAAAAAAAGCCATTTAAGCGCGTGCATGATGGCGCGTACTGTCCAATTACTTAGGCATGACGCGTACTGTCCTATTAAACTGTCCAATTAAGGCTGAAATCAGGGCAGTTGATAGCCAATCAGATTTGACAATTTTGTTATAGTTATGATTATTATTATTACAGGTCTGATGAGCATTTTCTCTTATCTCTAGGAATAAGCATTTTCTACTAACACCCAAAGAAGTTGATGAACTTCAAGAGCTGTATGGTGAGAAGAATTGTTTGTTCGATAAGCCACCAATTTTAGCATGCAAGTGCATAAAATGGCAATTAGTTCTACAATAATTGGGTCCTAAAACTTTCCGGATTTGGTACACATGTAGGGTTCTTAATGGAATATTGTATTCTTTTTTTTACATTTTCTGCAATCTGCCTCATATGTTTTTTTTCTTTTCCTACAGTTCAAAATGACCTTGAACTTCCTGAAAGTTTGCCCATCACTAACAGGTTTGTTCTTCTGTTCTTTGAATCACCATCCATTTTCGTAATTAAAACTGAAGGTTAATTGCCAACCACAAGTTTTTTGTAAAGGTCAAATTATTATATATGTCATGTTTTCATCCTCATTTTAATAATTATTTATTTTTCTTTCAGGAAACTTTGTTGTACTGGAGAAAAGGGACTACTGACAAAAATTTTGGAAACATTGATTGAATGCCCTGCGACTGCTCCTTTAAGGTAATTTAACCCTTTAATCCCCAATATCCACACACAAGTTCTCCAAACTGGTCCTTATACATTTCCATAAAGAATAAGTTGAGAGAATTTCATAAAAGATCAAAGCATTTTCCCTTAGGTGATCATTTTACTCATTCTCATAACCTTTTCTCTTGATTATGTATTGATAATGTTAAGGAGAAAATTGATGTTGGTCACTTGTGGCACTTAAAGGGCTTATTTAGTTCAATTTATCATTTCAGCTGCAGTTTCAATTTTAAGTAATGGGAAACCAATGTATAATGGTGAAAACAAAAGTATAGCTTTTCCTGCCGGTTACAACTCCAAGTTTGATCTTGTGGAAACAAAAAATAGAACTGGACCTAACAATCTTTGAGAATGTTATTTCAAGGTTCAAACTGATTATTTAGTTTTCATTTTATGTTCACCAGGTTTTGGCTTTCAAGGGCTATTGAAGGATTTCTTCGTGGCAGAGCATCAGTTGGAGACCAGCTATTCCTGATCAAGAGAGGCCTGCTTGAGGTATGCCAGTTTATGGGTTTTATACTTACTTCATACCCTTTAAAAATTCAGCTAGTGTTCAGGTTGTAAGGAAAAAATCCAAGTAATTTTTTCAAGCATTGTTTATATACTTCCTTGTTGGCAGTGTGGAGCATTGAGGATTATTGTAAGTGCTGAGAATTAAGGATATTTAAAAAAACCTCAAGATGTGAAAAAGATAGCCATTGCAGGTTGCAATTTTGATGTACATGTTATTGAAAAGCAAAGGAAAAACCTTTAGTTATGAAACAAGCTATATGAAAGAAAGAATACCGTAAAGACTCGCAGATAAGCCGCACCCCGAGTTTAGCAACTCAAATTTTGGAAAAAAAAGTTTTTCATGAAAAAAACTTCAAAGAAATCCAAAGTCGAGACTATGAAGGTTCTGTCTTCATCCAAGGCAAACTCGCCAACAATTGATCGAAAATTACTTTAAAGTCTTACCCGTAATTTTAGCTCTTTAGTAAAATAAACATAATGTCCACCAATTATGACGTATGATTGATATTATTCTGGTATTTGTTCACAGGCATTTCTCCATTCAAGGCAGTTTTTCCCTAGAATTTTGCGCGTAAATTTGTTGTTTTCTTGCATGCACTGTGCGAAGCTGTGTAACCAGGCATAATATCGGACGATGGAAGACTGGACACCAAATGGTCTCGCAGATAAGCACCATAGCCGCACCTTGCCAACACTGCGGCAAAACGCAATGCGCATGAGCACAAAATTTAACATCCGGTCAGCTTTTTATTTCCGGTCTAGTATATAAACCAATTTCGTAAGCCTAACTTTGCCGTCGCGCCTTGTTTAAAAGCAAAAAGGGTGAAACAGACAAAAAAGGGGGCCGAAAAAATCACTTCATTCGAAAGCTTATATATTTTTCTATTCTCAAACTTTTGCACCACATGGTTATCTGTTTGCACCAACGGTGAAAATCATGTTTGAAGTTTGCAGGTCGCGAGCGCTCGACACGACGACTTTGTTTTTACTGGCTTTCTTGCATGCTGCTGGTTTGGCATAAGTTAATTTGAGAGAAGGCGATAACTAAGAAAAGAATAACAATACTTATGATCATGAAAGAAACCAAAATAAAGACGTCATCATTATCATTAACACTAAAATCAGGTAATACAATTTTAGTCCGTTCAATAATTTTTTTATTATCAGAGAAAACAAGAACTCAAAACTAAAGATGGGCGGGATTTAATAACAACTTCGACTTTAATGACTGCAGTCATGAACACCCGGAGTTTTTAGTGCCGGGAAACTAAACATGCCTATAAATGACTTTCATTCAAGAAAATGCCTATTTAATTCTTTTACATGGTTGTTCTTTGGTTGAAGACTTCAATAATTTCAGACTGTGCGGCTAGGCTGCATCTCATGCAAACACGAAACTCTTAGCTGCTAAATACATGGCGTGAAAAGTTCGACTTCTAAAAGTCCGGCCATCAAACCAGCTTTCGCTCTCTGATTCTGAGAATGAAAAAATAAATAATGTGGTCAACTTGCTGCTAACCTCAACAGTATAATTAAGCTTATGTTTCATGGCAATCAACTCAGAAGAGTTTCGTTTCAAAACACGGTAAAACTTAGCCTGAATTTCATCCGATTACTTCGAGTCGTTATTACTCCTTCAGTGACGTCTGAATCGACCGGCCGTTAATGCCGTCCGGTGACGTCACTACTCTTTGACCTTTGCTTTAATTCATGCAAAAAGTAAAACACGGTTTTCAAGTGGCAAACCGAGAAATATCGTTTGGAAATGTCTGCATGATACAGAATTGCTTTATCTTTTTTGATCGTAATTCATGTTCAACGTTCAAACTATCAACTACACAACTCTGAACCGGTTGTACTGAATTCTATAATCAAACTCGGTCGCAATCACGCAATGAAATAAACACACACACGGAACACTTAGTTCAAAAACACATTGATTTGCTTTAACTGAAAAGAAGCTATTTGGTCCTTAACGACGAAACAAGAAGGAAAAGAAAGAAACAAGGAAACAAGAAAGAAAAGCGAACAGAATCATTACACTTGACGGTAAAAATAGCAAGAAGATCGAATTATAACATTCAGATCTCACAAAACTTCGCGTAAACAAAATCACTGGCTGCCAAAACCACAAAGCGGCTCTAAATGAAAAACTTACCGACTCTCCGCAATGATTCTTCATTCGCAGTTCAATTTAGCATTTCAGTTTTGAAGACAAGGTCAATTTTGCTGTTTAAGATAAAGATTAAGCTTATTGAAATGTTTGAACTACACGAAAGAATGCCAGGGATGCGATCCGTTGAATACTCAAGCGACAATCCCGCTAAAATTTTTCATAATTATACATAATTATGCAAATGTTTAGACAATCAACCAATCAAAATCACTACCTGGTTTTCGGGTAGTGAGTGACGTCACTGGATGGCATTAATGGCCGGTCGATTCAGACGTTGTTGAGAGGAGAAAACGAATCGAAGCAATCGGATGAATTTCAGGCTAGGTAAAACTCACTGGTAAATAAAACTAAAAAGCGATTGTGTGTTGTCGTTTTCCAAATAAAGCTCGAATCGGCTTTAAGACATGAAGACTGAGAAATTGAAGCACTGAAAATTTGAACTACAATATGTAAGCTTGCAATGATAACTTTTTATGTCTTAGTTTCAGCCAGGTTACGTGAAAAATAACAGTCAAAAACTTTGCTTTCGTGAATGAAAATCAGTTTACCTGAAGCTCTAGCCAAAACTACACACTGAGTTCTTATCATCTTACCTTTTCTGAATCTAATCGACTAATTGTTTCAGTGATCTGTGCCTGGTTAGCCATAAAAGCAATTTCAATAACTACAAAATAGTCAAAAAACACGGGCAGCATGAAGCAGAACAACTGAACCACACGCTGCACACACGGAGCACACGGGAGACTGATCTGACTGGAAAGTGTGACTGAAAAAAGAGACCGGAAATGCTCAACCTAGCGCATGCGTAGATGTTTTGCCGCGGTGTTCACCTTGCCTAGTCCCTGTACGGCGTTTTCCCAGTCCCTCTCGGTCAATTCATTTCGGTGATGTATCCGAGGCGAACGGTCGGGAAACATTCACATTTTTGATCGGACCACGTGACCCAAAACGCTTTGGCCGCGCGGAATAATGAGGCCTAGGGACTAGGCAAAGCCACACCTACGATTGTGATCGCAAATTTTTGGAAAAAAGGTGCGGCTTATCTGGAAGTCTTTACGGTAATTTGTTTAAATGTCTATATGTATTTTGTTTTGTCTTAAAGCATCTTGTTGACCACATCACGAGTGATGAACTTAAGCCAAAAGAGATTCTTCAAAGCAGTTTTGACTTGCTTGGTGAACTGATGAAGTTCAATCCATTTGCTTTCAAGAGATTTGACCAAGTCATCAGCGACAAACAGGTAAGTGTTGTATCATAGGGGTCAGCGGTGTTCTGCGTAGCCCGTATTGTATGTGTAAACCAAAGATGGTTGCATGTGCTTTGAGAATAAAGTGTTGTGTTCTCGAAAGCTGTTGTTCCTTTGATGGAAGCTTTCCCAGCCGGTCAACATAAGCAGCTGACCTTAGATACACACCATAATTATAAATAATGCAATGGTTATAAGATTTTTTAGCTTATTTGGACTTGACAGTGCATAACATTTTGAACTACAGTCTGTAACTGGCCAAGAGAAACATAGCAGTAATTTCTTCAGTTACTGTTTAAACAGACAAATGTGCTCATGTAGTTAGGTAGCTCTTAAAATAAACTGCAGCCACCATTGCTATTCATCTTAGGTTCTTTCTCTGGCTTTCATAAACAGTCTACTCTATGTGAGCAAACGTCTCACAAAGTCCCAATTTTATCATCATCGTCATCATCATCATCATCATCAAGTTACTCACTGAAGTTGTACAACCATTACCGATAATGTTTCTGTTTTTTTTTTTTCTTTTACAGTTTGAGAAATTTGTGTCCATCCTGACATCAAATGTAGTGGATTCTAACATGTTGATTCGCTGTCTGGTGTTATCTCAGGAACACTTTATGTCTGACCGGTTTTTCTCAGGTAAGATCAATACTTTTCCAGACATGAGAGATTGTTGTTTGAAAGGACCGACACGAAGTGCAGAAGTTAATTAATTTTATTGATTTCTAATGACAGCTGTCAACATGTATTTGAATAAGTTTTGTTTGGACCAAATTAATTGAGGTATTTTCTTCTTTTTAACAGCTTTCACTGGAACTTGCAAGCTTGGCTCTCTGATTAACAACTGGGAACAGATGATTTTCTTGCTTTACAAACTGATCAACTCAATTACTGTTGGAACTCTTACTCAGGTGAGTTAATTTTATTAAACCTTTGTGTCACACATAACAGAGAGAAGTTTAACCCTTTAAGTCCCAATAGTGTCCAAGATCAATCTTCTCCTTACAATAATTATCCATACACTGTAAAGAGATAAGTTATGGGAATCAATAAAATGATCACCCAAGAGAAAATACTTTGATCTTTGAACAAATTCTCTCAACTAATTTTTTAAGCAAATGTATAGAGATCAGTTTGGAGAATTTTTATTTGACTATTGGGACTTAAAGGTTTAATTGGCTTTGCAGTCTATTTTAAATCCTCAAATGGTGTTGAAAACAAGGTGGCACAGAAAAGACCAAGAAATCCATATGTAACTTTAACCAGAAGGGTGTATTTTGTAAAGAGCACCCCCATTATGGAATCATTCATATTGCTAGATGAAAGAAATTTTAAAAAAATTCAACTAGAGGTTTTTGACTCTTTTTCTGATCTTTTTTAACATTCTTTTCTTGTAGGAAAATGTGAGCTGTCTGAACACCACTCTTGTTTTTCTGATGTTTGGTCACAGACATGGACGTCTCCCAGCTTATCTCACAGTGAGATATTTATGAGAGAGATATAATTATGTTCAGTTGGTTGTCATTTTTGCCTGTGTCATTCAAGAGCCATTCATTTTCTTATGATTTTTTATCTTTTGTTATTTTACTGTAGGCTTTTGTCAGGGAAGAGAACATTCAGAGTAATCCAGGCTTCATCTTGACAAATTTGAGGTGAGCTTAAATTGCTGTCTGCAATAACTATTCATTACCTAATCCTTGTTGAAGTCTCATGAATTAATTTATTATCGATACTCCATCAATCTCCTGCATCATAGGACTAATTTTATTAATAGAAGCAGTTGCATTTATTAATACAGGCAAAACAATATTTTTTTGTAGTTGTAGAGTCGAATGCCCAGTGCTGCTTAATTTAAAATAGAATGCTATTGTTTCTCATTGCAATTAAGACTTCTGTTAGAGTTCTGGAAGACGCATTATTTGAGAAGAGGGAAAGATTGCTCTGCTCTTGAACAGGTATGGAAAGTTAAAACCTTTTAGATTACTGTATCTTATCTGTATTGCATTTAAAAGAGCATACATGTAAGCAAGCTTGAGATGCAAGTTCTCCCCTTTTATCTCAATATTATATAAAAATTGATCCACCCAATTTTTGTGACCATAGATGGAAAAAAAGGGGCTTTTCTTTCAACAGAATTAAACTTGTTAGAGACAAAACGTGTAGGAATGTGTTGTTGGTGTAGGAACAAAAAATGGGATTTTCTCTCAGTGCAACTTGCACATAATAGTCAAAATCAGATTTAACCACAATTATTGCAATAAATAATAAGTTTTTCATCTAAAATGTTAAATGTATTTATTTTCCCTTTCCTTAGAGTTCCTGCATCAGCTTTGACAACTGGAAACAAGTTGTTGACATTCTTTTGTCAGATTCTACATCAAACACTTCAGTTCTTCATTATCTGCCATCGTCTTGCACAAGAGACAATTAAACAGACAGCTGTCAATCAACAGACTATATATCCGTGCGGAGAAGTGTCAAGCTGGTCTTGATCAGATACAATATATCAAGTGATTACTCAGTGTAACCAAACATGTAGAACACATGGTAACATATCTGAACAGTATTGGTCAATATTGGACTACCCGGGTGCTTGCAGTGTAAACACCTTGCAAAAACATGAATTTATAAATCCTACTGATAAAATATTATACATTTTTCCAATAGTTAACTATAATATAATACAACAGTTACAACCCTATATTAAATTATTGTAGATATTAGGAAAAACAGGATATTCTTTTCAATAATTAGAAAAAAAGTAAAAAACAGTTTTAAAAGAGAATGTAGTCTTCAATGTTTTTTTAAAATTTCTCAAGGTGTTTGTGAAAAAAAAAAGGGGATTGAGGTCAGAAAACGGTTTAGTGTACAGTAGTAATATTTTTAAGGTATTTTCATCACGTGTAGTGTGATTTCGTTTTTAGGGACAGTTATGCAATTTACCAGCTCTGCTTTTAATGAATTTTAGGTGTAAAAATAAGCAAAACCATAAAGCTATTCATTCGGTCAGGTGATTGTATAGTGTTATCAGCATTTTTGATTTATTTTCATGTGCTTGGTATAACTGTTATGCATATTAAGGTATTGTGTTGTTCCAGAAAATATCCATCCCTCGCCCCACCCCTCTGGTAATTCCAGTTTAGTTTAAGACTTTCCTTTCAAAAAAATTGGTCTTTAAGACCCCCTCGCTTTTTGACCGTCCATGGGGTGGGTACAGATATTTTGTGGAACCACATTGTGACTTACGGTATTGATCATCTTAGTTGTCCACAGAACGTCCGTTCGTTTCGCTATGTAGCTTATTCGCTATGAGTCGTTTCGGTACAACTTTAGGCCTGTATATTACCGTGTTCGTGTAGAGAGGAAATGAAGGTAAAATGTTGTTAAAAAACGAGTCCTCCGTTTGATGTACTTTTCTGAACCTAGAGCCCATGCTGTGCCTTTATTTATTTCCTCGAAAATTCTACCCTTACAAATGTTATATGCTGAAAAAGTATCTTCTATAATGTTTGACGTTTCCTGCATGAATGCTCCGTCTAACATCTGAGATTTCTTCACTAAAGCTAATTCAAAGCACAGACATGAGACCAGGTTTTCTTCGTCTGGAAATTATTATGTCCAAACTTCAAGACTGAATCTAAATCAAGATTATTTTTCCAGGTTTGGAGTTAAACTTTGGAACGCAATTCCTAGCGAATTTTGTCAACTCTCCAAAGGAACTTTTAAGAAAAATTTTCATGACTTTTTGCTCTCTATAATGGAGCAGAGGACGCTTATGTTGAAGTGCCCATTCTCTGACAAAAAATGACAAATTCTGCATCCTCGACTCAATGTACTAATAATCGATAGGTTCTGTTAGTAGTAGATTTGGTTGTAATATCATTCTGTAAGACTATATATTTTGTAACTTTAGCTTGTTTTTCAGTAATTCTTATTTATCCAGATAGCCTTTATTATATTATCTGTTATGACTGCTGTAAACTTTCCTCTCCGCCCGCCTCGTCTAGCTTTTGCTATTTGCGGGTGGAGGTGGCAAAATGATGTGTATGAAATAAAGTATAGTGTGTGTGTGTGTATGTTTAACTTCAAATATATGTAGCGAAACGACTGGACCATCTGCAGAAGCGGCTACAAGTTAGGGGACAATTGTTAAGTATTTATTGCCCATATAAACTGCAATGTATCACAGCGATAATCTTAGACCTGTAAAATATTAAATTATTTTTTAAAATTATTTTTTCTATGGACATGTATATTATGCACGCGCCATTTTAATAAATAGATAATTCATGACGTATGTGGCTGAGATTTTCTTGTTGTTGTTTCATTAGAATGCGATTCATTTTGGATCTGTAAAGTGTTTGACTGCCAAAACGGCGAAGATAAAAAAAATTGCAAAAATTACCCCTTTTATCTGACTGGTTTAACCACAACGTGTCATTTGACAGGAATAGCCAAAGCGCGATTTCTTTAATTGTCGCACTTTTAGTTTTGGTTACTTAAGAGATACCCTTGAACAACATATCTGCCGAAGATGGGCTGCAGTGCCCTTTGCAGATCAGGCATTTGGATTTAGAACAAAAAATGGATGAGCGACAAGACCATTTTTGCAGATTCAGTCGGATATGTATTTGTAATAAAAGCCGATGTCATTTTGGCTATTGTAAAGGGGGAGTTCCAGTGAACTTTCAGTCTTAATTGTACTCAATCAAAAATAAGACAATCAGCGGTGACGAGCATTGTGAACTTCCGCATTTTTATATTACATTGTCAAAAGTGACCGTTACAGTTTATGACGAGACTATACAAAATTGACAAGGGGTTTGGAAATGAGGAAATGAATTCAAATTCTTAACAGTAAAATTATATAATGCGGCAACAGCTAATAAAGCATCAGCTTTTCACCGCTTATGTTATCGTACTCGCTTTAGAACCTCCCCTCCTGATAATCTTTGAACAGTTCCACGTCGTCCTTCAAACAACTCGTCCTAGAGAAAGTACACGATCTACAAACAAACTTGTTTTTTAGGGTTGTCTTGTTTTAGCTCGGTGTTCTTTCCTTCCAATTTTCCTGTACAATGTTACAAATTTTGAGTACTTGAAACATTCAAGTGAGAAATTCTGAAAAACAAAATAAGCACCCCCCTTTCGCACTGTCGTCCCGTAAGAATTTTAAACAATTATTGGACGAGGTCTTTTGCGATATCCGGAATAATGAAGGTCGAGGTAAGTGTTATCAGCCGAGCCGAAGGCTGAAACTGATAACACTTAACGAGACCTTTATTTTTCTTCATCAGTTAAAAAGACTCTGGATTATAGTTCATTTAAAGAACCTGCCGAGACGACAAAGTGACCTTATTGCTAAACCAGAAAATAGTGGAAAATTTTTTTGAAAAGTCGCTAGCTACGGAAGTACACATTTTAATTCAAAGAAGGCAAAGTTAAAACTCAAGACTGTAGATGGATTTATTTACAGCATCCACGCATAACTGACCCATTTGCTCGCTTGTATTTTTTACTGTTCTTGATCTATCAAGAACAGTAAAAAAAAAAAAACAAAAACAATGCGGTACTCATACACATCCTACAATACGCGAAATACATTCTATATTGATTAGAAAGATCCCTAAAAGATTATTTAACTTAAGCTGTTGGCAAAATTTTCCTTCCTCAGCATATGAAATTATGTTTCTCGGTGGCATTTTCCAGAGCTTTTCACATGTGGAAAACAAAACTAAGACCTGTAAGCCTATTAAAATCTCCCAAATTTTCATGTAAATGAAAACAAAGTTCCGTAGAGTACAATCTGAATCGGAAACGCTTTTCTAATAACGAGGTTGCTCAGCGTGCCACGTTCAAATTCAAAATTCTGTGGCGAAGGAAGACGCGAGGGTACAGTTTGCTTCTCGGAACAATTTTGGGGAAAGAAGAAGATTGAGACTCACAAAAACTTTACCTTGCCACTTTGTAAACTTTACTACAAAGTGAATGAAGAAGTCGTTCGACGTGACATGAACAAAATAAATGGTAGGTAGAGGTTGCTAGCTATTGAAGTAAGCTTAAGTTCATTCTAGACTAGTTGCAATTCGTATTATGACTGAAAGTGTTTGGAAAAATGGGTTTGTCTGTGTTTAATTTTCATGTCTTAATGTTGACAGTGATAATTACCGCGAGTTAAATTATTTGTCATTACAGAAGTTACTAGTGGAAGTAACAAACCACGCTATCAAAATCAAGATGCACACGATGAATAAAATCATGCACGTGGACGGCAACTCAAACTTTGAAAGGTACAGCGATGGCACCTTCTCTTCTTTGAAATAAGCTTATGTGTTTTGTTTAATTTAGTTGTTATTGTATTGAAATGCGGCGGGGCTAAAGTGCAGGTCACAGGTCAGGTTACAGGCCACAGGTCAGATCACAGGCCACAGGTCAGGTCACAGGTCAGATCACAGGTCACACACAAAAACAATAGGACACTGGACAAAACTGTTCTTGATTGACATTTTAGTTATTATACAAAAATAAAACAAGCCAAGGAACCTCAATTATATTTTTCCTGTTCTGAACTTTATCAAATTCCACACATGAGAAAATATATTCACGCTGATCACGCAAGGAGGACTTGCATTACAGCATAACCAAAGTTGGTAACGAAATCACAAAGGTACGCAAGTCACGTGATTTGTAAGAAAAAACGAATCTCAAAACGAAGGGTTGTTGCGTTAGGAGTATCATGACGTGTTTGTGGATGTTTTGAAAAGCATTCGACGGGAAAACGGAAAGAAAACTTAAGGAACGTCTAAAACTTATTTGATCACTGAAATACGGCAACTTTCTTCAGACTTTCCTCGTCTTAAATTCTTCTTGCCACTAGATCGGTCTTCCACCTCTTTTGAAGATGGCGGCCTGTTGCTCGCGCTTCGTAACAGCCACAAAATGCTGCTGTGTTAAAGTGTAGTCGGCCAAGAACTTCAGGCACTGCTATTTGGGCCTCTCGAATAGTTGCTGGACCATATTTCTCGGCTCCTCTCCCAAGAGCTTGCAATTCTCTCACGTTCTGTTGCACAACAGCTTGAAATAACTGTTGGATTTGCCTCGTGGCCCTTAGGTGGGAGCATCCCGCCATTACAGCTTGAATCTTTGACTCTGTAAACTGCCGATGTATCAAAGGATTACAGTGCTGCATGTCAATGACTTGCTCCAAGTTATCTTGGCTGCACGGGTTATTTGGAGAGCACATTCTAATAACACGACAATACTTCATTTTCTGTGAAAAACATGTGATTTGTTTTTCGTACAAATCACATGATTTTGCACACCTTTGTGATTTCGTTACCAAGTCTGGATATCCCGTACGATCAGCATGAAAATATTATTCCATGTGTGGAATTTAATATTGTTTAAGGGACAAAAATATCATCAAGGTTCCTTCGTTTATTTTATTTTTTCTCGAGTGTCCTATTGTTTTTGTGTGTGACCTGTGACCTGCACTTTAGCCCCGCCGATTGAAATGTGGTAGAAAACTATTCTTATTACAGTGAATTTTGAAAATATTGACTTTGTAATTGGGACATTTGGGCTCTTTCATAAGGACCGGATTTATAATACTAATACGTTGAATATTTCGTCGATTGAGTCAAAATTTTTAAGTTTAGCTCTTTCCTTCAGGATTAACTTTTTTCAATACAGCAGCCTTTACATTTGTATGCGTGTGGTGACTGTAAGAGAGGAGAAGTCGTTACGTCACGTTGCCATGGTAGCAAAATTTCTGGATGACAACAAATCAAAACGTCACTCAAAAAGTGGATTCGAATTGTTTCAAACTTCATCGATCTTATTTAATTTCATTTAATTTGTCAAATGTTATGGGTTGGATCCGAAAGGAAAAAGAAAAAGAAAATTTTTGTGTTGTGCTCACCTGCTCGATAAAGCGGGCGAATGAAATTAGGAAGTTTCATATCGCAGTCGTGCAACAAGGGCTAAGAAATTTCCTTTTGTTGTGATCCAGAAATCTTGTTACCATAATGACGTGACGTCACATTTCTCCTCTCTATTCCTCTTAAAACCAAACAGCACTAAAACATTACAGTAATGAGGGCGTAAACGAAAGCATGCGTAGTGCATGTATACCGGGACAGTCGAGAACATTATACACTTAAAGTCAGATCCTGAGGGAAAGAGTTAATTTTGTTTTCCCGAGAGTCCCGATGTTTTCCGAGACGCGAAGAAAACTAAGCCAAGTTATGTTTGGGCGCGTGAGATTGAAACCTAATTTGGACGCGAAAGCGAGGCTTGAGCGAATAAAATGAAACAGTAAAGCAACTTGGCTTAGTTTTCTTCGCTTTGTAAGATGAACGAGTTTAAAAGTAAGAGTGTGCCGTGGTTGAAAGAATATCTAACAAATAGCGGTTTCCAGGTATCAGACCAGGGGCAACATACATATTTAGTGGAACTGAGGAATATACGGCCGAGGACATGAAATCTTTTAAAAGTCTACACGGGTACAGGCTGTTCTCAGATGATCATGTACAAGATTGCGTGATGTACTATGTCAAAGATAAAGGAAATACTTTATTTTGGTTCAAAGTGCAACCGACAGAGAGATCCAAAACAGAAGACAACATAGGCGTAAGATATGGCATTTGACTGCTGGAATTCTGCTGGAATTTTGTTATTGTTTTTTAGCCCGAAAACAATAACAATTTCCAGTGGGCAAATGCGTCAGCTATACGCGTATGTTAGCTTATGTTGCAAGTGAATCCACCCAAAAGATTTGACCTATGACTTCTTTCGCCCATGGTAAGAGAATTCAGGAAATGGTAAGTTGAAGGACTGAAAACGTGAAGGACTATAAACTGTCTAAAGGCATGTTACCAAAAATGTAAACAAACAAACGCAAGCATTTTGCAAAGCATCCTGCAACTTTTAATATGCTCATTTACTTCCATTACAATTATCGATCTCCCAATAACTCGTAGACCAGTACACTGGATTAGAAAGAATAGGCAAGAACGGATGTTTTGTCTCGGCATTTAGGACTGAGCCTTGGAAACTTCTTCAATGAAGATCCGGGACACAGAAATCCAGCCCGTGAAGGCGTCAGCAGGTGATCTACCTTGACAATTACCAACCCAGAATCCCACGCGCACCTTTCCTTTGTGAATGTTGTTACAGTGCCCCTCAATATGGCGGACGCGGTGAAGATCTTGAGTGTTGCCTTGCCACATGGACACAATACCGTCAATGGGTAAGGGAGCTGAACATTCTGCGCCGTTGAAAGTGAAATACCAGCGTTTGCAACAGTCTGTACACTTGTAGATTCTAAGGGCACCAGTCCAGGCAACGTGAAGAGCGGTGTCAGAAAAGTTTTTGGTGAAGACACATTCCTAAATATGACGGAAATGAATATAGAATGGTTAAATCGCTTGGGTATAATAAGATAAAAGCAGTTCAAATATAAATGGTGACCATGCGATTAAGGAGTAAGTAAGAGTTCTTGTAACTTTACCTTTATTAAACCTCTGTCTTTGCCATCGTTTAAATTTTTCCAAGCACACTCTTTCCAGTTCTTAAAGTGCATTAGACCTTGTCCGCGCTCTCCTTTTGGACCAGGTGGGCCCTTTACACCAGGCTCTCCTTTAGGACCATCTTTTCCATTTACGCCAGCAGGTCCCTGGGGCCCAGTCTTTCCCGGGCTTCCCGGGTCACCTTTCGCTCCTTGTCGGCCATCACGTCCGTCACGGCCTGGTAACCCGTGCATGCCTGGAATACCACCAAACCAGAATGGGGGAGATGCCTACAATAAGAAAAAGAAATCTTAGACATTGTTTATGTCTGCAGTTATCTTATAAATTATTCAGTGATGTAATATACCCCTAAATAAGTAAATATCTGACGAATATTCCACCCTGTCTCTAAATCTCCGATAAGGTAGCTGAAAGATACATATGCTTGCCGTTAATTTCGAGCATTAAATCAGTTTAACATTTGTGCATTTCTCCTTTCTTTTTGCATTTCATTTTCCTGTTTTCCAACTCTGCAATGTATTTGGCTCGTTAATAAGTTTTATTTAGAAAATGTACATATAATTTTAAGCCTTAAAATTAGGTGACCTTTTTACATCTTTTGAGCTTCAGATATGCTGCAAAGAGTTAATTTCATTTTTCATTTTAGAAAATTTTCGTTAAAATCAAAGAAAATTTACTTTTTAGTAAAGTATTTTGGTTTTTTTTTTGAAGTTGTCTGAACTGAAACAACCTCATATGTTTCTCTCTTCTTTACAATCCTATCATAAAAGATACAATTTATTGCTTCGTCGTGGAAGCTAGATAAACTCTCTCGAAAAGAAAAAAATATTGATTTGATCGTACAAAGTGTGAGGTCTGTTGTTGATTTGAGCATTAGTATCATTTGTTTTACTTCTAACAAGCGTGATAAGCATGGTCTCGCAGAAAGCTACTTGACTCACCATATTGTTCGAAGGCTGTTTGTTTTTGTTGGCTGCCACAGTCGTAGACGCCAAGAATGAGACAGCAGCAAGCAAACAAAGAAAACCAAGAGGTACTTTACACAGCATACTCACGATGTCGGCTTTTTAGAGCTTTTTTGCTGAGGACAAGGGTGAAAATAAGATCAAAAGTAAAATCACGTACTAATTGTCACACAAGAATTCCGGAATTGTCGTTTTTTAATTTTCATCTTATTCTGCAGTTTTCAAAACGCAAAAGAAAGCGACTCATGGTGAAAATTCAGAAACGTCGTTACCTTTAGATCAGCGCTTTTCTGTTTGAGTTGCTCCGGCGTTGCAAGTTAGGTATTAAAGCCACGTTAGCTTGAGGACAATTTCTTTTTTCCTCCTCAGTATTGATTTTTTTAACGTGTCCTGACAAGTTTTTAT
The DNA here is from genome assembly GCA_038088405.1 of Porites divaricata. Lineage (NCBI taxonomy): Eukaryota > Metazoa > Cnidaria > Anthozoa > Scleractinia > Poritidae > Porites > Porites divaricata. The sequence continues at coordinate 24,296,499 of JBBMOI010000006.1, read as the reverse complement.
AATACAACGAACCGCCTCAGTGACTGATCATCAGCATAAAATATTGATGGTTTCATATCCAGTAGGTGTAAAGATATAAAGGTTCCTGTTCGATGTAGTGATTTCAGTTTGAGCTTACTATAGGAAAAATATGAAATAACCGAAGATAAGTATTTATAAAGAGGTGAGAGCCCAATTTTTGGTAAAATTGTTTTCTTTCACTTCTGTTGAAGAAAACGGTTTTGAAACTTCCCCTAAGATTTGGGTAATGCAATTAACATTATGTAAACCACGCAAATATATTTCCCACCATGTTTCCTCGGCAATATCATGAAATGTATGTTTTTGTGAATTGTTTACTGGGCTAAATTCGTGCTTTTCAAGAGCACCAAGAAAGGATGTTTATTTACGACTGCATGTTCTAAAGTCCTATGATATTCTGAGTTTGTAGATGATGACTATATATAAGTGTGAACTGATTCAAATGAAACCTCTAATTCGTCAGTAGTAATTAAGTATTCTGCGACATAGAATTTAAGAGTTAGTGTTCAAGTTTTGATTTTGAACTCTTTTCTGAGCAAAAACTGTTAATATTAAAGTTTGTTCTTCTACGTAATAGCCACACTAGCATAATAACTGAGTACGTTGTTAAAAGTGTTCAGGTATTCAGTTGCAAAGCAGAATCCCGATCTCTCAAACCGCTGGTAAGTTTCTTGGACGTCCGTAAAGTTTGAACCCAAGCTGAACAATCGGCGTTTCTGTGTTTTTGAGCCTCCCAAATTTTTGAATCCACATCCTCTTCCAATGAGGTTTAGAAAATCGCATTTCCACTAAGTCGCCTTCTCCCCATCGTTTGACTCCACACGTCACGCTCTATTAGTTCGCTACTTTGCGCGACGAATTAAGACAACAATAATCTAGAGTAAGCGGCAATCTTAACCTCAGAACATGACAGACCGCTGCCATCATGCAAGACATTTTAACTCGAACAAACGTTGACTCAAGTTACCAATATTCAACCTTTGATTGAACTCTAATGCTTTCCTGAATAAAGGAGACGAGGGACTAAAAATGTTAAAAACGTTTAATTAGATGATAACGGTGCAAATTAAAGTTTTGCCAATAACTCAGGGACTTAAACTTCGACATGGCGTATTATTTAGTAGAGCTTTTTCAGACCAAAAACCTACACTGCTTTATCAAAACGAGCCTATAACATAAACAAATTACCAAAATGCCGTTCACAGTATCTTGTTAAAGAAAGGCTATCAAAATTGTTTTTAACAGTTAAGTGTGTTATTATGTAAATGCTTATCAATCAGGTTGATTATGTTCATTATAATTTTAACGTGTTTTCACTCCCTCGAAATAGAACGAAAAACAGAGGAAAAACTTCTAAAAGCTTTTGAAGATTTTAGAGGGCTCTGCTCAGCCTTAAGCACTATAATTATATTACAAGAATAAAGAACGTCGGTGTATCGAGTATCTTGATCATTATATGGCTTGAGGCTATATACAGTAGTGATCCTGCAGTACAACTCATAACTTACCATGATCATGATACACGTACAACAGTGCAGTCGATCCCATCACTTCATTGAAATGCTCTAAAATGTGGTAGCTGTAAAATTTTTTCGAGGACCTCCTTTTACTTCCCTCCTTGGAATTGGTTTGCTTGGGTTTTTGAAGAACTTCTCCACCCTTTTTCCTCTGCTTGACAAGTCTACTCTCTCTCGTCTGGTAATTAGTTTACGGGAAACCGTGGGAAGAAAACTGATCATCCATTCTCTCTAAGCGAGTCCCACATTAACACTAAAATCGAGACAATAATTCTTCAAATTTTAAACTTTATAGATTAAGCTTCGCTTGTTTTGACCAAATTACCGTTATAATTGATTCAGATAAAATTTCAGGCAGTAAATTCCTGTCCAGTGTTATTGTTAAGATGTCGACAGTTGTAAATAAAAATGTTTTGTTACGGTAATGATAAAATGTGATGCTCGAGTAATGCCAATGATGTGCTAATGGTGTTCTGTGATGTTTCACGTGAAGGACATTTATTTAGTGCATTTATGGTGTTTTTTAGGTGTAAATAAACATTAACAAATTGGTGATTGCGGCACACTAAACGCAAACCGTAAACGTGGAGTGGTGGGTGTGTGCAATAGTCTTGACTGACGAGTTGCTCCAAGTCATCATTTAAGAATTAATGCCGTTGAGAGTAAAATGGGATTTTGATAAACTGCGCGATGTAAGTAATAATTCATTGGCTTTGGAGTTGGTGCACATAAAGCATAGTGCACATGGTTTGTAACTCTTAAAATAATACTAAAAATGGTTTTGATATGTGATCCCTTTTCATGCGCAGTTACAATGAAAATCAAAATACTACAACATGAGGTTTTGGTCGAAGTCATCTGAGTCTGTAAGTTAACGACTCATGTAAGCAGACTCTTGATAGTTACCATGCCACATTTGCAAACAAGTGACAATTTTCATGTGACAAATTGTGTTGCAATCTCCTTTCCAGGGTATCTATTCTCCTTCATACGCGTCAGAAAGGACTCTTAATAGTAGTCATACATATTCCAGTTTTCTGGTTTGGTGTTGTGTGTTGCCACTTGAACATCTGGGATACATATTGCCGTTACGTCTTTTATCCAGTCTAAATGTCGGGTTCTACAGAGACTGGAGAGACCAAAGACCTCAATTTAAGTTGTGTATTACTTGTGGCCAAAATTAAGCCAAATAAACGACTTGTAGAGAAACCGATCGAATTCTTATGACAGAGTATTGACGTGTATACAAGCCCATTTAAAATGTTTCGAAAGTTTGTCGAAATTAAAAACGTTTACAGCTAAAAGAGCATCACAGCACAGACAATGTTCAAGTGGTGTAAGGACACCATCCATAGGGTAATATATCGCAATCGCTCACAGTTTTTCGAGCAAAAGAGAGACTACTCGTGGTCTATTCGGGAATTCTCAGGGGAGCAAGAGAACGGTATGAGAGAGAGTTGGCTGGACCTAATGAAAAATGACGGAAGATTTCGAACGTAGCGCCAGAGGAAATACCGCCATGGCTAAAGAGATCCAAAACATCACCATTTAACAGAGATAGGTGCAATAGCTTCTTTTGTGACGGCGGTGAGTCTCGAGAGAAAGCCCTTTTACTTTCGCTACCCAGTCCTAACTTACAGAATTATCAGCAATGAAAGAGATCAACTTAATTATTAAGAAAAGGTATGATATTGACTATGTCCGACTTGCAAGCGGTATATTCATGGGAGAATTGTTGAAGCAAACAATGTCCATGCGGATGTATGCAATCAGAAAAAAATCGTTAACTTAAATTTTGATACTTCAAATGGAATTTCACCGACCACCAAAAGCTACCGAATCAGACCGACTAAGTATTAAGAAGACACGGGATACCACCATTCATCTAGTAGAAAAGAAAAGTAGTGACGATTCAAAACAAATGAATGTACTATTTAAAGCTGCACTCTTGTTACGGTAGGCAATCATTACCTGAACAAAATGGGTGTTTCCAGTGATTGGCCAGTATGCATGTTGAGTTTTCTGGTAAAATGCTTCACTATTTTGCAAAGTGCGAGCGCTTGGTGGTCAATCAGAGTAAAGAGCGACCGATGGTCCTCACATTACTGCCAAGGAAAGAGTGAATATTGAACTCTCATCTCAGCTGCGAGTTGCTGTTGTTTTACGGCAAAAATTGGCAGAACGTCAATCTCTGCAAGGCGAACGATATCAAAGTCTGTTCGCAATGAACTGAGCGCCTTACTGCCAGAATCATCTATAAGTACAATTCCAGTAATGAGGTCTGTCTGATTTTCGATAGATATCACTTGCCAATGTGTCTACCTGAGCTACCTGAGTAAACGGCCAGGCTAGTCAATATCCCTTATATTAACGTATTAGTAATTCCCCGCTTTTCTCATAGTAAGAACGGGAACGAGCTATCTAGCTACCTGGCAGAGAAGTTCCTAGATCATGCTATGAAGACAAATCTACAAGTTGTTGGGGCCTAGGGTTACCAGTGTCGTGCAACACAACAAAATATGAACCATCTTCCAAGTGATCAAGAGGAAGCAGACAACAAGATGGTGTTACATGCTCTGGACGCAACTGCCAACGGTGCAATGGAGCTTTATATCCATTCTCCAAACATACATGTTAGTTGTGCCTCTAAGGCGCTGGTCGGATCTTTATGTGAAGACATTGTTTGTCTTCACTGAGGTGATAACCATCGTGTGATTGGCCTTCGTCCAATAGCTAGCGCGCTCGGTAGTGTTAAACTTCCCGCATTACCAGCGTTCCACGCATTCATCGGGCCTGATATCACCGGGCGTTTTTTTTTTTTTTGTTAAAGAGGAACCTTTTTATCCTGGAAAACGTTCATGGACGCAGAAGATACCATAACTGCTTTGGGAAGCCTTGGAGCCACAGTGCTTTCCTCGAAACGAGATATTAGTCCTTTTGGAGAAGTTTATAAGCCAATCTTTAACAGCCCGGAACCGGGTCCTCAAAAATCAAAGAACGAAGATGGCATACAACTGTACATGTACATGTATGTTCAGAAAAAAGTCAGGCGGAAAGGGATAGGCTTCCACCAACACAAGGGGAATTTTATAAAGCAATTCTCCTCGCCCACTATGAAAATGATAGTCTGGAACAATGGTAAAGTGTGTTGTCCTAGTTTACCCACAGCCAGATGGATTCGATGGGAGAAGAGGGAGGTAAAATGGATCTCCGTTGTGACAAAAGAAGCACCTACTCCTGAAGAAATCGTCCTATTGGTCTTCTTACGATCTACGTCCCAATATTATACCTGCCAACTTTTTCTGAGCCAAATGCGTAAGATTTTCACCTTGTCATGACCGAGATTTCAGGAAACCTCCTGGCGACTTCCTAAGATTTCCGACCAGTGTCCGAAGACTTCCGAATGTTGCGGAAAATCAAATGTCCGCAGATGTTGCGGAAGACGTTTGAGCAGTTTCGAAGCGGCTACTTAAAGACGACACTTTCAGCGTGGGTTGATTTCGTTAGAACACAAAAAGAGGACACAAAGGTTGAGGTCACACTGGAGAAAGTTTACTATAGTAAACTCAATTTTACCATAGTAAACGGCACCGTAAGTGTGACCGGCATTTTTCAGTTTACTATGATAAACTTTACCCTGGTTAATTTCCATGACTACCGCGGAAAGAACAAAGATGACCCATCACCGATAACCATCTGGTTACCAAAAAAAAAGGTGGGTATATCTCTAGTCTATCTAAACTTTGTTTGTTTTGTTGACAGTTTGCCATGATTTTTAAGGAAAGTAGTTTCAAAAAGGGTCACATAACAGAATAGCTTTAGAACATCGCTGATTGTCTTTAGTCTCCTTCAGTCAGCTGGCAAATATAGTCAAATGTATCTCTGGTCACCCTGAAATGCTTTTTCCACAGTGCTTTAAGGTTTCTGTTTCTGTACATTTCTTCAAACCGTTCCTGGGGTCAAGGGTAACCCACGCTTGCCTTCGCAATGCTGCTCTTTCTCTAAGAGTACGTCTTCGATGGGTAATCAATGAACCTTTCACTAAAACATCTTCACTAACTTCGTATTCGAAACCAAGGTAGGTAATAAGGGAAAGCATTCTTCTTGCTCGTCTGAGCAACAGAATTAAAAGCAAAATGCTCACAACAGAAAACAATACTCTCTCAAATTGAACCATCTTTGTACACTTGTGAGGGTCACGCTCAGGAAGTTACAGTTCAGTAATTTCAATCTCTCATAGCATGTCATCATTTGTTTTACTTTTCACTCTCACGTTACCGATCACGCGAGAAAAAACGCCTGGAAAGTTTCAAATGCCTTTTTAAGTGGACCTGTCAGGTTTACTACGGTAAAGAAGATGTTACGAGACTTACCATAGTAAAGACCTTTTTACCATAGTAAAGTCTCTAGTGTGACCTCAACCAAAGTCATCATATGTTAAGAACAATTGTCGGGTGTTACTAAACAGAGTAACGCAGTAACGAGTAACGAGTAACGAGTAACGGAGTAACGGAGTAACGAGAAAACGAGTAACGGGATCAAAATTCAAGAGGTTAAAAAAAATCCTAATGAAAGAAAAAACATAAAAACAGTTGTAATATCCTAATAATGACCTTTACCAATCTCAAAAAATATGTGTATTCCAAAAAGTGCTTAAAACAACGACGTCAACCCCCCAACCTACCCCTCCCTACAGGAAAGTAGAAGGTATTTTTGTGCGCAAAAAGTCACCTGGCTACAGCTGTTATTTGTAAGTGAATATGCCTACTGTGATCCACCAGATAGAGTAACAAAACGTTCCGTTTATCGTCCACCTTAACAGGTTGTTTCCTACAGCCCAGGATCAGGAAGACTATTTTAAAAGAGCCGAGTTTCTGAACAATTGTCGCAAATCATTGAATATTTATAACTCAACAAAACTGCATATACTGGTTGTAATCACTGTTCATGGGTAGTAGCCGGGTAGTAGCATCACCAACATCGACATCTGCATCAGTAACAGTGATTTCCGTATGGTTAAGTTAGTTAGATAGCGCTGTATACGTTGTGCTTATTGAGATCATGCATATGAAGAAAAGAAACAGAAAGTTTGTTTTGTGACGCATTCTTTTTTAGAGAGGTATGGGATTATCCCAAGTTTCAAGGTTTCAGTGTAAACGATTGTGATAACTAATGGATTAATTAAATTTTGTAAGAAGATAAAAGTACTTCTTATGCCAAATGCAGGTCCCTGTTCGTAGTCGCAGGATGTTAAAAACCGTCTGCAAGTGTCCGCACTTCAGCTCCTAATACCAGGTCCTAACATTAGAGATTGATCGTCAAAGCAAGTCTAGAAGACACGACCATTCCTTTCCCGAAGGGATCATAAGTCACTGGGAACGAGGGCTCTTCTACGATTTCAAAATACTATTAGTTGTTGCCATCTTAGCTCAGGCGTTTCATAAAACACACCAATACTTTTTTAAAGTTTGCCGCAAGCGTAGTCTGCTACACAGCCGTTTTTAGTGTCGTCAGGCAACGCTCGGGGAGCGTTGCGTGACGACACTAAAAACGGCTGTGTAGCAGACTATCGCGAGCGTGACAAGAAGAGGAAAAAGTCCCTGACAGAATTCAGTGCTGACAGTGGTGTATAGTAGCTACCTTTAAGCCATTAAGCCTGGACTTAACAAATTAAAATTTGGTCCAAAATGAGTTCATGAATTGCAAGTTATCATGGAGTGAAATTGCAACTAATACAGGTACCAATGTCTGTGACGATTACGCAAAATGACACATATTTCACAAGGAAACTCTGTCGCAGGCGAATGCCACTTTGGTTTTCCTAGTAGATATGTAGGGGTCCTCTTTGCTTACTTTTGATGACCTGCTAGAATCATTTGGTTTCAGAACTTTTGAATTTGGAGGATCTCAACTCCAAAATAACATCTACTATTAAAACCGGCCGTTTACTACTTGTTTGGTTTTGTTTACATTTTTTTTTCTCGGGGACGCTCCAGACTTATTCGACTTAATGGAATTGACTTTGAAATATCAACTAGCCAGTGAATCCTACAAAAAGAGAGTTAATTTCATGCCCTGGCAGTAACTATGCTTCTCGTGCATTCTGCATTGATTGATGTTAAACGCAACTTCAAGCTAACCCATGCATTTGAATGTTTCTTTACTTTACTTTACTTTAGTTGAAAATCGTCTAAAAACTAGTCTCGCTCTGCTATTCTATTTTGCCGCCAATATTCAAACTTCAGAGTCTTTGCATCGGGAGGCTATTTTTAAAAATGATTTATAATTCCTTTTAAACCGATAGAAACGTTCACTATAATTAACTTTTGAAAGGTAGCCATGATTAAGTCGAATCCCTTATTTTCGAGAGGACGAGTAAAAGACATTGAAAGTTGAGCAGGAAAGGCAGGAAAGGTAATAACCTCAAGAGTAATAAGCGAGCAAACTGTTTCTAAGCCTTGGCAATCGAGTACATGCAATTGGTTAGTTGATAACCGTAATAAGGGCCCAACAAGGTTCTATTAATTTCATTTACCTGGCAGAGCTATTTCTACTAAGAAATGAAATAATTGTGGCAATAAGAAAGAAAATCTGTACCTCACCTTCCTCCATTGTTGCTCCTAGGTCATTATTAGGATATAACAACCATTTTTATGTTTTTTCTTTCATTAGGATTTATTATTTTATTTTTTTAACCCGTTGAATTTTTTTTTCCTGTTACTCGTTTTCTCGTTACTCCGTTACTCGTTACTCGTTACTCGTTACTGCGTTACTCTGTTTAGTAACACCACAATTTGTACGAATTTGTGAGTCAGGCGTGAGAATTCGTGAGATCGATGTCTTTAGTACACAGGCGTAAGACTCACGCATAATACGTGTACAATGTTCTGAAGGCATTAATTTTGATTTGCTAATGGTTTGCAATGTCGGACTCTGGCGAGCAAAAACGTTCGAGTGGAGGAAAAATATACAAATAAGTTTCATAGTTAATCATTGATAACCATTTAACTGACAACTGACAAAAAGCCTAATTTTTTTAAAACTGACAACTGACAAATGGCCGAAATTGTAACTGACAACTGACATTCGTACCCGCCCCCCCCCCCCCCCCCCCCCACATCCAGACGTTTGACCAGTGTTTAACAAAGCCGCTTCCTAAGCCATTTTCACTTTCCCGGCAAATGCTTTTATTTTAATGCCATTTATCGTGAAAAGTTTTATGAAATCGTAAGGCGCAGACCTAGAGAGACAATTATTTTCTTAAAATTACTACCCCTAAGGAAGAAATGACTGTGCACCGAAGTGCAATCGATTCGAGATCGTGCTAGATGTCAAGGAAACCAGTTAATGCAATATACATGGCTGTCTAAAAATGAGAAGGATAGACTATATAGTAAAATAAGATATATAGATTTAGCCAGGGCTAAAAAGCGAAGCTCCCATTAATAAATATATGATTTAAATCAAACAGTAAACTTGTAATCCACAAATCAGTTAACTTAAGGGCACATTCATGTGGCTTTTGAGGGAAAAACTTGGTGATTTTAGAGTGAAACATCTTACATTGAGTTGACTTAGAGGAACACCCAAAACATAGTAATCATCTTCGATCACATTCAAGACCCATAATTCAGATTACTGACAAATCTTGTATTATGATTGTGTATACGCGATGCTAGAGTCAGGACATCAAGAAAATATATGGAATACTATCAGTTTCATTTCTCATTCTATGTATAAAGCAACATATTTTTAATTTATATATATTATCTAATTTAAGGATTGTTAGGAGTTTGAAATAGGGAGCAGCACTCTCTCTAGGATATGCAAAGGAGATGGCGCGGATACATTTGTTATGCTTAATACGAAGACAATCTAAACGTATATATTATGCGAAGAAATTAGAGGAATGTAAATCAAATATGAAATCAACTTGGACTATACTCAATGAAGTAATTAATAACAAAAAAACTAAGAGTAATTTACCAAAGACGTTCAATGTTGATGACGAGGAAATATCCGATCCAACTCAGATCGCGGACCATTTCTGTTCATACTTCACAAATATCTGACCTAATTTAGCGAATTCAATTCCACCTTGTCTCACTTCTCACCTTTCTTTACTTTCTGGAGCATTTATGAATTCGTTATACCTACAACCAACTACTGAGCAGGAAATTATTGAAAATTGTGCTAAAGAAATAATAGATTTAATTGTCCAACCATGAATGTACATAACGAATTTATCTTTAAGTTCTGGTACCGTTCCCGATCAAATGAAGATAGCCCGAGTTGTTCCTTTATTTAAAACAGGTGATCTCTCTCTGTTTACCAATTATAGACCAGTTTCTGTTTTGCCGGCTTTTTCTAAGATTCTAGAAAGGATTGTTTGTAATCGTTTGATCAATTTCTTGAATAAATTTAACATCCTTTCTAGTAATCAGTATGGTTTTAGGAAAAATCACTCTACTGCCTATGCGTTAATTCAATTATATGATAAACTCTCATATGCGATTGATCAAGAAAAGGTTACCTTGGGTCTATTTATTGACCTATCCAAAGCCTTCGACACTGTGAACCATGATATCCTACTTGCTAAACTAGAGTTTTATGGGGTTCGTGGTGTTGCATTACAATGGTTCAAAAGTTATCTTTCTTGTAGAACTCAATTTGTACAGTACAATGGCTATAATTCTTCCTCTAAATACATCAAATGTGGAGTGCCTCAAGGATCGATTTTAGGACCTTTATTGTTTTTTTTACATTAATGACTTGTGTAATGTGTCAAAGGCCTTGGATTTCACACTTTTTGCCGATGATACCAACATATTTTTTTCGCATAACGACCGAAATCAACTGATGGAAATTGTGAATAATGAATTGAAGAAACTATCAAGCTGGTTTCAGGCTAATAAGCTTTCTGTTAACATAAAAAAATCTAATTTTAATCTATTTAAAACAAAACAAAACAAGCAAAAACTTGACTTACATTTTTCAATTAATGGTATTGAAATTGATCGTGTAAATGAAGTTCTGTTTTTGGGAGTTATACTATGTGAACATTTATCTTGGAAATCTCAAATACAAAACATAGCAAGAAAAGTCTCAAAATCAGTGGGCATTATTTACAAATCAAGTTTTTGCCTTAATAAGACCTCTTTATGTACTCTCTATTATAGTTTAGTTTATCATTATTTACATTACTGTGCGACTGTGTGGGACTCAACTTATCAGTCAAATCTTAAGCGTTTGATTAATCTTCAGAAACGGGTTATTAGAATAGTTTCCAGGAGTTCTTTTGATGCACATGCCAATCCTATCTTTGTAAGCTTACGAATTCTAAAATTTGAAGACATTATCAAACTCCATATAGGTAAAGTTACGTACCTTTATAAAAACGGCCTGCTTCCTGATAGTTTCAATGACATGTTTTTGCTTAACTGTGACATACATTCATATAACACTAGAAACAAGAATTCCTTCCGTTTGCCCAAATGTAGGACAAATGTAAGGAAATTTTCACTTCGTTTTCAAGGATCCAAAATATTTAATTCCCTTAGCTCTGAAATTCAGAATGCCTCTAGTACTGCTTTGTTCAATTCTAAACTGAAGTCATTTTTTCTTGGTTTAAGCACACTTTAGTTCTCCTAATGCTTGTGTTTAGTTTTTCGCTTATTTCGCTTTTTTTTTTCTTTTCTCTTGTTTATTCTTGCATTATTTTTTCTCACCTTTTTTTTTTCTTTTGCACTTACACGTTCAGCCTTTTCTATTTTTATCCTATTTTAATGATTAATGATTATTTTCTATTATGCGTACTTAGAGTTAAATTGCCGATATCAGCATTGTAATTATTAATTATTATTATAATCTTAAAAGGTGGTCCTATTCATAAGACTATTGGCTTTCTTGGGCTTCCTTGCCTTATCTTTTTTATTTCTTAATTTTTCTATTTTGTGTGTATGGCAAAAAAATGACAATAAACAAACAATAAATAAATAAACAATCTAATCTGGTTTTGCTGGCACATCCCCAAGCAAGAATACTATAACTCAAATAGGGATATATTAAAGCATTAAATTTTTTTCAGTATATTCAGATCAATGTAATATCTTACTTTTGAAAGGATTCTTAAATTTTTAGCTAATTTATTATTCACATGTTGTATCTGTGGTTGCCAATTGAAATGTTTATCTATATAAACTCTCAAGTACTTTATGTAATCTTTCTGTTCGATACCAGTGATATTTATCTTTGGGTGGCACCTAAATGATGAGACTAGGCATATAATTGGTCTTTGCAGTGTTAATAGATAATTTACTTGAGCACAGTAGTTATAACTTTGTTTGAGCTCTCGATTCATTACGGATTCAAGCTGTTTTAAGTTGTCGCTAGAATAAAATAAATCGGTGTCATCAGCAAAGCTCCGCATCGAAAGTTTGTCGACACAGTTTGAAATAAAAGAGGACCTAGAGTGGAGCCCTAGGGTACACCGCAGGTAATGTTTTCATAGCTAGATTTAGTAGAGTCAATTTAAACATATTGTCTTCGGTTGTGCAAATAACTTTCAAACCAATAATATGGTGTACCCCGAATTCCATTTAGATATAGTTTAGAGAGCAGCATTTTATGATTTACTTTGTCAAACGCCTGTGATAGGTCGAAAAATAAACCAACCAACCTTTTATACTATTTATACTATTTATACATCACATCTGAGGTGAAACAGTACTATCATGCGCTGTATTTATCATACAGACCTCAGACAAAATGCAATACTTCACAACTTTTTTTAAAGTCAAATTGCACTCAGTCAATATTCATGACGATCAATCGTGGGCTTTTAGCGAAACCGTTTAAAAAGTCTTAGAATCACCTAAACGGCCAGGCGGTTCTCACTCTTGACAAGAAGTCGAGTGTGTAAATGAATATTAATAGAGTACGCTTCAGCATAATAAAGAATTTATCATGTTTATTTTTTTTATTCAAGGCTTTATAACGATGTGTAATCTTAAAAAGCGTTTGATACGTGCAACATTTTGAGTTAGGTCAGATCATTGTCTCAAATCTTACAAACGTGCATAAACTTGCCTCATAAACTGTGCTCGACTTCATGAAATGAGAGATAAAAAAACAAACACCAGATACAATAATTACTCAGGCTTACCATTTGAGATGCAGCTCCTGAAAGAAGTGATCCCAGATCTAGAATCGCTTGAGACTTTTAAACCCTCTTACGCATCAAGAAGGGTGAAAAACGAAAACGATGCCATCTTAAATCGGATTTCCAACTTTGACAAGCGATGCATTTCTCAACCAAAAACCCAATAAGCAAACCCGCCATGAATAACAGAAGACTCTTGACTGCAGCTGTATTTCATTTTGTACATCCAGTTAAGAGACAGTTAAAAAAAATCACAGGTTGACACTAAGAAAAGGTCTTCCCCGCCTGTATTTTTAAATAACTGGCTGAATTTTCGTGTCCGAGGTAAGTTTGAAATAAAAATCTTAATAGTTTGGGGTCACAGTGACATAAACACGATACATTTCATATGAATTTTTTAAAAAAATGAACTTGAGCCTGCGATCATTTGAAAAGTAGTAACTTGTCAGCGGATAACTTCAAAAAAATTGACCTGATGGGTCGAAAGCCCGCGATACGGTCAGGTAATACTGGTCAGCGGATACCCTGTTTTGACAGCTGATAATTCACAATATTGATGTGCAATGATATAAGTTTTCTCCTGGGCTCCCAAACTAGCTAGAAAGTGTGAGAGGAAACATTGGTATGCCTGTGGTGCGGATGGACGGTCGTTCGTTCGTTCAGTGTGCGGTCACGTGATAACCAAATTTTCTGGGATGGGTAGATTTACTTAGCTATGGGACTCCACCCACGCGCGCGCCTTTCGCGCGCGCGTGGAGCTCCTTTATGAAGGAAATTTATGCCATGTTATTTTGTTTGCTAGGATAAAAGTAGTATTTACTAACACTTTCAACAAATCGAATATTGGAAAAAAGAGATAAACAAAACAGTCACTTTTAATTTAAACCAGTAATTCAAGAGGCGTTCAGTCACGTAGCCAAAGTCCAACGGGGACATTCCCAATCTATGAGACAAGCAATTTCTTTTACATTCAACTGCATTCAACTGCATAAAATCAACTAAAATTTTATCTTTAAGTCACATACTTTCGCTTTCAGGGCGGTTAGCCAATTCCCGTATCAATATCTATGTTTTAACGCGTTCTACATTCTCATTATTGCATGTCAAAAGAACCTTGAGGCTGACTTCTATACAAAGAGAACCAAGGTCTGTTTGTTGATCCAGCAATAATTAAATTTCAGTTATTTTATCAAAATTAGCTAATTCGAGATTATATTTGCACAAAATTTTTATCTATGGCTGAGGTTGACTAAGTGGGGAACTATGAACTTTCCAATCCTTACTACTCAAGAACCCGGAAGAAAAAAGTCGTTGGCTTTAGTTGGTTATAGGATTCACACAAATGAAATAAATAAAAGTATAAACTAGAAGTTTACACTTTCCGAGTATGTATACGTAAAGCCCTTAATTGCTATATAACTGATTTGGTCTTGTTTTTGAAAACATGTTTAAATACTGATACAATGTTTAATTAAAAGCAATTTTCTTTATTTATATAGCTACTATGTCTTCAGTTGCTTGTCTATGATATAAAAGTACTTGTCCAGCGTACGTATTCTCGTGAATTTTTTCCTCCTGATAACTAGAGGTTAATACTTCAGTATAACTTGGTATGTGATATTTTAGTGTTACGACCTTACCTTAGTGTTGAAGATATGGAAAGATATCTTAAAATGGACTATGCCAAAATAGTATAAATTGCTCAGTTACTCATGTTCGCCGAGGGTTCTTGTGACAGGCTGAAAAAACGTTAAATTTTTAAGTTGTTTTTCGAGTTCGTTCAAGAAACCCAAGGATCTCACGGTTTGCTGGAAATGTGAGACATACTGGAAACGTACGGTCTGCGACTGACTTCGAAAGTGGTAAACTGGTTGCTCCTATATAAAATTTTCAATTTTGTCTCATACTCAGAGACGTTTAGACCACTAAAGATCGTATGTATTGAAATGAGATAAACATTTAGCAGATACTTTCTTTTCTCGCGATCAGCTTGTCACATGTACATGAAAAAGAAGGCGTAGTCTTTTCTTATTTTCATACTTTACCTTTTTTATACATTTCAGTTCCAGGGCTCTTTAAATCTGAAGGAGGATGATGCTGACCATTCAGTTTGCCCACATAGCAGTTATTCTGCTGCCCTGTTTCTGTCTGATATATGCAGCAGAACACATCAGCAACGAAAAACAGGTAAGTGATATCAACAGCTATATACCCAATATTCTCTCTCTCATTTCTGGAATTTTGAAATAATGAAAATAACTTCTTAATCAAGACAAGCACGAAAATGGCACTTTTTAAAAGTAGTTTTAATTTTTTCACTTACATTTTAGCTAGAAATGAGACCGTGACCACGTATAATCAATTTGATAGTAAATTCCTGTTTCGCTGACCTAGAAAAAAACTTTTGAATAATGGTGTTGTATTTTCGAAATATAGTTTATAACTATATAATTACCAGAGACTTCTTTTTGCTGTCCATTTGTCCATGTGGTAGCGTTTTTCAACTGCTTTTACCTATGATTATTAAATTAAGACAGATACTTTCTCTTAAAATTAAACACAGACTTTTCCTTGCTGCAATGGTGGAAAGCCGGGTAGTAATGGCATTCCTGGTGTAAATGGACTCCCGGGTTCCCCTGGGGCACCCGGCCGTGATGGTCGTGATGGAATCAAAGGAGAACAGGGACGCCCGGGAGACACTGGACCCCAGGGACCTTCTGGAGAAAAAGGAATGAAAGGAGAGCGTGGTATGCAGGGTCCTGTCGGTCCTAAAGGAGATCGAGGAGAGAAAGGTGACAGTGGAATCCAAGCAGGGCCACATAACATGTGTTCCCACTTAAACTGGAAGGAGTGCACGTTTACAGGGGCAGATGGCAAAGATACAGGAGAGTTATACGTAAGTTGTAAGTTATATTATAGTTATATGACTGAATAAAAGGTCAGCCCACTGTTAATTAAGAAAATTTTACAAAAGCCCAAGCCTAACAGACCACGAAAAATGTATATTGTAGTTGTATTTGTTCAATGCGTGTAAGTGTGTTACTGTTATGATAAATTTAATTTCTCTTCTTTGAGTCGGTGAATTGTACGACCAATAATATAAAATCATTTTACTCTTTTAAAAGTTAAGTTTAGCCAAATTCAGTTATATTGTAAAAGAACGGTTGCTAGCATTCTAATCCAGCTTTATACAGATGAATATTAGAATCTGATCCCGCGGAGCTTTAATGCGAAATAGATAGGTTTCGTGGCCTTTAATATGTAGCTTTATCCACACTTACAAGCGGAGCTTGCTTAGTTAGTTTATATCATCCACAAAAAGCGTAACCTCAATGGATAGTGAACTTGAGTCGGCGATACGGTCAATTGATAAGTTGAGCAGATTCAAGATCCAAATATTTTATTCAAATGTTCATTTAGTTTAAAATATTTCTGATGATGCTCCTTTATGTGCCACCGTCTGTTAACACTGTCCTCTTTATCAACTATAACTCATATTATTTTGATATGACTCATGTCACTCCTTTTTTTTTCTATTTTCCTTGCGGCAGAGCTGTCAGTTCATGAAGAATTATACACAAACGGCTCTCCATGTCTACTTCGCTGGTAACCTTCGCATTGCTTCTTGTGACAACTGCTGCAGTCGTTGGTATTTGACATTCAATGGTGCTGAGTGTAGCTCTCCTGGTAGAATTGATGGCGCGTACTATATGGCAACAGCAGCTGGCAAAAACCTTCACCGTCACCGTCACATTGAAGGACACTGCAATAACATTCACAAGGGAAAAGTGCGAGTGGGATTCTGGGTTGGAAACTGCAATAATGGTCATAAACTTGCTGATGCGTACACAGGGTGGACCACAATGTCCCGGATCTTCATTGAAGAAGTGGCGAGAGCACAACAGTAAACTTGACTGACCACACATGCCCCCAAAGACGCGCCTGATAGCAAAATTGTCTTAGTTCGTGATTTTAAAAGCATTTTAAATTGACTTGAAAACCGCACTCAGTCGGTTGATCTACTAAGAAAGAAAATCATGAGAAGTTAGAATTTGTAGAATGAAGTTACCGATTGAACAATAAAGTTTAAGAAAGTCAACTTAGAATTTGTTATTCCATACAAACTTTTTCAGAAGATCCTTACGTAAAAACTGTTACCTGTGTTGGTCTTTCAGGCAGTTTGCTTCAGTTTTTAATCAGGAGGCTCACTGTTATAGCCCGAGAGCCTAATTGTTCAAGGATCTCATGTTAGCGCTAACTGTGTGGTTGAAAGCTTTATCCCATATCACGACAGGGACTGGCCAAGTCTGTCATTTCTGATTTCTGATATATTTTGGGTCTCATCTTAGGGTTCATTAAAATGCTACGGGGCGGATCCAAACCTCATTTTTTCTCAGGTCGTTTCCAATTTTTGCACCTAGTAAAAGTCAATTGGCCAGTTATTTAAACAGAGTTTAGCCGGTGTTCAACAAAACCGCGTCCTTAGCCATTTTCATCTTCCCAGCCAATGCTTTTTTCTTAATACGATTTAACGTGAAGAGTTTTATGAAATCATAAGGCGAAGACTAGAAATGCAAATTTTTTCTTAAAATAACTTCCCACTAAGGAAGAAATTTGGGGGTCAATAGAGTTGCTACACCGCGGCCTAATTTAGACTTTGTTTATGTCCCTTGCGGTGCCGTTACACATTGGTGTCCTTTACAGAACTAAAAGATATGTGAACACGTGATATTCTACTCGTAACAATCATGTCCCCTTTGCTTTATGATAAAATTTATTTGTCCAGATTTAATCAATCAAATTGATCAAACCCCACAGTTGAAGAAAGACAACGTAAAAAACAATTTTTTTTTCAAGTGAGGAAGTGGAAGTTGTATGCAGTAAAGTAATCAGTACTTTAAAAATAAAATTGAGGGAGGGGGTGGGGGGTTCCCGACCCCTCTGACCCTCCCCTGGATCCACCATGCAGAATTTCTTTTTTCAGACAGCTGTGCACCGAAGGGCAATCGAACGGAGATCGTGCTAGATGTCAACGAAACCAGTTAATGCAAAATAATTGGCTTTCTGAAAATTAAGAAGACTATATAGTAAGATCAACAAGGAAATTATGCTGTGTTATTTTGTTTGCTGGGATAAAAGTGGCATTTACTAACACTTTCAACAATTCGATGATTGGAATAAAAGAACTAAACGAAACAGTCAATAAATATTATTCAACTTTAATTTAAACTGCTAATTCAAGAACCGTTCAGTCACATAGCCATAGTCCAAGGGGACATTCCTAATCTATGAGATAAACAATTTCTTTTACAATCAACTGCATAAAGTGTCTCAAATTTCATCTTAAGTCAAATGCTTTCGCTTTCAGGGTGGTAACGCATTCTACATTCTCATTATTGCATGCCAAAGGAGGCTGACTTTTAGACATACAGAACCAATCAATGACGATATGTTGATCCAGCAATGGTTAATTTTCAGTTATTTTATTAAAATTAGCTGATCCGAGATTATATTTGCACAAAATAATTATGTATGGCCGAGGTTGGCTAAGTGGGGAACTATGAATTTTCCAATCCTTACTATTCAAGAACCAGGAAGAAAAAGGTCGTTGGCCTTAGTTGGTTATAGGATTCACACAAATGAAATAATTAACGTATAAACTTGAAGAATTTAATAATAAATGTCAAGTTTACACTTTCCGAGTATGTATAAAGCCCTTACTTGCCATATACTAATTGATTTGGTCTTGTTTTTGGAAACATGTTTAAATACTAAAAAAGTTTTTAATTAAAAACAATTTTCTTTCTTTAAATAGCTCCTAATTTTTTAGCTGCTTGAAGGAGCTTGTCCAAGCGTATCAGGTGCCGATTTTTTCCTCCTGATAATTGGAGGTAAGACTTCAGCCTGATAACTTGGTATGTGACATTTTAGTGTTGCAAAACGTACCTTAGTGTTGGCGATATGGAGAGATATCTCAAAACCCACTACACCAAAATGCTACAAATAGCTCAAAGTAGTTTACTTTTAAAATGACCCTATTTTTCCGAGAGTGATCTTTTAACAAGCTAGAGACGTTCAAGTTTTCAGTCGTTTTTCGAGTTCGCTCCAGAAATCCAAAGACCTCACGGTTTGCTGTAAAAATAGAACATACGGGAGACATACTCTGCGACTGACTTTGAGAATGGTAAACTGGGCATTCCTCTGCGTAAAATGTTTAGTTATTGTTTGATATGGAGAGCTGGGTTTAGAGCACTTTAGATCGTATGTATTGAAATGAGATAAACATTAGCAGATGCTTTACCGCGATCCTTGTTACACGTAGAAGAAGGCGTACCCTTTTCTTATTTTTTATACTCTTCAGTTGCCGCTTTTTCTATCTCTGAATGAGGATAATGCTGACCATTCAGTTTGCCCACGTAGCAGTTCTTCTACTGTCCTGCTGTTTCAGTCTGATGTATGCAGCAGAACACAACAGCAACGAAAAACAGGTAAGTGATATGTACCCCTGTCCTATAAGCTAAATCTAGCGCCAAAATGTTGAAACACTGAAAATTAATCCTTAACTGCTTTTATTTTGTTTCACTATAGTAGCCTGAGACGAAATTGCGGCTGCGCAAGAATCAGGCTGTTTTTCTTTATGAGAGTCACTAGCCTGTTTCTTTTATCACGGCAGGTATTGGCCGCGTGGTTCGATTCCTGGGACTAGACCATGTAATACTCAGGCTCTTAATTAAGGAAGAGAAATAACTGGGAATTTATGTATCGGTCAAATCGAAGCTTCAACTCCCCCCCGGGCATTTGACTTTTTCGCAAATTATTGTTCAAATTCCTTCCTACCTGGGCTAAAATGCCGTTCAAATGCCCCACACTAGGGTCCATTCAGGTGATCAAATGCCCCCACCCCGGGGACATTTCACAGCACAAATGACAGAAGGACGGCAGAAACGCCTTCAGCTGTCGAACAAAATCTTTAAAAATACAGCAAATAATTCGCATTCAGTATAACAAAAACTGAGAAACACTGTTAGCGTATTTACTACGAGAAAAAGTCTCGTGCAAAGCGGCGGAAATCGCTTCTACAAGGACATTGAATGCTCAGCTTTTATTCGTAGTGTGTCATGCAACATACAAAGCGTTCTATTAAAAAAAAATCCCAAATATTGAGTTGTATTTGTATGAGTAACAGCATAATATGTAGTGATATTTGGCATAAATACCACTTGTAATATTTCAAAATTGTCTCAAATTTCGATGTGTAACAATTTCGAAACATCACTCGTGGTATTAATGCCAAACATCACTACAAATCATGCTATTACCTATACAAACACAACTCAATACATTCATATATTCAAAGCCTGAATCCAATATTAAAAATATTAAAATTTAAATACCTTCAAATAAGGCACAAAACTTGTTTAAGCCCTTTCCTTGTAACCAATTGGCCACAAAGGCACAATCTTTTCCACGAAAATCCTCTAACACCGCATCCCCCATGATAGCTCGCCACGCCAGAGATTTCACATGAATTCAAGGGCGCAGTTTAAATTCCCCACCCCTAACGCATGGGGATCAAATTCCCATCCCCGGAAGACTCTGATAATCAAATTCCCTCCTCCCCGGGACGGCAAAGGTGTCATTGCCCGGGGTATGCCCGGGGGCGGATGTTGAAGCTTCGATTTGATCGATACATTATCGGTACTTATCCTTTGCCCTGCAAACGGCAAGACCTTTGCGTGGCTTCAATAACCACGTAAAATGGCCGTCAAGTCGTAGAAAATAGTGTCCTCGATTAGTACTTTCGTATTATCAAAATTAATTGACACCGTCGAACGAAGTGTTTTGAACAGGTGCTTTTTTATTGGATTGCTCCATCCGTACCTCCACTGAGGAAGGCTGTTGTCAGTATGGTTTTTCCCTCACGGGCAGATAGGCCTGGTAGAGCCTTTGAGAATCATAAAGACAATCACGTTTATGAAATCTGAAATGAACCTCAGCACGTTTGACCCTCCGGAGAAGGAATCGAAGATAGCCCAACGATTGCCCAACTTTCACGACCTTTCACTGATCTATGCATAAAACTAGCAAACACAATCACTAAAGCGTGCGAACAACTTACAAGAAACCAGTTCAGAAACAATGTAAATCCAAATGATATACATTTTTTTGTTAATATTCTTTCCATAACTGTAAACAATAGTTGCACAAGTGCCGTGATGTTTCCACAATTGCGGAAGCAAAAAGTTCGGGTGTTATTATTTGCAGCTGGGAAATCATAAGCGATGTTATAGCCCAGCTTTCTGTAAGAGTCAGTACCGATTAAATTTCAGGTCGTTCATCAGTTTACATGTACTGAGTGCACACTAACTGACGTTTCCGGCCTTCTTCTGGCGAAATTGTATGATTGTGTCTAAAGATAAAAAGCAAAACTGAATATGGTTGCTAAAGTTTCCCTAAATTTTACATCACGTCTTCTCTATTCCTACTGCCTTTGAATTCAAAAATCAGACTAACGACTTAAAAACTGGGCCTCTTTGTTTCAGCAAAGATCAACCAATATTTCACATTTTTTTCTTAAGCCAGTTTTATTGATTTAAATTTCCAGAGCTCTTCGTCAACTCATTGTGGAAGTGGTAGCTGCTGCGTTCCGGGTATTCCCGGCATACCGGGTTCTCCGGGACCTCAAGGACAAAATGGCCCATCAGGTCCCCAAGGTCCCGAAGGACCCACGGGTCCTGCTGGTCCAAAGGGCGATCAAGGAGCCACAGGCATCCAAGGTCCTCATGGACCTTCAGGCAGTCTGCGCTGGAAACAGTGTGTTTTCAATCACCTTAATGATGGAAAGGACGCTGGATTAATCGCGGTAAATTTAAATTTATTTGATATTTCGCCGGTTAATGCTGAGTCCTGAATTATTGATCCCAGCTAGTGAACATCGCTTTTGGTTGCTAAATAAGTTTTCTGCGTGAGCTCTGGTCTCCCTCTGTGCGTATTTACTGCTACCGCTTGTGCCCTAAATTCTAGCAGTTATATTTTGAATGATGCAGGAGGTTAATATTTTTCTTCATGGACGTAAGTGGACGTAAGTGTTGGACGTAAGTGCAGGTTGTTAAGAGAGTCTCTTCTTTTCTTTGGATAAAATTTTCAGTTACAATAAAGTCTAACGAAATCTTACATGGAAGGAAGCTAAGTTTCTTTGGGTTGTGAGTTAAACGGTAACTCACCTCACTTAACTTTTCCCCTCCATTGAATTTATTTTCGGACGTTTTCAACCACCGTAGGCATGATTATTAACAGGAGTGACAGGCTTCGATAAACGCGGACTAAAATCGCCCCTTTTGCCTGCAGATTTTGCTTTTTTAGATACAGTGATACGATATGAGTTTTTCCAGGTAATATGCTTCGTGTATAGTCATAATATTGCATTCAGGTTACATGCGACGACTTTTCGACACACTTTCTATAGCTCTTCATTTTCATATGCCAAGAGAGGTTCGTCGGATCGGGTGTTGGGGTGGGGCCGGAGAAGCTAGGATAAATTCACAGTTAAATATTTTGCTAATGCCGGTTTTTCACGTTATTCTCTCTTCAAAAAATACCACAGCAATGTAACTTCAAAAAGTCGTCATCAGCCACCAGCCTTCGTGTCTTCTGGAGTGGCGCACTTCGGATCTATAACTGCAACGGCTGCTGCATGCGTTGGTTTTTCACATTCAATGATGCGGAGTGTTCAGCTCCTCTGCCGATCGAGGGTGTGGTCTACATGGCCACAGGTGCACACCCAAGTGCAGTTAAAGACTTGCACCGTGTTCGTCATATTGAGGGAGTCTGCAACAAGCACACCGCTGGAAACATAAGGATCGGTTTTCATGTCGGCAATTGCCGTGGAGTCAAAGGAGCTGATGCGTACACAGGTTGGAATTCAGTATCTCGGATTTACGTAGAAGAGATCCCGGCACCGCAGTCCTAATTATTACAAAAGGCGGTCACACCCCGAGTTCAGTACCCGAGGTTGTATTCGCCTGAAGTCAAATTATCTTCTTAAGCAATATTATTTTGTTCTGCTGTACACTGACAGGTTGTAACCTCTAAAAGATTAATAAAAGTAGCATTCATCCTGACATTCTTTCGGCTTGTTTCTGAAGGTTCATGGGACAATTCGCAACGGCGACACAGCGTTGCAAGGTTGGAACAATGTTGCTACAATGTTGTTATTTTGTGTGGCGCTAAAAATCGGTATTGCGAATACGCCCTTGTGAAATCGCTGAAATCGCATTGGATCAGGAAAATAGCCAGACACTGGAAGCAAGAAAAAACCATGTATCGACATGTAAATCAAAGTATGACCTTTTTATTGAGAACTTTTGCTAACAGCTATCTCATGATATCACATCTTTAAAATCTAAATTCGCTCTTTTTGCGGCCATTTTGAAATCATTGAATGTTGAACGACACGTAACTCCCTACAATATACTGAGCTTGGGTTTCCTGAGGTCCAATTTTATTGTTTCTTACTCTTGTTTCAAGTGTACACTTGCCCTTTGGTGCAATGCAACCTGCTGGCCTAAAATAACGGTATTGCATTTCCTGCTACAGGTATCTTATTATTGTCTATGATGGACATCGTATGAATTGCTTTCACTATATACATAGAGCGTGTTACTCTGTCTACTAGTAATATACAAATAACACGAAAATCAATAAGCCCTGCGTGACTTGCGTTATTTTGCCAACCTCTACATACCCCATCCCCATGCGTGACAGACGTTGGATTGAACTGCTCATCAATTTTCAAAATTTCTTAACCATTTTGTGACACTGGAGAGACGACTGTTCGCACATTTGATGTGTAGTAATCTCTTGCGCAATGAATCCATATTTCTTGTAAAATTCAACAGCATTGAGCGAAGAATGAACAACCAACGTGTCAACTTCACCAAGTTCTTTTGCTTTTTTCTCTAACTCTTTCAAAAGCGTAGAGCCTACGCCTTTTACCCCGCAGTCAGGGTCAACAAACAGGCCTCTAATCTGCATGGTTTTTCCATCAGTTTCTTTTGCATCACGCGTCAGGTGACCAAACCCAAGAATTTTCCCTTCTCCACCCTCGGCGACTAGGATCTCATTTGCTTGTATAAAAGGCAGATATCGTGCTTGGTCTTGTCTTGCGACCCAAATATCGACATCCTTTGCACTGTAGTGAGTAGAGCACTTTGATCTAATCGCCGCAATGTGGATTTCGTAGATGTTTTCGGCGTCTGATTCGGTGGCTCTACGAATTATGAACTGATTTGCCATGTTGCCTCATCCAGGTTAACCTTCATCATGGGGGACACCTCACGTAACACAAGTCACGCAACTTAGCGCCCGCAATATCAAGCAGCGGTTTTAAAAAACATCCCAGGAATCACCTCGGGCCGGCTACAAATCAACATGGCCGACGACATACAGAACGTACTCCGTGAAGACCACCAAACTTTGAAGGTACTGTGAGAAACTTGCTATCGTTTCGTTTACGGACAAAGATCCACAGGGTGTTTATAATGATGTTTTAACGTGCTGTCCCTTAGAAAGCAATGAGATGGCGGAGTTAACGACGTGGGTGTCTGACAAACTTCACGATGTTCTTGGATTTTCGGATAAGTACACTGTTGAATATCTCATCGGGCTCGCGAAAAGCGCCACCAGTCCAGATTCTCTTGTACAGCGAGTATCAGAAGGCTTTAGTGTCGATAATAAAATGGCATCATTTGCTTCTGAACTGTGGGAAAAATTGCCTCACAAAAGCCAACCTGTTGAACACCCATACAGGGCAAGGGAACGAGCTCTTGTTGAGCAGAGAGAGAAATACATGAAATACACTCTCGTATCTGATGATGACGACGACGAAGAGATGTTCAAAAAAGCTAAGGAATCAAAGAAAGATCGAAAAAGAAAGCATTTGCGGAGGAAAACAGAGTCTTCTAGTTCGGATGAGGAACCCTCCATAGGTAATACTGGCTCAAAGGAAAAGAGAGATGAATCTGATGTAGATGAGTGGGAAAAGGAGGAAGAAGAGAGAAAGATAGACTTGGAGGAGAGAGATGCATTTGCTGATAGGTTAAAAAAACGGGACAAGGAAAAAACAAGGAATATTTTGGAAAGATCTGACAAGAAGGTATTGATACAATGGAACTTTTATTAAGTAGAAACCCAGAAGACTGTTAATTGTGTTTGCTTGATAGAATTTGATGCTTGGTACAGGCCGGTTGGGTATTTTGGTGAAATATGAGACTACTTCAACAAGATATTGTATTCAGTTAGCTTACACATGAAAGTTCAATTTAAGAATTTACTTACTCAGTTTTGTACATTTGACACAGAAGGCTTGATATACAGCCTTCGTAAGATCAAAGTGTTGAGCATTTTATACATGAGCCCCTGGCACCAGAGACTGGGCAACCACATCCCACATCATCGACAATATTGTGAAATAAAGTTACGTACTTATCAAGTTATAACTGCCATAAAAAGCACCCACTTCTGCCTTACTTACTTAAGGCTGGGAATCATCCCGAGCCGTTCTAACAAAATTTTTCCACAGACCTGATGGAACTGCCATTGCATCTGTTATTTCTTTGGTATTGTCCAGTCCAGTGTCAGCCTTGATGGTGTCAATGTATGTAGTTCTTGGTCAACCTCGATTTGGGTGACCATGTTGGGGCTCTCAAGCAGCACTTTTGGGATTCCCAAAGCAGCATTTTTGAAGCTGTCTCTTCATTGTGGCAATTATTGCCAGCTAATCTTAATCTTCTCAGACAAATTGTTTCACTGACTCTTGGGAAGCTTCCGTATAATTCCTGGTTGTTCATATGTTGATGCCAGTGTTTATTCAGGGCCATTTGCAGTATTCCATTGTGTAGCATCCACTGACACTTTTCTCTGGCTTCTCGGCCATGGTCCACTAAAATATCTCTAGTGTTGTAGTTCTGTACACTTCAAAAAGCTTACTCATATATGTAGATGTATATGTTGTAGTTAGTTTTTTATCTCATGTAATTTTTATTTTTCCTGTCAACTTCATTAGTAAACATAACCATACCCAACACAAAAGAAAAACAAAAATTACCTGAGATAAAAATTTAACTACAATGTATACAAAAAAGTAATTGTTGATGTAAAGAATTTATTTGTTTTGTAAGGCTTATAAAATAATGTATCCGTATCCTGTGAGGAAGCTTAATGATGAGTCTGGTTTGCTTGACAGCCATTGTAAATACCTGTATATTATTATATTTTTGCACCAACAGGCATTTGAAGAGGCAGCAAAAAGGCTTAAAATGGATGAAGAAGACAGGAAGAAAATGGTGAGCAAAGGAACCTCTTTCTGTCCAGTACACACGTTTAAAATTTGGAAATATCTGGGATTGCACTGCACTGAGCTTTTTGTACATGTAGCCTGATTTTGTTACATATACACAGCATTAAGGTATTAAATTAATATATATAACAATAAGAGCTTGGGTCATTTTAACATTAATTTTTAAGCACTACAAGGGAAACATTAGAAAGGAGTGTAGTAGATGTCAGTTTACAATAACTTTCAAGCACTAGGAAAGAGAGTGTTTCTTCTACCTAAATGTAATATAACCTGCATCACAGACAAAACTAAACTCTGGTAACTTTGACACAGCACCGAAATCTTTGTTCTGGGTCCCCAGCTGTGTACCATGATTTCAGTACATGCTATTATTGGCCTTTTAAAAGAAGCCATTGTTGGTTTGCCAATTGGAATAAAAAGAAATTTGAAACACATTTCTGGAAATTCATTGATTCATTGGGAGCCCAGAACAAGGGTCTTGGCACTGCTTCGTAGATGTTACTAACCTGGACATAATAAGCGGCCAGCTAATGGGGTTAAATTACATGAGTTTGTGACACAGGCTACAAATCATGTAATATTTAATGTCCTGACACAGAAAGTGGGTTGAAGGGAGCAAAGCTATTGAGAATTTGATGCATAATAATATTGTAGCACATAAAGTGATTGATAAACCTTCAGTAAAGAAATTTCCTCAAATTTTAAAATTTAGATAATAAGAAGGATGCAGTTTTCAGCCCTCTTTCACAGTTAAAGAATAGTTTATGTTATAAGTATAAAATAGTCTTAATCGCAAATTGCTTTTAAGAAACAAGAAACTGCTTTCTTACTTTTTTGTCATTAGTCACAGGAAAAAATAACGGATTCCCATTTTTGGATATTTTAGGGTATTTAAAGAATACCCATAAAAATCCCAAATTTGGCAAAGTGAGACAAGTCCGAACCAGGGAAGTCCCAACCAGGGAATTCCCAACTAAGTTCCCAGATTGGGACTTGTCTCACTCTTCCAAATTTGGGATTTTTATAGGTATTCTTTAAATACCCTAAAATATCCAAAAATAGGAATCTGTTATTTTTTCCTGAGTGTTATTAATTTTAGAACAAAGTTTGGAAGTGAAGTCTTCACTAACTTTTTACTAATTTTTTTCCAGATTCCTGATCTTAGGAAAAAGTCTCGCAGAGATTATGTCAAGAAACGAAGAGTTGACCAGCTTGAAATGCTTCAAGAAGACATCCGTGATGATGAGTATCTGTTTGAAGATGCCCAGCTCAGCAAAAGGGAGAAGCAAAACAGAGAATACAAGAAAAAGGTTTACAGCTTGGCAGTGGAACATGCTAAGGCTGGAGAACTAGAGAAAGTACAGAGGTATGAAATGCCTCAGGAGAATAAGAAACCGGCCAAGTATGATGACACAACATTAGAAGAGTTGGGACCCAATTATGAGCAAAAGAAATGGGAAGAAGATAAGCTTGGTTATGCTGTCATGAAGTTTGGTGCAAAAGATGCAAAGCAAAAGAGCAAGGTATGATCACAATACATTCTAAAAGCATACTGAATGGAAGGGCAGGGGGAATGAGCAGAAACTGAAGGTATAAAAAATGATGATTTATGGGGTGAAATACATGTACACAGTGTTCTCCTTATCAGGCAGTAACCGGTAAAATTTACCGCCTGCAGGTTTACTATAATTTAAGAAGACGTGTTAAAAAAATAAAATATGCAAGTGAGTTGTGATCCAATCTGATTCTCACAAGTAAATGAATGAATATATGGAAAAGTACTAAAGTATACACAGCTTTTCTTTTTATGGTGATCCACGTGTTTTGGAAAGAGCGAATTGAAGACAGAGTAAAATTATTGGAATTAAGAAAACAACAGCCAATTTGCTTAAAATAAAGGGAATGATGTTTCAGGAACTTAGCTCCAAAATTTCGCAGCAAGGGCCAAGCCATGTCCCTCACTCTACTATCCCTCCTCCCCCCAGGAAAGTGCGCCTCTGACACATATCCTGTGCCTTACCGGCAATGAATCCTCCCTTACCTGCTGAGCTAAAATTTACGGAAAACACTGTGTACATGTACAGATGAGCATTTCCTCTGGTTTGGGGTGAGTTGTCTTATTTCCAAAGATACAATGTACCAAGCTTCCTTCTATCCCTGCATCCTTTCATACAGTAGTAATAACGTAGTTGACTGTGAGTTAGTAAGTGGGGTGGAAAAAGGTAGAAGAACAGGAAAATAAAGGGATGGTCTGCTTTCTGCTTCTTTTTCCCTTTTTGTGGCTTGGTTGCTGGACATGACAATAATCTAAGCTCAATATTTTATACAACATGGATACAGAAACAATTTCTGCTTTCTGTTTTGTTTTTATTGACTCTTTAGTTGTCTCTGCATCACAAGAAACAGGTGGCCATGCAATTTCCCACCAAAAAAAACCCTTGAGTTGCATTTGAGTTGCCATTATACCTGTTGATAGAGTTATTTTATATAAAGTATGCCTGTGGTGTGGACGGATAGGTGGGTGAATGGGCAGTTGTATGGTCAAGTGGTAGGATTTTGTTACAAAGAGTTATGGTGAGTCCTTGGACTCATCTGACTTGTGAAAAATCATGAGTCCCAGTTAAAAAAACAAAGAGTCCGAAATTGAAAAATGCTCAGTGCCAGACCTTGAGATAAGAGGGGGCCCTGGTCATTCAGACCCTTAGATGGGGGGGGGGGGGGGGTGGGGGGGAGTCGATGGTCTCCAAGAGAAATTTTTTCAGCCCTTTGGGCCACAGTTTGGTCTAAAAATAAGGGGGGGACTGGGTCCCACCCCTGGATCCACCACTGAATGCTCAGGTCTTTATGTATCCAGACAGTTAATCTGAAGGCAGACTCAATCGATGTTTGCCTCCTACAAGATGTATGCTGTGAATTATTTTGTGTCTTTGGGGATTTTCATGTGTCAGGGCAGCAGGATGCAGGACACAGAGGTAACAAAATCTGCTGTGTGCACTTTGCATTTGCAAGAGCTATGCTATTATCATTTAATAGTAAAATCCAACTAGTGGTGTATTATCAATGCTGCATTCTCATTGGTTGGGCTATCACTAGGCTATATGTTATAGCCCACTAGTAGCGAAAAGCATCGGCTTTGAAAACCAAAACAATGGCGGATTAATCGCGTTTTGCTAGCTAAAGTTGTTTTGTCTCGATATTTTTGACCAACTACTGTAGTTGGATTTTACTAAAACAATATTCCTCTCATGGCCTCTGAGTCAATAGCCCATTTGGGCTCAAGGAGTAATTATTGTTAATTATCATGGTAAATATTATTGACATATAATTAAATGTATTTTGTTCCTTTCCAAACTGCATTTTAGAGTAAGGACTATGACCTAGTTGTTGATGAGGACCAAATAAATTTTGTAATGGCTGAGCAAATCCCAGGAACTAAGGAAAAGCAGGTATTTTGACTTCTTAGATGTAATTTCAATGTCTGTTCTTCCAAGCATTTAGTCAGACATGTTTTTGTATCATTCTTCATTAATTTTCATATACAGCTGTAGCCTACGAGCAAGTTCTCCTGGGGCACTGCCCCAAGAGCTCCCAGGATCAGAGCTTGCTTGTGAGTTACATTTTATAGAGTAATAAAACCTTATGAAAGCCTTGGGTATGGTTTTCAAGTTGTATTGAATGTCCTTTGATGTGCTGCATATTGGCTTGCATTTTTCTCTACAATCTTTTTCTGGATATGTTTTTTTTTCCATTTTGATTTGCTCGTATTGTAAAGGTCTCCAGCTGTGATGGTATGTTGCTTGGATCTTCTTCTCATTGTCTCATCGTATACTACTTTCAATGGTAAAAAGATTTTTTGTTCTCCTTGCAGGAACCAGAGATGAATGAGTATCAGAAGAAGAGGTTGACAATTGAAGAGGTAAGGTGTTGGATGTGAGGCTCATGAACATGTACATGTAAAACCAAAACGTTCAATTCTAGCTACAATGTACATAGTCAATAATGTCTTCCTTATTGTTGGTACCAGATGCATGTATTTGTACAGTTTGTATGAAGTGATTACAACACAATTCATGACCTGATTGAACTACAGTGTACAGTGTATATTAAGCAATGATAACTATAATTATTATTTTACTCCTGTATTATATATTAATTTTGTTTCTTTCAATACAATATTATTTATTGCTTTTTATAGACAAAGAAGAGCTTACCAGTCTATCCTTACAAAGATGATCTCATCCAAGCAATAAGAGACCATCAGGTACTGGTTACTGGTCTTGGGAGATTTTACTGACAGTCATTCAAGACTGGCAACCCTTTGAATGCATGGGGAATAGTGGGTAGTCTAACCCTGTAGAACCTGTATGATACTTGTCATACTTAATATCGACTGTTTATGTTGTATTAAACAGTTATTATCAATAAATTATTACTTTGTAGGTGATAATAGTTGAAGGAGAAACTGGATCTGGAAAAACCACTCAGATACCACAATACTTGCATGAAGCGGTATGTACTTAATTTATAATTACATTTTTGAACCCTCATGCAATACAGTATTGCTGAAACTTTTAATGTTATGGTTTGTTAATTACATGTACAATGTAGCAATAGAAATCATTTTCTGTGTTTCCATAACCTGTAATGCAATATGGTGTTTGGAGTTTTTGAGTCTTTCAGGCCAACCCGAGACAAAGGGTTTGCATTACTAGTGAGTATTCTCCCAACCCCTGGAGTTTTTGTATAAGGTTATGCAAAAACAGCAAATGGTTTTCTATTCCTCTTATAAAATATCTTTTTCAAGAAAAATAAAAAAATTCTTTGTTACTGGCACTGATTTATAGAGGTCCCAAAATGTGGCAACCAAAGTTATGCACTCGTATCAGTTCTGGTTTTGCAAAAAAGAATGCATTAACATAATGATTTTTCTTACTTAAAATGCCATCTTAAGTGAAAAGTCTTTGATACAGCATGTAAAGATTTTTCGAATTTCTAATTTCAAAGAAATGTGTAAATGTTGTGGGTCTCTAAGGTCAAAATGTCGTTTAAAGTTGTTGTTTCATGATCAGCGCTGTAATGCCAACAGTGTGATGTGCAACTGTCCCTGTAGGGTTCCTGTTTTGTCCCTCTGATGTCCCTTAAGTTGAAGTTAATAAGATGTTGCATTTTGTTGATTTATATTTCGTAAATTTTTAGGGTTTCACAAAAAACAAGATGAAAATTGGCTGCACACAGCCTCGGCGAGTCGCGGCAATGAGTGTAGCGGCAAGAGTGTCAGAAGAGATGGGGACGAAACTAGGAAATGAGGTGAGTGCTGAAAAAAATTCAACCTATGTGCTAATCTGCACCATCAAGTATCAGTTGTTCTTTAGCAATGCATATCAAATAGGCAGATATACATTTGTACATGTACATGCATAAGAAGGTGTTTGGAACTTCTACCTTTATTTCAAAACTTTAATAATTATTAATCAATAATTATTCATTACACTGTATTTGCAAATGCAGAAAAATGTGACTGTGCTATCTGTCCTGAAAGCTGTTCAGTTGTTGTTACTATTGATGTTTTAATGAACTGTATCCTGTTGCAATCAAATTTCTTGAAGCCCTACTCTCTTTACATTGATTAACTTATAATATTAATACTTATTTCGTTTAATTACTTTGCTTCGGAGTGACATTGCTCTTGGGAATCATGCACTGTGTGTGCAATCAACAGATCAGTCAGTTATCTGCCAGTAGATAACTAGCTCAGAAATCTGTAAGATGTGCTGATTTCCACAATTAACTGTAGGCTCTTATAGCAAATGAGAAGACAGGTAGTGTGTACAGTGCATAATAAGTGATATTATGTTATTCACGTGTGTATCCTCAGGTTGGGTACAGTATACGATTCGAGGATTGTTGCTCAGAGCGTACAATAATAAAGGTGAGACATTAACCACTCGTACCTACGTAAAGGGGAGCATAAGTAGCCACGAAGGCGACGAAAAAAAAAACACTAAAGCCCTGTAGTCTCACTCGCAGCCGTTTTTGAGATGTCACGCTACGTTGGGGGGACGTTGCGTGACATCTCAAAAAACGGCTGCGAGACATACTATAAAGCCCCGTCGATATTGGAGAAAAGTTGTCGCGGGTGGCAGGGTCACCAGCCTACCCGAAGTACCCTGGGTGAGCCAGCTTTTCATATATTTTGTTACAAAACGTGGGGAACCGTTTACATGAGAAACCAAAAGTTGGCTTGGCTAGAACGGTGACCCGCTTAGCCGATGTCACGGATGTAGGGTCACCCTACTGCAGTTTTAGTCGGTCCACCGTTTTCCATTATAAACACCTTGGCTTGCACAACTGAGCATGCGCGAGCACTGTTGGCTCGAGCAAAGGGTCAGCACTCGTTAACATCTGTCGAAAGGCCCTTGGACACCTTATGAAGTTTACACAAGGTAGATTAAAATACACGTAGCATCAACCCCAACCCAAAAAAGGAACCTAACCAGTTTCGAAACAGTGCTTAACCCTAATCAGTAAAGGAAGTGCTTAACCCTAATGAGTAAAGGTGTCCAAGGGCCTTTCAACAGATGTTAAAAAGTGCTGACCCGAGCAAAGTGGTCTGGAAGGGTGACCCTTCTACCCAGAGCAGGTTTGCTCGTATTATTATACGTTTCTTGGAAACTTCCCACCTACCCTTCCCTTAATTATAAGCCAACATTAGTGACCCTTATGATACACCGTTTCAGCCTACGAGTACGGGTAAGCAAACATGTTTACCTCGTAGTCTTAAAAAAGGCAACCATTTTTTCCCAGATGAGATAATGGTGTAACCATTCTACCCGGTAGCTTACCCGTTTCTCTCGGGTAAGAGGCAATCTACCCGTATTTATGGCTACGTGTAGGGGAAATTTACCCGTACCCGTACACGAAAACGGTGTATCTTAAGGTCTCTCTTAACACGTACTTCTCACTTAAGGCAAAATGTTGGCTATGTAAATGGCCTTATGTAAATGGGGTCTAAGCTTACTGGCAAAACAGCAACTTTGCACGTGCATCAAACGTTTTGCTTCTTTTCCCAGTCTTGCCGCCGCTGCACAAACACGAGGTTAAATTTATTTATGCGACTTTGAAATCTGATGGAAGTCGGAATCGAACGACGACGTTTTCTCTCTCTTTCTCGACTCGAATGCGTTTCTGCGCTTTATTGTGCGATAAGTTGAATGTTCTCTCCTCTTCGTTTACAGTACATGACTGATGGAATGCTTTTGCGTGAGTTCTTGGGTGAACCTGATCTTGCAGGTTACAGGTACGTTTAACAAACTTTTCAATGTCTTCAGAAGAAAAAGCTTGTTTTTGCCCCAAATATCATCGATTGCAGTTCCTGCATAGAGTTAAAACTTGCACTGCATGCCACTTTACAAGTCAGTGGTCCGTATATACAATGTATGGACAGTATATCTTTAAGTCTGAGAACTAAATTGTTGAGAGGCTGTCGTTGCCGAGTCTTATATTTAATAATTGTGTAGGGTGCGTATTTTAAGAAAACATAGAGCTGTAGGTTTTAGCTTCATTTTGTTGCAACTAGTTTTTGTCGTATATGTTGTTTATTGCTGATTGATTACGTTTGTCTTTGGACCCAACTAAAACGTTTCTTGTTTTTCAGTGTTCTTATCATCGATGAAGCACATGAACGTACACTGCACACTGACGTTTTGTTTGGTTTGGTGAAGGACATTTCCCGCTTTAGATCAGATCTGAAGCTTCTGATATCCAGTGCGACGTTAGATGCAGACAAGTTCTCCCAGGTAAGGTCATCGACCATAAACTGCGCACCTACCCCTCCCTTACGCCAACATTTTGCCGTAAGTGAGAAGTAAGTGTTAATGTTGACTTAGGGGAGGGGTAGGTGGGTAGTTTCCAAGAAAGGTATAATGATCCAAACTTGTTTTCTTAAACCTTTTCCTTGCTTACTGCGCCTATCAAAAACACGCGAACTGTAAAGTTCAAAAGCCGCCTTCACAATTACGTTTTTCGCTGCCGTCAATCATAATTACGATCACAATCAACGAACCTTGGAACAGAGAAACACACATAATGGATCGAAATCTACCAATCACAAATCACAAACCATGACCGGTTCATGCTGTCCTTCAGCAGCATAATTAAAAATATAAAACTGTTCTAAAACTGAACTCGTTGAAGTAAACTTGAGTTTCCTGAGAGGCCCGCTAAGGCGATTGACGGCAGCTAATAACGCAAACGTCAGTTGGCTTTTGAACTTTGGAATTCGCGTGTTTATGAAAAGCACAGTATAACGGTGACCAAAGTCAAATTTAACAAACGTTCTAAATTTCATCGTGTAAAATGCCGAAAAAACAAATAGTACCATTTGAAAGTTCTTTAAAAGAGGTTTCATATAATTGGTAATACCATAGAGTTTTGCCCACAGACGCATAGACTCAAGAGTTAGAAGCACCTTACTATTCGAAGGTGATGTTACACAGGACGATTTGCAACG
This sequence comes from Porites divaricata, assembly GCA_038088405.1. Classification (NCBI taxonomy): domain Eukaryota; kingdom Metazoa; phylum Cnidaria; class Anthozoa; order Scleractinia; family Poritidae; genus Porites; species Porites divaricata. The sequence goes on along the minus strand of JBBMOI010000006.1, from coordinate 24,261,934 downwards.
ACGATTTTTAACGCAACACATCATCACAACTTTGTTGCGACATTGTTTCGAATGGTTGCAACATTTTTCCAACATTGCAGCGCTGTGTTGTGCTAAGAATCGTCTCGTGTAACATCACCTTACGAGACTCCATCGTTCACTCTGGCAGTGATCAGAGGTAAGGTGGCTCGATGGTGTTTTCAACTGCCTGACTACCAATTCTTAACCTTGAAGAAATACACTTGGACATGATTTTCCCGAAAAATTGATATGCAGTTAGGTTTTTGAAGCTTGGAGTGTCCTTAGCAACGCGACGTTCCCACGGAAAGCTTTTGTTATTTGGTATAAAAGTCAGTTTTGTGCTTTATTCCACCACCAATGGTGCGCCATATTTCCCTTTATAGAAGCCACACCTTTGCTTTCAAAATTCTGGTAGCATGTATTGGTCGCACAGTAGTCCTACAGGGATTTACATAGCCTGCGTAGCAGGCGCTTGGAAGTAATGGGCGCTGCCCCCGTTCTCTCTTGCGCCCATTGCTTCCAAGCGCGTGCTACGCAGATTAGGATATACACAATAGTAACACAAAACTTTAGTGGAAGGCGCTACACGTACATGTACCCACACATATATCACGGTCCTATGACCAGAGAAGTGTAAAAACTGTCGAATCCCTCTGAGTTGTTTCATTTTCTTTGACTTTCAGTTTTTTGATGACGCGCCCATCTTTAGAATTCCCGGCCGAAGATTCCCCGTGAACATCTACTACACTAAAGTGAGTCGCAGAATGTATTTTTTTCACAAACCAAGAGGTAGTTTTATCAACTGAGTTGTAGGGTAGATTAGCCACTGTAGCGAGATGAAGTAGCTCACGTTTGCGAAATGAAAGCCCTGTACCTTCCTGTTCATGTAATGTCAGCATTATATTTTTCACGAGCTTAGTTTAGAATTTGTTGTGTACTGGATCAACGATTGTTACGGTAGTTTTACCGCAATCGATGCAAACATAAAAATTTTCTTCCCTACACCTGTGTAGATAGACCCCAGGACACAATTCCCTTCCTCTGCAAGCAGAGAAACGTGCTACCATTTCGTTTCTGATTGGGTCACCCATTCTGGCTCTATCTTGGTCAATATTGGCTCAATTGATACCAAGCTTGGAATTTTGTGAAGCTCGGTTTGCTCTTTCTGGCGATTTTGGTCTAGTCTTGATAATCCTATAACACACAAACTAGTACCCAGTCCCCCACGATGTGACACAATAAGATATCTTAGTTAAAACACCTTAACATGTAGTAACCGTGGCAAACTCTTTCAAACTTTCAGATAAGAGCGCGCAGATGTCATCAGACAGGGCTGTGAAATTTTTCCAAGAGTCAAAGTACCTTTTCAGGCCTTATTTTCAGCAGTTTTTAGCTGTGTTCTGCTCTCAACAATATTTCAAACTACCCGGAGATTTTGGCGGGTCTAGTGACTAGCTTGTTAACAACTTCTTAACTGAACTTTCCCCAGGCTCCTGAAGCTGATTACTTGGAAGCTGCTGTGGTAACTGTGTTACAAATTCACGTGACCCAGCCACCGGGTGACATCCTGGTGTTTTTAACTGGCCAAGAAGAAATCGAAGCTTCCCATGAGCTGTTGCAAGAGAGGACACGCAAGCTGGGATCCAAGATCAATGAGCTCATCATCTTGCCCATCTACGCTAACCTGCCGTCGGATTTGCAAGCCAAGATATTTGAACCCACCCCTCCTGGGGCCAGAAAGGTTAGACAAACTGCGTGGCCGGTTTCTTAGAGTTAAGCAAATACACAATTTAGTAGAGACAAGTTGACGTCGTTATTTTATGAAGGATCGAAATGCAAACTATTATTTTGTCAATTTTCAAAACACCCAGTCGGTTTGAGGAAATGTTTAAAAGCTGAGGTTGCCTGACGCGTCTTAATCATGTTAATTCCTTCGGCCCGTTTCTTCACTGACTTCCCGGAGAGCTGTGTGAGATGTTTATGTTGAATAATTATTCCAGTTTTACTGGTATAGAAAATTTATGCGATAACATGCAAAGTAACCGAAACAAATTGGACAGGTGTATGAGCTAAATCCTACTTTACCATGATGCAGCGTTCCAAAAAAAAGGAAACAAAAACTTAAATCCCTGATTAGTCGTGACCGTTTATTCTCCAATATAGACATGCTTTTGTTTCGTCACGCAGTCCGCCTTAAATCAACAAAGGCGATGATGGACCAAAAGAACGCTTGCAGAGTAGGAAGATCACAATTCTGCCTCCTAAACAAACTCGCGTTCGGCTTGTCACGCAGTCCGCCTCATATTTACGAGGGAGGAGGGTTGGGAGGGTGGGGGAGCGCGTGATGAACCAAAAGAATAGAGAGCTTAAGCACCAGACGTTCTTGATTCACGAACGGCATGGCTGGCCGCGCAAAACTGGATCGGGGACGCGGTTTGCGCGCCAAATGCAAATCATTAAGCGAAACAACGTGAAACCATCAGGAACGCCGACAGAATAATTCAGTTGAAAATGTCTTTCAAAGATTTGCGTAAGTTTTGTTTCTTTTTTTACGGAGAAAGCATGATTTCAGACGAAGAATTTCTACTTTTGTATGACGAATACTCTTCGAAGAACCCAGAATATGAACATCTGGTTTCAACCTGAGAACTCGCGTTTTAAAGTCTGTGACCGCAGCTCAAGAACGTCTTGACATGCTCATTGCTGTCATGCTGCAAGAATACTTACGGTTGGCGTCCGTGGTACCAAGAACGTTTGGTGCTTAAGTTCACTAATGCCTTCGTAGAACGGGGATACCTATTTAGCGTTTAAATTTGTATAATTCATTGTTCAATCTTTCGAGTTGGTTTCTAGAGTGTTTTTCGTCTACTTTTATCAGGTTGTCCTTGCCACTAATATTGCCGAGACCTCTTTGACTATTGATGGCATCATCTACGTTATTGATCCAGGTTTCTGTAAACAGAAGAGTTACAACCCTCGCACGGGAATGGAGTCGCTAGTGGTTACACCCATCTCTAAAGTAAGATCTCTTGTGAAACATTCTCGTGTATTTTGATCTCTTGAAATAATTAATTTGTGAACGCAACGATAGGACGCTCAAGTTTCGAAACAGGCCAGTACATGCAATCTTTCTTTTCAATCACAACACGAGCAAACAACTCAAGGATTCAACTTGTCCTGCAAATAATAGGTATTAAGAATAGAAAGTTACTATAAATATTTACCGCACTTGCCTGTTGGTTTGTAGGGGCATAGTGATCCAGGTGATCTGTGACGTCATTGCGGGGGCCTGGGGAAAGAAATTTTAATGCCGTATCCCATAAACCAACGCGCGCACCAATTCAATTCAATTCAATCTGTTCCCGTCAGCTTTGGTTTATGGGATACGGCATTAAAATTTCTTTCCCCAGGCCCCCGCAGTGACGTCACAGATCACCTGGATCGTAAGGTGAACGTACGTTCTTAAAACTTAACTAAAACTTTTTACGATATAATTATTGCCACTACATCCCCTTGGCCCTTAAGTGTCATACGATATAGTAACTTCAAAAAAGGAATTTTCAGCAAAGCGAGGCAGTAGGTAACCTGCGCGCAGACGAAATTAAACTCTGGTTAATCCTTGTCCTGGACTTCCAGCTGTGTACCCAGATTTGAGTACGCGCCACGATTGGCCAGTTAAAAAAGGCCTTTGTTTTGTTTGTCGTGATCGCCAATCAGGTTGAAGGGAAATTCGAAACGCACTTCCGGTAATTCGTTGAGTCCGTTGGGGTCCAGAACAAGGATCTCTGCGCTGCTTCGCGGACGGTACTAATCAGAGTTTAGTTATCGTCTGCACGCAGGCTAGGCAGTAGGGTAACCTACAACTTTACAAATTATCTCTTGTGTAATCAGTTTTATGGAAGCCTGATCTGTAGCTCCAGATTTTAGCCTTACGATGGCGTGGTTTCCTAAGGCAACAAACTTTGCTCTACTTCGTCTCTTTTGTACCAGCAACATAGCTGCTAGGGGTAACCAGGCGATTGACCAGCATGCTATCCGAGGGTAGTAGCACAGTGCTTTTAGGTGATCCATGCTTCAAAACCCGGTATAAGGTCGTGACTTAGAAACGCCTTTACCTTTTACCCATATTTGAAAAATGTTCGAGTTGATTTATGTCCTGTGTGGAATGGTCGTCTCCTCAGGCATCAGCAAATCAGCGTTCAGGACGTGCTGGTCGCGTGGCAGCTGGCAAATGTTTTAGAATGTACACTGCGTGGGCGTTCAAGAACGAGCTGGAAGACAACACTATTCCCGAGGTAACTACGATTTACTCGTCCGTTCTTTGAAACCAGTGTGGTGGCAAAAGCATGTTGTAGCCTTTGTGACAAGCGCAAGACTAGCGCAGGGCGCAGTGTGATTAGAGAGTACAGATTTTTTTTTATGTGTTGTGTTGTTTTGTTCTTTGTTTCCGGAAAATGTAAAATACAGGGATAACCATGGAATTCTTCCGCCGTTTGCCGTGGATTTTGTCTGTTGTTTGCTACTTGCAATTTCAACGCGCGGAAGTCCCCCTCCTACCATCGGAAAACACTCTAACCCGTCAGTCTGCCGAGTTATACTCCAAAGGAAGTAAGTAACGAGCTGATCATAGAAGATGGGGCCACCTAGTCTTTGATCAAGGCTTGAGGGATAGGCTTTGGGCGGGGGAAGGGAGGGGGGAGGGTAAAAGAGTCTTCCCTTTCCTTTCCAAACTAACCCCCCCCCCCCCCCCCCTCCTTCTCCAGTAGAACCACCTCCTTTATTGCTTTGGCCAAACTTAGTTCCCAATATCGTCACGTTCACCTGTGGAAGAGGCTGCCAATATTTTTAACACTGAACACATGGCTAAACAATATTTGCATGGAGCTCTATATACTTTCTCGTTCGTCTGCCGTGTTTCCAAGAACTATTATCCGAGAGTGGTCATCAAAAATTTTTATATTTCATTTCATTTTGCCTTCTGTAGATCCAAAGAACAAATTTGGGGAACGTGGTTCTTCTTCTCAAGAGTCTGGGTATCAATGATTTGATTCATTTCGATTTCATGGATCCCCCTCCAGCGGAAACTTTGATCATTGCCCTTGAACAGCTCTATGCATTGGGGGCACTGAATCATCACGGAGAACTTACCAAGGTAAGCAATAAACCACTTTCCTTGGGTGTTCGGAACTGTAATTAAGACCATCACTTTTGTTTTACTGAGAAATGGACAAAGTGGCACAGATGGTAATCTTAAACATACAAATAAAAACGTCATCAGTTTCAAGGAGCATTTGCCACTTAAGAAACGAGAGAGAGACTGGGTCGAGTTAACTTTCGCAATGACTTCTGGGACTGTTGCTAGGGACGGAAAAATGGCCAATAACTGATCGGCGCGTCCCCAGTAACGATCCCAGAAACAATTGCGGGACGCATGTCGGCTTCAGTTCCCATCTCATTTCTAAAGTGGCGAATAGTAGAATGATGTACTGAGAAAAAAAGAGTGATTCAATTTTCCCTGCGGTCGTGAATGATTTCCAATGCTTTTCAGATTAACAGCTTAGCTGGTCATCAGGTTGTTACCTTTCGAAGCAATTTTTTGCGCATATGGCGACCATCAGGGCGACGTTTCCTACATACATGTAAAGCAAATTGTGTAGTGCTTAAAAATCATGTACCATTTTCTTTCTTTGCAGCTTGGTCGTCGCATGGCAGAGTTTCCTGTGGAACCGATGATGTCAAAAATGCTGATAGCGTCTGAAAAGTGCGTAAAAGAAAGTACTTTTAACAAATTCCCCCAGTTTTTCTTCTTTTCCTGAAAGCAGAATAACCTTTTTAATCTGAACTTTTCAATAAAGAGTATATCAAGCATACATCACGAAAACGTATCGTAAAACATAGAATGAAAAACAGTATTTATGTATTTATTTATTTTTATATTTATTTATATATTTATTTTTCACAAAATTGCTCTCAGCGAGGCTCGAGCTACGAAGCGCTGGGGGTAAAGTCTCGCGAGACACGTTCCAGACCTTCCCGCGTTTGACGAGTTGTGCATTTTCTTTCGACGCAAAAATATGCCTATTTCGCAGTTTGCCAGACATTAAGAAGTGGGCCGGTTGGAATCACGTTGCGTATTCGAGCTTGCTAAACCCTGTTCGAAGTTTTGCATACTTCACGAAATATTGCTGGAGTGTTTGATATAGTTTCCTACAAAAGGAAGGCCGAAAAAGATGATTATATTCTAAGTAAGAAATATGAAGTAGTAGGAAACCATTAGAAGCAGTTCTTTCACATATCTGCCGCTAATTTTATTTGTAGATACAAGTGCGTAGAGCAGATTCTCACTATCACCGCCATGTTATCCGTCAACAACGCCATCTTCTATCGTCCTAAAGACAAAGTCGTGCACGCGGACAACGCGCGTGTGAATTTCTTCCGTCCCGGCGGGGACCACCTGACCCTTTTGAATGTTTATGATCAGTGGGCAGAGACAGATTACTCAACTCAGTGGTGTTATGAAAACTTTATTCAGCATCGTTCTATGAAGAGAGCCCGCGATGTTCGTGAGCAGCTGGAAGGACTGATGGAGAGAGTGGAGATTGAGATATCTTCTAATCCCAATGACTCAGTGCCGATGAGAAAGGTAATTGCTTCCTTTGGCCGGATTAAGATAACAAATAGAAACCTTTCTGCTCTAGAACATATGGCAGGTTTAGCAGTAACCACGCAACGTCAGCTGATAACGCGAACTTCATGGTAAGGACTGAACACGACCTCGGGTGCTTTATGTTCTGCTCTGCTTTTGGTTTATACGAATTTTAAATCTGGGCGCGCCGGTTGCGCGCCATCGTTGCTTTCGTGACGTTTTCTTTTGCTTAATCTGCCTATTGTCACATGTCGAGGAGGGTTAACTTTAACATTCATTCATTCTTTCATTTATTTTTTTGCCTGTAACAAGAAATACAACAATAGTATACAGAAATACATTAAAGATAATATACGTACAATATTCCAACTAAATTATTACAAGATCAAATATGGTAAAGGCAGGGAAGCCTATATAGAAGCCGGGGGCTTATAAACTATAGGCTTCCTAGAACTATAGGGTAAACCATACAAGTTAAGGGTACTGAATGAAAAGTTCGATTAATTAAAAAAAAAAATAGAAAAAGAAAGAAGAAGAGAAAAAAGTAAAATAAAAGGTGTGTAACTCAACAAAGATTCAATTTAACTAAGAAAGAAGGAATTTTTTTTAAGTCTTTTGCCAAACAAACTGATACTTTCACTGTTTTGAATTTCCCGACTTAGCGAGTTGAAAAACGTAGGACCTTGAAACCGAATTGAGAATTTTCGAAAATTAGTTCGACAATGAGGTATATAACAGGCTCTTTCAATTCCGTAGAAAATCTTGCTAGTGCCTTTTTTTGTCTTTTTGTTTTATCCACTAGCATTTTAATTTTCTCGCTACCTACAAAATGAAAATGGCAAACGCCAGTCTAGGCGGGTAGTGGCTACCGTTCATCCACTCTTCTTATATGCATCAGTCATAATTAAAATTATCTACACCCAGAGTTGGTCCTTGGCGACACTCAGCTGACTCGTCCCCAGTCGTCTCTCTCTGTCTCTCCTTAGTGGCGCGTTACGCGAAGACGACTGGGGACGAGTCAGCAGAAAGCCTACTGTCTGTGTGACTGTCTGAAGCATCCGTTCGCCCTAAACTTGGTGCTTAAGTAACCTCTGTAATGACTAAAAGTCTGCGATTTACGGTGGTGTTCGTCTGACGTCTCCTAGTGATATTAATTTGCCAACCAGAAGTCGATTGGTTCTTGAAAGAAAAGATTCGTTTTTTTTCACTCGTTACAGGTTTGAATAACAAAAACAATGATTGTAAACATTTATGTCTCCTGTAGGGTTGTCCATTAAAAGAGTTGACGTCCATTATTGCTGCGATTTTACACTGACTTACTTGTTCTTGGTTTATAGGCCATTACCGCGGGGTACTTTTACCATACGGCAAGACTGGGTAGGAGTGGCCAGTACAGGACAGTGAAACATCAGCAGGTTGGTGGATTAAACTCCATTCATCATTATAATACAAAGTCTTTTCTTTTCTCTTGACATTTTGCACCAAGTAATTGTTTTTGTTTTTTTTTTTTGAGGGGGGAGGATAAAATGTCTATAGAATATATATTCTTATGACCTCTGCGCTTAAGCCAGTTTTTGTGGCTTGTTTGTTTAGATCACGCTTCTTACATTTAATGATTTCATGACATACGTTTTGTTTTATTTTGCTTTATAGACAGTCCAGATTCACCCGAACAGCAGCTTGTTCCAAGAGCAGCCACGATGGGTGATCTACCACGAGCTCGTGTTTACCACCAAAGAATTTATGAGACAGGTAGGGTAGTATGATCAAGGTCAATAGTTTCATGATTTTGCGACCTTAGACCGTAGTTTCTGACGGACTGTACATTTTTAGAGCCAATTTCATTTTGCAGAAATTCCAGTTGGAAAGTAAATGGGGGCGAGTTTTCGAGGTCAAGATTGTCCTGTTTGCGTTTCTGTATTTTTAGATTATTGAGATCGAGAACAAGTGGCTGTTGGAGGTAGCACCTCACTATTACAAAGCCAAGGAAATTGAAGATAGTTCCAGTAAAAAGATGCCAAAGAGCACAGGAGTCACGAAAGAACAGGTCCGGTCCACCACGTGATGATAGCTAAATGCGTTACAAAGAACTCCTAATGTCAAAGAGAGAAGGAAGCCAGAGTGGTTTCCTCAACTGGCACTGCCAGCTCCTGTGACACGTAATATCTCCGACATGTTCACAGTTCGTCTTCGTTTAATTGTAACTTGAAAGTTGTTACGTCATGCTAGAGACACGTCCAGTGTGATTTAATATTGGAAATGCAAAAATTTCCATGACTTTCTAGCATCTTTCAATCTCAGAAAAAATATCCTCAAGGGAGTCCCAGACCGTTTCCAGTTTAGCCCGACTTTTGACTTTGGTCGTGGAAACAAGCAGAAAAGGGACTGCATTAGCCTTTGGGAAAGCGTCATTGTAAAGCTTAAGTGACGTCGTAGATGGCGAGTCGATAAATCGTGATAAGTTTATTGTTAGGATTGCTTTTGGGCGACTAAAACACAAACAAAAAAAAGAAACTATCAAAAACGAAAACTGCCCTCAATTTAGACAGACTCAAAAGGCACGATTTGGACCCTTTGTTGTTGAACGTAGCGCACAGATGACACAGTGGTTTATCCAGGAGGTTCTAGGGAAGGGAGGGAGGTCCGAAAGGAGGACAGAAGTGGTAGAGTGGGGACAAATCATCTCATAGCTATAATCATAACCCGAACATGGGTAATCTTTGTCCTTGTATGTAAATATAATAAACGTTTGATGGTAAGAGAATTCACAGAAAAGTACGGCAAATCAGCTGTCTCGTGACGAGATCAAGCTATCATACCTAAACGCGCCCCAAATCGGCCGGTGCTATTTTTCTGATAACATTCAAGAGAATGAGAAGTCAGGCTATGTTGCATACTATACCAGATACCTTGTGCGCTGGCACTAAAACTATACCGGATGGGGATTCTACTCGAACCCTCGCCGCGCCGCGCCGATATCTTAAGTGGTACGTCATATATCGTATAGATATTCATACTATACCAAATAGCATTTGCGCCGGCACGAAAACTATACTGGATGGGGATTCTGTGCGAAGCCGTGACGCGCCGATCTCTTAAGTGGTACGTCATATATCGTATAGGTGTTCATACTCTACCCAGTAGCATTTGTGCCGGCACGAAAACTATACCGGATGGGGATTCTGTGGCAAGCTGCGTCGTGCCAATCTCTAAAGTCGGAGTCACATATCGGTTAGGTGTTCATACTATACAAGATTGCTTTTCGTGTCGGCACGAGAAACTATCCGGTAGAGTGTGAACATAGCCTTAAACTGGCAACCATGGGGATATATAGAGGATATTACATGGCCGCGCGGAGATACGAAATTTCTCTTCGAGTGCTGTGAGCTCAGCGAACGAGTGAAATATTTTTCAACACGAGAAGAGAAATTTCGTATCTCCAAGCGGCCATTTAATGTTCTATTTATTATATAAACACCAATGAAATACAAAACCATTTCACTTAAATAGTTTTTTGGTGTGAAAGGCGCGATTTATTATGAAACCATAGCAGCGGTGATATTTTCACATGTGAAGATATCAAGTTTTCGCGCGAAAGCTCACCTGGTATTTCATTGGTGTTTATATAATAAACAAAATTTTTTTTTGGTACTTTAGTTCGCGTTCACTGCTTGAGCGATTTTCGTATGACCTTATAATGAAAACGCGCGAACAAAACAGAAACGACAAACGAAGGAAAATAGAACGATTTGATTAGTTTATCGATCGCTTGGGTGGGGAAACTTCATGCCCGAGAACTTTCTAGAAATCAATCCAGTCTTCGCTCTGACGTCATACTGCAACACGATTGGCCAATCCAACAGTGCCTTCTCCATACTAGGGTTTTCTTTGACGGGTAAACGAAGAAGTCATGTTTTGATCTTTTCATCCATTGGCTGATAAAACAAATAACGAACTCTTACCGCAACCAGTTTTCAAGGTCATACGAAAATCGCTCTATAGAGGATGTAAACACTCAACGACAAATTTTCTCTCCGGTATCATTAAACATTGATGCACTCCCTAAAAATTCAACTTCAGGAAAACTCTCCTTGACATTCAGTGACTAATTGAGCCAGTTGAAATAACCGCCAAACGAATGCACTTTCTAAATGACGCCTCATCCTCGTTCTGGTTGCTTAAGCTCCTTAGTAGTACGAATCAATAAACGGCGCAAAATTAATCTAATTAAAACTAACTACGAGAGAACCACTGGACCACTGACAATGTGACTAACAGTAAATGACTGTTTCACTGTGACTGGGCGATCGCGAGTAAGAAGAATTCACTGGCGTTGTTTTCAAGTTTCATATGCACGTGCAAATTTAGCAAAAAGAAATAAATTTGTATCAAAAAGAACTCTCGATTACTTTCGGAAGAAATATCCGGAATTTGCTAATAACTGGCTTGTGTCACTGATAGTAGTGAGAGCCGAGACGGTGAACGTCACGGCTCAACTTGTAGAATGCAACACAGAGCAATTCCCCTCTATTTTTGTAAACAGTTTTCAATGGAATCAAAGCACTATGAGATGAAGCCGCGTTTCCAAAGCTTATCATTTTCTTAAAAAAATGGCTAATTGTGTGGATAGGATGCTATTTCACTGTTTTTATGATGCTTAAAACTTCGTTTCAAAATATTTCGAAAACGCTCTCATAGGATTTGTTCAAACGTAGCCATAATTGAGGCAATTATGGCAGGTACAAACTCCCTTAAGCGATTTCCTAAAAAAAAATTCCTGGTACAGAGAAACACAAAGATAAATAAATAACGTAATGGCGTCGTTACGTTGCCATGGTGACTCCGATTGCAATAAAACCCAAATCATAAGAAATTTTCATCTTTACATAATACAGTTGTGGTAACCTTTTTTCCATGTCTTTACTCATGGCGACGTAGTTAATGCTCAAACTCGGGAAGTCCAGTCGAGCCAGCTTAGTTTGCGCTTTCGAGAGTTCTTTTTTCACAGTAACTGATGTTGCAGTTCTAACTTCTGAGACTACGAAGCTCGTGTTTAAACCCTTGGATATCTTTTGACGCTTTTACATAAGCGAAAAAGATAACACTGAGGGACGCTAAAGGCGACGTCGACAAAGTCTGTAGCGAGAAGGCCAGGTACAGAAAACTTCTGACAACGCAGGTCGAAAACTTACATATTTCATTTCAGAATGATATTTCACTAAAAACCACCAGATTGGGAGTCTTGTCATAAGAAAAATTAATTGAATCGTGAGACTCACGGCAGAATTGTGAGCTTGGATAAGCTGGGAGTCAAATGTTTGCGTCACTTTAAAGTGTTTATCACCTGGGCGAGTCAAAAGCCTCAGACTTCCATAAAATTCCGTCTCAAAGTTGGCCATAGTGCTAATTTGAAACATTTCAAAGTCGACATGAAGACATCTTATCTACCTGTGAAAGGTACAAAATCATAACTTCAATAGCTCTGGGCACAATGCACGCTCAGCATTTCTTCATCGCGGAACAGGATCAAGAAATCTGCGACAGTTGGACCCATCAGTTGTCGTTTTGATATCAGGCGCTTTCGTGTGGAGCCGACTAATAACGAACAGTGACAAACGGTGTCTACATCTGAGTGACACATCTGCATATCGCGGTGCCCAGAACTGACTTGTTCCTTACGCTACGCGTAATCGACAAGTTAAGTGAATACAGTGTAACTTTAATTCTTTATTACCTTTTTTCTTTCAAACATCACAGCTGTTAGGTCCAGACTTTTTCCAGGCATGATTTGCTCCTAGTCGGAAAATATTCTTGGACAAGTTAGTTGTCACTCTTTTTTTTTTAAATAAACAAATATTCAGTCAATTCATTGTGTTATACTTTGACATTTGTGGGCGCTGTTTGGAGTGATGACACCCATGCTTCAAAAGTTCTCACCCTACATCACTTTAGCAAGATGGATTCTCTGTAACAACCAGTTAGTGATAAAGAACTTTATTCATTAGACGTAGTATATCTATGCCAAAAAGGAATGGTTAACTTTTCTAGGCTAACATTTTCTGTTCTTCATCATCTGAAACTTTTTCATTTAATAAGCCCTTCCTTGCATACTTGTGTGAAAGAGCTTATTGTCATTTCCTCTGAGACTAAACTCCTTTTTGCAGAATACCAGTTGTATTAGAAAGCCGCAGCTCATCTCAGGGGGGGGGGGGGGGGGGGGTGCGCACCCCCTGCACCCTCCCCCTAGATCAGAACCTGATGCAGTTCATTACTAAATGACGCCCCATTACCGTCGTCGTCCTGGTTGCCTAAACTCCTTAGTAGTACGAATCAATAAACGGCGCAGAATTAATCGATGAATAAATTTTACGTAGTTTAGAAGTAGCCTGCACAGCCGCTCCCCTCCCCCCAGAAAAGAAGGGGCCCCTGTCCGATTTTTTTCTGGGGGAAGGGGCGGGTCTCCTGACCCTAATTGCCAACTGGTTCGATACCCTAAACGTGAAACAATGGGAAACTGATAAACAATGATGTGTTATTGTTTCTGCGACCAACGAGGAAACACCTTACGAGCAGCTCCTACATTACTGGGAGTGATTTGAGGAACTGTTTACGACAGACCAAGTTACAAATTTTTAATGTAAAAAGGTGTGTATACTACTTTACTAAACTGAAAAAAATAATGATTTAATAAGTCTCGGGGGAAACGAATACATAATTATGTTACTGAACTCGGTAATAGGAAGCTTTTTAAAGCAACAACGACGTCAACGAAAATGCCACTTCGCGCTGTCTCAAACTTTATCACGCTTATTCCATCTCGTTTAATTCGTCACTGAAATGTGGTCAAATCATTTTTGGAGTTGAATTCTGAAGGACTGTATCAAAGTTTAGGAAAAGAAAAAGAAAGTTGTTGTGACTTGTGTTCCCGTCCTCGACAAAACGTGATAATTAGGCACTTTCACGTTGTAGTCGTGCAAGACGGCTAAGAAATGTACAAAAAAGCGTGATGCACGCGCAAAGTTGTTGCTTTGCTAATCTAACCTAGTAGCTATTGCCCTTTTGCCGTTCTCGTTGCCGTCTTAAGCTCCCTAGTACTAGGGACCTTAAGCAAGAGCGTTTTTAAGCGACGGACGTCAACCGGAAGTGGACTTTTTGCATCATTGGGCAGTGGTTTGGTTAAAACTCTCGGGTAAATCGTCTTCAAAAGAGAAAAGAAAGTTAGCAATGAAAATTTGATAGCGTCAAGGCATATAAAAAGAAAGAAAGCCTCACTTCCGGTTGACGTTCGTCGCTCAAAACGTCTTTGCTTAAGTTCCCTAGTCACATAGAGACACGTCACTTCAATTGTTCCGTTCTTGTGTCTGAACCTCATCTGTAAAGTACCTGACTTATTCTACTAAATACTTCTGATGTTCAACACTTTTGTCTTATGTAGTACCTATTCTTTCCTTTCTGGTCTCTGTTCGGAGTTTTTGTTCTCGGCATCAGTTTGTCCAAATTTAGCAAGAAAGTTTGGAAAAATTAAACCCGGTTTCATTTTAGAGACAAGACGAGATTAAGGATCTTCACCAACACTGCAGCAGCTGGTAGTTGTTTTATAGCTAGAGCCGCATGCCCGCCGGGACTCACTTTAAAAACTCAAACATCTTTTACAATGTTTCAAAGGTTAAAATATCTTTTCAATAATTGTAAAAAAAACAACACAATTAATCATTTTGCAGAAGCTGTAACAAAAACTCTAGTTGGGGTGGATTTCCACTGTCGCGTTTCCGTACGTGCGCTCGTAAAGCAAATTTCACGCGCGTAATAAAATAGAGGCAAAGTGTGGTGTGTCGCGCGTACACGTAAAAGTTGAACTTCGCGCAACTTTTACGTTTACGTGTGCGACCTTTCATACATTGCCTCTGTTCTATTTACACGCGTAAAATTCACGTTTGTACGCAAGGAAAAATTACGCGACAGTGGAAATCCTCCACAACCCTATCAGGTTTAAATTCTAATTAGCTTGTAAATTTGGATAAAATACACGCAATTCATCACACCACAATGACTGAACTTCCTTTGGCTATGTTAAACGTTTACGTAGTTTACAGACTTTAACAGGTACAATTGACGACAAAATTGTTGAGACATTACAGAGCTTTAGAGTCACGTGTACGGCAAACAGCAAACGACAGTCGAGTAGACTTTACTCAAGAGCCTTTATGAGCAGACTTTAATCAGAAGAATTGTGCGCACATTGCGGTCAGCGGTCAATACATTTAGGATAGGTCCCGTATGTAGAGCACATGGTTTTTAGTTTTTCCTCGTGTGAAGTTGACACCGCCATTACTACAGTTGTTGTTCTTTATTCGATGTAATTTGTACGGATTGAGGAATTACAGTATTATTCTTGTCATCTCTGCCTACACTCTTTAATTACGACTCGTGTCTTCGCGACAACGACAGACTCAAGTTGAGAATTTCTCAAAATAGAAAATGAGTAGCTAAACCCAGTCCAAAACAATTCTTAAGGATGAAATAACGTGAAACTATTTTTTTTTTGTGGAAGTAAAGAACAGGTAAAGACGAATAAAGAAAAAACTTGGTCACGTGGTACAAATTCAAGTTGCAGTTTGCCGTAAACATGACTCTAAATCTCTCTAGTGTCCTCAAATGGGCCACACCCCTCCTCCTCCTCTCCATTTGTGGAGGGGGTGGGGATAAGGGAAAGCGCTTTATTTTCCCCTTTTAAGTTGACAAAACGTCAGAGAGGACCTTTAGGGCAAAGTGTTTCAACTATTAAACTTTGACGCCGATTATTCTGATTGTAGATAACAAAGACGTTATGATTCACATAAAAACAATCGCTGCAAGCGACAATCCCAAAAAAAGCGAGCTGGTAACATGGTAATGAATGCCCACACTTGGGATCTTGGAGATGGCAGGGGTTGTGGTCGTTGAGGACTTGATTTCTGTGCAATTGCCGCCAGTGCAGTCAGTCTGGCAGGTTTGTGCATCACACTGGTACATGCAATTTCCACCGCGGCAAACTTGCCTGCAGTTCTTAACGCTGGATGAGCATATCATGGTACAGTTGGAACAGTCTTGCTGGCATCTGTCAGAATCACAGAACAGTTCTTTGGCATCTCCCTGTTCGCACATGCTACCAGACATGGAGTTTGTGCATCTCATGGTGGTACAATTTCCACCCTCTTTGCAGTTTTGAAAGCATTGCATGGCATCGCACCTATACTCGTTGCAGTAACCATTTTGGCAGTTCTGTTGGCAGACCGTTACCGAGGAACTACAAGCCACGGTAATGCACGTAGTCGCGTTGCAATTCTGCAGGCAGCGGTCGTACGGCTGACTGCACTGGAGCGAGCATGGCGGTTGGTCACAGGAATACTGAGTACAAGTAGTATTTCCTGTCATCATGTCACAGATGGTTTTGTCGGTAGCTGAGACTTCGACAAAGGTTCCGGCGGTAAATATCAAAGCAATAGCCATTAGCAACCCCATTCTTGATTATCAAACTATATATAAATAACAAGATAGAGATAAATCAAACGACTGATGTACACTCCCTTTTTCGCAACATGCATGGTAATCCAGATTCCACCATCCGGGCAAATTTTTGTTGGTAGGATCGGGAATACGGGAAATTTTTGTTTGTGGGATCCGGAATACATGAAATTTTTGTTTGTGGGATCTGCAATCATGAAAGTTTTGTTTGTGGGATCCGGAATACAGCAAATTTTTGTTTGTGGGATCCGGAATCATGAAAGTTTTGTTTGTGGGATCCGGAATACACCAAATTTTTGTTTGTGGGATCCGGATTCTTGTGCTTTGGAATCTCCAATTCAGCTCAAGGAATCCGGAACCCCACTAACAACTGGAATACAGAATTCAAGTTCCCTTACAAAAAATCTGGAATCCATTACCTGGAATCCGGAATCCACATTGCGGAATCCAGAATCCAAGACTTGGACTTGCAGTTGGTCGACGATTTTTTTAAGATGATAGAAACCTACGTGTATGTACGGGCTGACAGAAACTTTAAAGAACATACTAAGAACATACAAACTAAGACCACATCTTATAATCAGAAAGTAATTCAAATAAAAAAAAAGTGTTCGCACAGGTACCCCAAGCTCAAGACTGAGAATCGTTGTTGCATAACAGAAATTTTATAAGGGTTTAATTGTATGGAGATTTTTAGGGTGCTTTCGATTGGGAAATCCGAAAAAGGATTTGCAAAACTGCTCTCGTGAACAGCGGTCTTCTTTTTTCTAATTATGCGTGCGCGTGCAAGACCGCTGTTCTTAAGAACAGTTTCTCAAATCCTTTTGCGGATTTCCCAATCGAACGGTAAAAATGAAAATCCAAAAACAGATATCTCAGCGTTGAAATCCGTTTTCGGATTTCGCGTTCGATTGGAAATCCGAAATCCGGATTTTGAAAATCTAAATCCGGATTTCCCAATCGAACGCACCCTAAAAGCGATCTTTATTAGGGTTCAAGGAGGTACATCAGAATCTCTTATCTTGTGTCCTTGTCTAAATATATGTTGTTTTCTTAGAGTTTATGGCCGTCTTAGGGTAGTTCCAGCTAGTTTAATGACGAACAACGGTAGAACTAAGGCCCAGTTAGCCTGCGTTTCCGTGCGGTTTAGGAGCAAAGAACGAGGAACGAGAGTCTATTTAAAGACCCGCGCGAAAAATGGCGCCAGTAAAAGAGCTGGGAGGGGGTGGGGAGGAAAGGAAGGAAACGCTTGCAGACAAACCCCTAGCCTCCCCCGCAGACATTCTTAGTGGTTCGTCACGCAATCATTCCTCTCCCCACGTGGGGAGAGGAATGATTGCGTGACGAACCACTAAGAATGTCTGTGGGGGAGGCTAACAAACCCCGGGATTTTGAAAACCGCCCACTTGGCCTGTCGTGCCTGAGTTCGCAAAACCGACATTTGATGCTGTCATCAGCTGTCATAATTGACCAATAAAATGTTTGGCTTTCAGTGGAGCGGAAATGAACTTCAGAGGACGCGCGTATGTGAACCCAAAATAGGGACCTAGAAGTTTGGCCGCCTCGTTAAACGGTGAGTTGGTTTTCTTGTTTTCAGTGCAGAAATTGCTTTTCGTACAGGATTTTCGATCCTTTTCACTTCAAGAAACACATTTAAGTGTTTTTTGTTTGGTGTTCGCTCAAGATTGACTCTTATTTTTTTGCTATCAAGCCTTTTGGGTTCAGTGTTTTGGCGGCAACTGAGAATAAAAGCGCAGTCTTTCGACACAAGTGTAACACTATAACTGCTAATATTTAAGGGGATAACGTTCTCGCTGTAGGATAGCATTTGAAAAATTTAAGAGACGAGAAGAATAAAAATTGTTGGAAAACAAATATCTAGGCTTGTAATAAACTTGAACATGTCGGAGTTTATTGAGATCTTGAACAAGACGCCATGGTTATGATTTATAACTTTCATAATAAATATTTTATTTTGTTCACTTTCTGTTTAGCACTGGAGTGGTCTGAAGATCAAAATTGCCTTAGTACGGGAAGTTCTCATAACAGAACCATATCGTTTTGAAGTATGAACAACGGAAAGGGGAAAAGTCTGGCAACAGATAGCTGATAACCCGAACTCCGATCATACCCTCAAGTTTCCCTCGAAGAAATTCGGGGGATTTTAGAGAAACTGGAGTCATAGCCGGCAGCACATATTTTTCTTTCAATAAAAGATCAATAAGATATCAATCAAGCAAGACTTCACGAGTTTTTCTAAAAGACGTCAGGGAATTAAAACACGAAAGCATTACTTTATCCTCTCTCGTCAGGCGAGCACTCAACGCAACCTGCTCAATCTTAATTTGTTTTTCCTGCCAAGGTGGCGGCGTCCTCGCTCCAGGCATTCTCTGGCAAACCCACGTTCTCTTTACCGCCGCGTCCAGGGTATCTTAAGGTCCCTAATATATTTTTTTGTAACGCTGTGGCTATATGGCCGTTAACCGGTCAAGGTTTTCAAAATACTAAATGGCCGGCAGTTTTATATTCTCAGTAAATTTCACAAAATCGAAAGATTCCAGCTAATGTAAACTTAGAAAAGTCAAGCGATCCTGAAATGCTTTTCTTTCGATTTTGTGGAATTTACTGAGAATATAGAATTGCCGGCCATTTATTGTTTTGAAAACCTTGACCGGCAGTCGACCTGAAAAATTTTTTTAAGTGTCACAAAACATGACTCCTCTGAGCACAGCGCAAGCCAAACACCATACTTGAGATCTGTAAAGCATTTCAGGAACGCTTGACTTTTCTAAATCGACGTATGATAGTTTAGATTCGCTGGAATTTTTCAATTTTGTGAAATGTATTGAGAATAACGGACTGCCGTTAGTATGTTGAAAACCTTGACCGGTTACCGGCCATATAGCCACAGCGTTTTCGTATTTTGGAGCACGTGGACGGCGTTTATGTTGAAATGCCAATGAATCCGAACGATCAATACAGGCTTTAAACATTTGTCTTTTTAATCCGTCTAACAGAACACTCTGTAACTCACAATCTGAGAGAATTCAACATCCCTCAAAAACACACCCAGCATGACACATAGCAAGAAACCATCGCATTCGCGGACAAAAGAAAATCTCTTTTATTTATTCAGACCCAGGAGGCACTTTGGAGAATAAATTAAACGACCTGAAACCCTTATTTAGTCGAAAGAAGAGCTTTACGTTTCAAAAGAGGTCAAAGAAAATGCTCTTGCATTGAATCGCAAATCTTGCCGACCAGAATATTCTTGGTTTTCACAT